>OY728136.1:1415854127-1417074267 GCA_963277665.1 Viscum album | reverse complement strand
ATTTATAATGTTATTAATGAATATCATGTTATCTGTTAGTAAGTGTTTTTTGGCCAAAAAATTACAAAAATAGAAAAGTCTGGAGCTTACTGTGCCACCTTACCATGTGAAGGTCAAGTGTCCATGTCACCTTACTGTACATTATATTTTACCTTACCGCATGAACAAACTGATTTCTGTGATTCAGATGAGAAATTTTTTTCTAATTCATGAACTGAACATGCATTGAAGATTTAGCTTACCGTATGTTGAAAATCATCATACCGCATGTATAATTAACCTACCTTGATATGGATTTGTACCTACCATGTACCTGACCGTATGAATTAGTCTAGTGATTATTAAAGAAACTACCTACCACATGAAGAAATCAAGTTACATTTAATACACTAATTATATCTATTACTTTAGTGACTGTATGAAGAAACAACTTACCACATAAAGATAAATGACCACCACAAGATAAAATGAACTGACTATTCCACAACTTTAATAAATCTTCTATGTGAAAAAACCTATGTTAGAATTCAACTATGTCGAGGAATATCCTAAATTAATGAGATTAACTATGCATCAATTGGCTCTGTGAATAAACTAGATACATGTCCTACCTCTACAAAATTCCTACATACCAATCAACTACATGAATCTGTAATTGGATACATGATCAATCAACTACGTCATTTTTATAAAGAATTTTAAATCTCCAATGGCTAGTTTTTCAAAGAATTAATTGAATCATTGGTTCATTTATTTTTGAATTGATTATTCTTCAATGACTACTCTTGGTAAGGATATTTTTAGAAGAAAATTGTTTCGTGTGCAGTAGGGTGTGAAGGAGAAGAATAGATTTTCTCATAGAAAAATAATATAAGATCGTATAAGGGAACCTATGATACAAAGAAGACCCATAAACACTATGTTTTCCCTAAACTTACTATGAACATTCTCTAAGCTATTTCCAAAGACAAATTCAATGGATCTAGATAAGAAAATATTTTCAGATCGAGTTGCATCAAATTTCCTATCTTATATCTCTTTATCTTTCTATTTTAGCAATTATTTCAACTTGTGTTTTTATATTACTCTCTATATTCATAAAAAATAATCTCCTATATTAAAATGGAGAGTACTTGATACTCTATCAACTCTTTCTCTTATATTTCCACAAAGAACTATGAAGGAAGTTAGGTGTGACCTATACTTGTTTTATCCCATACATAATCATGGAAGAAGCTTTGTACCTAGATGGCCTTGTGCATTATTTTTTATAATAACCAATCTTTGTTTTGGTTAAATTTACTTTATAACAAACTAATTTGAAACAATTTATTATCAAATTAAGGGGATTAAGTATCAACTTGAGACCGAACCCCTTGTTAATTTTTTTGATGCACTATATTTTCCATAACGTGTTTTTTACTATTTACCTAATTTTTTTCTTTAAATCAAACTTGTATTAGTTTTAGAAAACTAGTAAACAAAACTTTCTTCTCGTAGTTAATCTTAATTTGTGTTTTATATAATGTGTTTAGTTAATTACATTATTTTCAAAAGTTTAAGTAATTTACAAGTTATTTTAACTGAGCCTTGATCCTTATTTTGATAATATATTTGAAAAATAAAAATTATATATTTCTACAGTTTTGATTAACTAGGTGTTTTTATCAAAATGGGGGATTTAATTTTTAAAAATATTTTTTATTGGAAGCTTAATTATCCCCCTATTTAATTGTCCACTCCAACAAATATTTGGTATCTGAGGTTTTAAATATACATTTTTAACTATGATCTAGTTGTATTTAAATATCATCAATTTATATTATTTCTAAATTTAATTCTTTATTGATAATAATAGACAAGAAAGAATTTTTACTAATTAGCCACCTTATTTTAATGTAAATAATTATTCTAAATGGAAACTAAAAATGAAAATTTACTTTGAAATTATGGGGTTTTATATCTAGATGATAACTAAAGATAAATATGAAAAAAATAAAGATGTTAGAGGTGTTTGGAGTGATTATACTAAAGAAACATATGATTATAATTATAATTCTATGAATTATTTGTATTTTTCATTAGAATATGAATAATTAAATTTAATATCCACTTGTTATACTACTTTTAAAATCTAGGATACCCTTTTTATATCTCTTGAAGGAACTACCGATGTTAAAGAAACATGCTTAAAAAATTACACTATTAAATATGATACATTTAAAAATAAATTAGAAGAGCCTATTTTTGATATGTATCTCATGTTTAATGATATTTTTAACATGATTCACTCACCGGGAAAGAAAATTATTGGTAAGAATCAAGTCATTAATCTTTTCATATGCATTCTAGAAATACATAAAGGAACATATGTGTCTATAAGAGAAACTTGTTACATTAACACACTATCAGTAAAGGATATAATTGGAATGCTAATGATGTATGAAAAAGAAACATAAGTGAACAAATAGGAAATGGATAAATCAAATATGATGTTTGAATCCTTTAATACTTTTGAATCTAAATAAAAAGATATATCAAAGTTGAATGTTCAAGTGATTAAGAATCACTTATTAATAGTGATGATAAAATAGAACATCTAGTCTGATGATTTAAGAAGTTCTATAGAAAGAGTAATTTTTTCAAAAAACCCAATTATATAGGTGAGTTTAAAAAATTAAATTGAAAAAAATATTTGATAAAGGATGATTCATTCAATGAAATAATATTCGATGAATTCAAGATAAAAGGACACATTAAAGTAGACTCTCCCAAGATAAAAAGTAAGAAAAAGTATGAGGAAATGATAGGAAATATAAAAAGGCTATGAAATCCACATGGATTTCCATAGAGTACATCTCAAGTGATTCAATCTCAATCAAGGAAGAAAAAAATGATAGAGCCAATATGTGTTTTATTAAAAACACATCTGAGCTGTCAAATATTTTTCTTGAATCTCATGATCATATTTAAAATAATTTTGAGATAGAAAATGATGCTGAAAATATATCTAGTGATGAATTATTTGAATACTATAATATGATATACACATTTAATGAATTAAACCATAAATAAAAAAAAGTTTAAAGAAGAAGCATGCTTTGTTATTTTACATTAAAATAGATCTTACAGTAGAAAAGGAAGATAATGCTCAATTTCTTAAGGAAAATAATAAACAAAAATTATCTAATGAATAATTAAATAATGATATAGAGAGGCTCGCTAATGGAAGAAAAACCCTTACCCAGATTCTTGGTAAATAGAAAAATCCCTAATATACCACTGGAATATGATATCAACATGGAAAAAGAAAAATCAATAAAAAAATTTGTTTCATGTTTCAGTTCTTCCAGTTCTGCTAGTAGTTTTTATTTTTTCAGACTTAATAAAGTCTATATTTATGAGATTCTAATATATTCTTATAGGAAACTAGAAATACAATTATTGATTACTAAATTACTTATTACCTGTGTTACCTGTAAGCACATGTAACCAATGATGCCTAAACATGCCATCCATGAAGTATAATCCAATACCGAATCCATGATTTTGTTTTTTCTTGGAAGATGCATCATATAGTTTAATTCATTAATTTTTTAATTTAGAACCTAAGCCCACCCTTAGCATCCTTAAGTTGTAATCCAAGTCTCACTCCAGGCATAATATGTACCAACACCTTACAATACTATCCATGGAAAACCATGAGAACACAGGTATAACTCTAGGTGTGGTATAATGTCTCATATACTTGATTCTGTACTTGGAGGTCCACTAAGGGAGCATAAGCATAACCCATGGAATATATAATCCAGTTCACTTGAGCCCATCATTGGGAATCCATAAGTATTCTAAGTGTCAATCAGTATATAACTATCAAATCCCCTATGAGTCCATCCTTGTAAAACCAAGTATCACTCGAGCATAAGTGTCAATGTCCAAATGAGTCCATCCATGGAATTATTCATTTTAATCCATTTTTCACTCATGGATAACAATAATTTAACCAATTCAATTATAGTTAATCAAATTCATTTAGCATGCCAAGGTCAAAACCAAGGACATTACAATTCAAACTCCTCAAAAAGAGACTTAAGTAAAAAGGCCATGCTTAGAAGGCTTTCTACTCATTTACTCACATGGGTATAAATCATTATAACAACAATTACATGCTTAGAAACTATTATATGGCATATAAATCATTTATATCACATGGGAAAAACAATATTAAGATAAATTCAAGCTAAGTAAACCAATACATGGCATAACCTCTATTTAACTCACATAGTAAAAACAATTTAAGTCAAGTCAAGATTCAACAAGATATTTCTTAGCCAAGGCCAAGGGAATGGACATCCATCCCTTCCTATTAATTCGGTCAATTATAATTTATTCCCCTTGCAATTAAATTCATAATCTAATTCACATTTGACATCCCAAGAAAAGGGTAAAGGGAACACCCTAAGCCATCCAATTCCAAAATCATTAAATGAAACATTTAATATTCAACTCACCCAAGGGGTGGTACCATTTTAAAGTTCAAACCCTATAAAAAATCCTTAACAAACCACTTTAATTACATAGTCCATGCCTAGAAATTATTAGGATTCAATTTAATTTTAAGGCGACACTCGGAAATTGGGCACACAATACAACAAAATATATAAATAGCTCGACTACAAGAGAAAGGCATAAGAACACCTACCTTAGGTCTATAGTAGATAGATCGTACAAGATCAGCTCTTGATTCAGCTCTATTTAGGAGAAAAATGAATAACGAACAAAGAACCTAATAATATGGCAAATTAGATTGCATCTAAATAGCCCAAACCATATCCCTAAGAATTAAGAATAACTAAAAAGGAATCAAGGACTTAACATTATGGATCAAATGAGATAAATGACCTTCAATTCTGATCTCAGATAGGAGAGTTTCCTCAAATCAAGGTTTAGGCACCAAGGAGGGATTCCCAAGAGTGAGGGATACTATGTGGGTGAAAAAACCTAATGTAGGTTTATAAAAAGGTTTTTGGTTTAATTTAAAATCATTAAATTTCCAAAATCAAAGGGGTTTCATATTTTAGGTACATTGTTTGAAAAACCATGTACCAACCATGCATGAGTATCTATAGGAAAGGGGCATAGCACAGGTTTAACTGCACAATTTGACTAACCATGCAGAAACCATACAAAATGCCTCTGTCAGGATTATAGAGATGGACGCATGATCATGTGGCATGAAACACATGTTTTGTATGAAACCGTGCAGCCTATTTTGTCTCTTTTTCCAAGACTTTCATGATTTGTTAAACTGTGTGAGCCACCCCACACGGTTTAAACTAACCATGAACCATGCCATTTTCACCCCAAATCTTGGTTTCTAGGCTCTGAACCAGCCCTAAAAACCCCCATTAAACTCTATGAACTCAAAGGACATCACATTAGTCCATATTTAAACATTTAAACTCATAAATGATAGAAATAAAAGGATTCATACCTCAAAGAAGAACCAGGTTCTTACAAACTTCCCCTTAAAGTAATTCATTCCCGAATTTCCCTTCCAAGGGTGGTGAAGCATGATTTGTGAACAACACCATACACTATGAATATACATTGGACTCCAACTCCCAAGTCTCGACCTGTACTCGATCATGCTTCCATAACACCCACACTAGAAGAATGGACTAACCTCAGAGAACCTTAGTTCCATGATCCAAAATACGAATAGGATGATACTCAAAGGACACATCTACTTGAAGCTCAACCTCCTTGGGATGAAAGGAATGAGATGGGTATAAATAGTAACATATTAGCTGAGAGACATGGAAAACACCATGCATGGACCAGTACCTCTTAGGTAACTACAACTTTTAGGCCACTGGCCTGAACCTCTCCAGAATCTCAAATGACTCAACATATCTTGGTGAAATTTTACCCTGTATCCTAATCCACTAATATTCTGGCCTCAATAAAACACATAGAAAAACCTTATCCTAAACCTCAAACTCTAGAGGCTGTCTATAGAGATCGATGTATAGTTTCTGATGAGACTATATAATATCCATCCACTTCCAAATTAATTAAACTTTCTCCATATTTACCTGAACAAGAAAAGTTCCAATCATAGTTTCCTATGCTACCAATAACCAATACAGGGTGATTGGAATGGCCTAATGTAAAAAGCCTCGTAATCCATGATATCAATAGTTTCCTGAAAGATATTCTTTTAGTCAAACTCAACCAGGGGTATATGTCTCTCCCAAGAGCCCCCAAAATATAAGATGCATGCTTGTAGCATGTCCTCAAGCACCTAAATCATGTGACATGACTGACCATCTATCTAGGGGTGGTATACTGTCCTTATAAATACCTGTGTACCCAATGCCCTCTATAGCCCTTTCCAGAATCTTTAAGTAAACCGGGTGTCCCTGTCTGAAACGATAGTATGTGGGACCCCATGAAGTTGTATTATCTAATGGTTATACAACATACAAATCTCATCTACACTAAAGGTTTATTTGATCGGTAAGAAATGTGAAACCTTCATGAGCCTATAAACAATGACCCATAAAACATCATTACCTGAAGGTGACCTTGGTAAACCTGTCAAAAAATCCAATGCGATTTCATCCCACTTCCACTCAGGAATGGGTAGCTGCTGTAAGATCCCGACTAGTTGCTGGTGTTCCACCTTCACCTGCTAATAGGTTAAACATCTCATGAAAAAACTAAATATATCTCTCACTACGGGAAAAATGACTATTTGCGACGGGTTATTTGCGACGGGAAGAAATCCTGTCGCAAATAACCCGTCCAGGAAGGTATTTGCGACGGGGAAAAGTGCCCGTCGCAAATAACCAACTATTTGTGATGGGATTTCGTCCCCCGTCGCAAATGGTTTGGCGCGACTTGCGCGCCAAACCGCGCGAATATTATTTGCGACGGGGAGATGTCCCCCCATCGCAAATAGTTTGGTATGACTTGCACGCCAAACCGTGCGGCTTCCTCGCTAAACCGTGTAGGGGTATTTGCGACGGGTCTCGTCGCAAATACCTGGCGGCGGTCAGTAACTTTTTGCGACGGGATGTCATCCCGTCCCAAAAAGACTGTTGACAGGTACTATTTGCGACAGGACCCATCGCAAATAACCTTTTAACCGCCGACAGTAATTAATGCGGGCGAAGTTAATTGCGATGGGCCCCGTCACAATTACCACCATTTGCGACGGGAAGCCCGTTGCTAATAACCCCGTCGCAACTAATCTAACCTATATATACCCCCATCCATTTTTTCTCCAAATCATTCAAATCTTGGCCTCTCTCTCTCTCTCTTTATTCTTCAGTTTTAAAGAAAAAATTTCTTTTAGTTGATGTTTTTATACAAGAGGAATCGGAGATCATCAATATCTTCAGAATATCAAAGTTTAAGGTATTTATATTTTATTTTTTTTATATTTATTTTATTTTTTTAAGTTAATTTTAATTGTTGTTTATTAGTTCTAATTTAATTAGATTTCAATTGATTTTTATTTATATTTAGTTTTACTAAGAAATTGATATTGTTAGTTATAATTATAAATAATTAGTTATAATTAATATTAATTAGATATAATTAGTTATAATTAATATTAATTAGATATAATTAGCAATAAATAGTTATAATTAGCAATAAACAGTTATAATTAGTAATAAATAGTTATAATTAGCAATAAATACTTATAATTAGCAATAAGTACATATAATTAGCAATAAGTGCATATAATTAGCAATAAGTACATATAATTAGGAACAAATAGATATAATTAGGAATAACTAGATATAATTAGGAATAACTAGATATAATTAGGAATAACTAGATATAATTAGAAATAACGAGATATAATTAGGAATAACTTGATATAAATAGATATAACTAGATATAATTAGGAATAGATAGATATAATTAGGAATAAATAGATATAATTAGGAATAAATAGATATAATTAGTAATAATTAGTAATAATTAGATATAATTAGTAATAATTAGTAATAATTAGATATAATTAGTAATAATTAGATATAATTAGTAATAATTAATAATTAGATATAATTAGTAATAATTAGTAATAATTAGTAATAATTATATATAATTAGTAATAATTAGATATAATTAGTAATAATTAGATATAATTAGATATAATTAGATATAATTAGATATAATTAGATATAATTAAATATAATTAGTAATAATTAGTAATAATTAGTAATAATTAGTAATAATTAGTAAAAATTAGTAATAATTAGTAATAATTAGTAATAATTAGTGATAATTAGTAATAATTAGTAATAATTAGATATAAATTGTAATAATTAGTAATAAATTGTAATAATTAGTAATAAATTGTAATAATTTATAACAATTAGTAATAATTAGTAATAATTTGTAATAATTAGCAATAATTAGGAAGAATTAGGAATAATTAGGAATAATAAGGAATAATTAGTAATAATAAGTGTGAGAAAGATGCAATTAAATGAGCTTTCAGATAAAAGAGTAGCTGTCAATCCACTGGAAATTGTGTGGCCCTTAATTAATAGTAATATTAATTTTTTCATTAATCGTAATATTATTCAATTTTATTTTTTAAAAATTTAATTTATTATTTGTGACGGGACCTTTTGCGATAGGACCCCATCGCAAATAGTCTAAAATATTTTTAAAACCTATTTGCGATGGGAAAGTAGTCCCGTCACAAATCATTTGTTGCTACGGGCCCGACGCAGAAAGTTTTATATATATATATATATTTTTTGCGATGGGACAAGAGCCCATCACAAATAGTTTTTTATGATGGGCCCGTCGAAAAAACGTTTATGTATATATAATACATACAATCGGAGGCTTATTTGCGATGAAGATGTTTCCCGTCGCAAATAAAATTATATACAATGGGCCCATCGCAAATAATTGTATTTGCGACAATGTTTTCTACAATGGGTCATTTGCGACAGGGCCCCGTCGCTAAAGCCTATTTGCAACGGGATCCCATCGCAAATAGACCATCGTAATTACCAAGAATTCCAGTAGTGTCTTTTCATACCTGGACACCAATACTGATGATGTAAATCTTGATACATCTTCGTGACACTAGGGTGAAGTTACCAATATGAAGCATGAAAATCATGCATCATCTCATCTCGCATGTCTGAAGATACCCATACATAACCACAAACTCATATGATATCATCCTTTCTGATGGTCCAACCAGGAGGAAGGTCCTCACCTACCGCACTCTCCTCTACAATTGGTCCTTCTGAGTCTGATAGTTTTCTCATCCTAACTCTATCCAAATGGGTATAGGTAAAAGATAAGGATGATATAAAAGTCTTCCCCTGACTGTTCTACACATCCAAGTGTATCTAAGAGAACAAATCCATGAGCTACCACTCATTATTGGACTGCTGAACTATCTGTATCTAAGTCTTACTACTCAGTGCATCAACCAATGCATTGAATTTACTAGGCGTGTTAAGAAAGCTCAAAATTAAAAGACTGTAGGTACTCAACCCACCTTCACTACCTCAGATTTAGATCATGATGAGTAAATATGTATTTTTGGATTTTTTGGTCCATGTACACCACACAATTCTCTCTGAGTAAATAGTGTCTCCAATAGTGTAATACATGAACAACTGTAGCTAAATTGAGATCATACATTGGGTAATTCTTCTCGTGTGGACTCAAATACTGAGTACCGTATGACATGAGTCTATCTAACTACATAATAACTGCTCCTAAATAAATACCTAATGTGTCATATTAAACCATGTAAATCCTACTCGGATCTAGAAAAATCAATATCATTGCTAAAGTCAATCTCCCTTTAAGCTCCTGAAATTACGTCTTGCAAGAATTTGACCATATAAACTTCACACCATTCTTAGTCAAGCCTGCAAGTAGCGCTTATAAGAGTGATAAGTCCTGTATGAAATTCCTATAATAACCATCCATCCCTAATTTTTTTTACCTTAAATAAGTTATTGGGATTATCTTGGGAAACTACACCTCTCACCTTCTATGGGTCTACTGATACTCCTGTCTCTAAAATAATATGACCCAAGAAGTGAATCTAATCCATCTAGAAGTGGAACTTTGTTATATTAGTATATAACTAATGTTGTCTCAATGTATTCAATATGATCTCAAGATGTTTGGAATGGTCATGAAGATTATGATAATACACCAATATATCATCCATGAAAACCACCATAAATGAATCAAGATAAGGATGGAACACTCGATTCATTAGTGCCATGAAGACTGTTGTAATGTTTTTAAGGTCGAACGACATAACCAAATACTCATTTAGATTGTACCTTCTATGAAAGGCTATGATAGGTATGACTGATGGTCTAACATTCCCCTGATGATAGCCAAATATCAAATAAATCTTTGAGATAACCCAAGATCCTTGCAGCTGGTCAAAGAGATCATCTATCTATAGTAGAGGATATTGGATCTTAACCATCAGTTGATTCAATTTCTGGTAATCTAAATATATCTCGAGGGTTCCATCCTCCTTTTTTGAAAAAAGGATTGGTGAACCCCATAGAGAAGTATGGGGTTAGATGAAACCCTTTGCCTCTAAATCCTATATCTTCCTCTTAATCTCTTTCATCTTAATAGTATCCATCCTATAAGGAGGAATGGATATAGGTTCATCTCCTGGAACGAGCTCTATAGATAAATTTACCTCTCTCACTAGAGGAAATCCTTAAAAGTCACCTGGGAAGACATCCTTGAAATGATCAACCACTATAGGGAAATATTCTTGACATGTTTCATGATACTCCAGATACAAACTTGCAATATGGGCTATCATCCCACCCCACTCATGATACTTGGGTCCTTCTCGGCTCGTCTGGACATCCCATTCACCTTTTTTAATAAACTCACTACCCTATGGTGATGTGAAGGTCACCTATCGGTGATAGAAATCAATGAAAAAATGAAATATGAATAACCATTCCTTTCTGAGAATGATTTCAAAACCATTCATATTGAGGACATAAAGGTCCCATATGAAGTGACACCCAACCATCTTATAGGGGAACTCCCTGCACTGATATACACCCTTCATTCTAATACCCAACAGAGTGTCAAGAGTCAAAACACCATTAGAGGCTTGAAAACCGAGGCCAAGGCTCTTCACAATGAGCATAGATATAAAGATATGTGAATACCCTGTATCAAAGAGTGTAGAAGATAAAATGGAAGCTACTGGAATAATACCTTTGACAGTAGAAGGTTCGAGATCCTGATCTTGACGGGTCTGTTTCACTGTGTATATCTAGCCTGAATCACAACCCTATGATATTTTCTAGCTACCCTAAGCAGATCCAACCTACTATTTCTGTAAGTCTGGGGTCTGACTACCACCACCACAACCACCACCATGGCCTGATCGACCAGCTATATTCTGTCTCCCTACTTGATGAGAAGCTTCTAACCCCACTCCTGAACATGGATTCGGTGTATAAACTCTATCACTGGTTCCTAGTGGAATCATTTTTTAGAAGAGATATAGATGACCCATCTTTCCACAAGATTGACAATCAATTGGGTCCCTTGTACACTATGGCCTCATATGTACTAGCCCATCACATTGGTATCACCTCACCTAACTAACTAAGTGCGTGATCTGACTGCTAATATCACCACATAGAATCTATATATGACACTTCATGCTTTTGGTCGATGTAGTACCAGATCTAGGTATCGAACCACCTTGGTTCGCACCTACAACCTCTCTCAGGCCATACTCTATGATAAGTGCTTAATTCACTATTACATAAATGGTATTCATCCAAAATAAATTCACCTATGATTAGTTTCATACATGAGACCATCCTCAAAATGGCTAGCTTTTGATAATTCATCACCTATCATAATAGGTGTGAAATACTGAAGCTTAGTAAAACAGACCGAGTAATCTATAACTAATAGCGCGACTTGCTCCATGTGAAAAAACCCTCAGGCTTTATTAGCCCTCAACATCTCAGGGTAGAAGTAATCATAGAAGGCTATATGAAAATCCTTCCAAAATATCTCCTGATGATGATCCATCTGAGTGATAATATCCCACTATCTCTTAGAGGAATCACACAACATATACGTAGTGATCCTGACCTTCCTCTTAAGAGGAATCTCTAGTTTCTTCATGATAGATAGCATTCCCTATATCCATGACTCCATAGACCATGGTCTACCATCCCCCAAAAACGTGGCTTGATACTACTACTGGAACTCACACATCTAATCTACCATAGTTAGGGAAGGTCGTGGTGCTCCTTGAAAGGCCTGCATAAAGTGAAAGAACCCATCATGGAACTGTGCCTCAACACCTGGGTTTGATACAAAAACTAGTTCCATAACTAGAAAATTTGGATGATTCACTATTATTCCATGTCCTACCACCTCTAGAGTGTGGTCATCACCACCCTCTTAGCGTATTACTAGAGAAAATCACAGTAGAATACGTATACAAATGCTAACCGCACGCCTCAAGTAAATATTATTTTCAAAGTTCACATATCAAAAAAAATATAGAAATAAGATAGGTAAAATCCTTCCTATATAAGAACACACTCATATTCCTTCTCCATGATTCAGATAAAAATATTAAACATATCAGGTATAAGTAAGAGATACTACCAAAATTCCAGTATTAAGGTTAGATCTGGTCAAGTTATATACCATAAGAAACTCTAGTTTCCATTCCATTTTATTTGAATTCACACATTAATTATCATTTTCTATTTGAATTCATACTAATTTAACAATATATTGCAATTCAATTGAAAAGGTTGAACTAATGGTTCAAAAAATTCTGATCCATGAGGGTCCATACTCCCTAGGGACCAAATCTTGGAGTCCATCTCATCCAAATCATAACACACCCCCATATACCTACCAAAAACTAGGAATTTCTATCACATCACCTATCAAAATAGAATGTAACAAGTAATGCATCCTTAATGTAATGGAATAATTCATGGAATGGGAAATCTAGTTGGTGCCTATATGATACATGAGATGGAACACCCTCATATCACCGAGTTGTAACAAAATATAACGCATAATCATATCAATAATAACATCAAAACTCAAGTGTGTCACCCAATGGGGGAATCAAATCAACTTTAATAGTAAATATCCATAAAAAACAATTGAATTCGAGGAAAATTGGATTTTCCCTATACACGGGGTAGCTACTCCTAGGAAAAACACATTAACAAACTCCATTTTCTTCCTATCAATTTCTATTTTCACCAAATATTAAATAAACCCAGAAAATACCACTATGATACCACTTTTTAATGTTTCAGACCCGAATTCCACTCAATAGTTCCCCAAGAATGGTTGTCCACAAGGCCTTAGGCGCATCTCCCCAAATTCTACAGGATTCGGACTAGCAGTGAGGGCTTGGGTGTGTCTGTGGGGAGACTATTTCCTCATCACCAGAGTGTAGCACAATGTAATATCAATATAAAAAAAGTAGCATAATTAGTAAAAAATCAACATATGTATAACAAAGGTAAACATCAAAATAATAATATAAATAAACAATGCCTAAAGACATATCATATACAAAAATGATGATACATATCACATGTCTCTAAAAAATAGCCAAAATAGGAGCACAAGGAAGATGTACAATACATATAACAAAATTAAAAAAATGGCCAAAAGTATCCCAATAGAATCACAAGCCTCATCTTGGTCTCGTGATCTCAAACTCTTAAGAAATTATCAAGAACATATAAGAGGTTTCTTGAACTTGTTAGAACCTATAATCATATAGTCTATTTGGGTACCCAAATGTGGCCCAAAAAGGGTGTGAGACTAAATCCTATTAGGAAACCACCCAAGGTCTGTGTTAATCATTAAGTGAATATATATAATAGGAAGTGTGAAATAATTAATGCATTAAGTAAGGAACTACTCCAAATTAAATATCCTATAAGTATAGGTTCTCATTTAAAAATCAATTCATTTAATAAATTTAATTTAAAAAGTGAAGTATCTGATTTAATAATCAGTCCTATTTCATTTATAACATTTTCATTTAATAAAAAATTATTCTAATCATCAAGTATCATAACTTGGAATAAGTCCCAGCATTCCCAGTAAGCACATGTATCCAATAATTTTTAAATATTCTATCCATAAAGTATAATTCAATACTAAATCTAATCTTGTTCTCTCTCTTGGCTGACACATCATATAATTTAATTCATTCATTATAAAATTTAGAACTTGAACCTATCCTTGGAATCCCTGAGTTGGAATCCATGTCTCACTCTAGGTGTAATATTAACAAACTCCTTATAAGCTCTTCTATGGAGATCCTCGATAACTGAGGTATCACTCTAGGTGTGGTATAACATCTCATCCACTCAAGTCCATCCTTAGCGGTCCACTAAGGGTGCCCAAGTATCACCCATTGAATGTATAATCAAATTACCATGATTCATTCCTTGAAATATATAAGTATTCCAAGTTTCACTCAACTTATAACTGTCAAAGCCCCTATGAGTCTATACTTGGAAAACTAAGTATCACTCGGGCATAAGAGTCAGCCATCAAATGAGTTTTCCATGGAATTCTTCATTCTAATCCATGAGCCACTCATTGATAACATGAATTTAACCAATTCAATTAAATTTCATCAAATAAATTTATCATGCTAAGGTGAAAACCAAGGAAATTATAATTCAAACTCCTCAAAAGGTAACTTAAGACAAAAGTCTAAGCTTAGAATGATTTCCACTCATTTACTCACATGGAAAAAAATAATTATAACAAGAATTACATTCTTAGAAACTATTAAAAGGCATAGAAATTATTTATCTCACATGGGAAAATAATATTAAGAGAAATTGAAGCTAAGTCAACCAATACTTGGCATATCCTCTATTTAACTCACATGGGAAAAACACTTTAAGGCAAGTCAAGATTCAACAAGCTATTTCTTATCCAATTCCAAGGGCATGTACATCCATCCCTTCCTATTAATTCATTAAATTATAATTCATTCACCTTGCAATTAAATTCAAAATCAAATTCACATTTAACATCCCAAGAAAGGGGTAAAGGGAACACCCTAAGGAATCCAATCCCAAAACCATCAAATGGTCTATTTAATAATCAACACAACCAAGGGGTGGTTCCGTTTCAAGGTTCACAACCTATAAAAAATCCTTAACAAGACTATTTAATTATATATACCATGCCTATAATTTCATAGGATTTAATTTAATGTTAAGGAGATACAAAAAAATGGGGAATGTGACACATTGGTATATATAAATAACACGACTTTAAGTGAAAAGGACAAGACCACCTACCTTAGGTCTATAGTTGATAGCTCATCCAATATCAAATCTCGATTCAACTCCAATCCGGAGAAAAATGAAGAATATATGAAGAACCTAATAATAATTCAAATTAGTTTGCACCTAAATAGGGAAAACGATACCCAGAGTAATGAAGATCAACTAAAAAGAAATCAAGGTCTTACCATTACAAATCCAATGAGATTAATGACCTTTTATTCTAAGCTCGGATGGGAGATTTACCTCAAATCTAGTTTTAAGCACCAAGGAGGGATTCCTAAGGGTGATCCCTACTATACGGGTGAAAGAAACCTAATTTAGGTTTATAAAAAGGTTTTTGATTTAATTTAAAATCATTAAATTTCCAAAATTATAGGGGTCTCACAGTTTAGGTGTAAAGTTTGAAAAATTGTGCACCAACCGTTCACGGGTATCTTTATGCAAGGGGAATAACACACAGTTTACCTGAATGATTTGACTAACCATGAAGAAACCATGAAAAAAAACTTTGTCAAGATTGAATAGCTGGATGCATGGCCATGCGAAATAAAGTGCACAATAATTCTGAAACTGTGAAACCCATTTCTACTCTCTTCCCAAGCCTCAAACGGTTTATTTAACCATGTGTCACGACCCGTCCTCGGGGCCCGTGCCGTGACTACCCCAAGCCCGCCTTCCATAGGCCAGGGGCTGGCGACTAGCACCAAGGCGTAAATCCCGGAAAAATGGAAGGCATTTCCTTTGAAAAGTAAACAAGCACCACAGAGTAAGCAAGAGGAAAAGTAAACACTAAGTAAAAGCTGTAACAAGTAGTGTTGAAAGTAAAAAGGGTCCGGAAATACAAGCCCAACTGTAAAGTACAACTGAAGGGAAAAACAGCAACCGAAAAGAAAAGCCACAGCGTCGAGCCGTCGTCTGGAAGTCCCACCTGAAGGGTGGGTATAGATAGCCTCCACAGCTCCTCGGTCCAGCCGTCCGCTCCGAGTATGTCCCGCCCAGTGGTCCACCTCCAGGTACCATCCTGCTCCGCACGCCTCCACCACGATCAGTGTTGTCCGTCGTCTGCAACTAGCACAACGAAGTGCGAGCATAGCCCGTGCAGGGGTGAGTATAAGCTACTCAGTAGGGACCATGAGACCCCCGAAGGTCTCCCAGAATCCACAAAGGATAAACCACAAAGGAAAGATACAATCACGAAGAAACATCCGATACAGCTTAGGTATATGCCCATACATATACCTAAGTCATCAATTCCCGCTCAGCTCCAACATCCTAGCTCAAGCACAACCCAGTCCACATAGGAAAGCAAAACATATACCCACACAGGATAGAACAACACGATCCACAAAGGAGAGTAAAAGTAATCCACATAGGATAGATCAACACAATCCACAAAGGAGAGTAAACAGTAAATCCACACAGGATAGCTCAACACAATCCACAAAGGAGAGTAAGACAGGATTCAGCTCACACATGTATACTTCTTCGGATGATGATAAAGATGATCACTGATCCATCTAAGTCGTAGGACCCACAAAGGATCGATAGGTACTAACCCCCGAAAAGACCCACACAGGATCGGGCCCACACAGGACCTGTAGGCCCTGGCTCACACAGAACCGCTGAGCGCTGACCCACACAGGATCTGACCCACACAGGATCGGGCCCACACATGACCTGTAGCACTGATCCACAAAGGATCGCTGAATGCTATAGTCGTCGCAGTCCACTGAGGATCTCTGCACGGTCGTCGTCAGAGTCCACTGAGGATCTTTGCACTGTCGTCGTCGGAGTCCACTGAGGATCTCTGCACAGTCGTCGCTGTCGAAGTAGCAGTCGCAACCAGCACTAGGGTTCCCGCACACAACAAGCTCGTTCGGGAGGCTCCGCTCCACGAGCCGAGAGGCAGATACATCAACTGACACAAAGTCTGAAGTTGATGTATCCATAAGTTCCATATCGTCAACAGGAACTCAACGTCGCAGACGGCGCGTCAATCGGACGCCCGGTCTGAGAGTTATTGGCTTTTTCGTCCCAGGGGCCCGGTTGGTTTTTAAGGAAAAACCAATCCGATCGTACTCCACCTGCATCCAAACCTCTGGCGGAGTGAGCCAAAAGATCTGTCTCACTTAGAGGAATTCAACAAAGCTGACAGCATGTCAATCGGACGTCCGTAGCTCAAGATATGAGCGTTTCCGCTCTGAGGGCCCGGTTGGTTTCGTGTACGAACCAACCCAGCCGAACCCAAAGTATTCCGAAACCTTGATTGCAATATACTGAAACGACCGTCTCGATCCAAGGATCGCGTTTCCGCTGACGACGCGTCGTTCGGAGGCCCGTAGCTCAAGTTACGGGCAATAGACCGAAAATGGTCCGAAGACGGGGGGTCCGGGCCCGGGCCGACCCGGCCCGACCCCCCCTGGGTCGGCCAAACCGGGTCGACCCGACCCGGTCCAGTCCGGCCAGGGCGCGACCCGGCTGGTCGGATCGGCCTGGCTCGGCCCGGCCGAGCGGCCGAGTGCGGCAGAAGCTGCGGGGCGCTGTCCCCGAGGGTTGGAGGTGCCGCGGCCCCGTGTGGGGCCGCGATGGATCAACGGACGCCGCTTTCGCCGCGTCCCGTGCTGGCGAGCCGAACCTGCGCGGCCGTAGCGACCCTGTCCGGCGGCGCGCCGCCGGTAGCTTCCGCGGGGCACCGGAGTTGCTCCGGTGGTCCGTTTTCCTTCCCGCCTGCGCCGTTGCCCTTCCCGGGTTCCATTCTTCACTGCGGGATCATCAAAATGCCCTTGCATCATGTTTTGTCGTCGCCCGCCAAATCTGCACAACCACGAAGAACGACGGAGGGTTGTCGGTCCGTGTTCGTTTGGCCCGCACCCTCCGCGTTAGATAATAACAATGGGAGAATTATTCAACACATGAAAACAACAATTTTAATAAATTAAAATTGTTCATATTAATCCGGTTCTTTAATTTTTAAGGAAACGTTCACATGAAGATAAAATAATTATTCACAACAACCCCTACCTCGTTAAGTCGTCGCACGCGCGTTCTTCGCGAAAAGTGGGGATCATCGCGTCGTCGCAGTATCCGGCATCGCGTCGTCGCGGAAGGGTGTCGCGTCGACGAACTCCGAGGTTCAAGAACAAAAAGATTTAATTAATAATAATTAAATCCGTGCGTTGATAAAAACCACAAAGGAATTTAAAGAATCGCAAACACTCACCTCAATGGACGATCGAAGGTTTTTGTCGCGAAGGAAGGAACACCGTAGAAGAACGTTGCGGGAGATGAAACGTCGGCATCACGACACATGACGTCGCGTCGTCGATTTCCGTGGGTTCGGTGTTCTTCGTCGGAGGCCGGCATTCTTCGCGTTCTTCGCGTTCTTCACGAAGAAGGGTGAAGGCACAAGAATTCTGTCAAAGCCTCTCAACGTGTAATCCTCCAAAAGTCGTGTTGGTCTTATTTTATTATTACGCCAACAAACGAAAAAGAGGTAAGTAATGACCCATTAATTCGTATAATTAATTCAACGAAAAAAACTGCCCATTTAATTCACGAAGAAAACCGCCCAATTAATTGGTGTGTTTAGAAAATAAGAAAACGCGTCGGTTGACTTTCATAATGACGGGTTTTCGCGGGTGTTTTACTTAGCGGAAAAGAAACGGTGGGGCTCGTGCGGGCCCCACCTCACAAATATCCTACCAAGAGGGTAGGATATTTTTGGATAGCACCCTATCCGCATCAACTCAGCTTAAGCCGCTTTAAGTAGCTTCAAGTGGCTTCCAAGTGTCTTAAGTGAAATAAAATAAAGTTTGTCATACAATTATTTTATTTCTTAACTTTAAGCCCGAAAATTAAAAACCACAACCGAGAAAACGCAACTCCGGAAGAGAAGTTTCTAAGCAAATATCGGCGCTGTGATTTCATCAGTGCCCTCATAATTCGATTCCGAGCACCGGTTCAAAAGTTAGAAAAACCCGCTCGTCCGTTCATTGAACGTACCCGAGCCAAACTTTGGAAAATGATTCCGAGCACACCGGGCCTCAGAATCAGGTGCCGTCAGAAACTGCGCTCTTGTAAAATTCCAAAGAAAATTAAGAAAAAAATTTCCTTGAAATTTACAGGTCTTTAAATTACTCCCACCTTAGGGATTTACGTCCCCGTAAAGATACATCATAAACTAGGGAAACAAATGGGGGTACTGAGCACGCATCTGGGCCTCCCGCTCCCAAGTGCTCTCCAGGAGGTTCCCATGCTGCCATATGATGTGCACTAGAGGAATCGATCATCCACGTAGGACCCGCTCCTTTCGATCCTCAATCTCTACTGGGACCTCCGCAAAAGTCGCCCCATCATCCACGTCTAGCTCCCCATGGTCAATGATGTGCGTCGGGTCGTGCACGTATCTTCTCAGCTGAGATACGTGGAAGACGTCGTGCACCCGGTTCAACTGAGGTGGTAGAGCCAGGCGATAAGCCACCTCGCCAATCCTTCTGATGACATGGAATGGTCCAATGAAGCGTGGAGACAACTTGCCGCCTCAGCCAAATCTCTGTAATCCACGTCGAGGTGAGACACGCAAGAAGACGTGGTCACCATCCTCGAACTCTAGTGGCCTCCGCCTCCTATCAACATATGACTTCTGCCGGCTCTGAGCTGCCCTCATCCGCTCCTGGATGACCTGGACCTTCTTTGTCGTGGCCCGGACCATCTCTAGTCCCACAAGTGCTGACTCCCTAGGGTCTGTCCAGCACAAAGGAGATCTGCAAGGTCTGCCGTACAACACCTCGTATGGTGTCATCCCGATGGTGGAGTGGTATCTGTTATTGTACGCGAACTCCATCAAGGGTAGGTGATCCTCCCAGCTGTGACCAAAGTCGAGGACACATGCGCGGAGCATGTCCTCGAGAGTCTGAATGGTCCTCTCCGTCTGACCATCCGTTTGAGGGTGAAAGGCGGTGATCAAACGTAGCCGCATCCCGAACACCTCCTGCAACCCCTTCCAAAGCCGGGAAGTAAAGAGAGCGTCTCGATCAGAGACGATAGACGATGGCACACCGTGAAGCCGTAAAATCTACTGAACGTAGAGACACCCCAAGCTCTCCACTGAGCCCTGCTCTCTAATGGGTAAGAAGTGTGCCGACTTGGTGAGTCGGTCAACAATCACCCAAATGGAGTCGTGACCTCTGGATGTGCGTGGAAGTCCAGTCACGAAGTCCATAGATATGTCGTCCCACTTCCACTCCGGGACCTCCAAGGGCTATACCAAGCCTGTTGGTACCTGATGCTCTGCCTTCACCTGCTGGCAGGTGAGGCATCGAGAAACGAACTCTACCACAGCCTTCTTCATGCCCAGCCACTAGTGCTGTCGTCTGAGATCTTGGTACATCTTCACCACTCCAGGATGTACCGCCAAAGGAGAAGTGTGAAACTCTCTCAGCACCTCCTCTTGTAAAGCGACTGGTAACAAGGTACGTCCTCTGAAAAGGACTTCATGCTCTGCACCAAGGGAGAAACCATCTGGTGCCTGTCCCGAGGATATCTATGCACGCCGTGTCTCACAGTCAGCGTCCCCATGCTGTGCCTCTATGACCCACTGTATAAGTGGAGGAGAGACTTTGAGAGACTGAAGGAAGGCTGCTCCGTCCCTATCCACAAAGGATATCTGCAAGGAGGCTAGCTGCTCTGTCGCCTCCTCAAGTAGCTGAATGCCCATCCTCCTGCTGAGGGTATCGGCTACTACGTTACCCTTCCCAGGAGTATAGACTATCTCAAAGTCATTGTCCTGGAGGAACTCAAGCCATCGCCGCTATCTCAGGTTCAGGTCCTTCTGAGAGAAGATTTACCTGAGACTCTGGTGGTCAGAAAAGACTGTAAAGCGCTCTCCCATCAGATAGTGCCACCATGTTCTCAGAGCGAAGACCACTGCTCCTAACTCCAGGTCATGGGTAGCGTAGTTCTGCTCATGCGGCCTCAAATGACATGATCCATAGGCAATCACGACCCGCTCCTACATCAGGACACACCCGAGTCCGGTCCCTGATGCATCGCAGTAGACTACGTATCCAACTCCCTCCTCAGGCAACCTCAAGATAGGTGCGCTGGTCAATCTCTGCCTCAGCTCCTGAAAGCTCTGTTGACATCTATCTGACCACGCAAAGGGTTTCCCCTTCTTCTTCAAATCTGAGAGTGGCACCACAACTCTAGAGAAGTCTGGAACAAATCTCCGATAGTATCTGGCCAAACCCAAGAAACTCGGCACCTCCGTCATGCTCCTGGGTGGCTCCCAAGCTAGCACTGCCTCGATCTTCGCGGGATCCAATGCAACTCCCGCCTCAGAAATGACGTGCCCCAAGAAGTGGACCTCACGTAACCAGAACTGGCACTTCGAGAGCTTACCATAAAGCTGGTGCTCCCAGAGTGTGTCTAGTACAACCTGCAAGTGGTAGGCATGCTCCTCCTCGATGGTCGAGTACACCAAAATGTCGTCGATGAAGACCACGACAAATCGATCAAGGTATGGCTGGAAGATCCTTTTCATGAGGCTCATGAACACTGCTGGAGCATTGGTTACGCCGAATGGCATAACCAAGAACTCATAATGGACATACCGACACCTGAAGGTCGTCTTCTGCACGTCCTCGTCTCGAACTCTGAGCTGATGATAGCCCAACCTGAGGTCTATCTTCGAGAACCACCGTGCTCCCTTGAGATGATCGAAGAGGTCATCAATCCTCGATAGCGGATACTTGTTCCTCACTATCACCTAGTTCAGGCGACGATAGTCGACACACAGTCGCAAGCTCCCGTCCGCCTTCTTGGCGAACAAAATCAGGGATGCCCAGGGTGAAACACTGGGTCAGATGAACCCCTTGCCCTGCAAGTCCTCCAACTGTACCCGCAGATCTCGAAGCTCAGCGGGGTCCATCCGATATGCTGGAGTAGATATCGGGGCTATCCCAGGGTACAGATCATTGTAAAAGTCTACCTCTCTGTGAGGAGGTAGCCCTGGAACGTCATCGGGAAAGACGTCCGCGTACTGATCCACCACTGCAGGAAAACTAGGACTATGCACATCCACTGATCCTAGGATGAGGCTAGCCAATTGATGAGTGATGGGCTGTCCTCTCCTCTGCGAGAGTCCATCCTGTGCTGCAAAGGCTCCCTTCTCGCCGGTGAAGGTGAACCTGCTCCCGTCGGTGCGCACACATCGCACCTTGCGCCTAAAACAGTCAATATGAGCATGGACTGTAGATAACCAATCCATGCCCAAGATGACATCGTAAGGCCTTGACGCCGCTACAAGAAGATCCCAGGCGAAGCTCTCGCCTCCTAGAGTAATCTCACACTGCTGGAACTAGTGCGTAATCGTCGAGCCTACTCCCGTAGGGGTCTCTAGCCGTAAGGATCGAGCCAACGGCTCTGTTGGAATCTCCGAGCTCCGAACAAGGGCAATGGTTATGAAAGAGTGACTCACTCCTGTGTCTATAAGAACTGAAGCAAGGGTGGAATAGACACAGATCGTACCTCGAATCATCTCTGGTGCACCATGGTCGTAGGCCTCTACTGCCTAGAGCTGTGCCTGTCTCTGCCCACCAGCTCCCTATGGTCGGGGCGGACCTCCTGGTGGTGGTGGTGGCAGAGCCTCAAAGCGTCGCCCACCACCTGCTTCTCGGGCCAGCTCCTCTGCCTCATCCGCCTCCTCCCTGCAGACCGCCACAGTCGACCCTCTGCCTCTGCCTGGGTGGCCCCTCCACCGTCTGCTGCTTCTCGGTACGACGGGTCGGGCAGTCACGAGCCATGTGGCCCTGCCCGCCGCAGGCGTAGCACTGCCTGCCTCTCAGAAGACTGGCTCCGCGCTGTGTGCCCTGCACTGCTGAGCCAGTGTCCTGAGTTCGTCTACAAGAGGGTCTGATCTGCCTGGAACCCTGAGTCATCCGTCAGCTACCTGCTACCGAAGACTCCGCTACCTGCCGCCCTGCGGTAGGTCTCACTGCTAAAGCAGACTCATCCAGAAAGCTCTCGATCAGAAGGGCTCGCTCTAGTACTCCTGCCTGGGTCGGGATGCTGAGGGAGATCGGCGATGCCATGATCTCATGTCTCAATCCCTGATCGAAGGTCCGGGCCCGGAAGAAGGGGTCCCGTACCATGTCGGTCGAGTAGTGAGAAAGATCGGTGAACCTCGCCGCTTACTGGGAGACAATCAAGCTGCCCTGCCACAGCTGAAGAAGCTCCTGGATGCGCACCACACGGAGGGTGGCCGGGACGAAATCTGAGAAGAAGAGGCTCTCGAAGTCCGTCCAGAGAAGAGATGCCTCATCGTGCACCTGGAGCATCAAGCTCCACCATCGGCCCGCTGCTGCGTGCAGTAGGCTCTCCGCGAGGATCACCATGAGGTCTGTTGGTGTCCTCAATAGCCTGAAAACTCGTACGACCGCCTCCAGCCAGTCCTCGGCTGTCTGGGGGTCCATCTCCCCACGAAACCTGGGTGGTCGCTGGCACTTGAACTCGTGCAGAGCTCTGAGGTGACGTGCATCATCAGCGGTCAGTGCTGGAAGCATCAGGGGTTCGGCGGGTAAAGGTACCGCCGGTGCCTCTGCTTTCAAAGGGCCCTGTACCGAGGCCTCGTCGCTCGGCGGGCTTTCGTCACGCTCTACTCTCGGAACCCTAGATGGCTGCTATCGTCGGGCCATCCTGAAAAGGAAACAAGTTCGCCACGGTCAGAACAATATACCTGGTGAGCTGACACAAGTAATCACAAAGAAAACTTGAAACACACATGCAATCAATGTTTTCGTGCATTAAGTCGGAAATCAGAAGTCAGGGTCCTGGTGTATGGATACGTCGGCCACCGCACCAACACTGGACTCCCTGGACCGATAACCACACCCAATACGCTAAACACTATCGCTTCACATAGAAGAATGATCAGAGTCTGCGTTAGAACCGACCACCTCTGATACCAATTTGTCACGACCTGTCCTCGGGGCCCGTGCCGTGACTACCCCAAGCCCGCCTTCCATAGGCTAGGGGCTGGCGACTACCACCGAGGCGTAAATCCTGGAAAGAGGGAAGGCATTGCCTTTGAAAAGTAAACAAGCACCACAGAGTAAGCAAGCGGAAAAGTAAACTCTAAGTAAAAGCTGTAACAAGCTGTGTTGAAAGTAAAAAGGGGCTGGAAATACAAGCCCAACTGTAAAGTACAACTGAAGGGAAAAACAGCAACTGAAAAGAAAAGCCGCAGCGTCGAGCCGTCGTCTGGAAGTCCCACCTGAAGGGTGGGTACAGATAGCCTCCACAGCACCTTGGTCCAGCCGTCCGCTTCGAGCATGTCCCGCCCAGTGGTCCACCTCCAGGAACCGTCCTGCTCTGCACGCCTCCACCACGATCAGTGCTGTCCGTCGTCTGCAACCTGCACAACGAAGTGCGGGCATAGCCCGTGCAGGGGTGAGGATAAGCTACTCAGTAGGGACCCCGAGACCCCCGAAGGTCTCCCAGAATCCACAAAGGATAAACCACAAAGGAAAGATACAATCACGAAGAAACATCCGAAACGACTTAGGTATATGCCCATACATATACCTAAGTCATCAATTCCCGCTCGGCTCCAACATCCGAGCTCAAGCACAACCCAGTCCACACAGGAAATCAAAACATATACCCACACAGGATAGCACAACACGATCCACAAAGGAGAGTAAAAGTAATCCACATAGGATAGCTCAACACAATCCACAAAGGAGAGTAAACAGTAAATCCACACATGATAGCTCAACACAATCCACAAAGGAGAGTAACACATTATTCAGCTCACACAGGTATACTTCTTCGGATGACGATAAAGATGATCACTGATCCATCTAAGTCGTCGGACCCACAAAGGATCGATAGGTACTAACCCCCGCAAAGACCCACACAGGATCGGGCCCACACAGGACCTGTAGGCGCTGACTCACACAGAACCGCTGAGCGCTGACCCACACAGGATCAGACCCACATAGGATCGGGCCCACACATGACCTGTAGCACTGATCCACAAAGGATCGTTGAGTACTGTAGTCGTCACAGTCCACTGAGGATCTCTGCACGGTCGTCGTCAGAGTCCACTGAGGATATCTGCATTGTCGTCGTCGGAGTCCACTGAGGATCTCTGCACAGTCGTCACTGTCGAAGTAGCAGTCGCAGCCAGCACTAGGGTTCTCACACACAGCAAGCTCGTTCGGGAGGGTCCGCTCCACGAGCCGAACGACTGATACATCAACTGACACAAAGTCCGAAGTTGATGTATCCAAAAGTTACGTATCGTCAACAGGAACTCAACGTCGCCGACGGCGCGTCAATCGGACGCCCGGTCTGAGAGTTATTGGCGTTTTCGTCCCAGGGGCCCGGTTGGTTTTTAAGGCAAAACCAATTTGAACGTACTCCACCTACATCCAAACCTCGGGCGGAGTGAGCAAAAAGATCCATCTCACTTAGAGTAATTCAACAAAGCTGACGTCACGTCAATCGGACGTCCGTAGCTCAAGATATGAGCGTTTTCGCTCCGAGGGACCGATTGGTTTTGTTTACGAACCAACCCGGCCGAACACAAAGTATTCTGAAACCTTGAGTGCGATATACCAAAACGACCGTCTCGATCCAAGGATCACGTTTCCGCGGACGTCGCGTTGTTCGGAGGCCCGTAGCTCAAGTTACAATCAAAAGACCGAAAATGGTCCGAAGACGGGGGGTCCGGGCCCGGGCCGACCCGGCTGGACCCGGTCCGGTCCGGCCAAGGTGCGGCCCGGCCGGTCGGACCGGCCTGGCTCGGCTCGGCCGAGCGCGGCAGAAGCCGCGGGGCGCTGTCCCCACGGGTTGGAGGTGCCGCGGCCCCGAACGGGGCCGCGATGGATCAACGGACGCGGCTTTCGCCACGTCCCGTGCTGGTGAGCCGGACCCGCACAGCCGCGGGTCCGCTGGCCGCCGCCGGCAGCTTCCGCGGGCCACCGGAGTTGCTCCGGTGGTCCGTTTTCCTTCCCGTCTGCACCGTTGCCCCTCCCTGGTTCCATTATTTACTGTGGGATCGTCAAAATGCCATTGCGTCATGTTTTGTCGTCGCCCGCCAAATCCGCACAACCACGAAGAACGGCGGAGGGTTGTCGGGCCGTGTTCGTTTGGCCCGCACCCTCCGTGTTAGATAATAACAACGGGAGAATTATTCAACACATGAAAACAACAATTTCAATAAATTAAAATTGTTCATATGAATCCGGTTCTTTAATTTTTAAAGAAACGTTCACGGGAAGATAAAAGAATTATTCACAACAACCCCTACCTCATCAAGTCTTCGCACGCGCGTTCTTCACGGAAAGTGGGGATCGTCGCGTCGTCGCGGTATCCGGCGTCGCGGCGTCGCGGAAGGGTGTCGCGTCAACAAACTCTGAGGTTCAAGAACAAAAATATTTAATTAATAATAATTAAATCTGTTCGTTGATAAAAACCACAAAAGAATTTAAAGAATCGCAAACACTCACCTCAACGGACGATCGAAGGTTTTTGTCGCGGAGGAAGGAACGTCGCAGAAGAACGTTGCGGGAGAGGAAACGTCGACGTCGCGGCACACAACGTTGCGTCGTCGATTTCCGTGGGTTCGGAGTTCTTCGTTGGAGGCCGGCGTTCTTCGCGTTCTTCGCGTTCTTCGCGAAGAAGGGTGAAGACACAAGAATTCTGTCAAAGCCTCTCAACGTGTAATCCTCCAAAAGTCGTGTTGGTCTTATTTTATTATTACGCCAACAAACGAAAAAGAGGTAAGTAACGACCCATTAATTCGTATAATTAATTCAACGAAAGAAACTGCCCATTTAATTCCCGAAGAAAACCTCCCAATTAATTGGTACGTTTAGAAAATAAGAAAACGCGTCGGTTGACTTTCATAATGACGGGTTTTCGCGGGTGCGTTACTTAGCGGAAAAGAAACGGTGGGGATCGTGCGGGCCTCACCTCACAAATATCCTACCAAGAGGGTAGGATATTTTTGGATAACACCCTATCCACATCAAATCAGCTTAAGCCACTTTAAGCGGCTTTAAGTGGCTTCCAAGTGGCTTAAGTGAAATAAAATAAAGTTTGTCATACAGTTATTTTATTTCTTAACTTTAAGCCTGAAAATTAAAAACCACACCCGAGCAAACGCAACTCCGGAAGAGGCGTTTCTAAGCAAATACCGGCGCTGCGATTTCATCGGTGCCCTCAGAATTCGATTCTGAGCACCGGTTCAAAAGTTAGAAAAACCCGCTCGTCCGTTCACTGAACGTACCCGAGCCAAACTTCGGAAAATGATTTTGGGCACACCGGGCCTCGGAATCAGGTGCCGTTAGAAACTGCGCTCTTGTAAAATTCCAAAGAAAATTAAGAAAAAAATTTCCTTGAAATTTACGGGTCTTTACCCCATGTGTCCTACTTTTCACGGTTTAAAATAACCATGATCCTGGCCATTTTCACCCCAAATCTTATGTTTTGGGATTTGAACCAACCTCTGACACTCTTATTACCTCTATGACCTCAAAGGACATCACATTAGGCTATATTTAAACACTTAAACTGAGAAATGATAGAAATAAAAGGATCCTTACCCAAAAGAAGAACCAGGTTCTTACATGTAATCTTCTTAGAATTTCACAATTTTTTGATAATGCTTTTCATGTAAAGTTTGAAAATAATTCCTGTAAAGCTTTTGATGCCAAAAATGATTTATTTTTTACTTCTATGAGAAAATAAAATGTTTATATTATAGATTTAAATTATTTTTTTCTCAAAATTTTACTTGTGTAAGTACCCTTAAAATAGAATATTGGATTTGGTATAAGAGACCAGGACATTGAAATATTCAATCACTTAGAAAGATAAATGAGAAAGGTTTCATATAGGATATACCCAAACTAGAATTACTAATAGATAAATTCTATAATCCTTATCAAAAGGTAAGGTAACACAAAATATCTTTCAAATCAAAGAAATTAGTATAAACTTCCCAACCTTTTGAGTTAGTTCAAATGGACTATTTTTTACCCTCTAGATTTTCTAGCTTAGTAATAAAAAATTATGCTTATGTTATAGTTTATGATTACTCAAGATATACATGGGTTTTTTCCTTTCTCATAAAAGTGAATCACTTTCCTATTTTTCTAAATATGTTAAATCTATAAAAAATTGTAGTGGAATAAGAATTAAGACCTTAAGAAGTGATCATGATCAAGAGTTTGAAAATCATGTGTTTAAATATGTATTCTCATAATATGGATGTAGTCACATATTTTATACTTCTAGGACCCCATAACATATTGGTGTAGTATAAATAATAAATATAACCATTCAAGAAATTACCCAGACCATGTTTAATGAGTATGATTTACATGTTTATTTTTAGGTAGAATCTATAAAAACATCTTTCTATATAATTAATAGAGTTTTAATTATACCTCTCTTAAAGAAGAACCCTTATGAATTATGAAATAGTATAAAACCAAAGGTTAATTACTTTAAAGTTTTTGGTTGTAAAGTCTTTATACTCAACCTAAAATATAATTTATAAACAATTCTTCCACAAGTGATGAAGGAATTTTCCTTAGATATTATATATCTAGTAAATCATATAGGGTGTTTAATAAAGGGACTAATATTTTTTAAGAATATATATAAATTTTAATGAAATGGATCCACACGAACCTAAGACCTCTTTAGAAAATCTTGAGGATGAACTTTCCAGTCTTGACATAAAATGCTAAACCATTTGATAATTCTGTCAGAACTCTTATAAATAGTTCACCCAATTCTAATGAACAATCTGAACCCAAACCTATAGATGAGAATGAGGTTTCAAACACTTCTTTTCATATAATAATTAGGAATAATAGATATCATACCTTAGATTTCATTATAGGTAACCTATAAAAAGGAAATCAGACTACAGATTCTCTAAGAAATTAGGTTGAACATAAATATTTCTTATTACAAATTGAAACTAAGAACATCATTGATAAAATTAATGAAGAATTCTGGGTAATGGATATGAAAAAAGAGTTAAATCAGTTGGAAAGAAATAGAGTCTAGGAATTAGCTGAAATACCCAAATATTATAAAACTTTTGGAACTAAATGGGTGTTTAGATTCATGGTTGGTGAGCTAGGAACTATAAATATAAACAAAGATAAACTTGTTGCACAAGGATATAGTCAAGAAGAAGGTATTTACTATTATGAAACCTTTTATCCAGAATCTATACTTAAATCTACTAGAAAGTTTCTTTTCTATCTAGAAAATTTGAATTTCAAACTATATCAAATGGATGTAAAGAGTTCATTTTTAAATGGATATATTATTGAGGATGTTTTTGTTGAACAACCCCCTATATTTCAAAACACTTAATTTCCAAATCATGTTTTTAAATTAAAAAAAAGATTTATATGTTTAAAATAAGCTCCTATAGCTTGGTATGATAGGCTCATCTAATTTTTGATTTCAAAATGTTTTAATAAAGGAATATCCAATCCCACTTTATTTATTAAGATAATTTCAAAATATGTTTTAGTAGTACAAATACATGTTTATGATATTTTTTTAGTTCTATAATAAATTATTTGATTACTAAATTTTAAGAAATAATTCAAAGTGAATTTGAAATGAGTTTTATTGCTAAACTTAAATTATTTCTTGGTTTTAAATTTTTTCAAAATAAATAAGTAATTATTTTAAATCAAATTAAGTACACTAAATATCTTTTAAAATGTTTTGGAATGGATAGTACTAAAGGTAGTGATACTCCCATGAGTATTAGATACAAGTTAGATCTTAATGAAACTGGGAAGCCAATTAATAAAACCACTTATAGAGGTATGATTAGAAGTTTACTATAATTAACTATTAGATGAATTGGTATAATGTTTAGTGTGTATACATGTTCTTGTTTTCATGAAGATCCAAAATATTTACACCTACTTTCTGTTAAAAAAATATTTAAATACCTAAAATATACAACCAACTTAGGATTGTTTTACTCTAGAGTACAATCGTTTGATCTGGTTAGTTATGAAGATAAAGATTTTGGAAGTTGTATGTTAGATAGAAAAATCACTTCCAGAACATGTTAATTTTTATACAAGTCTCTAGTTTCATGATGTAGTAATAAATAGAACTCTCTAGCATTATCCAATGAGGAATCTAAGTAAATAGATGTAGGAAGTTGATGTGTATATATTCTCTAGATAAAACATACATTACTAGACTGTGCATATTATTTATGACATGTCCATATAAATTGTGATAATGAAAGTGAAATAAATATTTCTAAGAATCCTATATCACATTCTAGAATAAAGAATATTGATATGAGACATCAATTTTTAAGAGATCTTTTTCAAATGGGTGATATAACTATGGAATTCATTAGTACTAAACATAACTTATCTAATATATTTATAAAACCTTTAAATGTAGATAAAATAAATTATATAAAACATGAATTGTGTATGATTAATTATACCAAAAAGTTTTAATTAAATTTCCACACTTGTAGTTATTTATGTTCTATTTAGATTCTATTCTTTGATATTTTTTGGAAGTAACCGTAAAGTATGATTCACACGGTTATTAGGTTGATCATGAGTTTTTTATGCAGTTAGTATAACTAACATGATCACTTATTCATATGTTCACCATACTTACAATGAGTATTTACCCACATGATCACTATGCTTACCGCGAAAACCTATTTATATGACCAGTACTTACTTACCATGAACTTATTAATTGTATAGTTAGCATACCAATCGTGAGGTAATAACTAGCATGCTTGATATGATTATATTATTATAGATCCATGGTTATTAGTTTTAGCATGTATATTTTCATAAAATTTTTCATGAATTTTTTTGAGTGGAATTTATTTTAATTTTATTAGTATTTTATTCCCTAAATGATTGAAATAGAATTCAAATTTGAATCCGAATACTTTCAAGTCTTTTCCCTAAAATATCTTCCTTCTCACAAAGCCTTACCCCTTTTCAAACCCATCTCTTACATCAAATATCTCTCTCTCTCAAGTCTTAACCTCTTGAGAACTCATATTGAATAGAAAATGATAAAATTAAAATGAAATTCCGATGTCATGCCTCTTATCAAGTCAAGTCCTAATAAAAAATAAAAGAAATCAAAATGAAGCTATATTGAATCTATAGAGCTTAATTATCCCCACTTAATCAATCATCCAGTTTTAGTGAAAAAACAAGTCAATGTGTAGTGGTTGAAATTGAGAAAATCATTGGTCTAGGTTATGATTCAATATCTAGGATGGGCTACTTGATTTAGAGAAAATGGTAATCCTTTTTATCCAAATATAGTCAATGAATTTTTTTCTCACCTAGAGTTTCTCCCTTGTGAGAAAAGAGATTTTGTTGTAACTACAATCAGTGGTGGAGTTCTAGAGTTTTCCATGAAATGTTGGAAAAAATGTGTGGGTGTGTAACACCAAGGATAATATGAGTATTATAAAATCTCTTATCCTATTAATCATGATCATTTTGAGTTTTATAATTACATGGATATACTAACTAGTAATAGAACCCCTAGAATACCTACTACTATCAATATTAGTGGAGAATATAAGTTTTTGGTCAATTTTATCTAGCACCTAGTATGTCCAAGAAAAGAGGATTTAAATATCTCAAGGCATCAAGGATAGTTCTTCTTATTTTTTATAAATAATAATATTGAAATCAGTATTTTCTGACATGTTAGGAGACATATTTTTGAGTTGTGTAAGACAACTTCATGGTTCAGTTCTTTACTTTATCCTAATCTCATTTCAAACTTTCTAAAGTATAAATTATTAGTTTCTCAGGGGGGGGGGATGAATAAATCAATATGAGGGATTTTATCTTGCTCAAAATATTTTTAAGAAAAATGATAGTTAATTGGAATCCGTAGAAATAGGAATGGGTGGATGACCCAAAGAAAATATATGAATAGTTTAACTTAGTAAATTATCAAGCTAGACCTAGGGACCTGGTGGATCCAAGTCTTGAACATGATGAAGTTGTGGAGTATTCTGATGATGATGTTTCTCATTATAAATAATCATAATTAGAGTGTGAAGAGGAGACATAATATTTTTACCTTAATGAAGAAGATAGAATTTCTTATGAGGATGGGCCAAAATGGGATCAGTCTGTTGGATTAGATGAAGTTGGGAATAACTCAGAAAGATCTCCTATTATTGGCAGTACTTCTAGATAGCCTATTCCTAGTGCACATTTTAAGGAGTATAATATCCCTATATCTATTTTTTTGGGCTTAGAATATCTAAATTTAATGATGTAGATCATGGAGGTATTCCACCTAGACATGGTGGACCAACTATTCTCTCTGTTCAAAGTGTTAGTGTCCAGGAAGGATCCCAGTATCACCGAGAGGGGGGGGGGGGGGTGGGGTGAATCAGTAATATATTTTTATTTTAAGTTTCATTATTAATGAAACAAACTTCACATCCTATTAAATATTTATTTCCCTACTAAAAAAATCAAACACACATCCATAGGAACAAAATAATTGACAAGGTTCACTACACAACAAGAGTAGCTACATCCTTTGTATGGTTTTGAAACAATCTAATACCACACAATCCACTAGAAAAAAATACCTTTGTATAGAATACAATGATTAGGATGTTCCCTTACACTCGTTTCATACTATATAAACAATCCAATAGTTCATATTCTACTTATAGCACAAATGATGGAATAAAATTTGTGTAATAAACATGTAATAGTGTTGCTTGATCAATTTTTTAAAATATGTTCTGCATAAAAATTATTCACTTTCTTAATAAGAAGTAGGGAAGAACTTCTATTCCAATTTCCCATTTCGATTACAATGTCCAATTGTGCAATATGATAATCTATCTATTTCATAATACCGCCGAAAAAATTCTGAATTTATTCTTCCTCAGTCCAGAAAACCCAATCTGATTTCATAGTCTAATGATTCAACCTAATACGATAATCAACTGAATACGATCTTATTTATTATTATTATTATGATTATGATTATTATTATTATTCTCATTTTCAGAAAACTTATTTAAGAAATCACAATCCATAAACCTTCTTCACTTTCTATAAATGCATATCTTTTCTCTCCCCTTTCACAAGAGATGAAAGTCCTAAAATACACAAAGTATTCTCCTCCTTTTATAGACACATTAAAATAGTTCAAGTGGGATTTAGAAAAGGTTTTCTAGTTTACCAAATTTCTTTAATATTCAATTTTTTTAAATCTTAGATCTTTCTTTGAATTGTTCAGTGCATATAGTTTCCCTCTAATTTTAGATCTCTCTTTGACTTACTCAATGATTCATACTTTCTAAAAAATCTTCAGTTTGAATCTGATTCTCTATTTTGATTTTCTAATATGATTTCCTCATTACGATAATCCAAATAACTTTCATAAATGAAGAAATATAATACTTTGATATTATTAGAAAACTTTAGTCTTATTCTAATTCATATTTTCCCTTATGATTTATTTATTACAATTAAGTAATTTGGTCACTCCAATTTTCTTTACTCACTTATAAACAAATCAAAACTGATGAAATCCCATTATGTTTCTATGTACTAATTGGAAAACCAATATTCCCATTCAAATTTCCTCATTATGATGAATAAAACATATTCTTAAAAATGTTTCTCTATATCAATTGTGAAAAATGTAAAACATATGTCTTCCCATTACGATGATCCTTACCAACTGATAAAAAAAGGAAAAAAAATCTTAGAACTTCAATCAAGCTTCCGGTCCCCCTTTGACAACACTTTTAAAAAGTCCTCAAACAAGGTTCTTCTTCTTCTTATTATTATTTTCTATTTATCAACTTGTTATAGATATTCAAAAATTATTTATCACTTGAATCAATAAAAAAACATCTTGATGAGAAATGGTTTACTATATTGTTGATTGATCTTGGTATTAACAAAATTTTCTTATTCAATTGTCCCAAATTCTCCCAAGACAATTATTTATAAACACATTTATACTTTAATAAAATTTTCTTATCAATCTACCTCTGATTTTATAAGGTTACAAAAAAATATAATGACTAATTAGTGTTAGAGTAAATCATATTATCAGTGGAACACCGAGTCTGAGGGACCAGTTCCATCATCTTTGACTTTAATAACTTCTTTTATTTTCTAATTATGATACCAATGAACTTTATTCTCTTTCATGATTATGATTCTCATCAGATTATTTCACCAAAGATTTAAATCTTTTGGCTTTTGTTCTGATTGAAAACTAGCATATTCAGTTTCTCTCATTACGATCAACCTCTTTAGACTTTAAAGAAATACGTGTCAGGTAATCTCATGCCGAAGGACTGAGAACATAAAGGTTTTTTTATACAAAATTTCCTCTTCAAATTATTTCTTATAAGAATTACTTCTTCATGACTTTTAAAATATTTAATATCAGCTTCATCATTATCTGATTTTCATTAGAAATAATTAGAACTTTACACCCATCTAGTAGATTTTTTTCTCTCCAATCCGAACATGAATACAATTGGCATGAATATGATTAGAATCACTCCCCCTTTCTTTCAACAAGATAGCATCACAAGTTTTTCAACTTAATTATGATCTGTGGGAAATAAAATATAGCAAAGTATCATCATATTTACCATCATATCTATAAATAATTCAATTAACTTCCTTATTACAATCAGAACCTCATTTTGAACCCAAGGTGAGTATGACGATCCTCTTCTTCCAGAAAAAATATTCCCAATATTATGGACTTTATTAAGCATTGTGAGTCTGATGATCTAAATATTATGACTAGTCCGATCTTCATACCAATCTGATTATCATCTTCACACACAACTTTCCTCAATCAGGATTTCCATTAATTTTCTCAATATACTCTATTTCTTCAACATAATCAATATATTGATCTATTGAAAAAAAATGCAACCAAAAAAAAATTTGGTATTAAAAATCTCCCCTTTGTGTTTGTTGTCAACACCCACTTCAATACCGATCAATAAATTCTAAGAAATACCACTTGAAGATTTATTTTCTCACTTTTTCCCCATTCCTTTCTTTTTACTCTTATTTCTTATCTCTCCCCCTTATTGACAATCAAATTCAAAAGGGATATCATGATAATTTTATTAATTATTGACAATTGATCTCATTTCCAAGGGTTAAAACTTTTCATCTTAGAATCTTAAAATTATTCTTCAAGAGAACATAATTATCACAAATTTTTCTTAATGAAGGAAACTTAACTAAACAACTCTAATTATACATGGGAGAACCCAATGTAGAAAAAAAGAGTGTATAATTAAGGTTATCAATGATGTCCATTACACAAATTTCATATAATACCTTTCAACATTCTCATGACTGGGGAAGTATTTGAAATAATTTTTTTAAGATAGATTAACCTACACCCATATCAACGAATATATCAGAAAGTTCAGGTGTATAACCAAAAACAAAACTTTCAAAAAACTCATATTTTTCGTAACATAATTACTTTATTTTACAAGAATAGTAAGAGACTCATCAACACCAACTTATTTATTTTTAATCCTTCAATTACCTTCATGTTATTATAAGTATATATAAATTTTTGAAATAATGAGGAACCTCAGTTGTTTGTTAGAAGAAATAATTGGACTGAGATTCCTCTCTCTGTATTTAATTTTTCATTTTTTTAGATTTTTCATTGGATGTTTTTTCTTCCTTATTTTCATCCTTCATATATTTTGTAACAAATTTCTTCTTGTGTATAGAATATTATGATGAGGTTGTCAATATATCTTCAACTTTAGTAACATATTTACTACAATTAGTTTGTAACATCTTTTTCACATCTTCTTCTTGGGATGTAAAGATATTCAAAAATGTTTTATTAACATGTCCATATTTCTTATATATCTTGAATATTTTCTGGTTCTTCGAGTGATAATATTTATTATATATTTTTATCAATTTTGTTATTATTATTAGAAACCTTCCCCTTTTTTCTTAAAATGATTCATGTGCTTCTTCTAACTTTCTAGCCATTGTTACTTTTTATGACCAAATAATTAATCTGTCTCTCTTTTCAGACATAGTATGTTTATTTTTATTTGGTTTCAAAGTACCTCTCTCATATTTCTTACATTGAGAGGATTGAATCCATTTAAAAATTTTCCTTCTATAACTTGTGGAATAGTTGTAAATATTTTTGGTTAAACCAAAACATATTATCCATGTGTCCAAATCCACCACAATTATAGAAGTACCCATAGAAGGGATACCTTCCTATGTAACTTCCATACTTTCCATAATTTTTAGCTTGTTTCTCAGAAACCTTTTCATATTTCTTAATAGAATTTTGTTGACCACCAACCTTTTCTGTTATCATCCAAATTCTTCCTTTTCATCTTGATTTTCATTTTAGCCTTATCAGAACCAGAAGTAATAGAAACTTTTTCAAACTCAGGATTTTTAAAATCTTTTTACTTCACAACTTTTTTGGTTTTAGCCACAAATATAACTTTCAAAACTTTCTTAATCTAAACCTTTAAAGGTAACTTTTATTTATCCTTCTTAGGTTTATCATTATGAAAATTTTCACCAACATTAGAGATATAATTATCAAAACTTTTAACCAACTATTTATCATTAGAATGTCTTTGTTGGAAAAGTTCCCACTCTTCTTTTTTCCTCTTAAATTTTACTTCCATATGTTCATTATGATTCTTTTCTTTCCATATATATTTCTTCAAATCATCAATATCTTCTAGCAGCTTTACTTTCTCATTAGGAAAATATTCTTGATTGTTAGTTGAAGAGTATTTACTATTAAACTTCTTAATTTCTTTCTCAAGCTTCCCAATATTCACCGGAAATTCTTTCAATTATTTTTTAAGATGAAATTATAATTTAGTTTCTCCTTATACTTCAGAACTATTTATTCTGAATTCTTCATTGTTACCTATGGTAATGAAATTATTCTCACCAACATTCTCAGTGGATTTTTATGATTCAACTTCATTGAATTTATTTTCAGAACAACTGGTAGCATAAATTTCTTCATTAACTATTTAAATATATTTTTATTCAATAAAATTTGTAACATATTAAACATAATCATCCTTATACAAAAATATTATCCTTTTGGATTTGTTTAACTTCTTATCTTCCTTCTTGAAATAGAATTTTTCTTATCACCCTATTTTTTCCAAGATATTCTTGTCCTTGTTTCTTCTTCATCACTTTCTTCTTTATCACCTTTTTGATGATTATTGGAAATAAATTTACCAATGGCTCTGTATCAAAATAATTTTAAGGGAAGTTTCATTTATACTTTCCTATACCTCTTTTCCCATTTTTAGAAAACAAGGATAAAATTTCATCAAGATTTTTACATACCTCATTTTCAGATTCAGAGTCAGGAATATCTTCTTCATTAATAATATTTTTATACTTTTATTACTTGGTAGATTTTAAAGACATTTCTCAATAAACTTTCATTTTTCCCTTTATAAATTTATCCCTTCTCATCTCATAAGTAATGAGAGTACTATGAAGATTATATAGAGATAGAGTTTCGGGATCTCTATCTTCTAATGAGGATACTTTGGTATCAAACTTGTAAATAAGAATTCTCAAGATCTTTTCAACAATATTATAATCTTCCAACACTTCACGAAGAAATATAATAGTTTTAACAATATCATTTACCTTTTTAAAGAAGTCACCAATAGATTCATGCTCACCTGTCTTGAGATCTTCATACTTCAATCTTGAGATTTGAAACTTTTCCTTCTTTACTTTTCTATTTTATTATAAATGTTCTCAAACTTATCTTATATACCTTTGGTAGCGGTAACTAATTTTAATATCAGAAAATATCTTTTAGAAAGTGATGAGAGTAAATAATTCTTAGATATTACATCATTCTCATGGTTTTCCTTATCATCTTCCGTAAGAGGAGGATTCTAAGCATGAGGGGGGAAACTATCTATAATAGATTTTGAAACATAATATCCAAGGGAAATAAGATATGGAAACATTATAAATTTCTAGATATGATAATTCCTATCATTTAATATAGGATTACCCTTATGTTCACACAATTTATATTATCCATCACAACTTCTCTTTAAAATCTTCAAAAAATAATAAAAGAAGGGAACCTTCTATCTGATACCACTTGTAAGTGTCTAGGAAGGATCCAAGTATCACTAAGAGGGAGAGGGGGTGAATTAGTGATATATTTATCTTTTAATTTTCCTTAATAATGAAACAACCTTTGTCTACTATTAAATATTTCTTTCCCTACTGAAAGAAAATCAAAAACACATCCACAAAATCATAAGAAATTATAAGGTTCACTACTCAACAATAGTATCTATGTCCTTTGTATGGTTTGGAAATAATCCAATACCACACAATACTCTATAAAACAATTATTTTGTTTAGAATAAAATTATTAGAATGTTCCCTTACACTCATTTCAGACTATAGAAGCAATATTATAGTTAATATGATTCTTCTATCATAAATGATGTAAAACAATTTGTGTAAAAAATATGTTACGGTGCTGCTTGATCAGCTTTCACAATTATATTCTTCCAAACAATTATTAAATTTCTTAACCATCAATAGAAAATAACTTCTAGTATGATTTCACAGTACGATTTCCAAGTCCAATTTCTCAATACAATATTCTTGATCTATCAGAATACTACTAAAATAATTATGAACTTCTTATTCCTCAGTCTGAAAAACCCATAACAATTTCCCAATCCAATGATTCATTCAGATTCAATAATCAATTGAATATGATCTTCTTCTTCCTTATTATTATTCTTATTCTTCTATCTCACTAACTTATTTAATAAAGCACAGTCCATGAAACCTTCTTCACTTTCTAGAAATGTGGATATTATCTATCCTCTTTCATGAGTGATGCAAGTCATATAATAAACAAAGTATTCTCCTCCTCTTATAGACACTCCAAAATGTTTTAAAAATTATTCAAAAAATGTTTTCCTACTTTACTAAATTTCTTGAATCTTTAATCTTCCTTAAATCTCGAATCTTTCTTTGAATTTTTAGCACAATGAATTTCCCTTCAATTTTGGATATCTCTTTTACTTATTAAATGATTCATACTTCCTAATAAATCTTCAGTACGAATCCTATTATCCATCACTATTTTCTAATGTGACTTCTTCATTATAATGATCTGTATCACTTACATAAATAAAGAAATAGAAAAATTCAATATTCTAAGAAAACTTCAGTCCAATTCCAATTCTGATTTTCCATTATGATTTCTTTATTATGATTAGAGAATTTGGTCACTTTTATTTTCTTTACTCACTTATAAACAAATCAAATTTGAAGACATCCCATTATATTTCTCTGTACTAATTAGAAAAACAATATACCTATTCTTATTTCATCATTATGATGATGGCATAATATTCTTCCATATGTTTCTCTATATCAATTTTAACAAATGTAAAACATATGTCTTCCTATTAGGATGCTCTTTACCAACTGATAAAAACAAAGGAAAAATAAATTCATGGAACTTCCTATTCCTATTTTAAAACACTTTCAAGAAGTGTTTAAATAATACTATTATTATTCTTATTTTCTCTTGAACCACTTGTTAAGGATATTCAAAACTTTATTTATCACTTGACTTAATAAAAAAATTATCTTGATGAGAAATTGTTGGCTATATTGTTGATTGAACTTGGTCTTAGAAAAATTTTCTTATTCAATTGTCCCAACATCTCCCAAGAAAATTATTCATAAATAATATTTTTGATTCAAAAAAATTTTCTTATCAATATGAATTCAATATCATAAGGATACAAAACAAATATAATGACTACTTAGTGTTATAGCGACTCTGATTATCGTTAGTACACTGAGTCTGATGGACTAGTTCTAACAAATTCGACTTCAAAAACTTCTTTTCTTTTCTGATTACGATACCAATAAACTTACTTATCTTTTATGATTATGATTCTCATTATCTTCTTTATCCAAAGATTTAAATATTTTGCCTTTCATTTTGACTAAAAAATATCATCTTTAGTTTCTCTAATTATGATTAACCTCTTCATCCTTTAAACAAATCTATGTCCAGTAATCTCATGCTGATGGACTGAGATCATGAATGTTTGTTTATGCAAACTTTCCCATTCAACTTATTGATTGTAATCATGAATACTTCATGACTTTAAAAACATTTAAGATCATATTCAGAATCGTATAACTTTCATGAAAATGAATTATAAATTTCCGCCTATCTAGTAGCTTATTTATCTCCAATTTGAACCTGAATACAATTGGCCTGAGTATAATTGGAATCAACCCCACTTTATTTTATCAATATAGCATCACAAGTTTTGAAACATACTTATGATTTGTGGGAAATACATAATAGAAAATCATCATCAGATTTACCATCAGATCCATGTAGAATTTAGTTCCCTTTTTTATTACTATCATAATGTCATTCTAAACCCAAGGTGAATATGATGAGCCTTTTCTTCTAGAAAACATCTTCTAAATTTGATGGAATTTCTTAAGCATTGTGAGTCTAATGATTTGAATATGATAGACAATTTGATCTTCATGAAAATATAATTCTCAACTTCACACACTACTCTCCTCAATCCATATTTCCTATACTTTTCTCAACATAATCTATTTATTAAATATAATTAACATATTGATCTATTGAAAAAAAATACAGACAAAACACATATTGGGACCAACAATAAGAAATTTAGAATAAGGCTTGATTGCTGAGGTTGATCATGAATAATGGATTGAAGTGTCTCCCACAAGTCCTTTTATTGATCATACCATTCAAAACATATTTGGTTATACTCCCACCAAAGAAGGTGGGGATTCTCATTTTTTTGTTCACAAGGACATAACTGAAGATTATGATAAAGATGAAGTTGAATATTTTGACATAATTGAGGATCAAACTATGAGAAATATATATTTGGAGGATACACCAATGGTAGATGGTAGGCATCATGCTAGTGATCCATATCACTTGGATTATGAACCCTCTATTTCTTCTACTCTGTGTGTCATTAAGGATGACGTGGATATGTTCAAATTATAAATGATAGATATGTTCAAGAAAGTATTTGTAAATTTTGACAACTCCTTAGAAAAAGTGAGAAAATATGATATTTATAAAGATTTTACTTTGGTAGTCAATAATATTTATCCTGGATTTAATTTTAGAATATCGATGATACATAATGAGATTATAGATTTGAGTTCTCAGGTTGGTGTTATTTATCCTGATCTATCTGATAAAATGGTTCTGTTAGACTAATGGTTTATGACTGTTTTGTTTTAGCCTTCTCTTATGCCTCATCTTTCTCCTCATTTTAAATCATTTTTTGATGAGGAAAAGACCAAACAACTCATAATAGATTAATTTCAAGTGTTTGAATAATTCAAAAATACTTTTGAGGCGTTTTATGATGGGTTTCAAATCCATGATACCAAGACCATAACATTAGTACATAAAGATTCCAAGAAGGCTAGTCAAGATCAGGAAACCATCAAGAGGGAGATTTATTATTATCTGAGTAATAAATTAACAAATCTAAATCTAAAAGGGTTATTTATAACTCTTGATTCAGACTTGAATATGATCACTATGAATAAATATTTAAAATCCCAAGTTGATAATATGAGAGCTATGAATCCTATTTTGGAAGTTTTCATGGACAATATAGATTATTTTATTTAGGATCTAGAGTATGGATCTCGTGTTGTCAAGGATTTAACTTGGTTGATAGAACCCCATTTATACACTTATTATATAGATTTTCTATCCCCTAATCCATTCTTTTATCCATACCTAATACCACTTGCACTATCAATCCTTTTGGACTAACTCATACCCAAGCCTTTTGGTAGCTTAGAACAGTTTCAAGCTTTGTAGTTATTAGAGACCCTACCTCCTCGTCTTCTCCTGAGACTACTTCTACACCTGCCTCTACATCCAAAGGGAAGGACCCTATTCTTACTACATATATTAGAGATGTTCCTCATTCGGATTTAGATTAGGATCTCTAATAGGGACCTTTTTGTAATCCTTTTGTAATATCTTTTAATATATTAATGGAATACTCGCTTTTAGTATCATTTTTCTATATTCTTACTAATCTTAATTTTTCCTTATTTTAATTTTTAAAAATCCCAAAAGGGGTATTAAATTAATGAGTAGTGATACCTTTATTTAAATTGACTGTATTAGAAAATTTTTCATGATTTCATGAAATTTTTAAACAACTATTTAAATACTCTTCATATATAATTTTGTTATATATAATTCATTTAAATTTTAATTTCATGATTTATGATATTTGAGAAGGGGGATATTTTTGTATTAGACCAACAAAAATTTATTTTAATTATCCCAAATCATGTTTATATTTTTATTAATGCATCTCATGTCTTCTGTTAGTATGTTTTTTGGCCAAAAATTTCAAAAATAGATAATTCTAAAGCTTACCGTGCCACCTTTCCATGTGACGGTCAAGTGTCTATGTTACCTTACTACACATTATATTTCACCACATCACATGAACAAACTGCTTACCATGATTCAAATGAGAAAAAATTGTCTAAGACATGAAATGATCATGCATTGAATATTTATCTTACCATATGTTGAAAATCACATTTACACATGTAAAATCAACCTATCATGAGATGGAGTTGTACCTACCATGTAACTGACTATATGAATCAGTGTAGTGATTATGAAATAAAATACCTACCTTATAAAGAAATCAAGTTACCATGCTAAGCTATGAATAATTTTTCATTAAGTGATAGACTAACAGTGTCTATTAATATAGTGGTTGTATGAAGAAAAAAATTATAATATGAAGAGAAATTCCTACCATAATATGAAATGAGATGACCATGCCACAAGTTTAGTAGATCGACTACTTGAAAAAGGCCTAAATGAGAATTCAACTATGCCAAAGAATCACCTATATAGAAATCACCTACATCGATGAGATCACCTATGTATCAATCAACTATATAAATAAACCGGTTAGGTGGAATGCCTCTACAAAATTCCTATGTACCAATTAGCTACAAAAATCTGTAGTCATTTATGTGACCAATCAGTTACATCGTTCTCATGGAGCATTTTAAATCTCCAATGACTAGTTTTTTGATGCATTAATGGAAGTGTTAGAGTATTTAATGTTTCATTGATTATTATTCAACGACTACTTCCAATGATGATATTTTTATGAAGAAAATTGGTTTGTGTGAAGTTGGGTGTGAAGAATGAGAACACGTGCTCTCATAGAAAATAACAGAGGATCATACAAGTGCATCTGTGCTAAAGAAAAGACTCTATGACACTCTATTTTTCCTGAAATTATTTTGAACTTTATCTGAGTTGTTTTCTAAGACAAATTAAAGGGCTCCAGACAAGAAAATCTATTCAGACCGAGTTGCATCACATTTCCTATTATACATCTCTTTCTATTTTCATTTTTCTATTCTTTCAAGCTGTGTTTTTGTATTACTCTATATATTCATAAAACATAGTCTCTTGTATTAAACTATGGAGTACATGATACCCTCTCAACTCTTTCTCTTATATTACCATGAAGAATTGTGGAAGAGGTCGGGTGCAACCTATGCTTGTTTTATCCCACACATAACTGTGGAAGTGGATTTTTTACTGGACAACCTTGTGTGTTATTGTTTATATAAACCAATCCAGGTTGTAGATCAGTTTATTTTATAATAAACTGCTTGGCAACATGTGATTTCCAAGTGGAGGTGATTAAGTTTTGGCTTGATACTGAAACCCTTATTAAAAATTTCATTGTACTATATTTTTTGTAACTTGTTTACTGCTCTTTATCTATTTTTTAAATAAAACCTATTTTAGTTTTCAAAAAGTGTTGAACAAAACTTTACTCTCATAGTTCATCTTAATTTTTGTTTTATATACTATATTTGGTTAAGTAAATTAGTTTCAAAAGTTGAAGTAATTTTGAAGTTATTTTAACCGACCCTTGATACTGCTTTTGAGAAGCTATTTGAAAAATCAAATTATATATTTTTACAATTTTGATTAACTAGGTATTTTTATTGGATCAGAGGATTTAATTTTTAATTTTTTTTTAAATAGAAAATTTATTGGAAACTCAATTCACCCCCTCTTGAGTTTTCCACTTCGACAAACAATACACATTACATATATAAACATACACATATACATACACATAAACATACAGGTACAAATACACACACATACACACACATACATACACACACACACAAACACACACACACACACACAGACACACACACATACACATACACATACACATACACATACACATACACATACACATACACATACACATACACATACACATACACATACACATACACTTACACATACACATACACATACACATACACATACACATACACATACACATACACATACACATACACATACACATACACATACACATACACATACACGTACACGTACACATACACGTACACGTACACGTACACGTACACGTACACGTACACGTACACATACACATACACATACACATACACATACACCTACACATACACATACACATACACATACACATACACATACACATACACATAAACATACACATACACATACACATACACATACACATACACATACACATACACATACACATACACATACACATACACATACACATACACATACACATACACATACACATACACATACACATACACATACACATACACATACACATACACTTACACATACACATACACATACACATACACATACACATACACATACACATACACATACACATACACATACACATACACATACACATACACATACAAATACACAAACACATACAAATACACATACACAAACACATATATATATAGACACACATACATATACATGCATATACACATATATACGCATACTCACATATATACACATACATATACATATACAATTACATACAGGTACATACAGGAACATAAAAATACATACACATACCACATAAACACACACACACACACACACACGTATACACACAAACATACACATACACATACACATACACATACACATACACATACACATACACGTGCACATGCACATACACATACACATACACATACACACATACACACATACACACATGAACACATCAACACATCCACACATACACACATGCACACATACACACATACACACATACACACATACACACATGCACACATACACACATACACACATACACACACAAACACATACACACATACACACATACAAACATCCACACATACACACATACACACATACACACATACACACATACACACATACACACATACACACATACACACATACACACATACACACATACACACATACACACATACACATATATCCACAAGCATACACATGCACAAACACATACATATACATACATTCATACATACATACACATACCTTCACACACACACATACACACACAAATAAACAAACACATACACAACACATACATCTATAAACATACACATAAACACACAACATATATATATAAATATAACACATGCAACCACATACATACTAATACACATACACATATATGAACACACATATAGAAATAAACATACATCCACATGCATATACATGCATAAAAATATTCTTGAATATTTTAATTATTTAATATGAATATAAATATATAAATTTAAATAACTATATTTTAATAAATTTATATTCATTGATAAATTTATATAATTATTTAAATAAAATATTAAAATATTATATTTTTATATGCATTTTTTATGAATATATATAAATATATATTTAATCAATTTTAGTGATTAATATAATTTTGATATCTATATATATATATATAATTTTGAAAATAATATTTTAACATTTTTTTATTATAATATATTTATATAAATCTTATTTATATATTATATTAATATATATACTTATTGATACATAAATCATATTAAAAAATATTTAAATACATATATTTAAATTAAATTATTCATGGTTCCCTTTATCAATGCTAAATATAAGCGCTTAGAAATAGAACCTTTATGAATGCTTCTTTTAGCACTGATAAAGGTTTAATTTATTAGTGATTTTTGTTAGCACTATTAAAGGTCACCCCTTTGAAAATATTTTTTATCACTAATAAAGGGAAATTATAAATAAAGAAAGATATATAGTAGTGTGTGTGTGTTTTTTTGTGTTTGGATATAGATGCATGTGTTGTGTATGTGTATATTTAAGTGTACATGTCTGTGTGCAAATGTATGTACATTTATGTGTATGTATGCATGTGTATGTGTATGTGTGTGTTTGTGGATGTATGTATATGTATGTGTGTGTGTGTGTCTGTGAATGTGTATGTTTATGTGTGTGTATGTGTGTATGTATGTGCATGTGTAATGTTTTAGAATTTCTGTTTATTTTTTTTAATTATATTGAATTATTCTGAGACCGCACGCTTTGACGAAACATGATTCCGAGGCCCGGAGAGCCTGGAATGTAATTTTGAATTTTTTTAAGGTACGTTCAGTAAACGTGTGAGTGATATTTTCTATATTTTGAACTGGCACTTGGATAAAAAATATGAGGGCACCATTGAATTCAGAATTTTGGGGTTCACCTATAAATGACTTAACTTTGGCCGGTAAGGGATGAGAGGAAAAGTTTTTTTTTGAACTTTTTGAGAAAAATAATAAAATAATTTAAAGGAATTATTTTATTTCCTTACTCACTGTTGGGTGGCAGACGGAGACACTGTGGTGCAGTGACTAGGTGGCAATGAGGCACATTAACGAGGTTCATTAATGGCTCATATCATGCAATGTAATGATGAAATAAAGTAAGTCTAACAGAGATGATGTTTCATAAATGAAATAGCATAACGAAGCAATGTCGCAGTGCAAAAGAAATGTTGTGACATGATTCTTTTTATTAAAACAACACGTGGGAGAATAGGGAATTAAATTGTGGGGATTCTCTGACAAACCATCAATATTTTTCCTCTCCAACGAAAAACAACGAACATTGTAGAGACTTCATCATCTTCGAAATTCCTTGAAGAATGGATCCGGAATCGATGTCGACATCATGAAACCTTGAGGATGAATGGTTTGGCATCATACTTCAACAAGGTAGGGTTTTATGCGTTCTAAGTATTTTATAATTTCATTCTTATTCTTGAAAATTAACGACGAATGCAGATCAACCGACTAATGGGTTGATCCACAAATCACTCATTCTTATGGGTGGATGTTATTCGGGGTTTGATTTGGTGTTTTTCAAGTTGTGTGATTATCCTCATGTTATCCCCATGATTAAACTCTAACGCGGAGGGCACGGGCCAACCCAAACAGGGCCCGCCCCCCCCCCCCACCATGGTTGTTTATTGTGCATTCTTCATGGATGATTTATTGAAATGGATGCAAAGCGAGTTTGAGATCGTCGTAGAAAAGGTGACGGCCTAACAGTTATGTAGATGCAAACGGATCGAGAAACGGACCACCGGAGCGACTCCAGTGGCCCGTCGAAGGTACCATCAGCGCACCAGCGGTGGCCAGTGGTGGCCCACGGTGGTGTCCACAGGTGGAGGATTGAGGTGCTTCTATAGGCACACTGCGGTGGAAAGGTGGCATGATGCTCTTTGGTGCTGCATTGAGGAGCAACCCCCTTGGGATGCTCGGGTAGGCTGGAGGCACGTAGACCCGGTTCGTGTGTGCGTGCGAAATGGTCGTCCAGCCTGGCCTGCTGCCTGGAGCTACCACAATCGCTTTACCATGTCAAGGAGACCACCCCGCATCGACCGCGGGGCGGGAGGGAGGCTGGACCCGCACCGTTAGGCCAGAGCTGTGCCGCCAGGCCGGAGCCGCGACGCTGGGCTGGACCCGCCACCGGGCCGGACCTATCCTACCAACTCGGACCTGTGATCCCAATGGGATGAATGGGATAGACCCATGCAAGATCCACGCCGAACCCTCAGACAGGGTCAGGTCGGGTCGGTCTGACTGGGTCGAACCAGACCTGGACCCGACCAGCCCCGTTTCACTAAAACAATCATAAATTGCAGACTGAGCCTCCAATTGATGAACCGTCTATGGTGAGAGGACCCTTGCGATGAGGTGGTACTTTTGAGATACTCCACTTGAGTTTTTATAGAAGTTGGGGTGTGTCCAGGTTGGATCAGACTCGAATTAAACTAGATCCTTTTTGCTAAAAATCCCATAACTCACAACCATCTATTGCGTTGGGACCCTTAAGATGAGACGGTCCTTTAGGGTTACTCTATGTGGGACTTTGTGGAGGTTTAGGTATGGATGATGGATTGGGGAGAAGATCCTCTGGATATCAAGCGTGATAAGTGTGGTAATCCAGTGGCTGGATGTAACTTACAGAAAGAATAGTGATCCTGCGTGGGTCAGCACCTAGCGATCCTATGTGGTTCAACACCTATAGATCCTCTATGGGTTAGCACCTAGCGATCCTCAGTGGGTCAGCACCTAGCGATCCTCTGTGGGTCAGCACCTAGCCATCCTGTGTGAATCGGCATCAGAGCCTCTCAACAGAATAAAATGATCTATCTTTATGGATAATCATCTTTTCTTCTGTACTTAATTTATACCTGGTGTGAGATGCGTCTTTTAATTTGTGCTATGTGTTTGAGATCTTTCTTGGTGGTATTACCTCAGTAGTATCTTCCTTTGTGGTGTTTTTTATTTCAAGGATTACTGATAAACCTTTGGGGGTCTCGGTGTCCCTAATGAGTATTATTATACTCACCCCTGCACGAGATTCACCCGCACCTGTTGTGTATTGTGAAGATGATGTATAGCCTTGATCGGGACTTTGGGGAGCCTAGACTAGTGGTGCTTAGAGGTGGATAGATAGATATGGTGTGCTGCAGCGGCATTTGACAGAAAGTTTTACATACCCTTCAGGTAGGATCCTTGGAAAACGACCTCTATAGCTTACATTTCTTTTGCTGCACTTTCCTTTCAGTTGGGCTTGTATTCTGGCTCCTTTACTTTCAGTTTACACACTTTACTCTCAGTAGTGATACTTTGTAGTGGTTGTACTACTTTGTTTTCTTTGTGGTTTACTTTGTGCCGTATGCCCTATATGTGTGTGTACAGGTTTAAAGGAAATGTCTTCCATTTTTGGGTTATGCCTTTCCGGTGCTAGTCACCAGCCCCTGGCCTATTGAAGGAAGGCTTGGGGTAGTCACGAAACAGGCCCCGAGGGATGGGTAGTGACATCATATTTATGTAGTATGTGTATGTATGCATATGTATGTGTATGTATGTGTATGTATATGTATATATGTGTATGTATGTGTATATATGTGTATATGCACATGAGCCTCAGCCCAGTTGGTGAGGTATCCTTAAGTGAATTCACAAGACCTAGGTTCAAAACCAGGTAGAGACATATTTCCGGGGTTACTGTAGCAGGTACTGTAGCAGTATTGCAGTAGAACTGTACACTGTGCGAGTACTGTAGTAGGCACTGTAGTAGTTACTATAGTGGGTACTGTTTGGTACTATAGCAGTTGGAACTATTCACCTTGGGCCACCAGTTTGAGCTTGGAGTCCTTAAGGCTTTCGGGCCACCCAGGACTTCAGGTCAGTAGGGATTTCGGGAAACCTTTAAGGCCTTCAGGCCACCTTAAGGCCTTCAGGCCACATGTAGTTTCCCCAGACAAACAACAAAAAAGGAGCAGCCCCAGAAGAGGATTCAGAGCAGGTGCACTCTCCAGAGCAGAGCCAAATGGATTTTTCAGAATGAGAGGGTATGACTATGCCATTGGGACCAACCTATGCTTACATGGGAAGCCTATCCAGATGGCCATGTGAAAGTGGAGAGCTACTATCATGATGCAGATGTTGGGGAGGGGCATTTCCGTATAGATAGTCTGGTTGAATTCCTAAGACATTCGGGTCATGTAATCTCCTAATCCTATTGGCCATGTAATCTCTGAGCCTATGAGACTTGTAAGGGTTCCCCCTCATCCCTTGAAAGGGGGGTTATCAAAAATGAATAAAAATGAAGGCCTTCGGGCCATTCAGGTGTATATATGTGTATATAATTCTATATATATGTATATGTGTATATGTGTGTGTAAGTGTATGTATGTGTGTGTATGTGAATGTGTATGTGTATGTGTATATTTATGTATTTGTATGTGTATATCTATATGTATGCATGTGTGTATGTGTATGTATGTAATGTGTATGTCTGTATATATATATATATATATGAATATATCATTATACAACAACAAAAGCCATTGGTTTTTCCATTATTTGGTTTTTCAAATGCAGTTAATATAATTATATATATACACACACACACATACATTTAATATTTTTGTAATTTTTTCAATTTTTAATAATTATTTATAAAATTTTAACTATTAATAATTAATTTTTATAACATGTTTTGTATTTATATAATTAATATTTATTTAGTTTTATTTTAATACTTTTTGTATTTAAATCTTTATACATTTATTATTTATTCATTTTTAATTAGTAATTTATTGTGAATCTCTTATATTTAAATGTCCTTTTTAATATCTATTCATATTTATTTTAAAATTTATTCATTTGTAATATTTTTGTAATTGATATAAATAATATTATTTATTTTTATGTTTTTATATTTTTTGTAATTTATTTAATTTTAATTATTAGATTTTATTCATTTATTCATTTATTAATTTTTTTTAATATTTAACCATTTTCAATATTTCCTATAATCTATTCATTTTTAATATTTACTCATTTTAAATTTTTATAATATATTCAATGTTAATAGTTATTTATACATTTTTAAAAATTAATATCAAATACATTTAGTATGTATGCAATTTATATAATTAATATTTATTCATTTTTATTTTAATATATTTTGTATTTAAATATTTATACAACTATTATCTACTCATTAATAATCAATAATTCATTATAAATCAATTTTTTTAATATATTTTTAAAATAATTTTTATATTAATATTTCATTAATTTAGATGATTAAAGTTATTAATTCAATTATTTAATATATTTTTTTTTCGATTTATTCATTTTTAATTATTAAAATTTATTTATTTTTAATATTTATCCATTTATTATAACTTATTAATTTTTAATACTTATTCAAGATTATATTTTTTTTGTAATTTTTTTCATTTTAAATATTTTTTCATTTAATATTTTCGTAATTTATTCTTTTGTAATATTTACATATACATTTTTATTTATCAATATTTAATATTTTAATATGTTTTAAAATTACTTAATTAATATTTATTCGATTTTTATTTTAGTATTTTTTTTAAATATTTATTTAATTATTAATATTTTTAATTTAAAAGCAATTTTTATTATTTGTTCGCTTTTGTTCTAATATTTATTTACTTGTATTATTTTTTTGTGACTTAAATAATTAATATTATTTATTCATTTTTTATAATATTAATACATTAATCATAATATTTTTACATTGATTAATACATTTAATATAAATAATATTGTTTATTAATTTGTAATATTTTTATTAATTAATTAATTTTAATTTTTAATATTTTTTACTATAAAGTAATTTTTAATATTCATTTCATATAATTAGTAATTTACTATAATTTTTAATTTTCACTAGTATTTATCAACACTAATAAAAGAAACATTTATCAGTGCTATATTAAGCGCTGATAAAAGATTAATTTATAATCACTTAGCATTTATCACTAATAAAGGTGCGATTTATATGCCCCATTTTAGCACTAATAAATATGGGGCTTTATCACCCCTAAAAAAGCATGGATAAATCATTCCTTTATAAGCGATTTCCATTTTAGCATTGATAAATGTATATCTTATTCGCGTTCTTTATTAGTGTTGATAAAACCTCTTCCCTCATTTTAAAAGAACTCTAACCAAGATCGCCCATGATTGCACTATTAATGCTCTCATGGAAGCCAAATCCCATTGTCGCCTCCTTCAATTCATTCAAACAAATCACATCTTAAATCAAAGGTATGTTATTTCTTACATGTTTTAATTGATCTTTCATCCTTTTTCATGATTTTTGTTCCTCTCATTGGGTTCTTCTTGTCTGCTTAATGTTTTGGTGTTGTTTTCATGATTTTTGGTTCTCCTCCTTGGTTCTTCTCTTATGATCAATGTTTGACCCCTTGCTCATATGATTTTTTTGTTCTTCTTCTCATTAGAATTTTCTTATTTTTAATTGTTTTTTACTTTGATTCACAAACATTTTGTGTGGAATTATGATTTTTTGTTAGTTATTATTTGAATTTTAACTATAATTTTATTTAATCAATGTAAAGTACTATAAAAAATTTTCTATATCAATTTCATAATTTTCTTAGGGAAATAAATAAAAATAATAATTTCAGTAATATTTGAATTCAAAATTTTAGCCAAATTTATAGAAACATTTTTTCTCATTATAATTACTATAATTCACCCAATATTGTTATACTTAATTTTAAAATTTTACATTATTTTCGATGAGAGATGAATCAAAATTTGAAAATTTCCTATTTTTTTAGAATTTAAAATTTTAAAAACATTAATTTTCTAATTTTTATAAAAATGTTGTTTATTTTATGAATTCCACTACTCATTAAAATTACTTTTGTGACTAAACACATTCATGATTTTGAAATTTGAAAATTTGGGTTATTTTGGTTAAAAAATTCATTTTTCCCATTCTACCCAAAATCTTAATTATTTTCAAAATCTCATTGCATATAAAAATAATTATTTTTATTATTACTAAATGATGAATATGAATATGATATCTTTCATAAATTTACAAATTTAATAACCATAATAGATGTGTTAACTTTATTTCAAACAATGTGGAAACATTGTGATAAATTAGTAATTTTTTTGATATATGTTTTGATAGTGAGATCTACTTTTATATAAAGTAATACTTATAAAGTTGTATAAATCCATAGGTTCCTTGTGAACATTGATAGTGACACATATTGAATTATCTCCCTTGATTATTTCATTTCAAAAAAATATAATGATTTATGATATGTGACTTGTTATAATAAAAAATAAGTGTTATAATAAATTATATTTATATAATTCTTCATCTTTATATGTTCTAATAAGTTTTTGATTAAATGATAATTTATATCAAATATGAATACTATATGTGTGTATATATAAAGAATTTACTTTTTTGGATTTTAATCTCATACCTTATGTGTATTTATTTTTTATGTTAAAAATGAATATTACTGAATCAGATAGGATATATATTAATAAAAAATGGATGGATTCTAGTCATATAAAAAAAGAGTATGAGGATGGGGTTAAAGAGTTTATCATGTTTGAAAAATATCATGCATATGACCCTTGTCAAATCCTTTGTCTGTGTTTATGTTGTTGTTATTCAAGACTAATTAGTCCAGAGTAGTTGGAAAAACACTTGATATATCATGTAATAGGGTGAAGTTATAAATATTGGACTAAACTCAGGGAAGAACTATTGTAAAGAATGATGTAATTTGCTGGAAATGGAGTCTAGTTTGTGTTTTTTGTCAATCCATGCTGGTTGATCATAGAGTTTTCAAGCAAAGTGATCATACAATACAAGTTGTCTACAATATTGATGATGTCATTATTTTCTAGTGTTTACCAAAAATTTGGGCTCAAAATCTTGAGGAAGAAGTTATCATCATGAAAAGATGTTTTATAGAATCAAATCATCATTAATATGGTAAAGTTATGGGTTTTGTGGAGACTAGGTTTCATAAAGGTTGATATTCATGAAGTTATAGATATTCGTAAGTGCATGATGAATTGATAGTGCTCTCCACGACTATGAGTGTAAGAACCCAGTTTTTCAATTAGGTATGAATCCTTTATATTTCATTATAATTATTTTTTTGGACCTAATATGGATTCTTAATGAGTTAAAAAAGTCTTAGCGGAGTTCAGGGAATGTTATATGCCCGAAAGACTTCTTTTCGGGGAAACTGGCCATGTCACACAGTTAGGGTATGGTTGTCGCATGGTTTTCTTAACCGTGCAGATGGAAATTTTCAGACATAACCATATTGCATGGTTGGTGCATGGTCGTGCAGCCCAACCATGAATGTTCCCCTTCTACCCAGGTAACCGTGCATGGTTTGCACATTGTTTTTCAAACCATGTGGACAAACCATGCAAATGCTATTTTTCTGGGTAATTTTACAAAGTTTCCCTTAATGATCTATTAACCCTCCTCATTCTTCCTATTACAAGTTCTGGTCGGATTTACCTCCATGGATATCATTTTGTAGGTTTTGAAGGCCAAAGATAGGGATTGAATGATCTGCTTCATCCGGGATCCGATCGACCTTCCGTCCATCACATTAGATGAGCAACAGTAAGTACTCGAGTCCATTTAAGACTTTCTCCTTCTCTTTTTCTCTTGACCTAGTTAGTGTGGTGTGATTGTATTTCATCTTTTCTTAGATATACTCCGATACGAGCAAAATCAAGGGCCAATACCGAAGGAGGAGAGTCGTACAAGCCTAAAGTGGGTGGTCTATAACTCATCCCTCAAGTTCATTGATTTTGGAATTGTCATGTGGGGCCCTCTGATTTCATCGGTTGTTGTTTATAGAAATTATATGTCATGATTATAATCATTAGAACCGTATCATTATGCTCATTCCAATTATGTGATTAATTGTTGGTGGTTACATCCACAACTTCAAGAACCCCATGTAGGGTGTTATTCTATATTTATGTTTTTAGTGTTTTGACACTTTTGAGCCTTCATTCAGATGTGCTCGATCTTGACCACACTAATGGTGAGCCTCCTCATATTAAATGATTTTTGAATCATGTAATGGTGAATGGAATGTACCATTTCATTTCCACTTGACCCGCCTAAGGTAAGTGCTTCAATTGATAATTAAATGTGAAATGGAAATTGGTAAGTATACTAAGTATATGACTTGAAAGGAATAATTATGAATGATTAATAGGATACATGTCTATAGAACCCCTTACCACATCAATGAAAGGTAGCGGAATGAACCTTAATTATTGAATATGCTTTAAATGGAATTAATAAAGGTTGCATGATACTTGTTCTTGTCACACTAATGAAAGGTAAGGCTTGAACCAAATAGACTTATTGATTAATTATGACTTGATTAAAGGTTTCATGCTGCACTATACGAAAATAGTGTTTTAGTGGCAGTTTTCAAAACCACTGCTAATTTTTTGATTGAAAAAAATTTAGCGGCAGTTTTGAAAGACTTCACGAAAAAACCACCGCTAAATGATTTTAAAATATTTTTTATAAATGTTTTAAAATTTCTTCCAAAAAACGAATTTACAATTTTTAGCAGTGGTTTCTTTAAAACCGTTACAAAATTGATGAAAAAATTTTAAAAAATTAAACTATTAATTATTAATTAATTATTTATTATTTACAATCAAATATAGTTTATTATTTATAATTTCAATTATTTATAACGTTTCAATTAATAAATATTTAAAATTATTATTTAATAACATTTTTAAACTGAAAAGAAATCTTTAATAAGTTGAAAAATAGATTTTGACATCAAATGACCATAACTTCTGATCTTGGTGTCCATTTCAGTTCTATAACTAGTTAAATAAAAGCTTACCAAATGAGCTAAAACCAAGTGAGATTTAAATAATGTGATAATCAAAGGAAAAAAATAAATTCAAATTTCAAAAGTTAAAAATTGAACTCGAACTTCAAACGACCATAGCTTTTAATCCGAGTGTCTATTTGGGTTCTACCACATATAAAATCGAAGTATGCGATGAGATCTATGTCGTTTAGGTCCAATACCAACTCTTTGAGTATTGTATTTCTTTTTATTCCAACAGAAAGGCCCATAAGGCCTTTGAAATAGATGTTCTAGTTGTAGACACCGATTTCTTAAAATTCAAACGGTTATAACTTTCGATCCACGTGTCTGTTTGGCCTATACCACATATCATATCGAAGATCATTTCATGATATTTGATTTTATTGGTTATGGTGATGAAAAATGAGTCTCGGATATGATTTTATGATCATTTAAGTGTTTTTAGTATTTTTAGAGGTTCTTAATGTTTTATGATTTTTTTTATTTAATATTTATTTATTTATTTATTAACTATTAATTAATTATTACTTATTTATTATTTATTTATTTAACTATTTATTTATTGATAAATTTATTTATTTATTATTTAGTTATTATGTACACATTAATTATTAATTAATTATTAATTAATTATTTATTTTATTTTATTATTCATTTATTTATCATTCATTTATTTATTATTTATTAATTATTAATTAATTAATTAATTAATAATTATTAATTACTTATTTATTTATTATTTATTAAATATTGAATATTGAATATTGAATATTAAATATTAAATATTGATTATTTGTTAAAAAATATTATTTATTAATTATCAATTATCAATTATTAGTTATTATAAATTATAAATTATAAATTTTTTATATATTTATTTATCTATGTATTTATTATTTATTATTTATTATTTATTATTTATTTTTAATTTACTAAATATTAATTTATCATTAGTTTATTATTCATTTATAATTCATTTATTTATTATTCATTTATTCAATATTCAATATTTATTATTTCTTTATTTATTATTTATTATTTATTATTTATTATTTATTATTTATTATTTATTATTTATTATTTATTAAAAATTTCTTCAAAATTTCTTAATTATTTATAAATTATAAATTATAAATTATAAATTATAAATTATAAATTATTTATTATTTATTATTTATTATTCATTATTCATTATTTATTATTATTTAATATTTATTTATTTACCTATTATTTATTAATTTATTATTATTATTTTATTTATTTATCATATATTAAATTATTTTTTAATGAATTTATTATTTATACATTACTTATATATTATATGTTATAAATTATAAATTATATATTACATACTATATGTTATATATTATATATTATATGTTATATATTATATATTTTATATTTTATATTATGTATTATATATTACATATTATGTATTATGTATTAGATATTAGATATCAGATATTAGATATTAGATATTAGATATTAGATATTAGATATTGGATATTAGATATTATGTATTATGTATTATGTATTATCTATTCTGTATTATATATTCTGTATTATATATTATGTATTATATATTATGTATTATATATTATATATTATATATTGTATATCATATATTAGATATTTGATATTTGATATTAGATATTAGATATTAGATATTAGATATTAGATATTAGATATTAGATATTAGATATTAGAAATTAGATATTATAAATTACATATTACATATTACATATTACATATTATATTATATAGTAAATATTATTTATTATTTAGTACTTAGTATTTATTATTTACAAGTTACTATTTACTACTTACTATTTACTATTTATTATTTATTATTTACTATTTACTGTTTTTTATTTAGCATTTATTTCCATATTATATATTTCTTTATTTATTATTTATTTATATTCAATATATTAATTAGTAATTTTTAATTAGTAATTATTAAATATTAATAATTAAATATTAAATATTAATTATTAGTTATTGATAATTGATTAATCACTATTGATTAATAATTATTGATTAATAATTATTTAGTGTGTATCAATTTTTATGTATTATTTGTTTTTCCAATATATATCTATATATATATATAAGTATATTAAATTTGATTTATTGACCATATGAAAAGTATGGTGGAGTGGTAAAGTCTTTGGAGAATAAGCAAGAGGTAAGAGGTTTAGATCTCACCCAACACAAAATTTCTATATATGGCATGGGCATGTGCATGGAGATGGGCATGATCATGGTAATAATAAATAATAAATAACAAATAAATTACTAAAATAAATAAATAAATGAATAAATTAATTAATAATGAAAATAAAAAAATAAAAATAAAAATAAAAAAATAAAATAAATTTAAAACGATTATGTGTTAGTTTAAACTGTTGCTAAAAACCCGCCTCTAAATTGTTCTATGACAATTTTAAAAAATAGACGCTAATTATTTCTCGACACACGATTTAGCGATGGTTTTCGAAAACCGCCGTAGAAAGATTTAGCGGTGGTTTAAACTGACACTAAATGAAAAAAACCACCACTAAATACAAATTTTGATGTAGTGCTACTTGAACTTATCACACTAATGAAAGGGAAGTATTGAACCAAATGTAGTATCACATGACTTCAATATCAAACAGGAGTGGTCTAACTCAAGATTGCCTTGAATTATTATCGGGGAATGCCTTGAGCACTCAGAAACCCCATTTTGATTCAACAATACAACTTTCTTAGGTTGAGACCCACCTAGATCCCGATCCTTGTCTATTATTTGGATTCCCGGTATGACACCATAAGATCCTTTCAATATCATAAAAGGATGCCTTTGATACACTCCTTGATCCAGCATTGACAAGTAGGTCCCATAGTTAAAGCCCATCATGCCCAGTTATTTCTTAGCCCTGTTTTACCTTGGATGAACTCCTTAGACTTAATAGGTGCCTCATTGTGGAATACCTTGGATTATGCTCCTTGGATTATACTCTTACCCCATGCCATGATATAGTTATTACTTATTTGGTGACCCTTGAGGTCTAAGTTTCCTTGGTTATTACCTCAGGACTTCATTAATAAATATCATTATAGGTTTTCTTGTCATAACTTGGAATCTTCACTATTGTTAACATGTGACTTATTTGTAAACTGATAGTAATCAATTAATGGACTGGTTATGTTCAGACCCTAGTCAAGGGATGAAGCAGGTACATGGGTATTTAGTCACATTGTGCTACTTTACTTAACATATGCATTCTTGCACACTACTACATTTCCATTACACGGGATGGATGTTATAGACATCATTGGTGGTGGACCACTGATATTTATCTCACACACTCTCCGAGTGCTGTTTGGTACCCAAAGTACATTACAATGTTGCAGGTGTTGACAAATGGAATCATACAACTTTAAACACTTGATTGATTCTTGTTTAGGATGGAGATTGATAGCAAATGACTAAGCTAGAGCTCGGGATGCTTGGGATAGTCTTTGATTTCCTTTATACTCTTATGGAAAATTTTATGCCTTATGTCTTGTATCCATGTTTTCCAGTTTTCTAGTGATATGAAATATCATTAGTTATTGAATTCTATTCCAATTGTTTCAGTTATTGTTACTATTTTCCCTATTTTATGTTGTGCCTTCTATTTACTTATATTTCTTTCACTATTTACCTCTTTATATTCATCTGTTACACTAAAATTTGCTAATAAGGGCATAGTATCTCTATGGACTCATCCTTATCCCTCGCTGCTAGTTGGAAACCTTTGGCATTCGGGAGATGCACTTGAGGCCATGTGGCCCACCAGGATCAGGGCACCTATTAGTGGAATTTGGGTCTGAGACATCAAAAAGTGGTATCAAAGGAGTTTCCCTTATTGTTTTAATATTTGGAGATAATAGATTAGAGATTAGGAACATTGGGAACTTGGTCATAAGCCACGCTTGGGCATCGTGAACCCATGATTGGTGTAAAAACCATGTTTCCTAAATTATAATTGTTGTTATAATTTTTCCTATTACTGTTGATATTATTTCACCATTGGGTGATGCACATGTGGGGTGGAGTTTTTGATTATTACTCTAATTGGGGATTTTCTTTCATCCTTGGCTTGATGATATGAGGGCAAAGAGTATTGTTACATTCATCATTATAGGCACCTATAATTCACATTCCATGCATATTTCCATGCCATATAGGTTCATTTAACTGCTTTTCATTATTTTAAATGCCTGTGGTTATTGAGTGATGATGTTATAGTTATCTTACGCTTGTATTACTATTTGTTGTGATTGAGTTATTTCATGTCTCAATTCATGAGGTGTATGGGCCCTCATGGGTTGGAATGAGTAATTTACAGAGTCAAGCCATTATACTATAAATAAATGGGTGTCATTTCTAGTGATAGGTGTATGGGAACTAATTTACCAAAAATACATATCCATTATAAAGTGAATCATGATATCTAAAATGAATTGGTTTCACATCATTATCCTGCCATGTCATGTTTATGAAAGGTAATTGGGTAAAAATGGTAATTAAATGTAAAATGAATTGAAACTTATACTTGAGCACTTACTGATACCTGGCCGTATAAGTGGGTAGTTTGGGTAGTATACCTTTGTTAGTGAGTTTTATTACATTTAGTTTCCATTAGTGATGTTATCTTTCTGCCTAAGCTTGTTCTGAGGTGTGTGCTTGGAACTTGGAGACCAATTTCTCCACAACTTCATTATATCGTACGCCAGGAAGGTGGTGACGACCATGATCCAGATGTAATGGGCCCTGAGTTCCCAGTATTACTTCCAAGAGTGTCACTTGAGGCACTGCTTGTTGTACTTGATTTTGTAACTAACTCCCAAGTTCATGATAATTTCTTAAGTCTGATGCAGTCTATGCATGATGCTCTATAGCTTGCACCTACCATGGATGATCTGACTCGTGAGTTCTAGAAGCAACATCGTTCTACCTTTTGAGGGGATGGCAGTCTGTAGACTACTAAGTCATGGATATAATCCACCCTATATATCTTTGATCATCTAGAGATACCTCTAGATTAGAGGGTCAAACTTGCTACTTATATGATTCAGGATTCATCCAAGTATTGGTGGAATGTGATTTCCCAGGCCAGTCATCATCAGTGCATGTTATGGGTTGATTCCAAATTGCATCTATGATTAGTTCTTTTCTCAGACACTAAGATATAATAGAGGTAGAGAGTTCATTCATCTCGATCTGGGTTTTATATCATTCATAGAATATTCAGATCATTTCATGGAGTTGCAGTGCTTTTCAGCACTTTTAGCCGATGATGAGCTTTCACATGCTAGATGCTTTGAGAATGGGATTGTGTATGCCATCTATATGCATGTGAATTTCTTTCGCCTTCCAAATTTTTCTGAGATAGTCATTCAAGATCTTATCACTGAGCATAACCTGAGGGACAACAATAGTACTGAGTTTAAAGGATTAGTACCACATCAGGCCATCAGTTCTTCCGGTGGTAAGAAATGTTCTCTTGAGGTATCTTGTTAGGGAAGTGACAACCATAGTTCTCATTTAGATAGCTCCAAAGTGTGTCATCAGTGTGGATGATGGGGGAATTTGAATCCTCAATGTAATAGAGACCCACTGTAGCACCGGGCTTGAGGCCGTATGGGGAATATCCTGCATTTTTGTGGGAAATTTCTACCAACATTGAGTGGAAAAGGATCCGCACAAGATCCACCTTCTAGAGCGAGTTCATTTATTCCATGTTGGGAGGGGAGTTGGAATAACACTGGTAGGTCTGGCCGAGGAGGAGTTGAGGGCTGTGGTAGCCAGAACCCTGATCACTAGTAGCGCTGGAAAAGTAGTTATGATCATGGTAGTCCATCTATTACACAGGTCTGTGGATCAGTCCAGTTACATGCACTACAACCAATACCCGAGGATCAGGCTGCGGGACCATCTACAGTACAAGGTACTATTCTTATGGAATCTACTATAGTATCTGCTTTATTTGATATAGATGCTTCAAAATATTTTATCTTTTTATATATCGTGGAAAGTCTTAGAGTCAATATACAGTATTACTATGGTTTAATGACCCTAGATACACCGTTAGGGGTACGAACAAAGGGGTTATGCGGGTGTAGGGACTGACCCCTTAAGATGGGCAGTCACCCTTTCTTATGGAACCTGTTTTTTCTCAAGATTACGAGCTTCAATTTCATTCTTGGAATGGACTAGTTGGTTCACTATCATACTTTTGTAGACTGATATAGCTATAGGGTATCGTTTATATCACCATAAGATAGTAGTTATCTAAATAAGGTTGAGTGGGATGTCCAGGCCGGTAGTGTGGGACCAGATCATCATGGTCTAGGTGAAGTGAACATCCAAATTTCAAATCTTTACATGGAGGATCATGGTTTACGACAACATAATTTCCCTCCTGTAATGGATCATTTTAGGGACATATTTATCCAAAAATTTTATGTATTAACTCATAAGAGAGAGGTAATGTTTATAATAGAACTTTTTATGGTAGTAGCTCTGATACCCATTCCTCCATACAGGATGACACTTATAGAGCTTCAAGAGCTCAAGAATTAGTTAGAGTATTTATAGGCCAATGGTGTTATACAGCCTAGTACATCTTCTTAGGGTTCTCCCATACTTATTTCCAAGAAGGAGAATGTAAAATTACATCTATGCATGGATTACAGAAGGTTGAACCAACTTATGGTCCAAAATTGATATCCACTACCTCAAATAGATGATCTCTTTGACCATCTCCCAGGAGCAAATATATTCTCTAAGATCAACATGATATTGGGTTATCATCAGGTATGATTTAGGCCATCATACATACCTCGTACAACTTTCCATAGTAGGAATGGTATGTATGAGTAGCATGTTATTCCATTCAGCTGTACAAATGTGCCCTCCATTTTCATGGCTTTGATAAATAGGGTTTTCCACCCCTATTTGGACTCTTTTTTGTGGTCTTTGTGGATGACATCTTGGTGTATTCTTCTACTCATAGCTACGATGCCAAACATATTGAGATCATTCTATGTACACTGATAGAGCATCATATTTACACCAAGATTGCTAAGTTCCACTTATAGATTGACAACGTCCACTTATTGAGTCATATTATCTCAAAATCAGGCATATCTATTGACCCAAAAAGTTTATTATTATAGTTTATTGGGAGTATCCCAAGAACATGTTTGATATATGAAGTTTCATGGGGATTTCTAAATATTACAAGGATTTTATATAGGACTTATCATGCCTTTATTCACCACTTACTAGTCTTTCAAAGAAGGGTGTCAAGTTCATATGGTCTAAATCATGTGAGAAATACTTTTAGGAGATGAAAGGAAGTCTTGTATCGGCACCTATTCTGACTCTTCCGGAGATAGACAAAAGTTATACCGTCTTCTGTGATGCATTAGGCTTTGTCCTAGGAGCAGTGATGATTTAGGAAGGCAAAGTCATTACATATGGATCTTGATAGTTGAGGCCTCATGAGGGAAATTAATCAACACACAACCTTGAGGTATCAGTAGTTGTCTATGACTTACGTTGCTCAAGACATTATCTTTTGGGTGACCACTTTGTGGTGTACACATACCACAAGAGCCTAAAATATATCTTTTCTCAGCACAACATGAACCTCAGACAGTGAATATGGGTCGAATATCTACAATACTTTAATTTTGATATTTCTTATATGCCTGGGAAGGGAAATGTAGTTTGAGATGTGTTGAGTCATAAAACTCAAACACATGCCATATGAGAAGCCAGTGATGAATGGAAGTTAATGAACCTCTTTTCTGAGCAGCATTTGGAGTTTCCTGATCATCATGAGCAGTCTTACCTCTCATCCTTGATAGTTACATATTCCATCCTTGAGAAGGTTAAGGGTATATAGTTTTTAGATCCAAAAGGGTTGGTTCTTCATGAGAGTATATTAGGAGATAACTAGAATTCAGATTGGTCTGTGGAAAGAGATGATGTCCTGCATCTACGTGGACATATCTCGGTTCCTATAGATATGAGAGAGGAGTTGATGAAAGAGTCCCATGATTCTTAGTGGAAAGTTCATCCAGGAATATCCAAGATGTATCGAGATATTCAATTCCAGTACTGGTGTCCTGGGATGAAATGTCAGATAATAGGCTTTTTTGCTAGGTGTTCCACCTGTCAGCAGGTAAAGGCGGGGCACTAAAGACCCGCAATCTTGTTGCATCCACTTCCAGTACCAAAATATAAATTGTAATATGTTTCTATTGACTTTGTAGTTGGTTTACCTAGGTCTCCTAGTGGTAGTGGCACTGTATAGGTTGTCATTGACAGACTGACAAAAGTATCCCACTTCATTCCTATTCAGGTGACTTTCTCAATGGATGAGTTGGGAAAACTGTATGTTCATGAAATCATACGACTCCACAGGGTACCTTATACTATTGTTTTATATATTGATTCTTTTTTCACATCATGTTTTTTGAAAGGATTGCAGAAGGATATGGGAACACAGGTTCTTTTAATCACAAATTTTCTCCCTCAGATTGATGGAAAATAAAAATGAACAATATACGGTCTGGAGGATATGCTCTGAGTGTGTGTCCTTGATTTTTGTGGTTCTTGGGAGATGCATATCCCTCTCATTGATTTCACCTATAGTAACAGCTTCCAGGTGACAATTAAAATGGATCCTTTTGAGGCCTTATATGGTAGTTCATGCCGTTTACCCCTGTGATAGCTAGAGATAGGTGAGGCAGCCCTATTAGGTCCTTGTCTTGTTCAAGAGACTTTATAGTTGGTTAAGATGACCAGAAAGTGTATAACTACTACTCAGTTTAGACTAAAATCTTATGCCAATTGTCGTTGATGACCTATAGAGTTCGAGGTTGGGGATCATGTTTTCCTTTGGGTATCACCCAAGATAGGGCATAGATGGTTACAAAAGAAAGGGAATTTGTCACCTCATTACGTAGGGCCATTTGAGATTCTAGAGGAAGTAAGAAAAATATCCTACCAGTTGCTACTACCTTAGAGGTACCACATCATGCATGAAGTCTTCCATGTATCACAGCTTCACCAATATCATGTCGACCCATCTTATACCTGTCATGAAACCTCCCCCGGGGCTCATATCGTGACTACCCCAAGCTCTCCTTCCATAGGCCAGGGGCTGCTGACTAGCACCAAAGGCATAATTCCCTAAAACTGGGAAGACATTGCCTTTATAAATCGAAAACATGCACAACTAGAGAACAAGAGGAAGTAAACACTAAGAAAAAACTATATAACAAGAGTACTGAAAGTAAGGGGGGGGGGGGCAGAATACAAGCCCAATAGTAAAGTACAAATACAACTGAAAACAAGTACAACTGAGAAAGGGAAAAACAACTGAAAGGTGAAAGAAGCTCCTAGATCATCCTCCAGGGTTCCTACTTGAAGGGTAGGTACAGATGGCCTCCTCAGTACTCCACATCAATCAGACTCCACCATGTACCGAAACTTCGTAAGGTCCACCTTTGGGTATCATCTAGTCCTGGTGCTCTAGGCCTCCGTCAGCGCTGTCTGTCGTCTGCAACCAACACAACGAGGTGCGGGCATAGCCTGTGTAGGGGTGAGTATAACGATACTCAGTAGGGACCCCGAAACCTTCAAGGTCTAACAAAATCCAACAAGGATAAACCACAAAGTATGATTTCAATGGATAACCATTACTTAGGTATATGCCTATACATACACCTAAGTTATCAAGTAACCCATCTCAATCATGAGGAAAACACAAAGGTCATTGACTCAGCTCAAAACCATGATTTTTATTATCGAAACCATGGCTGGTGAAGTATAGAAGTACAAATGATTAGTCGTGAAGCTAGATCATCTTATTCTATCAAGAGGCACTGCTTCTGACCATACAAAGTCTGGCCCACATAAGATCAATAGGTACTAACCCCTGCAATGACCCACACATGATCTGACCCACACAGGATTGGTATGCGCTGACCCACATAGGATCGCTGAGTGCTAACCCACACAGGATCTAACCGACACAGGATCGATATGCCCTGACCCACATAAGATCGATGAGTGCTGACCCACACAGGATCTGACCCACACAGGATCACTCGGTACTAACCTCCATATGTTCTGTCTCCAACCTCCGCCTCACTGCCAGCTACTAGGTCTCCATACACTGTCTTCTCACCTCTGGAAGGATCCGCTCCACGTGCTACTAGTCAAAATCCATCTGTCACGAAGTCCTGAGTAGAAGTATCACAAAGGTCTACCTCGTCATAGGGGTATTAACACAACATACGCCGCGTCAATCAGACGCTTGGTCTGTGAGTTATTAGCATTTTAGTCCCGGGGGGCCGATTGGATTCATGTACGAACCAACCTGACCTTGAATCAACTATACCCCAAACTCCAATGGGGTATACTCAAAGGGACGACTATGCTCCAAGAATACTGGCACTGCTGATGGTTCGTCAAAAGGACGTCCGGTGCTAAAGAAAAAATGTCCCAAGAAGGTAATGGGTCAGTAATGGGCCCAGGTCCGGTTTGACCCGGTCGGACCGACTCGGCCCAACCCGGTCTAGGCCGATCCGTTCAAACTCGGTGGGTCTGAACCGGCCCATTGGGTGGGAGAGCCCACTATGTTTTGATCCGGTCTGCTGGGACTGGCCCAGCAGACCGCGAGGGCGGTTCGGCCCGGTAGCCGCCACATAGGAGGCTTGGTAACTCGACCCGGGAGACCGGGTCGGTTCGGCCAGTGACATCACGGGGGACACCGCGGGTCTGCTTCAGAGGCTAGTGGCCGGGTGGCCAGTAGGCAGGCCACCCGGGGAGCGGGCATGCCAACTGGACTCCGGGAAGGCCGCGGGTGCACCGGGCAGGCCGTGGAAGGAGGTGGGCAGCGTGCCGGCAGGGGGCGCGGGGCGCCGGGGAGAGCACCAGAGGGGAGAGGGGCACCGGGCAGCGTGCCGGTAGGGGCGCGGGGAACCTGGAGCGTGCGGGCAGGGGCGTGGGGCACCGGGTGTGTCGGGAGCGTGCCGTCAGGAGCGCGGGGTACCGAGTGCGCGCCAGTAGGGGCGCGGGGCGCCGGGAGTGCGCCGGAAGGGGTGTGGCCGCTGGGAGGTCGCCGACAGGGGCGCGGGGAGCTGGGTGCAGGTAGCGCACCGGGGAGCCGTGGGGGCAGCGTAGTTCACGAAGGTCACGGGTAGAGTGACCTTTGTTCACCGCCTTCAATGTCATCGTCGTGTGTACCACCTTTATCGTCATCGCTTCTTCACCATGCCACAAGGCATCACAAGAATGTAGAATGACGAAGGATGTCAGGCCATGTTTGGTCGGCCTGCATCCTCCGCGTTTAGAGGGGAAATAAAAAGGCTCAACAAGATAAGTAGTTGATTAAAAAATTCCAGAAACAAAACCTTTCTATCGATGAAGGGGATAAGAAAAAGTATAACAACTTCATGAAATAAAAACCCCTACCTCGCTTGTCATTCGTAGTTGACAGAGTCGCGGGAAGCGGGCGTCATTTTGTTGACGTCATAGGAAGAAGAGCTTGAAGAAGACGAGTTGAGATGACCTCAGCGGCATTCTTCATGGGAGACAGTGCTTCCCTTTCCTGCCCTGGTTGAATAAGGATGAAGACGGCTTTCATCGTTCTTCCACTATGGGAAAAAACGCTTATTGCGACGAGGTATTTGCGACGGGCTTTATTCCCGTAGCAAAAACTCCGATGAAAAGTGTATTTGCGACAGGAATATATTCCCGTCACAAATGGTCAGTTATTTGTGATGGAAATACAGGACCCGTCGCAATTGCAATGGCGTGGTTTGCGCGCCAAAACGCGGGAAGCCTATTTGCGACGGGTAGAAGGCTACCCGTCACAACTACCCGGTGGTGGTAAATACTATTTGAGATGGGTAAATTGTCCCATCGCAAAAAAATATTCACCAGGTGGTATTTGCGATGGGACTTGTCGCAAATACCAGTGGCGGTAAATAGGAATTTGCGACGGGGATATCCGCTCGTCGCTAATGGTGTGTCGGCAGGAAGATATTTGCGACGGGCCCATCGCAAAAACCCTTTTACCCGCCGCCCGTAATTAATGCGGGCGAAGGTATTTGTGACGGGGCCTGTCGCCAATACCGGTGGTGGTAAATAGGAATTTTCGACGGGGATATCCGCCCGTCGCTAATGGCGTGTCGGCAGACAGCTATTTGCGACGGGCCCGTCGCAAAAAACCTTTTCACCGCCACCAATAATTAATACGGTCGAAGGTATTTGTGATGGTATCCCATCGCAAATACGACCGTCGCAACTAATCTAACCTATATATACACCCCATCCATTTTTTTTCAATAACATTCAGATCTCTCTTCCCCTCTCTCTCTAAATTTCAGTTCTGTGTAGAAATTTTTTTTGTTTTAATTTTTTTTTCGAGAAGCGGATATAAGGAGTTAGAAGACGCAGATTACTTCAAAATATCGAAGGTATTTATATTTTTTTATTTTTTAAATTATTTTTAATTGTTAATTTTAATTTTTTTAATAGAATGTTTAGTAGCTATATAGTATAATTAGATTAAGTGGTTGTACCAAATAATCCTTGTCTGGATATGAACAAGTAGAGGTGGCTCTGGCACAGATGTACCTAGGAGTGAAAACTCTGACAAGGTGTTTCGAGTTTGACTCGGGGTAACCTGGTACACGACAACGAGCCTTACTATACACTTGGTTCGACACTCCCGGAGGATGTTTTGGTAATAATTAGAAATAAATACATAATTATCATATAATTAGGAAATAATTAGATTTAATTAGATTTAATTAAAATAATTATCATATAATTAGGAAATAATTAGATTTAATTGATTAGAAATAATTAGGAAACATTTAAAATAATTAGGAAATAATTAAAATAATTAAAAAACAATTAGATTTAATTAGGAAACAACTAGATTTAATTAGGAAACAATTAGATATAATTAGGAAACAATTAGATTTAATTAGGAAAAAATTAGATTTAATTAGGAAACAATTAGATTTAATTAGGGAACAATTAGATTTAATTAGGAAACAATTAGATTCAATTAGGAAACAATTATATTTAATTAAGAAACAATTAGATTTAATTAGGAAACAATTATATTTAATTAGAAAAAAATTAGATTTAATTAGGAAAGAATTAGATTTAATTAGGAAACAATTATAACAATTATAAAACAATTATAATAATTAGGAAATAATTATAATAATTAGGAAACAATTATAATAATTAGGAAACAATTATATTAATTAGGAAACAATTATAATAATTAGGAAACAATTATAATAATTAAGAAACAACTATAATAATTAAGAAACAATTATAATAATTAGGAAACAATTATAATAATTAAGAAACAATTATAATAATTCGGAAACAATTATAATAATTAGGAAACAATTATAATAATTAGAAAACAATTAAAAATAATTACGAAAACAATTAAAAATAATTAGGAAACAATTAAAAATAATTAAGAAACAATTAAAAATAATTAGGAAACAATTAAAAATAATTTGGAAAGACTTAAAAATAATTATGAAAGACTTAAAAAGAATTAGGAAAATTAGAAAGCGTGATTGACCGCTCATCTACCTAAATTTTCTTTTCATTTGTCTGCTGAGGCTTGATAAGAAACTTCTGCCTCCACATGTAATATGTGCTTTTACTGTCAAAATTATCAACCTCCTCACCAACATAGAGGTGAGGAGGTTTATAATTTTGACAGTAAAAGCAGATATTACATGTGGAGGCAGAAGTTTCCTGTCAAGCCTCACCACACAAATGAAAAGAAAATTGAGGTAGATGAGCGGTCAATTATGTTTGTTTTTCTATTCAATGATTGATTAACCACCTAACCTATATGCATATCTTCACATTTCTAATTAGTAACATAATTAGTAATATAATTAGTAACATAAAAAGTAACACAAATAGTAACATAATATAAAATATTATACTACTCTAATATTAATAATTAAATAATACTAATAATATAATTATTTTATTATTATATGTTTAATATTTATAAAAAAATATTAATATTATTAAAATTATAAAAAATTTATAAAATATTACAATTATCAATATTTTCAAACAAGTTTTTCTTTATTCTTAACATGTTCAAATCTTAAAGGGTCGCCAATTTTTAGGTCATTCCCAATAAAAAGTTTGCATCAACCGTGCCCAATGTAAACTCTATAATTGTTCTTGCTTGGTTGATCACCTTGCAAGTAGCGTTGCAATAGGACAACCCAAGTCATGTCTTTCTCATTACTTGTGTCGTCCTATTGCAACACTATTTGCGAGGTGATCAACCATGTAAGGACAATTATAGAGTTTAAATTGGACATGGTTGACGCAAACTTTTTATTGGGCATGACCTGAAAATTGACGACTCTTTAAGATTTGAACATGTTAAGAATAGAGAAAAATCTGTTGGAAATATTGAGCTTTGTAATAATTAGTAATAATTAATAATAATTAATCAAAAATCAAATAGATTCAAGTACATGGTTAGAAATTGGAACAATTTCCAACGAATTGGCGGCTACCTTTTGTTCAACGTCTTATATCTTTGCTACTTTCTCCCACTAAAATCAGTATGAAAAATGTGCTCTAATGTATGCCAGAGCAAGTTTTTCATACTGATTTCAGTCGAGAGAAAGTTAAAAATAGATGAGCCATCAGAGAAATCAGAATAATTTGTAATATAATCTCCACAACGATGATTACAAAATTTTATTTCATTATTCAAGCATATTTCATTTTACCAAGTATTTCTAAGTATTTATAAATTAATAATAATTAGTGGGGATGATTACAAACTAACTGTGTCGCCTATAATTATTGGTAATTACTAAGAAATAACTGTAATTATGTATCTTCTATTTTTAGGATATTGTTTTTCTTATATCAAATCATTTAACAAAAGTAATGGTTTTAAATTTTGTAGAAACATATATATGAATATGGAACAAGGAAATCGACATCAATCATTATTAGATGATCGTGCTTGGATAAATCAGTGCAGAAATCCAAACGGTTCTAGTTTAAATCCTGTATATGTTGATGGTGTTGAAGCTTTCTTATCATTTGCATCATCAAACCCGGAATTTTTTTTCAGAAGGGACAATTAAGTGTCCTTGTAAAAAATGTGCTCTGAGAACGTTTGAGACATTTGACATCATTGGGAAAAATCTCTTGCGTTATGGTTTTCAATCAGATTATATTTTTTGGTATCAACACGGTGAACGCAGTTCTAGAGAAGATACTAATAATTTGATTCCGGATCCATCACGGTTTCAGAATTTAGTACATGATGTTTCAGGGTCATCCGTTCAACAAACAGAAATTGAGGATGATGTTGATTTACCTCCCGAGTTGGAACCATATTAATTTGCTGAGTTGTTCAGGTCTGCTGATGATGCATTATATCCTGGTTTCAAGATAAGAAAATTATAAGCAGTTGCAAAATTTATGGCTATTAAATCAGATAATGGAATGTCAAATAACTATTTTGATCAGATATTTTCTTTGGTTAAAGCATTGTTACCTGAAGGAAATGTGATGCTTGCTAATTATTATGATAGCAAGAGACTAGTTCGTAATCTGGGCCTTAGTTATCAGAAGATCCATGCATGTTCAAATGATTGCATCTTATATTCTGGTAAAAATGAGTCGTTGGATAGTTGTCCCACATGTGGACAATTGAGGTATAAAAAAGCTCAATCAGGGAAGTCTGGATTGATTCTTATAAAATAGTTGAGATATTTACCGCTTACACACAGGTTGCAGTGTTTATTTATGTCTCAGAACACAACGACAATGATTTTATGGTACAAAACCAATATTTCAAATGGTAAAATATTGATTCATCCATATGATGGTGATTCATGGAAACATTTTGATCAATTGCATCTGTCTTTTGCTTTAGAATACCGGAACGTGCGATTGGGTCTTTCTACTGACAGTTTTTTTCCATTTGGATCTTTTGGTAGTCAGTATTCCTATTGGACTATCTTTATAACTCTGTACAATTTGTCTCCATGGATGTTGATGAAAGATCCTTATATATTTTTGACATTATTAATCCCAGGACATCCGAAAAAGAATATTGATGTTTATTTGAAACCATTGATTCATGAGTTAAATTTATTGTGGATTCATGGTGTTGGTACATATGATGCTGCTGCAAAACAGAATTTTGTAATGAAAGTTGCTTTGATGTGGACAATTAGTGACTTCCCGGCATATGGCATGTTATCTGGCTAGAGTACACATGGTCCAAAATCATTTCCTTACTGTTTGGGAGACAAAAAAGCATTTATGCTCGTGAATGGAGAAAAACCTTGCTATTTTGATTGTCATCGCAGATTTCTTCCAATCGATCATCCTTTTCTGAGGAATAAATCTCATTTCAGAAAAGGCCGAATTGAAACAGTTGAACCTCCAAAAATGATCTCAGGTACAGAGTTACAATCAGTTGTATTTTAATTACCTTCCTTCACTTTTGGATCGACAATAAACCAACAGAAAATTCATGGCTTTGGGAAAGAACACAATTGGACAAAATGGAGCATTTTTTGGAATCTACCATATTGGTCTAATTTGTTGGTCCGACACATGTTGTATGTCATGCATATTGAGTAGAACTATTTTGATAATTTATTTCATACAGTTTTGGATACACTGGGTAAAACCAAAGATAATGTAAAGGCACGATTATATTTTTACAAAATTTATAGGTGACCAGAACTTGAATTGTTTGAAATGTCAGATCATAGAGATTAATGAAGCCAAAAGAAGCTTATACACTGACCAAAGAGAGTCACTTATTATTTTTTCAGTGGATTGCAGATTTGAGACTTCCAGATGTCTATGCTTCCAACTTGTGCAGATGTGTTAAAAATGGTCATATTACTGGATTAAAAAGTCATGACTGTCATGTTATAATGGAAAGACTTATTCCTATTGGATTAAGAGGTTTGTTTAATTATAAGATTTGGGATTCGATAACAGATATATCATATTTTTTCCGAGACATGTGTGCGGAGACAACAGACTACGATACACTAAGAAAACAGGAAGAAGCTGTTGTTGTAATTATATACAAACTGGAAAAAATCTTTCCGCCGGCTTTCTTTGAATCAATGGAAAATTTGATATTACATTTTCCACATGAAGAAAAATGTGGTGGTTCAGTTCAGTTTTGATGGATGTACCCATTTGAGATATTCATGCAGAAATTGAAGAAAAAAGTTCGTAACAAAGCATCAGTTGAAGGCTCAATTGTTGAAGCTTATTTGCAAGAGGAAATTGCTTTATTCTGCTCTCATTATTTAGAATCTGAATATACCTAAAAATTTAATGGCATGGGCTGGAACGAGGGGAATTTTGATGATGATATGAACAATCAATTATCAGTTGTCAATCAGCCCGAACATGGCTTTGGTGGAGTTCATGATAGATGGATTTTAGATGATGAACATCATAAAGCTCATACATATGTTCTACTCAACTGTGAAGAAATGTCACCAATTGTATAGTGAGTGGTCCTATCCCTTATTATATATATTCTGTTACAGTAAATTAATCATATTGTATTTGTAGGTTATATGATGATCATATCAAGAAACAATTTCCACAAATTATAGCAGCTAGCTTAGAAGAACGTCGACAAAATTTTTTTTCCTACTGGTTTCAAAAACTGGTAATATACATTCTTTTTTGGTATTACTTATAAAATCAATTTATTACTTGTAACAGTGATAAATTTTTTACAAATTTTCAGGTATCTGTACATGCTAATACGATTGATATTCGATTGCGTATATTGAGTAGCCCACCATCCAAAATGGTTAAATCTTATAATGCATATGTGGTTAATGGTTATCCCTTTCATACACATGCATATGGGGAATCAAAGAAAACAATGAATAATGGTGTTTGTTTGAAGGGATCACATCATAGAGATATTGAAGTTGACTTTTACGACATGCTTGAAGAAATTATTGAAATGTGTTATTTGGGACAAAATTATGTAACAATGTTTAAATGTCGATGGATGCATATTGAGAGAGGCTTTCGTATTCATCCGACATATAGAATTGTTGATATTAAACATAAAAGTCTTCTTGCAGTAAATGAACCATTTTTATTGGCTCATCAGGCACATCAAATTTATTATGCAAAATACTGTTCTACTGCAAAAGAGTTGGATGATTGGTGGAGTATAATAAAAGTTAAATATCTAGAAAATCAGTTTACTCAAACTGAATGTGGTTCCACTGAAGTGCAAGGAAATGAAATTTTTCAGGACACTCCCCAAAACACATCTTTTTCACAAAGAGACATGAATATCGAGGATGAAACCCCACAGTTAAGGGTCGATGGTGACGATGTTTTCAATGATGTTACAACTGAATTTGAAATGACAAGAGATGATGAAAGTGAAACTAATATAGAAATTGATGATGTTGATGAGGAAGATGAAGACATTGACATTGAAAACTATGAAGATGATGATGAAGATGAACATTGACATAGTAAAATGATATTTAGAATCATAACAAATATATATCTATACATAATAATTATTTTCAATTGTTTGCTAATAAAAATCATTTCATGTTTCAGATGGACTCGGAAACGTTTCGTCAGTTGCTGGAGGATGATCTACCTATGGATGATGAGGTTCTTGAGTCATCTGACTCTCAGGCTATTGGAACTACAGGGAGCACTCGGAGGGGGTTTGGTATTGCCAGATTGATGATTCCAAATCCTATCCCGGAGCGATGTCCACCTCTTGGATTCGATGCGCACACGCGGTGGTATGGTAACCTGTGTATTTTAGTTATCTTTAATTATAATTTATTAATATTCTAATTGTTTGATTATTTGTTCTTTTTCCACAGTTTTATGCATATATCTATTGGACAGGGGAGTGCTATCTTACGCAATTATTTTTCTCAGCCCTGGCTCACATGGGATCAGATTCCCACTGAGGTGCAGGCCGCCATGTTTGATCATTGGCTGGTACGTAATTAAATATTATTTATTTTGAAATTTAATTAATTAATAACTTTATATCAGGGTTTATGGTATCCCATCGACGAGATCATGCATGCCACTATCCACGCGGCATGGGTGGTGTCTATGTGTGACCGTTTCCGTCAGTTTTTGCATAATTTGAGAAAGACGTCTGTGAAGAATGCCGGAGTGACAGATTTTGATGAGTCCTGTAGAGTCCACCGACCAGATTACATTTCATCTCACATTTGGGATGGATTATGTACACACTGGTTGGGTGGTGGGTTTCAGAGGAGATCTGCATTGGGTCGACAGAATCGGGGGAGACAAGAGGTGACGCATCGAGCCAGTAGTCGTACATTCAGTGCGCATAGAGAGCATCTGGTAAGTAATTTTTTTAATATATTATACAACGTTAAATATAAACAATTTATTTTCTATTCATATAGGAAGCCGATCAGCCCGGTATTACGAATCATGACGTTTATCGGAGGATGTACACTGACCCGGCTACTGGAGAGATTAGAGGTGACTGCCAGCGTCAGATTGTGATCAGTATTATTTTCTTTTCAGTTTATAAATTAAATACATATAATCTTTTCATTATTTTAATTTCTAATTGAAACTTAAGGATTCATATGAGGCTGCGAACTCTCAGACACAGGCTGAGAGTCAAGACGAGATGGGTGATCAGACTAGTTCCCACCATTTTGATGAGACGACATGGATGCAGGCGACCCGGTATGGCTTCGAAAAGGGCTGAGTAGTTGGTATCGGCTCTCATTTGACTCCTGCAGCTTATTATGGTACTATTTCAATGTCGACGTCCAACTCAAGAGGAGCTTGTGGAGAGACATCATCTTCTGCCTCACAGTATCAGGAGCAGCTGCATGCTTAGAGTCAGCTTATAGAGGATTTGCGTCAGGGGTAGGAGCAGATGCGTCAGTAGGACGATGAGGAGATGAGTCGATGGCAGGAGAAGATGCGTCAGCAGCAGGATGAGGAGAGACGTCAATAGGAGGAGAAACATCAGGAGCAGATGGAGTATATGCGTCTTCTGACTCATAGTTTAGGGATGGAGTTTCCTCCACCACCTCCTCCAGGTCCTCCAGATTATCCACCCCCCAGTGATTTTTTTTAGATGTAATAAACATTTGAGTTCGTAGTTTATTGTCATATTAACTATTTACAATTCCTCTTTCATATTGGTACGAATATTGCATGATTTAATTTGTTTTTATTTTTTTTTAATATTTTATTACTTATTAGTATTATTTTTAATGTCTGCTTATTTGAGTAATATTACTTTTAATATTTTATATTTATTGTTAATATTGAAAAGTTTATAATTTTATAATTTTATTAATATTAATAATATTAATATTATTTTTTCAAAAATATGTATGTTTATTTTAATAATAATAATATTATATTAATTTTTTATATTAATAATATTAGTACTATTACTATTATTTTTTGATATTAATATTTCATAATATATAATATTATATTATTTATATTCATATTATTATTATTTTTTGATATTAATATTATAATAATATAATATATTTATATTATTAATATTATTATCATTATTATATACAGAATTTAATAATAATAATATTATATTAATTTTTTATATTATTAATATTAGTATTAGTATTATTATATTATATTATTTATATTCATATTATTATTATTTTATATTAATATTTTATATATTATTTTATTTATATTATAATAATATAATTTTTTTATATTATTAATATTATTATTATTTTTATATAATATTATACAATTTGTATTAATTATTTTATTTTTTTAAATTTTTTTTAGTATTTGCGACGGGAATATTTGCGATGGGATTCCCCGTTGTATATATTTTTTTACTGTAACATTTGTAATGGGAAGAATACCCGTCGTAAAAACATTTCTGCGACGGTCCGTCGCAAATACCTTTTTTAAATTTTTCATTTGCGACGGGTCAGAAACTCATCACAACTAATATATCTGCGACGACCCGTCGCAAATACCGTTTTAATATATAAACAAAAACCCATTTGCGATGGGGGAAAAATACCGTCGCAAATACTCTTTTTGCGACGGGGCCACCGCAAAAAAACCTATTTGCGACGCCGTTTTCGACAACAGGTGATTTGCGACAGAGCCCCATCGCAAAATACCTTTTGCGACGGGATCCCGTCACAAATAGTCATTTTTCCTATAGTGTTCATTCTTCGTGGGTGACGGTTCTTTGTTGGAGGAATAATTCTCTAAGGGTTGGGCGTGACGTCTCTTTGCCAGCGTTTCGCCTCTTGAAGAAGTCATCCCAAAACCTTTCCCCAAGCTTCCTTTATATAAGAGAGGGGGAGAGGTAAGTAACCATCATGAAATTTATGACGGTTCATTTATTAGGAACCTTCCTAATTTCCAATGATGCGGTTACTTAATTTAAAAAGGGAAAACAAATTAATTGCCTTTACTAAAATTATTGCACGAGAGGTGGTGCACTTAATTTGGAAGATGTTAAGAGGATCCATATAATTAATTTACGCGCGTTGGAGAAATTAATTGGCATGCGCGTTGTCACAATTAATTGTCACGTGCGTTGGAACAATTAATTGTGCAGAGGAGGTCAAGAGGTCCTCCCTCATTAATGAGGGGTTATGCGTCTCGGGTGGTCCCCACCTCAATTAACCTCACATGGGAGGTTGGGTTTGGGTAGGCCCCACCACCGTAACCTCTCATGGGAGGTTAGGTTGTGGCGGTCCCACTACCAACTCCCAAGTGTAGGTTCCAACTACCCGCACTCACATGGAGGCTGGAATAAAATAAAGTGTGGTTACACTTTATTTTATTATTTTTTATAAAAAATCCCAAAACTAAATTTTTTTCCAAACCATTCTTCGTCGAGGTGAAAGCCTTCTTAATCAAAAACCGGCGCTGTGAGTTCAACGGTGCCCTCAGATTTCAATTCCGAGCACCGGTTCAAAATATATGAAACACCGCTCGCACGTTTACTGAACGTACCCGAAAAAAAGTTCGGAAAATTATTTTCAGTCACCCTTGACCTACTGCGGTCGAGGTTAGGCTCTACCTAGGTGAAACACGCCCTAAAGAACCCAATGGTACTCTCGGATTTTCAATCCGAGTTACCATTTAGATGTTATGAATTTTACAATAAAATAATTTTCACTTAATTATTTTATTTACTGCCGAAAACTAACTTTTTCTGGTGGCCCATGCCGACCAATTTCAGTATTTTCTTAAATAAAGTAAGTCCTCATGAGTTCAGCGGTGGTATCAGATTTTTAATCTGAGCTACCATTTTTGAGTTATAAGCATTTGAAAAATAAAATAACTTTATATAATTATTTTATTTACGGTTATGCCATTTTCGGGATTTCTCACAGGAGGCCCGCGCCGACTAAACTTAAGTCACACATAGGATAAAACCACCATCCTGAGCGCAACGGTGCCCTCAGATTTCTGATCTGAGTAACCATTTAAGAGTTATTCCACTTTTTCAGGAAAACTGCTTACGTGCGTTAATTTAAGCTTAACAAAATTATGATAGATCATTCCGAGCACTCTGGGCCTCGGAATCGCACGCTGTCAGAAACTACAGACTTGTAAAATTACCATATATTTAAAAAACATTACATGGAAATTTCGGGTCTTTACATTCTCCCCACCTCAGGGCTTTACGTCCCCATAAGCTACAACTCGAACTAAGTGAACAAATGGGGGTACTAAGCATGCATATGAGCCTCCCGCTCCCATGTGCTCTCCTAGAGGTTCCCGTGATGCCAACGAACGTGCACCATAGGTATCGACCATCCATGTAGGACCCGCTTCTGTCGATCCTAAATCTCCACTGAAACCTCCATAAAAGTCACCCCATGGTCGATGTCCAGCTCTCTATGGCTGATGATGTGGGAAGGGTTGTGCACGTATTTCCTCAGCTAAGATATGTGGAAGATGTCGTGCACCCTATGCAACTGAGGTAGACGAGCTAAGAGGTAAGCCAGCTCTTATACTCTGCTGAGGACCTAGAAAGGTCCGATTAACCTTGGATATAACTTTCCGCCTCGACCTAATCTTCGTAAACCTCATCGAGGTGAGACCCATAGAAATATGTGGTCGCCATCCTCGAACTCTAGAGGTCTTTGTCTCCTGTCGGCATAAGACTTCTGTCTACTCTGTGTAGTCTCCATCCACTCCTGGATGTACTGTAAGAGAGGATGTGGAACTCCCTCAACACTTCCTCCGGAAGTGACACTGGTACTATGTTACGTCCTCTGAAGAGGATGACATGCTCCCCACCTTCAGAATATCCATCAGGTGCCTGCCCTGTGGGTATCTGATCACGTCACGTCTCACAGTCAGCATACCCATGTTGCGCCTCCCTAACTCGCTGAAGAAGTGGAGGAGTGACTGTAAGAGAATGTAGATAGGCCGCACCATCTCTATCCATGAAGAATATCTGTAAGGAATCTAACTGCTATATCGCCTCACCTAGCAGCTGTATACCAGTCCTCCTGCTGAGCGCATCCGCAACAACATCCCCCTACCCAGGAGAATAGACTATCTCAAATTCATAGTCCTGTAGGATCTGAAAACTCAAAACTTCTGCTGCCACGAGGGTAAGGCTGACTGACTAAAGAGAGATTGGCTGCACCCTCCTATGCATGAGTTTAACATGCGCTACCTGGGTTTCCTTTTTCACCGACTAAGGAAAACCTCATCTCAACGTTGTAGATAAACCACAACCTTTTTTCCTAATATAGTAAATCTGTGTATGAACTATGGTTTCCCAGTCCATATCCAAACTAACGTCGTAAGGCCTCAACACTTCCACCAAGAGTTTCCAACAGAAACTCTCGCCTCAAGGGTCAGATCACACCATTGGTGTAAGTGTGATTATCAAGTCTCCTCCCAAAGGTATCTACAGACGTGAGGGTCAAGTCAACGGTTTAACCGGAAACTCTAGGTCCGGGACAAGATTCCTGGAAGTAAGGAATAATTGGTACCTATATCTATTGATACGACAGCTAGTAGTAGACATAGTCCGTACCTCGAATCATTCCTAGAGCCCTTGGGTCGCAATCCTTGACCGCATGCAGCTATTCTATTCCTCTTCCCTCCAACTCCCTGGGCCTGGTGGGGACTACAAAGGTGGGTGGTTTTAACATGTCAAAATGTACACCACCTCATGCTGCTCTCCTAGCTCTTCTTCTATGTCTGCTGCCCTGCAGATTCATATTTTCCTATTACATCCTCTTTCTAAAACAGTTTACAAGCCAAAGTCTTTGAGACTAGTGCTAGTTTCCTGCTTTCCCACTACTAACATTCACTGGCTATATCCGCTCAGCCAAATAACATTCAATCGAAAAGGTTCTCTCTAGCATCCTAACATAGGTAGGAACACATAGAGGAAAAATAAAGTGCTGGATCGGATGTCCCTAAACACATCTCACTCGGAGGTCCAAGCTCCAAAGCACTGATCGTATCGTATTCATCGAGTACCCGGAACGATCGGTACGCCTCGATGAATACTCAGCTACCGACATGTCATCCTTTCAAAGCTGTAGAAGTTCTAGAGAAATATCATCCACCTCCTCAGGCCAGTACTTAGCCGTCTGTAAGTCGGGATCGCCTCAGAACCTGAGGGGTATCTGATGCTGAAACACGTGTAAGGCACTAAGCCTACATGTGTCATCAACTGGTACTGCTGGTTGAAACTCCTGACCAACATGCAGTGATATAGATGACCCACTACCTGAATGTACAATCTTGGGCAAAGGTCCACATACCAAAGCCTCATCACTATGCAGACCAACCTCATGGTCACTCACTGGGAAACACTAGTATCTAAGATCACCATCTACTCTACTGGTTTCTCAACTAGGTGGAGAACTCTAGAAATCGCCTCTAGTCAGTCCCCTACTACCTGTGAATCTGTCTCACCTCGTAACCTCGAAGGCCTCTGCCGTTGGAACTCATGAAACACGCTCAGTAGGCGTGCACTATCCTCCAGTGTAGCTGGTGGCATCTTCTTCCCAACGGGTGGTGGTGCTGCTGGTACACCACCCGAAGGTGCCAACATAGTAAGAGGGCCCTGCACCAGAGCCTCGTCACTCGGTGGGCCATCATCAGGTACTCTCTAGAAACTCCAACTGGCTGTCTGCGTGCAGAAATCCTAAATAGATGCGACACGGTGAAAATATTATACCTGGTGAGTTGACCTGGTTTGAGATGAATTAAAGAAAACTTTTGAAAACACACATGCAATTAGTGTTTTCTTGTACTAATTCAGAAATCAGTAGTCAGGTTCCTGGTATATGGATACCTCGTCCGCCGCACCAACACTGGACTCCCTATACTGAAAACCACACTCAGTACCCTTAACACTATTGCTTCACAGAAAGAAAATATCAGAGTCCTAAGTTCTGCGGTAGAACCAACTTCCTTTGATACCAAGTATCACGAACCGTCCCCCGAGGCCCATATCGTGACTACCCCAAGCCCGCCTTCCATAGGATAGGGGCTGGCGACTAGCACCAAAGGCATAATTCTCTAAAACTGGGAAGAGATTGCCTTTATTAATCGTAAACACACACAACTAGCGAACAAGTGGAAGTAAACACTAAGAAAAAACTGTATAACAAGAGTATTGAAAGTAAAGGGGGGCCATAATACAAGCCCAACAGTAAAGTACAAGTACAATTGAAAACAAGTACAACTGAGAAAGGAACAAATAACTGAAAGGTGAAAGCAACTCTTGGATCTTCCTCTGGGGTTTTTACTTGAAGGGTAGGTACAGATGGCCTCCTTAGCACTCCATATCTGTCAGACTCCACCATGTACCGAAACATCATAAGGTCCACCTCCGGGTACCGTCCAGTCCTGGTGCTCTCAGCCTCCGTCAGCACTGTCCGTCATCTGCAACCAACACAACGAGGTGTGAGCATAGCCCATGTAGGGGTGAGTATAACGATACTCAGTAGGGACCCCGAGACCTTCAAGGTCTCAAAAAATCTAACAAGGATAAACCACAAAGTATGATTTCAACGGATAACCATTACTTAGGTATATGCCCATACATATACCTTAATTATAAAGTAATCCATCTCAATCATGAGGAAAACACAAAGGTTATTGACTCATCTCCAAACCAGGATTTTTATTATCAAAACAATGACTGGTGAAGTATAGAAGTAAAGATGATTAGTCGCGAAGCTAGATCATATTAATCTATCAAGAGGCACTGCTTCTGACCATACAGAGTCTGGCCCACATAGGATCAATAGGTACTAACCCCCGCAATGACCCACATAGGATCTGACCCACATAGGATTGGTATGCACTGACCCACACAGGATCTCTAAGCACTGACCCACAAAGGATCTGACCTACATAGGATCGGTATGCACTGACCCACACAGGATCGCTGAGTGCTGACCCACACAGGATCTGACCCACACAGGATCGCTCAGTACTAACCTTCGTATGTTCTGTCTCCAACCTCTACCTCACTGCTAGCTACTAGGTCTCCGTACACTATCTTCTCGCCTCTGGAAGGATCCACTCCACGAGCTACTAGTCGAACTCCATCTGTCACGAAGTCCCGAGTATAAGTATCCCAAAGGTCTGCCTCATCATAGGGGTCTCAACGCAACAGAAGACACATCAATCGAACGCTCGATTTGTCAGTTATTAGCATTTTAGTCCCAGGGGCCCGGTTGGATTTGTGTACGAACCAACCGGACCGTGACTCAACTATACCCTGAACTCCAATGGAGTATACTCAAAGGGACGACTATGCTCCAAGAATACCGGAATTGTTGACGATTTGTCAAACGGACGTCCGATGCCAAATAAAAAATGGCCCAAGAAGGTAATGGGTCAATAATGGGCCCGGGTCCGGTCCGACCCGGTCGCACCGACTCAGCCCAACCTAGTCTGGGCCGACCTCGTCTAGGTTGACCCAGTCAAACTTGCTAGGTCTGACCCGGCCCATTGGGTGGGTCAGCCCGCTAAGTTTTGATCCAGTCCACTGGGCTCGGACCAGCGGACCGTGAGGGCGGTTCAGCCCGGTAGTCGCCACATAGGTGGTTTGGTAACTTGACCCAGGAGTCTGGGCCGGTTTGGTCAATGACACCGTGGGGGACGCCACAGGTCGACTTGGTAGGCCGGTGGTTGGGTGGCCAGCAGGCAGGCCACGCGGGGAGAGGGCATGCTGCGGGTGCACCGGGCAGGCCACAGAAGGAGCCGGGCAGGCGGCCAGCATGACGCCAGGGGGCGCAGGGCGCCGGGTAGCGCACCGGCAGGGGTGCGGGGCACCGGGAAGCGCACCGGAAGAGGCGCGGGGCGCCGAGAGCGCGCTGGCAGGGGCGCGGGGCACCCAGTGCATGCCGACAGGGGCGCGGGGCGCCGGGAGCATGCCGTAGGGGCGTGGGGCGTCGAGTGAATTCCAACAGAGGCGCTGGGTGCCAGGAGCACGCCGACAGGGGTGCGAGGTGCCAGGAGGGCGCCGGTAGGGGCGCGGGGTGCCGGGTGCAGGTAGCGCACTCAGGCGCCGCGAGGGAGGTGCAGTTCACAAAGGTCGTGTGTAGCACGACCTTTGTTCGCCGCCTTCATCAGTATCGCCACGTGTACCAACTTTTTCATCGTCGCTTCTTCGCCATGCTGTAGGGTGTCACAAGAATATAGAATGACGGAGTATGTCGGGCCATGTTAGGTCGGCCCACATGCTCCGCATTTAGAGGGGAAATCAAAAGGCTCAACAAGATAAGCAGTTGATTAAAAAATTCCTGAAACAAACCCTTTCTATCTGATGAAGGGGATAAGAAAAAGTATAACAACTTCATGAAATAAAACCCCTACCTCTCTTGTCATACGTCATTGACAGAGTCGTGGGAAGCGGGCATCATTCTGTTGACATTGGAGGAAGAAACCCTTGAAGAAGACGAGTTGAGAGGACATCGACGGCATTCTTCATGGGCGATAGTGATTCCCTTTCTTTCCCCTGTTGAAGAAGGTTTAAGATGGAATTCGTCATTCTTCGTTATTCATGGGCGACAGTTCCTTGTTGGAGGAATAATTCTCCAAGGGTAGGGCATCGCGTCTCTTTTCCAGCGTTTCACCGCTTGAAGAAGCCGTCCCAAAACCTTTCCCCAAGATTCCTTTATATAGGAGAGGGGGAGAGGTATGTAACCATCATGGAATTTATGACGGTTCATTTATTAGGAATCTTCCTATTTTCCAACGATGCGGTTAATTAATTTAAAAATGGAGAACAAATTAATTGGCTCCACTAAAATAATTGCACAAGAGGTGCACACTTAATTTGGAAGATGTTAAGTGGCTCCATATAATTAATTTATTCGTGTTGGCGAAATTAATTGTCATGCGCGTTGGCACAATTAATTGGCACATGCGTTTGCACAATTAATTGCATAGAGGATGTCACGAGGTCCTCCCTCATTAATGAGGGGTTATGCGTCTCGGGTGGCCCCCAAATCAATTAACCTCAAATGGGAGGTTGGTTTTGGGTAGGCCCCACCACCATAACCTCTCATGGGAGGTTAGGGTGTGGCGGTCCCACCACCAACTCTCAAGTGGAGGTTCCAACTACCCGCACTCACATGGCGGCTGGAATAAAATAAAGTGTGGCTACACTTTATTTTATTATTTTTTATAAAAAAGCCAAAAACTAACTTTTATTCCCAACCATTTGTCATCAAGGTGAAATCCTTCTTAAGCAAAAACCGGAGCTGCGAGTTCAACGGTTCCCTCAGATTTCAATTCCAAGCACTGGTTCAAAAGATATGAAATGCTGCTCGCACGTTTACTGAACGTACCCGAAAAAAAGTTTTGAAAATTATTATCAGTCACCCTTGACTCACTGTGGCTAAGGTTAGGCTCTGCCTAGGTGAAAAACACCCCAAATAACCCAATGATACTCTCAGATTCTGAATCTAAGTTAACATTTAGAAGTTATAAATTTTACAATAAAATAATTTTCACTTACTTATTATATTTGCGGCCAAAAACTATCTTTTTATGGTGGCCCGCATCGGCCAATGTTAGTATCTTATTGAATAAAGAAAGTTCTCACGAGTTCAGATGTGGTATCAGATTTTTAATCCGACCTACCATTTTTGAGTTATAAGCATTTGAAAAATAAAATAACTTTATTTAATTATTTTATTTACGGTTATGCCATTTTCAGGATTTCTCACAGGAGGCCAGCGCCGACTAAACTTAAGTCATGCCTAGGGTAAACCCGCCATCCTGAGCACAATGGTGCCCTCATATTTCTGATATGATTAACCATTTAAGAGTACTTTTTCAGGAAAACTGCTTACATGGGTTAATTTAAGCTTAACAAAATTCCGACGGATCATTCTGGGCACTCCATACCTCAGAATCACTCGCCGTCAGAAACTAAAAACTCGTAAAATTCCCATATATTTTAAAAAAATTACATGGAAATTCATGGTCTTTATAATACCTTTAATCCCAAGGAAGTTTAGTTAGATGTTGATGCTACCTTCGAGGAGTATCTATTACACATTGTTGAACGGAGCACAAAGGCTCTTTGAGGTTAGTATGTCCCTCTAGTATGGGTGATATGGTAGCATGGACATGTGTAGGATGAGACTTGGGAGTGGGAGGATAAAATACATTCCCAGTGTCTAGAGTTGTTCTCAGACTGTGTTTCTCCACCCTTGGAAGGTTAACTCGGGGATAAGTTCTTTTAAGGGGGGAATACTGTAAGAACTTGGGTTTTGACTCAGGAATATATCCTTTAAATTTCAGTATAATTTCTTATTTTGGACCTAATATGGATTTATAATGAGTTAGAAAAGGTCTCAGAGGTTTTTGAGGAAAGATTGGATCTCAGAACCCTTTTTTTTGGGGAACTGGCCATGTCGCACGGTTAGCGCATGGTTTTCCTAACCATGTAGACGGAAATTTTTGGACAGAACCATATTGCATGGTTAGTGTATGGTTGTGTAGCCTAACTATGAAAGTGCCCATTCTTCCTAGGTAAACATGCATGGTTTGTTCATGGTTTTTCAAACTGTGTAGACAAACCATGCACAAACTATTTTTCTGGGTAATTTTACCAAGTTTCCCTTAATGATCTATTAACCCCCCTTATTCTTCCTATTATGATTTTTAGTAGGATTTACCTCTATGGATCTCATTTTAGAGATTTTTTAAGGACAAATATTGGGATTGAAATATCTCCTTTATCTATGATCTTACCGAGCTTCTGTTCATCGTGTTGGATGCGCAACGGTAAGTACTCGAGTCTGTTTAAGCCTTTCTCCTTCTGTTTTTTCTCTCGACCTAGTTATCGTGGTGTAAGAGTTTTTTGTATTTTCATAGATATATTCTTGATTCGATCTAAATCAAGGACCAATACTGGAGGAGGAGATTCATACAAGCCTATGGTGGGTGGTCTATAACTCATACCATATGTTCTTAGATTTTTCAATTATCGTGTGGGGCCCACTGATTTCATCTGTTACCGTTTATAGAAATTATATGTCATAATTATACTCAATATAACTATATCATTATGCTATTTCTAATTATTTGATTAATTATTGGTGGTTACACCCACAACTCCCAACACCCCATGTAGGGTGTTATTCCATATTTATGTTTTTAGTGTTTTGACACTTTTGGGGCCATTGTTCGGATGTGCTCAAGATTTACCACAATAATGGTGAGCCTCCTCATATCAAATTCTTATTGAATCATGTAACAGTAAATTTAATTCACCATGTCACTTACACTTAACCCACCTAAGGAAATTTCTTCAATTGATAATTAAATGTGAAATGGAAATTGGAAAGTATACTAAGTATATGACTTAATCAGATTAATTGTGAATGATTAATAGGTTTCATGTCCATAACACCCCTTAAAACATTAATTTAAGGTTGAATAATGAACCTTAATTATTGAATATTATTTAAATGAAATTAATAAAGGTTTTATGCTACTTGGACTTGTCACAGTAATGAAAGGAAAATCTTCAACCAAATGGAGTTATTGATTAATTATTACATGATTAAATGTTGTATAACAACCCTTCTCTTTATTACACACTTAAAAATGATTTATTAAAAAAAATAGTCACTTGATACAACATATAATATCGAGAGGTATATTGTATTTGGGGCTTAGGAAAATTACATAATGACTTAAAACATGAAACACAACATCTTTATTAAAAACTTCCTTTACACGACCACTACATTCCCTCGTACTTAGCATTGCATGGGATGACCCGAAGACATGCATAAGAAAAAGGTGAGCTATAAAGCCCATTAAGGGATTAAACAAGGCATAAAATGAAGAATACAATACATGTTTTTCAATAGGAATATCAATGTAGCATAAAATAAACATGAACATAAATTCATGATATAGCATGATTATCATAACATAGAAATGTGGAAAAAACACTTAACATGGTTTTAACATGATCCAAGGATCATTGCACATGGATCATGAGTAAACCCTCATTGAAATTGAATTATAATGAGTAAACCCTCATTTCAATTGATGTATCATGATACTAATCTTTACCCGTTTCATTGGAGTTTTATCAGGGCACACCCTTCTTAAACATTTCATTTCATGCATAAGTCTGCCACATAGATCATACAACAAGGATTCATCAAACATCATCATTTATTCCAAGATAAATTAATGTGGAATAAATACATGAAAATACATAATCAATAGGTAAATGTTCATAAATGTGAATACCCTTAATAGAGAAATGGGCATGGTATTCACTACGCAATGAATTTGGATTGGAAAATCACGATGCAATTTCGGCTGAATAACGACGTGACATAAGAATTCATAAAAATTGTTGATGAGAGATAAAATGGTGTCTAATCATATGTAAATGAAATGGAATGTAAGGGGGTCATATAGATACATGTACCAACAAATTTAATGGAATTTAGACTCATAATACAAAACAATTTCTTGAATGTGAATGAGAAGAGAGAAATTCCTTACGGAATTTCAGAATGGTAACATGTGTACATGGGAGGCATTAATGAGAGAGAAAGAGGTCTCTAATAATTTCAAACATAAGTAGGGGAAAATAATGGCAGTGTGAAATCATACCCAAAAATTTTTAATTGAAAGTAAAAGGGTATTACAACATAAATAATCTTGGATAAGAATAAGAAAGGAAGGAATCCCTTACTTGGAAGTGTGATCCCAAAGGATTGAGAGAGGCTTGAGAGAGGCTTATTGGGAGCTTGGGGCACCATGGGAGGATCCTAGAGAGAGGATGGAATAGGTTTGACGAACTCCAAAGTCTTTAAGTGAAGAGGAAGTGGTAGCTTGGGGGGTTTATATAGGAACGGAGAGGGAATTCTTTATTATTTAGGATTGGGTCACCACACATTAAACTAATCCAAAACAAAAACCAGAACATGGTTTTTGCCCATGTTTTTTTGAAAAAGGGGAGTGGAAAAAAAATATTTTATAAGGCCAATGGACTAACTTCTTAAAATATTAGGCAGGCTTATGTGGTGGTGAGTCACACTCTCATGGAAATCATTTTAAAAAGATTATATGTTTTATAAGTCTTGGAGAGTCTACTCAGGCTTTTTAAAATAAAACAAACAAAACTAAAATCACATTATTTTAATAGTAAAACATATATTGGTCGAAAATAATGTTTATAATATTTTATTACATCACTATTGGGTCATTATGATGTCATAAAACACATTATATATTTACACGATATTTAATTTTTACCCAAAAATTCGATTGTCTCAAAAAATTATGAAAAATTCACCGTTGGATAATTTCGAAATCCTGATTCCAAAAATAATATTCATTTTATCCAAATAATTTTCTAAATATGTGGATTTTTACTTTTAAAATAAAAACTAACATTTATAAAAAATTCATGGGTTTTTACAAAAATATCATTCAAACATTAATAAAAATTAAAATTGTATTCACTATACAATCGTTTATATTTAATAAAATTAATTTAGTAATAATATTTTATTAAAATATTATTTAATTGAAAAATCCATTAATTCATCAAAATAGATTTCTTAATTGAATATTAACAAAAAATGATCTTTTTGATTTAAAAACTATGAATTTATACTCTTTATTCTATACAAAACTATGCACATAATCATAGTTATAAGGTCTTGTTACATAACCCCTTATAACGCTCTCATAAGACTGAAGGGTAAGGTGTGCGATGGTGACAAACTATTGGGGTGGCTCAGATAACATCGCTCGGGTGGTAACCTCTATCAACTTCCACTTCTCCCGTAGGTGGTTCCGATCGAGCTTAACGTGTTAAATCTTGGACTGGTCTTGGTCAAGAGAGATTCCCAATGACACCACCTACTTTACAAGCTCTAAAAAATGGGCTTCATACAAGGTAAGTCTACTAGATGAGGCCATCACTTCCTTTTTCTGAGTGAATTGGATTTGTTAATGCCCTATATTTATACTAATCATGTGATCACTGTTCAACAACTATATTAGCAATGGTAAAAATTATTAATGGTATTTTGAAATCCAAAAACATAAAACCAAGGAAGTTCATATTTTATATAACCATTTTCCATAATAATACATTTAATTATATCAAGAGGAATTTTCATTAATAAAAGTTTGGGTCATTACAATGTCCCCCCTTAAGAAATTTCTCCCTCTAAATTTACTTTTCCAACACTAAAACAGATGAGGGTAACTCTGCTTCATCACTTCCTACGATTCCCATGTTGCCTCTTAAAACTTGTGGTTTCTCTAAAACACATTCCCGAGGGGAATTCTTTTATTTTGTAGAACATTTTCCCAACAATCTAATAACCTAACTGGATGCTCCTCGTAAGAAAGATCATCTTCTAACTATAATAACTCTTAAGAGAGTACATTTGAAGGGTATAATATGTACTTCCTTAAGAGGGATACATGAAAGACATCATGTACTTTGGCTATGGTAGGTGTAAGTTCTATTTGATAGGACACAACCCCGACACAATCAAGAATATCGAAGGGGCCGATGTACCTAGAAATTAACTTACATTTCTTTCCAAACCTCATAACCTTATCCCCCAGATATATTCTTAGAAATAACATGTCTCCAACTTTAAACTCAAGGTCTTATCAATGGTTATCTTCATAACTCTTCTGTCGACTTTGGGCTACCTTCATATGATGCTGAATGGTTTTCACCTTCTCCACCATTTCATAGACTATTTCAGGTCCTAGTAGATTATGCTCACTAACTTCATTGCAACACATCAATGTTATGCACCTTTTCCCATAAAGGGATTCATATGGTTCCATTCAGATGCTCGAGTGGAAACTGTTATTGTAGGAGAATTCAACCAGTGGAAGATGTTGGTCCCATCCTCCTTTGAAGTCCATAGAACAAGATATTAACATATCTTTTGGTGTCTGAATAGTTCACTTAGATTGACCATCAGTTTAAGGATGATAGGACGTACTGAAGTTTAGTTCAGTGCTTAGAGCATGTTGGAGACTTTTCCAGAACATCGAGGTGAATCTCGGATCATGATCCGATACAGTAGATAGAGGTACTCCATGCAGCCTTACCACTTCTTTGATGTAAATCCATGAAAGTTGATCCCATGAGAAGTCCACTAGAATCGCGATAAAGTGAGATGTCTTCATAAGACAATTCACAATGACCAATATATCATTGTTTCCTCTATATTTCCTTGGAAGTCCAGTGACAAAGTCCATTGTAATGTTCTCCCACTTTTATGTTGGTATGGGTAGTGGTTGCGTCATCCCCTTAGAATTTTTCCTCTCAGCCTTCACTTTCTGACATAATAGGCACTTTGATGTATATTTTTAAATCTCCCTTTTCTTATTTTCCCATCAAATGTTTTCTCAGATATCCTGATACATTTTTTTACTCCCTAGGTGAATAGAGAAGATTGAGCTATGTGCGTCATTTAGAAGCTCATTCTTTATCTCTGAATCGGATGGTACATATAATTGTGACCCAAATCTCATATTTCTATCCCTATCTACCACGAACTATAAGGATTTACCATTTCTGATATCTTCCACTCTTTTCATAATTTCCACATCCTTTCTTTGATCATCCTTTATTTTATCCATGAGGGATGGTTGAGCAATCATTTGAGAAAGGATTGATGATGTTCCTACCTTAATGATTTCCATGTCCATCCTCTAAAAATATAAGAAGATTTGATCCTTTTCAATTCTCATCTTTGATAAAGATGCATGATCCCATCTACTAAGAGCATCAACCACCTTGTTCTCTTTCCTAGGGTGGTAATGGATTGGGAAGTCATAGTCATTGATCATCTCTAACCATCTTTGTTGGTGCATGTTCAACTCTTTCTATGTGAATATACACTTGAGGATTTTTTTTTCGTATATATTTCACAATTCTCTCCAAATAGGTAATGCCACCAAATTTTTAAAGTAAATATTTCTACAGTGAACTCTAGATCATGTGTTGGATAGTTTTTCTCATGAACTTTAAATTACCTTGAAGCATAGGCAATGACTTTGTCATTCGGCATCAACACACATGCATAAGAAAAAGGTGAGATATAAATCCCAATAAGGGAGTAAACAAGGCATAAAATAAAGAATACAATACATGTTAGTCAAAAGGAATATCAATGGAGCATAAAAGAAACATGAACATAAAGTCATGATATAACATGATTATCATAACATAGAAATGTGGAAACAACACTTAACATGGTTTTAACATGATCCAAGGATCATTGCACATGAAGCATGAGTAAACCCTCATTGCACTTGATGTATCATGACACTAATCTTTACCCATTTCATTGGAGTGCTCTTAGGGAACAACCTTCTTAAACATTTCATTTCATGCGTATGTGTGCCACATAGATCATACAACACAGATTCATAAAACATCATCATTTATTTCACGATAAAGTAATGTGGAATTAATACATGAAAATACATAATCAATAAGTAAATTTTCATAAATGTGAATACCCTTTATAGATAAATGGGCATGGTATTCACTACACAATTAATTTGTATTGGAAAATCGCGGTGCAATTTCAGCATCATAACGACGTGACATAAGAATTCATAAAAATGGTTGATGAGAGAGAAAGGGGTGTCTCATCATATTTACATGAAATAGAAAATAAGGGGTTCATATAGATACATTTCCAAAAAAAATTAATGGAATTTAGACACATAATTCAAAACAATTGTTTGAATGTGAATGAGAAGAGAGAAATTCCTTACAAAATTTTGGCATGGTAACATGTGTACATGGGAGGCATTAATGAGGGAGAAAGAGGTATGTAATCATTTCAAAAATAAGGAGGGTAAAATAATGGAGGTGATAAATCATACCCCAACATTTTTAATTGAAAGTAAAAGGGTATTACAACATAAATTAACTTGGATAAAAATAATAAAGGAAGGAATCCCTTACTTGGAAGTGTGATCCCAAAGTCTTCGGAGAGGATTGAGAGAAGATTATTGGGAGATTGTGGTGCCTTGGGAGGATCCTAGAGAGAGGAGGGAATAGGTTGGACAAAATCCAAATGATTTGAGTGATGAAGATGTGGGATCATCGGTCGGTTTATATAGGGAAAGAGATGGAATTATTTATTATTTAGGTTTGGGTCATCACACATTAAACTAATCCAAACCCCAAACTAGACCATGGTTTTTGCCCATAGTTTTTTCCAAAGGGGAGTGGAAAATAATATTTTAGATGGAAAATGTTATAGCTTCTTAAAATATTAGGCTTGATTATGTGGTGGTGAGTCACACTCTCAAGGAAATCATTTTAAAAATATAAAATGTTTTATAAGTCTTGGAGGGTCTACTAAGGCTTTGTAAAATAAAAAAAACAAATCTAAAATCACATTATTTTAATTTTAAAACATATATTGGCTAAAAATAATGTTTATAGTATTTTATTACATCACTATTTGGTCATTATGGTGTCATAAAACACATTATATATTTAAACAATATTTAATTTTTACCAAAAAATTCCATCGTCTTAGAAAATTATTTAAAATTCACCATTGGATAATTTTGACATCCTGATTCCCAAAAAATATTCATTTTATCTAAATAATTTTCTAAATATTTTAATTTTTACTTTTAAAATAAAAACCTACATTTATAAAAATTTCATGGGTTTTGACAAAAATAACTTTCAAACCTTACTAAAAATTGAAATTGTATTCATTATACTATCATTTATATTTAATAAAATTAATTTAGTAATAATATTTTACTAAAAAATTATTTAATTCAATAATCCATTAATTTATCAAAATAGATTTCTTAATTGAATATTAACTAAAAATGCTATTTTCTATTTAAAAACTACGAATGTATTATCTTTATTATATATGAAAATAATGCACATAATTATAGTGCTAAGGTCTTATTACATAACTCTTTATAACACCCGCATAAGACCGAAGGGTAAGGTGTGCGATGGTGATAGACTCTTGGGTTGGCTTTGATAACATCGCTTGGGTGGTAATCTCTATCAACTTCCACTTCTACAGTAGGCTATTCTGCTCAAGATTAATGTGTTGAAGCTTGGATTGGGCTTGGTCAAGATCAAATCCCAATGAATCCACTTTCTTTCTGATCTCTGACAAATGGGCTTTATATGGGGAAAGTTTACTAGATAAGACCATCACTTCCTTTTTCTGAGTGAATTGGATTTCTTAAATCCCTATATTTATACTAATCATGTGATCACTTTTCAACAGATATATATGCAATGATAACAATTATTAACGGTATTTTGAAATCCAAAAACATAAAACCAAGGAAGTGCATATTTTATATAACCATTTTTCATAATAAGACATTTAATTAGATCAAGAGGAATTTTCATTGATAAAAGTTTGGGTCATTATTGGTTGCATACTACTTGACCTTATCACACTAATGAAGGGCAAGGCTTAAACCAAATTAATTATTACATGACTTCAATATTAAATAGGAGTTTCCTAACTCGATATCTCCTTGGATTCTTATCGAGGAATTCCTTGAGCACTCGGGAACCCCATTCCAATTCAAGGATATGACTTTCTTAGGTTGAGACCCACCTAGATCCTAATATTTTTCTATTCTTTGAATACCTAGTATGACACTGCAGTACCCTTTCGATATCATAACAGAATTACTTGGATACACTCTTTAGATACAATATTGACAAGTAGGTTCATTGGTTAAAGCCCATCAGGCCCAGTCATTGCTTAGCCCCATTTTACCTTAGATGAACTCCTTGGAATCGGTAAACACCTCATTGTGGAATTACTTGGACTATACTCCTTGGATTATAGTATTACCACATGCTAGGCCACAATTATTACTATGTTGGTGACCCTTGAGTTCTAAGTCTCCTTGGTTATTACCTTGGAACTTCATTATTAAATATCATTACTGGTTTCCTTGTCATAACTTGGAACCTTCACTATTTTTAAGATGTGACTTATTTATAAACCGGTAGTAATAAATTAATGGAATGGTTATGTTTAGATTCCATCCAAGGGCTGAAGTAGGTACTTGAGTATTTAGTTACATTATGCTACTTTAATTTATATATGCATGCTTACACACTACTACATTTCCATTACATAAGCAAGATTTTATAGACACCATTGGTGGTGGCCCACTGAGATTTATCTCACACCCTCTCCAGGTGATTTTTAGTACCCATAGTAGATTACATGGTTGTAGGTGTTGAAAAAGGAAATCATAAGACTTCAAACACTTGATTTCTTGCTATTTAGGATGGATCCTTATGGAAAACGACTGATCCAGAGCTTGGGATGCTTCAGATAGTCTTTGATTTACTTTATACTCTTGTGGAACATGTTATGATTTCTGTCATGTATCCATGTTCTCTAGTTTTCTAGTGACATGACATATCATTAGTTGCTGAATGTTATTACAGTTGTTTCAGTTATTGGTACTATTTTCCCTATTTTCTATTGTGCCTAATTTTTACTTATTTTTCTTCCACTATTTACCTATGTTTATATTTATCCACTGCACTACACTTTTCTAATGAGGGAATAGTGTCCCCATGGGTGTACCTTGGGCCCTCACTGCTAGTTGGCAGCCTCTAGAATTCAGGGAGATGCACTTGAGGCCATGTGTCCTATTGAGCTTGGGGAACCTAGTAAGTGGAATCCGGGTCTGAGATGTCATAATGAGAAGTGGAGAACCATTAATGCACAATGAGTTTATGATAATCTCCATGACTATGAAAAATATCATTGGAGATTCATGAATGGAGGAGCTTTTTGAAGATTTTTTTGAAGGTAAAAAAAGCGTTGGAGGCATGGGAGCTTCATGAATAGATGAGACTATATATATGAGGCTACCCCCACTTCATTTGGTACAAAAATAACCATATAAGATCTATAATTTCATTGATTTTTTAAATGTTAGGGGCTTCAAAAATATAGATTTCTATGCAAGCTTGATCATTATGAAATGACTAGTTTATTCTTGACTAATGATAATTATTCTGAGTAATGGGTGCTTCACGATGATTGGGTTTTTTGTGATGACCCAGTGAGCTTTGCATAGATAGTTTTCTTCGTGAAGGTTATGAACTTCATGAAAGAGCTCTATGAACAACATTTCTGAACATCAGTTTTAAGTGATTAGTGCTTTCAAAGTGCATCAACTTAGGTCTATAGTGCAAATAGAGTCTCATTATAGTAATGGACAAAGAATTTAATTCCAATATACTAAATCAAACTTTAATTCAACAAACTGAGTAAGACTTAACCCAAGGGAGTGAGATAGGGGTAGTCGATGAAAGTGTTTTGAGGGATGTAGTGCACTATCTCTAAAACCTTGTAAAGGAAGTGTTCCTGGAACAGAGTGACTATGTCTGAACTTATTTATTCCACAAAAAAGTGAATGTTAGTATATTTAGGTATGAATGACACACTATTATCATATGTTCCTTGGACTAGCCCTTAGTGGTGAACCATGTAAAATTATGGTGTCTTCTCTCTACATGTGAATGTTTAAATTACTATACATTACCATCGTATAGGTTTAATAGGTTCCTACCAACATGGGAACAACATCCATCACTTTCAAAAAGAAATTTTGACAACCTGATTCACCCCTCCCCTCTCAGGGTGTTCTGGGGTCCTACAAGTAGTATCATAGTGCACATGTTGTTGGTGTTAAATCTTTCTGCTTCTATTTTCATAGATAATTCAGTTAATGTCAGGGGATTACCCCTATTTTATGGAAGAAACTTCCAGATTTGGAAGAAAAGGTTGAGATATCATCTAAGATATCTTGGAATGGAATTACTTTTTTCCACTGCATAAGGTATTTAGGTAACTTATGAAATAAGAATTTCTATGAATGAAATAGATAGTAAAATACTTAATATAGATGCCAAAGATTAGAATTCCTCTATTGTATCTCTATAAGATCAAATATATTATATTTTTATGAGTTTCAATTCATCCAAGTCTATGTGGGAGATATTGTAAATCATATATGAAAGAGACAACAAAGTGAAGGAGGAAAAACTCCAAGTTTTTCATAAAAGGTTTGATGATCTGAAAATGAATTTTGATGGAAATGAAGATACATTTTTTAATTTAATTACTAAAGTGAGAAGAATAAGAGGACTTGGTGAAGAAATAAAAACATTGACATTGTGAATAAAATGTTGAGAATCCTTCCACCTTTATATAATCCAAAAGTGTTAACCCTTGAAGAAAGGGATATATATAAGATTTATTTGGATGATCTTCTAATAATTCTAGTGGAATATGAAATGAGAGTCAAACTATAATATATAAAAAATTTATTAAGATAGGAAATGGATTTCAAATCCATAAAAAAATGATATTTTAGAAGAGAGTGTTGATGAAGATAAAAATAAATATGAACTTATTTTTCTTTTTTCTAATAAGTTCAATAGAGGAAAAGAGATATTTGAAGGAAATATTCCTATGGATTGTTTTTTATGTGGTAGATTTGGGTATACTACCTCTTGATGTTCATTGAAGTATAATGAAGAAGAAAGTGAAGATAGAAACATATAGATACCTCAAAAAAGTTTTTTTAAATGAAGACTTCAAATAAAGAAAGAAATTATAGATTAAGAGTTTCATATATAAAGAATAGTAAAATTATAATGAATTTTTCAAGTATAGAGAACCAAATTTTAAATCTATAACCCAAGCATTCATGATGCATACAATTGAAAAGTTAGAGCCTTTGAAAGATAATCTCAGAATTAACAAGTTGATTGGTGATGTTGATATCAAGTTAGAACTTGAGAATTCTCTTAGTAATCTTGAAAATCAAAGAAATAGAAATATAAAGATGAGAGATGTCCTGGAAGAGTCATTAGAGTATGTTGATCGTCTAGAATCATAAATTGATCAACTGGCAGAAGAATAAAAATAACACTCAACAACTATAAAATGCTTCGAAGAGGTTTATTTATTTAATCTCAGGATTGAAGAGATAGAAAAGGTAAAAAATGAACTTAAATTCATACTATAGGAGAAATCTAATAAAATTGAGGGGATTGAATAAGAATTCATTACTCTAATGAGTAAACTAGAAACTGAATCAAATTTAAAGAAAACAAAAAATAAATTACAATTTGAAAGATTATCAGATGTAGAGCTATTAGAAAGATCTAATCATAGTTATAAAGGATTAGAGAAGTATTTGAATGATTAAATATCCACATGTATGGGAAAAAGTGGGATTGGTTGTGATGTTGAAACATCAAAGGCTAGAAATAAGATGATCCAAAATTGTGGGAAATAGAAAGTCAGACATATCACAAAGTCACCTGAAGTCCAAAAGAATAAAATCTCAAATAAAACTAAAATTATAACTGAAAACTATCCACAAGTTTCATCAAATGATTAGTAGTATAATTATTTTCATAAAGAAGGAGACATGAGGAGGAATAAAAGTGGGAATACATTTCCTCTTATGAAATGTCAATTTTGTAGCTATCTAAGACATACCATGTCATGTTGTGAAGAGGCAAGGATATATTTGGATAGGGAAGAGATAGGAAATCAACAAAATATAATGAAATAATATGCTTCAACTTATATAATAAATGTTTTTTAGGGATATTGTTTCACTTCTCTAACTATGGATATAAAGCTATTAATTATAGGCAGAGGAAATGAGGGAATGTTATCTATAGGACTCAAAGAAAATTCAATCCCCGTCAACCAGATGAAGTAAATCTTAAAAATAGGTTTTATCCTATATAAGAATAATATGAGTATGATGAACCAATGAACATGGAAAGATATGGGAAAGGATATCATTATACTCCACTCAATCAATTATTTAATGGAAGGAGAATAAGAAATCTGAAAATCCAACCCTTCAGAAATAGCTCTCAAATACCAAAGAACAATAAAACCTTGATTATTGATAGCGGGTGATCATCCTATATTATGGTAAATTCATACTTATTTTATAATTTTAATAAAAGGGTTGAAAGAACAGTAAATTTTTTAATGATGATTCTTTGAAGAAAAAAGGTAGTGGAAGTATAGATTTGGAAAACAACGAGATAAGGAAAACCAAAGCTATTTATGTGGATAGTTTGTGTAACAATCTATTAAGTATGATTAAACTCTATGACTCAATAATTATAGTAAGATTCAATCAAATGGGGTGCACTATCAAAGGAATGACATGGAATTCTCTCATGAAAGGTTGCATAACTGATGATAATTTGTACCAGGTGGACAGTAAAGAGAAAATTTTTTACTTAAACATTGAAGAAGAAAATAACTTGTGGCATCAGAGGTTGAGTCACATTAATCAGTAATTAATGGAAAAGATACCTAAGATAAATATAGTCATTGATATCCCCAATCTAAATCATGAATGGGAAAATACATGTGATTCTTGCATATGAGGAATTCCAATCTACGGTTTATATCGACCAAAGATGAAAAGGGCATCACATCTTATTGATCTCATCCATATAGATGTATGTGGTCCAATAAATGTTATTGGGACATATAGATAAAGATAATTAATTATTTTCATTTATGATTATTTTATAATGTCTTGTGTGATGATTATTCATAGGAAACAACAAGTGCTTGATTGCATGAAAATTTTCCACTGAATAGCTGAGAATGATACTGGATGCAAAATCAAAGTCCCACGATCTAAAAATGGAGAGGAATACAAATCCATTGAATTTGAGAATTACCTAGAAAAACATGGAATAAAACATGAGGTAGATGTAGTGAGAACCCCATAACAAAATAGAGTTTTTGAATACAAAAACCGATAGGTGAAAAATATGGACAGAACTATGCCGATTGAGAGTCCTATCTCTTATCATTACTATAAAGGGATGTTCAAGATGTAGTGTACACTCAAAATCAAACATGGATTTTTATAGGAGAAAACAAGACACCATATGATTTTTGTCTTAGAAAGAATCCCTATATAAAGTATTTTCATGTTTTCATAAGTAAATGTTTCATTCCGAATAAAGAAGGCAATCAAGTAAAGTATGTTGATGCAGTAGATGAGGGAATATTACTTGGATATTAAATTAAGAGTAAATCCTATAAAATTTTCAATAATATTCTTAGAAGAATTTTGGAAATAATTGATTTCAATATCATTGAATATACAACCACAAATACCTCAAGGAGAACACATAATGATATGATAGAAGATAAAGAAGAAAGTATACCCGAAATAGATTCAAATGTATAAGTATAGGAAGGCATGGAAAACATTTGGGGGTCACAAAATGATGATAATTTAGATGAATAATTATTAGTGTAAACCCAAGATAAAGAAACATAATAAAAAACTCATAAGAGAAATAGAAGAACATATATTTATCAATCCAACATCATTGGGGATTGGAGAACATCCACATGGGCAAGGAGAATGAGGAATTAAGAACACTCTGAATTCCTATCAATTATGGAACCAAACTCATTTAAAGAATCAGCGAAGTATGAATCATGGGTTAAATCCATGAATGAATAATTTCACTTGATTAATAAGAATCAGACATGGGATCTCATTAAGAGACTTAATAATCACAATGTGATTGGAATAAAGTGGATATTTAAGAAAAAAATTCAATGAGCATGGAAATGTGATCAGAAACAAGGCTTTCTTAGTGTGAAAAGGCTATGCATAGATTGAATGAATTGATGTTGACAAAAATTTTACTCTAGTAGTAGGTCTGGAGTCGATCAAGATTTTCCTTGATATATAAATTAAAAGAGGATACAAATTTTATCATATTGATGTAAAAACAATATTCTTAAATGGAGTTCTTGAAGAATAAGTCTACATTGAACAACCGGGGATATTTTTGATTGGAAATTATGAAGAAAAGGTTTTTACATTAAAGAAGGATCTCTATGGTCTTAATCAGACATATAGATCATGGTACTATCGAATGGATTCTTATTTTAATAAGATTCAATTCAAAATAAGATGTGTTGATCATAATATCTATGTGAATAATTCATATGAAGAAAAATTTATGGTGATTTTGTATATGAATGTTATTATATTTGGTGGAATATGTCGGGATTAGTGGAAAAATCTTCTAATCACATGAAATAAGAATTTGAAATGTCTATGATTGGTGAACTCGCATACTTCTTGGTGCTAAAGGTGTTTCAAAAGAAGGATTACACTTTCATTTTTTAGGAAAAGTATGCAAGAGAGTTTCTGAAGAAATTCAATATGCATGACTCAAAACCAATGTCGGCTCCAATTGAGGTTGGGAAAAAACTTGGAAAGCATGTGGATGTTATTTCTATAGATCTCACAATGTACATGTTAATCATTGAAAGATTATTTTACTTGACTACAACATAACCAAATATCGTCTTTGAAACAAGCTTAGTGGCCCGCTTTCAAATCAATCCAAAGGAAGATCATTTTATATTAGTTAAATGAATGATGAGGTATATTCAAGGTACACTCAATTTTGGGTTATACTTTGATGTAGGAAGAGATAATTAATTATCAGTATTTTATGATGTTGACTAGGCTGGAGATGTGATTGATAGAAAGTCCACAAGTGGTGGATCATTATTTATAGGAAACAAATGTGTGGGATGGTTAAGAAAGAAATAGGAAATCAATTATCTTCTTAAGGATGAACTAGAGTATATTTCTACTAAAAATTATTTCACTTAGATTTTATGGATAAAGAAAAAACTAACTGATATTGGAGATGAGGTGAAATAGCCGATAGTGATTCACTATGACAATTAGAGCGCGATCAATCTTATAGAAAATCCTGTTTATCACCCTCTTACAAAACATATTTAGATCAGACACTACAAAAAAATAGCACATTAGAGGGGGTTCTTCATAACCCCCTCTAATCATCGAATTTATAGGGGGGGGGGGGTGTTATGAACCCCCTCTAAATTCATTTTCTATAAAAATTAGAGGGGGAATTATGTATAACCCTAATTAATCATTGAATTTGTAGGGGGTTAGGGACCCCCTATAATTGAACCCCCTTTAAATTTTTTAACATTGTTTTATTAATATCCAGTTGGATTTTATAGGGGTAAAAAACCCTATATTATATCTTAAATTAGAGGGGGTTGAAAACCCCTTCTAATGTCTTAAATTAGAGGGGGTATAAAACCCCCATCTAATTTTTGAAATTAGAGGTGGTTCAAAACCCTCCACTAATGTCTTTAATTCAGAGGGGGTTAAAAACTCCCTATAATGTCTTAAATTAGTGGGGGTTTAAAACCCCTTCTAATGTCTTTAAATTATAGGGGGTTCAAAACCCACTCTAATTTAATACATTACATGAGGTTGTGATCCCCCATTATTTTTTTAAAAGAAAATTCCATAACACACACACATACATACATACATATATATATATATATATATATAAATACATATATATGTATATATATAATTAAAAAAATATATATAAATGTATTTATATAAAATATTTATATGATTGTAATAATCATATTTATATTTATACATAAATATGTATAATATTATTTACATTGATATTTATTTATTTTTATAAATTGTATTTCATATAATATTAAGTATAAACGTTTATAAATTATATTTCATATAACATTGATTATATATAATACACATATTAATTATATATAATATAAAATTGAATTTTATATAATACTTTATAAATGTTTTTATAAATCGTATTTCATAAAATATCAATTATACATAATATAAATATTTTTATAAATTGTATTTCATATAATAATTATTATATAGTAATTGTATATAATATTATACTTTTTATACAAATAAATATACATTAATGTAAATAATAATAAATATATATATCGAAATACAATATATAAATACATTGTAAAAACCTTATATAAATATATTAAGTAAATACTTATATATATATATATATTCTTTTAATAAACATGTATATAATATATAAATATGTATTTAAGTATATAAAGAATTTACATAAATATATAATATAAATGTATATAGTATAATATATTTATGATATAAATCATAAAATAAATGTATAGTATTTATAAAACTAATATATAATTTTTATAGTTTAAAAAACAGGTGTAACAACAACAACAACAATTAATAATATTATCATTTTGATACAAACACACAAACACACATATATAAGTATATAAAAATAAATAAATAAATAAATTATAAATATATTATATCTATAAATATTAAAAACATACTTAAGCAAACATATAGATGTAAAAATGTATTTATAAATATATATTGATATATGTAAATATAATTATTTATATATATTATATGAAGAAACATATATATAATATATAAATATGTATTTAAGTACATAAATAATTCATATAAATATATTTATAAATATATAAACATATTTATAGTTTATATAAATTTATAGATAGGTTATTATTTAAATGTATTGAAATATATTATCTGAATAATATTTTTAAAAATAGATAATCATGTTTATAATTGAATATAAACATCTGTAAATAAAATTTAACAAGTGAACTGACGTAGTGGTGCCACTTAGGGCTTGAGATAGATATAGTCTGTATGGTCCGGGTTTGAATCCCACCACCAGCTAATTTATTTAATGTGGGAGGGGGTTGTGGGGAACAGGGAACATGAGGGGCACCGGGAACCGGAGGGGGGGGGGGGTTGGGGAATGAGGAATAGGAGGGGAGCCTAGAACTAGAGGGGTGACTAGGAATTGAAGAATGGGAGGCGAGGTGCGAGGAACTGAAGGGGAGATTGAGGACAGGGGTGTGAGGAACCGGACAGGAGATGAGGATGGTGGGCGGGGTCAGGCTGCGGGACGAGGCGAGGGGCCTGGGTAGGGGCGGGATGAGGTGGGGGGGGGGGTTCCTGGGTTATAGTGGGACAGGACGATGTGGCACTACCTAGGGTGTGGGAAACATGGTGCGAGACGAGGCAGAGGGCCTGGGTAGGGGCGGGACGAGGCGGGGGGGGGGGGGGGTTCCTGGGTTATAGTGGGGCTGGATGATGCAGGACTGCCTTGGGTGTGGGAAACGGGGTGCATGATGAGGTGTGGGGCCTGGGTAGGGGAGGGACGAGGCAGGGCGTCTGGGTTTTAGTGGGGCGGGATGATGCAGGACTGCCTGGGGTGTGGGAAACGAGGTGCGGGATGAGACAAGGGGGCCTGTGTAGGGGGAGGGATGAGGCGGGGGGGGGGGGGGGTTCCTGGGTTATAGTGGGGTAGGACGATGCGGGACTTCCTGGGGTGCGGGAAATGGGGAACAAAAATAGGTGGGGCCTAGGTAGGGGTGGGACGAGGTGTGTGGGGGGGGGGGGGGGGGTGAGTGACAAAAAATAATTGAGAAAAAGAAGCATTAGGGGTGGTTTTCACAACCTCCCCAAAAGTGAACTGCGTTAGGGGCAGTTTAAATCTCCCCTAATATGCTCCATTAGTGGTAGTGTCGACTATAATTACTTCTAATACCGACATTTTCAATGAATTTAAATAATAATTAGAGGGGGTTTAAACCCCCTGTAATGTATCTGCTGCTAAAGTCTCTGTGATTTTAGCAACGGTTCCTCAAAACCGCCTCTAATGATAGTAGGCAGCCACATTAGTGGCGATTCCTCAAAACTGACACTAATGTCTTTAGAAGGGGTTATAACCCATTCCAATGTAAAAAATAATCCCCTCTTATGTAGTCATTTTTTCGTAGTGAGATATCACTTCATCAATGAAAAATTTGAACAAGGTGTGATTAAAATGGAGAATGTTGGAACTGATGAACAAGTGGATGCCATTCTGTCTAATACACTGACAATACATCTATATGAGAAACATCAGTTGAACCTAAATGTTTAGACACCTCCCATTACATGAGTAGGTTACAAAAGATCCTCTCTCCCCATTTTTGTTAACTATTTTAATATGTTTATGGAAGTGATGCAAGTTTATGGGGGAGATATGATCCAGGGGGAGTGTGTTTTTTAGCTCTAAATGTAAAAAACAGGTTCTTTGGGTTTATTTACAAATGGTGAGAATGGAAAAATTTAATTTGATAAAGGTTTTTAGTGGTTTGACAGAACATGAAATGATTCTATGACACAATAAAAATTTAGTGTTGCAAGGAAACAGTCAGAGGTGAGAATTTGGTGTTACGAGGAACAGTTCATTACTCACAATGCTTAGCATGGAAATATTTAATCATTCCATAACATGAGAACCTGATTCATTCTTCCCCTATTATTTTCAACACTGATATTTGATCATGTAGACTTAGAGTGTTGTATTATTTGTCTCTTACGTATCATGTTTTGATAGCAGCTAGTGCTATATTGAATTTATCTATAGATTTCTAACAAACCCAAAGGGAGAGATTGTTGGAACCAAGACTATAATTTGATGGAAATGGAGTCCGGTTTATGTTTTCTGTCAATCCATTCTAGGCTGATCTGGGAGTTTTCAAGGAATGTGATCATACAATACAATCTATCTACAATACTGAAGGAAACATAATTTCCTAGTGTTTTCTGAATTTTTGGGCTCAAAATCTGGAGGAATAGGCTAGCATCAATAAATGTTGTTTTTCAGAATCAACTCTTCATAAATATGGTAAAGTAATGGGTTTTGTGAAGACTAGGTTTTGAAAAGGGTGAGCTTTATTAATGTATGGAGATTCAGAAGTGTGCGATGAGTTGATGGTGTTATCCAGAATAATGAAAAGTAGAGCATCATGAATTCATGATGAGTTGATGATAATATCCATGACTACGAAAAATATCACTGGAGATTTATGATTGGAGGAGCTTCATGAAGAATATTTGATAGGTTAATGAAAAATGTTTTGGAGGCATGGAATCTTCATAAAGGGTCAAGCCTATATATATAAGGCTACCCTCACTTCATTTGGTATGAAAATAATCCCAGAAAATTTGGAATCACTCTAATTTTGTGAAGGTTTGGGAATTCAAGAATCTAGATTTCTATGTGAGCTTGATAATCGCAAAAAGACTAGTTAAGTCTTGAATGATTCCAATTATTCTAAGTAATGGCTGCTTCGTGATGACTGGTTTTTCCATGATGACTCAGTGAGCTTCAAAAAGGGAGTTTTTTCCACGAAGGCAGTTTTCTTTGTAAATATTGTTAGATTTGTGAAGGAGTTCCATGAATTTATTTATGAACATTAGGTTTATGAGAAAATTTCTTTTAAAGTGCATCAACTCAATTATATAGTGAAATTAGAGTCTCATGATAGTTAGGGAAAAATAATTTAATACCATTCTACTAAAGCAACCTTCAATTCGATAAACTGAGTAAGAATTCACCGAAGGTAATGAGAAAGGGGGAGTCGATGGAAGTGTTCTGAAGGACGCATTGTGATATGCCTAAAATATTGTAAAGTCAGTGTGCCTGGCACATAGTGAATGTCTCTGAACTTTTTTATTCCACAAAAAGTGGAGGTTATTGTATTTAGGTATGACCGAAACACTATCGGCGTAAGTTCCTTGGACTAGACCTTAGTGGTGAACCAAATTTTTTTTTTGTGTTGTCTCTATTCATGTGAGTGTTTAAATTACTACACATTATATTCAGACTGGTTTAACAGGTTCCTACCAATGTGGGAACAAGATCCATCACTTTAGAAGAAAAAAGATGACACTCTAATTCACCACTCCAATCTTAGGGTGTTCTGGTGTCCTATAATAACTGAATGTGGCTAGTGACTGGGACAAAGTTTCATTTTAAAGATCATATGATATGATTACAAGTGTGAATTATGATGAATATCATATCGAGGATATGATTATAGGTGTAAATTATGATGAATATTATATTTATAAAATAAAAATGACATCTGAAGATGAATTTCATGATTTTATAAATCTATTTCAGAAGTTAAAGAGCTATGAAAAGATGCCATTATGTACTGGTTATACTAAATATAAAACATCTTTATCCACACTAAATCTATATAATGTAAAATATAGAAATTAATGGAGTGACACCAATTTTACTGAACTACTTTCTCTCTTGAGTAATATTATACCAGAATTAATGAGCTTTCTTACCGAAGATATAATTCAAAATGAATGCTACATTCAATGGGTATGATCATTGAATGAATACATGAATTTCCAATTGAATGTATCTTTTTTCAAAAGTAATATAAATTAGTTAAAACATTCCCAATGTGTGGCACATCTCAATACAAGAAAGAAGGATCATGTCCTTAATAAAGTTTTATGTTACTGTCTAATCATTCCAAAGTTTATGCGCCTATATAGAAGTGAGGAGACTACAAGGAAATTGATGTGACACACATATATAATAAATATATATGAGAAAATTCATCACCTAGTAGGCTATCCTTAGTGGAAGAAAATTGATTATGAGTATCATTAATTTGGAAACAATATGAGAAACCTTCTTCCTACACTATCTATAGATGGAGTTAATCATTTTGGTGTACAAAGTATAACTCAAAGAACATGTCCTATTAAGTCGGTAAATTATAACATTCCACCATTTTTATTCATTAATTAAAAATACATTATGTTTTCTCTTATTATATTAGGTCCAAAACAAATGGGTAATGATATTGATGTTAATTTGTCTCCATTGATTGAAGATATGAAATTAATGTGGGATTTAGGTGTTATATTTTATGATGCTTATAGAAATGAATATTTCACATTGAGAGAAATGTTTTATGGGATAATAAATAATTTCCTGATTTTTTAAAGTTTTTAGGATATAGAATTAAGGAAATGATAGGGTGTCCCATTTTTGAACAAGGTACACACTTATTCTAGTTGAAACATTCCTCAAAGACTGTGTTTCTATGACATCACAAAGTTTTACCCTAATGACAAAAATACCAATCATAGACAACATCATTAAATGATAATTTAGAATAAGTTACAACACTATATCCACTAATATATGAAAAAAAAATATTTGAGAAAGTAAATTATATGGTCATTTATTTTTGTAAACCATCATAAAAAAACCTTATGAAAACCATCTGAAAAAAGAGATCAGTTTTTTTGAATTACCATAAGAGAATTATTTTTACGTAAAATATTTTATTGATGTCTTAAAAATAGAAAAAAATAAATGTGATAGTGTCAGAGAAACATTACTAAATATTCCAAAAAAATAGAGAATGGTATTAAGGTTAGGCTGGACATGATTGACATGGGGATACAAGAAGAGCCGACATTAGTGAAGGGTGAAATGAAAACTTTTCTTCCTCCAGATACTTATAATACTTCCAGGAAAGAGATATATTAGTTTTGTAACATACTGAATGATTTAAAGGTTCTATAGGGATATTCATAAAATTTCAATAATATCACATCAATGACTGATTTATAGTTAAAGGGTCAAAAATCACACCACTAACATGTTTTGATGTAATATTTAGAGTTTTATGTTCAATGTTGCATTTTTACTAAAAATGAACATCATACATAAACCAAGATTTGTTTCTAAAATAACCCATATTTTTAATACATTTTATACATAAATATTCATATAATAAATTCTCAAAAGATTTATATTCCTAATTCCTTTTAGAAATTAGATACATTAACCATTAATAAAAAAATAAAAAATAAAATATTTCTTTAGAACTTTATAAATTACTCCTAGTTTCCTTTGAAATCATAATACTACACAGGATAACCTGGAGACATAAAAAATAAAGGGGTGATCTATATATCCTAGTAAGGAAATAATAAAGTATAACATAATGATAAAAAATACATGTGATTCAAGAGGTGTATCATGATAACTTCAAGAGGCAAGAATCATATGTACTCACATGAAGACATGGACCAAAAAAACAACATCATAAATCCATGGTATAATAGGAATGTGACAACAATATAAAACATGAAATCATAATTATAAGTCAAGGATAACCTAAAAGACTACATAACATAGTTTTCTTAGGATAACCACCCATGCATCATACATGGTATATCATGAGATGAAAACATTACCCAATGCATTGGAGCCCTATCAGGGAACACCCTTAATTTTTTATAGCTTTATGTGTGACACATCAATCATATTAAATAAGAAAATATCATCATTTTAATCCCATTATTAAGGAATTTGGGTATCATACATGTAATTCCAAAATCAATGAATTAAATCTAGGTGAATAACATTGAATGAAAATAGGGATGGGAATTCATAAAAAAAGTTTGACATGGAAAATAGAGGGATGATCTTGACAGTATAATGGGTGTACATAAAGGTTTAGGGAAGGGATTAATGAGAGTAAAATGGATATATCAATATATTATTTTTATATAGATAATAGAATAATGTGTATAAACACATTAAAACATGACCAATAAAGAATAAAAAAGCTTAACACAAAGAAAGTACATGAATGGAAAAGAGGAGTGAGAGAACCCTTAATTTGGCATAATAACAAATTAGGTAAAGGTTATAATTATAGGGTACAGATAATATATCATTATTATAGTATTAATTGGATATTAAAGAGATATTTATAAACACATAAAAACAAGATAACTTTAGATTCCAAAGTGATATTACAAAGTACTTGAATGATGAGGAAGAGGAAGAGAATCCCTTATCTTGATATGATGCTTCCTAAATATTGGGAAGAGATCCTAAGAACATTAAAAACTAATTGGGAGGGAATACGAGAGGTATATGGATATTAAATTCAAGATTAATGGGGTTTGAGTGGAGATAATGAGAGAATGAGTTGGTTTTTATTGAAAAATAAATGGGGTTTCTTTATTAATTTATAAATAAAGGTTTTTGAATATATTTTCTAAAATATTAAAAACCATTTTATATCCCATGGTTTTTGTTAAAGGGAGGTGATTTTATGTATTCTAATGGTTCATGGTTCAAACTTCATTAAATAATACCATTGAGGATGTGGAACTGAGTCATGTTTATAAATATTAGTTTTAAAAATATTAAAATATATATTTGGTTTTGTAAGTTGCATTATGGGTTTAGAAAAATAATATTATCATATTAAAATACCTTATTTTAATGCAAAACACTATTTTTGGTCAAGAAAATCCTTTATATAGTTATTACTTAAGGGTATTACTAGTTTTTAATAACATTTATCAGAATAAGTAGAAGTGATTTAAAACCCTATTTCCAAGGATCTTACATGTAAGAAATATGAAACTGAATTTAAAATAAAAAATGTAGAACATATTGTAAACCAATATACATTACACTGAAGAAGCCAATTGATCTTCATACGAGTTTGATAAATATCACATTGTGGAAAATATAAGCATCCGACCTCTATAGTGTATCCACAAGAAGATCTGAATCATCCATTATATGGATAGGATTCACTATTTCTCCATGGTATACTAATAACTCATATGCAAAGGATCAAGATGAAAGAGAGATTCTGTTACAGAGAGTTTGTCACGAACCAGCCTGAGTCGACCCTGAACCGGTCACCCAGGCCAGCCCGCGACAAGTCCCGAGAGGCGTTCCCGATCCTCCCGGGATGGTGACAAGCACCAAGGGAATCAATAGAGTACACAAGGGAACGATTTCGCCCATATATAGACAATCAAACAAACAGCAGAAATAAACGGACATCCCAAAATGAATTTATATAAAAATTGAACAAAATATTTTTTATACAAGAAACTAAAGGTAGAACAAAAACAAAAACTCAAATGAACAATCCCGATGAAAAAAAACTCCATGTGACACTTCTGGTCACTCTCCAAAACAATGATAAAAAGTCACCCAAGGTGATCGAACTAAAGATGAAACCTGCACAAGGGCTAAAAAAAGAAGAAGACTATAGGCGTGAGTATTAAAACTCAGTAGGTTTTCCCGGTATTCTATTACCAATGCACATTACTTTAAAATAAAAGAAACATAAATTTATAGTTTTAAATTCAAGATTTTAAAGTATGGTTTTCAAATGAGGTTCCATGCTATAATAATTATCAGACAAAAACATGCATGTTTAATAAACAAAAATGCAAGTAACAATTATTTTCAAAGAGGTGAAACTTCAAAATGAAAATAGTTTTCAAGAGGGCTGCTTTAAAGAATTTTAACATTCAAATAAATAACACATACTACTGAATTTACCAACCAAACACACCGTATGCCGACGGTGAGTACAAAATAGCCAATGATCACTAGTCACAGGAATACCCCTAGGCACTAGTTAGTTGTGAGCCCCAGGTACCTCGTATCTCGGTGAAAGTAACCATAATAAATATCTGTTCTCGTGCACGAGCCACTAGTAGGGAACATACCCATAACCAAGTGGTCCCAAATAATAATCATCATCATAGTTTATTTAGTGTTGTCATCGTCAAACTTGCTATGTGAAACAGGGGCCAACCCCCACAGAATCACTAGCATACTAGTACACGTCCGCCCACCTAGATACCCGAGATTACCTTTAGTGCTCAATCAAGTTACACATATTATCAAATACACATTTCACATCCCCATTCCATTCCAAAACCATAAAAACACCAACATCCCATAACCATTCTTCACATTTCTTACACTAATCAACAAACAGCTAAATATTTCAGTAAAACAATTTCATGAAGTGTATTGAGGCTTTGAACATAAAACTCTTTCAAAAACACTCTTTAAATTATAAAAACACATCATAACCAAACCAAATCATATTTTGAAGCCCAATAAACATTTAATAAAATCATTTAATGGACCATAAAACAATCCAAATTGCACAAATTGTTATATACAAGTAAAACACTCCTTCATTTCTAGGAAATGCCAAACGGGCCTTTAATTATTTTCTCAAAACTATCCTTTGACGAAGGTATGAATTTTAATTATATTAAGGATATGTATAAACACAATTTACAGCAGAAAACCGCATTCATAAATCTCTTATAATACTCAGGTTACATATTCAAAACACAACCATTTTCATAAAGATGTGAAACAGTCCATTTTTGGGCAACTCGGCCCAAAATATGTTGTAAATCAAAACCCACTTGATTGTAAAAACAAATACAAATATGAAATCCATATAAGTACCCAAAAATACCATTTATCATTATTCCAATTCCTTTATAAATCCAAACAAATAACTTTTAAATCACACATCACACATAAAAGCCAATCAGGCAATTTACCGAACACATGACATGCCCTTTTTAAACAAAACAATTTATTTTAAGTACATGAAAAGGAATAAAACACCAATTTAAAGCCATATTTTCATTCAAGATACTGTAACATGTTAAAAATACCATATACCAGATTATAAACCTCACAAAATATTTGCAAAAGATAACGGAACATTTAAACAAACACTTGTTGAGAACTTTCATGACAAAACAACACTACCATTCACAAACCAATGATTAAACAACCACTTTGAACACCAATAAAATTATCCAAAGTATGAAAAACAATAATAAAAATATATATCTGGTGTTAAATATAATAAAATGATGAAACTTAAATAATAAAGTCATGTGCAAGGGGTATCCTACCTCAAATCTTTGGCGTAATTGAAACGCACACCCGAAATCACCCGCCGCGGGTTTATAAACCATAAAACAATAAAGATCATACCTAAAAAAATAGAAACCCCATCAAAAAACATGGTATAACAAAACCCTAGGTCGATCAAGACTAGGGTATAATATAAAACCAATAAATAATGAAAGGAGGGGGAAGAGGAAGAAGAAAGGAGAAGGAATCTCACCTTTCATCCTAGAAAACTCTTCATCTTCCATTAGATCTGAAGCCCTAGAGAAAAGGGAATGGCTTGAAAATTCTTGGAGAGACTCCTAAGGTCTGGAAGAACCAGGTTAAAAATATTGGTGGCTAGAGTAGTACGAATTGATTGATTTATAAATGATAAAAGTTACCTTGGAAATTCTGGGCGATTTGAGGTTTCCTGATAATTTCGCCCTAATTCGAGACCCACATGAGCTCCAAAGAGGTAAAATATATTATGCGGGTTATTATAGGGTTATTGTATTCTAGGGGGAGGTGGAATCACCGAAAAATAGTAAAAAATGAAAAATATATAAACGAAACAAATTATTTTTTTTAAACAGGAAATGGGCCCATGGGCTGGCCTAATACCTAAATGAGTAACCCAAATTCACCCGGCCTATGAATTTATAATGGGTCCAAAAGGATAAATAAGTTTTAATATATCAGTATAGGACAAGTGGGAAGTTTAATGGGTGAAAAAAGGATGAAAAACAAAAGAGTTATAAAAGAAACAAATTCGGTTTTTAAAACTGGGAATGGGCTCACGGTTGGCCCAAATCATGAAGTAACCACCCTTTCTTCAAAAACTACTAAACAAACAATGTGGATCCAAAATTAGGGTGGTTAGACATATATGAAACTTCAAAACTCAATATTTATCTCATCAAATACCCATGAAAAGGATCGGTATTTCTAATGGGCCGGATCAATACAATGACAGAAAAGAAAAAAAAAACCGTGTGTGACAATTCTCCCCACCATTAAAGCTTTCCGCCCCCGGAAAGCCATAACACTTTCCAGCTGAAAAAAAAACAACCCCTAAGGATTCCAGAATGTACTCCCCACCATTAAGAAACAAATATCCCTAGAAATTTTCTTAGGATGAAAATCCAGGAGACCCATGGTGGGTCTCCCCACTATTAGAAACCAACTAGCAATGAATAGACAAGAATTGAACATGAGCTAGAGTTGGGACTCACTCACGCAAGCCCAAATAAAACCCTCCTACAAAAACCTACTATACCAAGTTAATAGGGTTACAACATGAACATATAAACCACCCACTCCCGAATGGAGGGGACAATAACTTGGTCGACACATTCAGCACAATTCTGGACCCCCGTCACTTGGGGATGGGAGGGAAGGGGACCCAATAATTTGGCCACTGAAACCACAAAATAAACAAATAAACTACCCAAAACTCTCCACCTATGAATAGGTAACACCAAGAATACACCTGATTTTTATAGGCGGTCCACACAGGGACATTGATTGAAAACCCACATCCATGAAGGAATAACCATAGACACTGTGTGAGGGGTTAAGTCCACCACGCTTGTTGTGACAAAGGGAAATTCATAGAAATGAGGAACCAAAACATTGACATAGTAACTAACTTACCAAAACGGAGGAGTAAGGATCTTAATCTAGCACTCCAAACCTCTGTTGATTTCCTGACTGCGTGAAAAGATTCACTCCGAGGCCTATGGCTGGAGCCCTGATTCTTGAAGCATTTGCTGCACCACGGTCAGGTGATAAGGATCACACCACTCAAAAAAACCACACTTGATCACCAAACAAAAACCTTAATCTAAATAGGAACTCATAGATACATATCAAAATTCTATCTCACTCTAAACGAGGGGCAGAATGGACAAGGAATACGATGAAACACATCAACATCACCGAACACAACTGCTCTGTCCAAAAGAATTATCATGACCTAGAAACACTTTTAATAGATCCCAAACAGCTCTCTATTCCAACAAACAAGTTGAGGCATCATAAAAATAGGTGGATTTAAAATTTTAAAGGAATCCTTAGGTTGATCAGTAGGAAATATTTCCAACGCAGAACTATCCCTGGCCACATCACAACATCAAACACATCTTTAGAAACCCAATGAAAATTTCTCCAAAACCAAGACACCAATAAGATATCATCTCAAGATACAACAAGAGTATGAATTATAGATCACAAGGGAGCTTAATGAATAAAAAACTCTTCTACAACATAGAAAAAAAAACGGGCCACATAACCATTGGTTTATAAAAAAAGGACAACATTTTTCAACTCAAAACACTTTTGAAAAACAAACTAACTTGGTGGGTTTCAACATTCACCAATGGTGTTTCATCAAGTCTCACCCACATGCACATTTCCATACCACCCCAGGCACCCAACCACCATACCATATATTTCATCCTTCCAGATATAAATAAAACCATGCATTTGAGCACTCATGAAAACACCAAAGGCTAAAACAAAACAACATCATTCCAAAAATCATGTACCTTCAAAAGGAACACCAACCACCAAGTGAAAAAACCTTTTCATATTCCACAAAAAAAACCACTATTAATTAAGAACCATTTTATTAAAAACCTACCCCTTTTAATTTTAAAAAAACTTTTTAAATAACCAATCCACTCCAAACAACCCCTTCCCATTTTTTTTTAAAAAAAAATTCAGCAAGGTATATTTTCATAATCCGAGGTCCATTGAGACCAATACCGTTTGTAGTAAAACACAAACCGATCAAAACCAATTGCCAAAACTAATTTATCCAATTCAAAAAAAATTTAACATCCTAAAATACCCCATTTAAAAAAAAGATCCATAATCACTTTAAAATGATTTACAATTTCAAAACATTTTATTTCAACAAACCACAAGTTTAGATTATGGATAATCCAATACCTTTAAATCATTTCTGCTTCCCTCAATTTTTTTTTCACAAAAACACAACCATCCAAAACCATTATTATATTTAATTATTGAAAACCCCATTTTTTCACTTTTCAAAATCTAATCCTTATTTTAAAACCCATTTCCACAATTCTCACACAAGGATTTTAAAAACAAAAATTCAGAATTCAAGAAAGGTTCAAGAGACCCAAGAAAAAGGGAACTAGTGTCGGTGGGTGACTTGACCATATGGTTGGCGGCCATATGCCAAACACAACACCAACACAGAGAGACTTATTAGGACCATTTCCCAGCTCCACATGGCTTGCCAGGCCCTGTGAGCTCATGAAGGCCATTGGTCAGACTCCCCTTGTCATATCCCAATACCAAACAATCAACTAGAACAAAGGACACTAATAAAACCGGACTTCCATGGAAACCTGAGGATTAGAACAAGAAAGAGTTCACGACGCTCTTCTTGCACTTACCCCTCAAGTCCCAACAATCCTAATCCATCTACCTTGACATCCCCAAAATAACAAGGGCGCTCTAAAAAGAAAGGTCCGCTAATAGCCGACCTCCTCTGATACCATTTTGTCACGAACCAGCCTGAGTCGACCCTGAACCGGTCACCCAGGCCAGCCCGCGACAAGTCCCGAGAGGCGTTCCCGATCCTCCCGGGATGGTGAAAATCACCAAGGGCATCAATAGAGTACACAAGGGAACGATTTCGCCCATATATAGACAATCAAAAAAACAGCGGAAATAAACGGACATCCCAAAATGAATTTATATAAAAATTGAACAAAATATTTTTTATACAAGAAACTAAAGGTAGAACAAAAAAAAACTCAAATGAACAATCCCGATGAAAAAAAACTCCATGTGACACTTCTGGTCAATCTCCAACACAATGATAAAAAGTCTCCCAAGGTGATCGAACTAAAGATGAAACCTGCACAAGGGCTAAAAAAAGAAGAAGACTATAGGCGTGAGTATTAAAACTCAGTAGGTTAGCCCGATATTCTATTCCCAATGCACATTACTTTAAAATAAAAGAAACATCAATTTATAGTTTTAAATTCAAGATTTTAAAGTATGGTTTTCAAATGAGGTTCCATGCTATAATAATTATTAGACAAAAACATGCATGTTTAATAAACAAAAATGCAAGTAACAATTATTTTCAAAGAGGTGAAACTTCAAAATGAAAATAGTTTTCAAGAGGGATGCTTTAAAGAATTTTAACATTCAAATAAATAACACATACTACTGAATTTACCAACCAAACACACCGTATGCCGACGGTGAGTACAAAATAGCCAATGAGCACTAGTCACAGGAATACCCCTAGGCACTAGTTAGTTGTGAGCCCCAGGTACCTCGTATCTCGGTGAAAGTAACCATAATAAATATCTGTTCTCGTGCACGAGCCACTAGTAGGGAACATACACATAACCTAGTGGTACCCAATCATCATCATCATAATCATAGTTTAGTTAGTTTTGTCATCGTCAAACTTGCTACATGAAACAGGGGCCAACCCCCACAGAATCACTAGCATACTAGTACACGTCCGCCCACCTAGATACCTGGGATTCCCTTTAGTGCTAAATAAAGTTACACATATTATAAAATAAACATTTCACATCCCCATTCCATTCCAAAACCATAAAAACACAAACAGCCCATAATCATTCTTCACATATCTTACACTAATCAACAAACCGCTAAATATTTCGGTAAAACAATTTCATGAAGTGTATTGAGGATTTGCACATAAAACTCTTTCAAAAACACTCTTTAAATTATAAACACACATCATAACCAAACCAAATAATATTTGTCAGCCCAATAAACATTTAATAAAATCATTTAATGGACCATAAAACAATCCCAATTGCACAAATTGTTATATACAAGTAAAACACTCCTTCATTTCTAGGAAATGCCAAACGTGCCTTTAATTATTTTCTCAAAACTATCCTTTGACGAAGGTATGAATTTTAATTCTATTAAGGATATGTATAAACACAATTTACATCAGAAAACCGCATTCATAAATCTCTTATAATACTCAGGTTACATATTCAAAACACAACCATTTTCATAAAGATGTGAAACAGTCCATTTTTGGGTAACTCGGGCCAAAATATGTTGTAAATCAAAAACCACTTGATTGTAAAAACAAATACAAATAGGAAATCCATATAATTACCCAAAAATAACATTTATCATTATTCCAATTCCTTTATAAATCCAAACAAATAACTTTTAAATCACACATCACACATAAAAGCCAACCGGGCAATTTACCGAACACATGACATGCCCTTTTTAAACAAAACAATTTATTTTAAGTACATGAAAAGGAATAAAAAACCAATTTAAAGCCATATTTTCATTCAAGATACTGTAAAATGTTAAAAATACCATAGACCAGATTATAAACCTCACAAAATATTTGCAAAAGATAACGGAACATTTAAACAAACACTTGTTGAGAACTTTCATGACAAAACAACACTACCGTTCACAAACCAATGATTAAACAACCAATTTGAACACCAATAAAATTATCCAAAGTATGAAAAACAATAATAAACATATATATCTGGTGTTAAATATAATAAAATGATGAAACTTAAATAATAAAGTCATGTGCAAGGGGTATCCTACCTCAAATCTTTGGCGTAATTGAAACGCACACCCGAAATCACCCGCCGCGGGTTTATAAACCATAAAAAAATAAAGATCAGACCTAAACAAACAGAAAACCCATCAAAAAAACATGGTATAACAAAACCCTAGGTCGATCAAGACTAGGTTACAATATAAAACCAAGAAATAATGAAAGGAGGGGGAAGAGGAAAAGAAAGGAGAAGGAATATCACCTTTCATCCTAGAAAACTCTTCATCTTCCATTATATCTGAAGCCCTAGAGAAAAGGGAATGGCTTGAAAATTCTTAGAGAGACTCCTAAGGTCTGGACGAACCAGGGAAAGAATATTGGTGGCTAAAGGAGTACGAATTGATTGATTTATGAATGATAAAAGTTACCTTGGAAATTCTGGGCGATTTGAGGTTTCCTGAGATATTTTCCCTAATTCGCGACCCACATGAGCTCCAAAGAGGTAAAATATATTATTAGGGTTAGGATAGGGTTATTGGCTTCGAGGTGGAGGTGGAATCACCGAAAAATAGTAAACAATGAAAAAGATATAAACGAAACAACTTATTTTTTTTAAACAGGAAATGGGCCCATGGGCTGGCCCAATACCTAAATGAGTAACCCAAATTCACCTGGCCTATGAATTTATAATGGGTCCAAAAGGATAAATAAGTTTTAATATATCAGTATAGGACAAGTGTGAAGTTGAATGGGTGAAAAAGGTTGAAAAACAAAAGAGTTATACAAGAAACAAATTCAGTTTTTAAAACTAGGAATGGGCTCACGGTTGGCCCAAATCATGAAGTAACCACCCTTTCTTCAAAAACTACTAAACAAACAATGGGGACCCCAAATTAGGGTGGTTAGACACATATGAAACTTCAAAACTCAAGATTTATCTCATCAAATACCCATGAAAAGGATCAGTATTTCTAATGGGCCGAATCAATACAATGACAGAAAAGAAAAAAAAACCGTGTGTGACAGAGTTTCATCTAAGTATTAGAATAATTGCACACACTACCATCAAATGTAAGTGTAATTTATAAATACCTTGAGGAATCTCTGCAACAGTGCATTAGTTAACTATTTTATTTCAATTAATGTGTTAATACTTCATCTAGTACATGTTTCAAATACATAAATACAACTACTAAACATTTCATCTAAATATAATACAATTTCATTTAATGATAGATTACATGGGTAAAACATAAAATGATAAATATTTATCATTTTTATGAAATCAAATATTTCATAATAATATACCCTACTAATGAAAATAATAAATTTCATGATTTATATATATATATATCATATAAATATATATACACAACTTTAAGGCACATCTCTTTCAATATCCCACTTTCACTAAATCTTAATAGACGTTGTTCCATTTCACTTTATATTTTATTGTATACAATAACATCTGAAATCACAACCAAAAATACTTTTCTATATCCTCCAAAACTCCTTTTGTAAAATAATCAGTAACTTCACCTTATATCACATCATATAAAATACCTTGTGAAAACCCATCCAAAACACTTTTTTGATTAACTCTAAACACTTTTAGAGTATCTCTATGAGTTAAAATTAGTCCCTATTCAGTCAACAAAAAAAATGTGACCTATGTGACTTTATAGTGTAAGAAAAAAATAAGAATCTATGGATCCATATAAGTAACTAAAGAGTAGCCTCTAACAAAGCATCAATACTACTCAAGATATAAAGGGATATGACGTGATCTCTTTAAAACACATGTATCTCTATACCCGTGTCCACAAGTGTACATCCTCATATTTTCTATTTTTCTAAGACATCAAGTGACATGGGACTTGGAATATGTCAATTTCATATTGAGAGCTCATCTATTCTCGATTCTTAGAGTATATACTAATCTTATAGACGAATACATAACATGTCATTCATTATTCTGGATAATCACATAACATGTACCACATCCTAATAGATATACAATATCTAGGTGTATCTTTAAAAAATCATAGTCTATATCAATCAAGAAAATTGATTTCATACCCTTTATATAAGATGAAAAATCCCATCTTGGTTGAGCACCAATCAACGACATGATCAAAAATATACTTAACCAACCTCGTATTATCTAACTCAACATGTATACTTGAATAAGTAAAGTATCAAAGTATGAAGGTTCTTATACTAGGTATCTTTCCAACCTCAGGTAGTGGGGACTCAAATACGATCCATGCACCCATACTATACCAAATACATCTATATGAAACTCAATGTTTCATACTTTGTAGGTTATCCAATCAACCCAAAAAATATTATTCTTTATCTTATTCCTCATGAGAATATTTTGTATCTCTATATAAGAATCATAATCACACTAAAATTAAAATTTCATCATAACCTATAATACTCCATGATGAACATAGATTAACGATAAAATCAAAGTCTTACTTTTATGGTAAATTATCATCGCAAATCACAAAATGTATATCTATATATACATTTATATGGCCAACATTAAAGAATGATAAAATATAGTTTTCCATTTAATATGATACATTTAATGTTATTATACTTTTTATGAATATTTAACAAAACCAACATAAACATCAATTTATCATATCATATATGATGAACTACTAGACCAGTCTTATGTTTTCTACACTTTCTAGGTTTTTAACACATTACATTATATGTTATACACACCACATCTATATGTGACTATATTATTAAACTCTTCCACCAAAATCTTTAGTGAGAAACATCTATGAAGTATTTTATTTTTAATAATGGTGATACTTTGGAATAATATTCCTAACTATTAAACTTCTTAAATATATTCAAACTCTTAAACATTACAACATTAAATGTTATGATGTTAATTTTTTTATAATTAGAACTATTTATAAGTTCATCATCATCATCATCCTTGGAACCCTATTCCATCAAACCTTTTATTTAAAATAATTTAACTAATTACATTATTGTTTACTATTACTCCTAAAATATTTTAAGATAATGTGAATAACACTTTGTTAAGATAACCAATGTAACTATTTAAATTTCTCTTTACCTCTATAACCTTAACTCTTTTGGGATATCAATTATAATTCACTGTTATTTTGATTGTTACAATCCTTTAAGAAATAATGCCTTTTACTTTTATGATATCTCAATGTAAATCTTTTCATTTTTATTTATCATTACATGTTATAAATTATTTTAGGATATAGATTGAAAACACCTTAATCTTATACTAGAATAATAGTGATATCTAATTTCTAAATAGTAACTAAATATAACACTTTACATTTTTATTAACCATCATATATCTTAAAATTTTTAGTATATTAATTGGAAATCACTTTAACTTAATATTGTTTTATCCTTTATTTTTAATTTTTTAACTTATTTAAGTTTAAACATACTCCCAATAGCCTCTTAGAAATTATATTCTTTTTATAACATATTAATAAGATAAAATAACCCTTTTGTGTTGGTAAATAACATTTATTTCCTTTTATAAATATTTAAGTAATAAAATATTGTTTCCATATAATATATTACATTCTATGCGTTAGAAAAATCTTCATTTGAAAAGAATACTTTATTGAAATATAAAACTGGTTGGTAGTGAGAACACATTCCCACACATTTTAACAGATATTTGGATAAACACTTTTATCCTGGATAAAACATTTTTATCCATATCTTCTTCTCAAAAAATTTAATAGAAATTGATGAATCATAAAATATTTAATAGTAACTATTTATTATCAAACATATTATCTTATCACAAAAGATAAATGAGATGAAGATACACATATTTTAGTTAGATTCATTTGATCTTGATAAAAACCTTTACATTATTGCTACATGTGAATGAAAACTAAAAACTAAAACAATTATTAATTTTATTTTGAACTCTTATATATTTAAAAAACTTTTAAAATATACATTTGGTATTATATACCATTCAAAACTGAAGAATTAATTTCTATAACAACCATACCGAACATGGAAATTCCAAAGAGTTTTATAAACTCTTTCAGGTTTATATCAGATAATCCAATCATATTGAAATATTAATTTTCCTTCCTAACAACCATATGTTTCATTGACATTGATTGGCTTCATGAATAATTTTTTTGAACTTTTTAATCAACTTTTATTATTTTGTTTAGACCTTTTACTTACCTGTACTATCCATACAATACCAAAATCCAGACATCATATGTCTGTTCATCCATTCTCAACACTTTAAGAATATTGGGAAACTTTTTCTTAAATTTAACCATATTTTTAGAACATTTTCATAGATGGAAATAAGATGAATTTCTTAACTAGAACTTACCGTATTTAGTCTCCCTTTAAATAATTCTATAGAACTGAAAAAATCAAAACTATGTGTGTAAAAAAAAACTCATCTCATTTTATAAAATAGTAATTATTTTTATGATCTTCCCAAGAGAAAAAAATGAGATAATACATATATTATGACAAGTTCATCCAAGCTTGAATTATACAAGTTATCAATGTAGAAAATACTTTTCTCCATTACTTGAAGTTAACCTTCAAGATCCAAAGATAAATTCTTTTTCTCTTTATGACCTTATGTATATTTAAAAAACTTATAAATCATATAATTTATATCATATATCTATTAGAATAATAAAATAAATATTTTATAACCAATAAATATTTAAGGAAACCTTTAGTCTCTTTAATTTAGATAACATATTAAATCATATTGAATTTTATTTGACACACCCAAAAAAAATTAGGCTAAAATTCCTTAAATCATTAGCATACAAAATCATATCGAGTATATGAATTGTGATTAAGATCCCTTTGGTCATTTTGAATATAATTCCTTTAAAACATTAAATTAATCACTATATTCTTACATAAGTATCTATATTCACTTCTGGAACAATTTAAGCACATTTTTATTGAGTAAGGAATTTCTCTGACACATAGAATTTTATTTAATAATTTTTTTAAAATTACCAATATTTATTAAGCTTTTTTCATAAATTATTATTATTAGTATTTTCTTACACTATGTTTTCACTTATCTAGTATTGATTACATAGTTTATATTAATGATGATAGTGATGATATTATCTATAGTAGAATATTTTATCAGATGACTATAATATATTATTGACTATAAAATAATGGATTTTTATAATTGGTATCCCAATAAAATGATGAACCCTTTTAAAATCCATCATATCCATTACCGAGCCAAGATCTATATTTCACTGTGACTTACTCTGACTATCATGTAAATAAGCCATGAATATTTAGGAATGGATCATCCCATTCATATCATATATGATTATTGGGTATATATATGGATAACTCTTTATCCAATCCATCATATGGATAAAATCAACTCTATTCCAATTGTTGTGACCCCCTCCCCAAAAATTGTACCCTTCCTGTGATGGAAATGTGAGAAGAAAGCTAATGACCCCCCGAGTCCCGCCTCCAGTAGGCCCCGAGTTGGCGACTAGCACCGAGGGTATAGTAAACACACAAATGGGAGGCATTACCCTCTAAGAAAAAACATGTGAAAGAGAGAGATAAGATAGACACCAACCAAATCCAAGTCAGACTGTAATATAAAAGAAATCCCAAGTACACATATGTAATGTTATGCAAAACTACTAGAACTGAAAGGGAAAAACTGCAAGTACCCAAAAGAAAGTAATAACAGCAACGACCACGAAGCCCAAACAACTCCTGCAACCCCAAGCTAGTAGAAACCAACCTGATAACCAACCTTCTTCAAGTGACCTGAGAAACAGTTTATATATACATAGGGTGAGCATAACAATATACTAAGTAGGTTCCTCCCCATGCCTCTCGTGAAAAATTAAAGAAAGCATTCTAAAGAACAGTGAAAAATAAGTGAAACTAACTCATCACCTAAATAGGTATACTAATTTCCCAGCCTCACCATGTCTACTCTCACCAAGTATAGAATATAAGAGTATATAATATAATAAATAATATAAAGGGAACCCCGCTACTACTTCCCCACTAGTTTTACGCTTTTCCACAATGTCGCACGTCTTAAACATCTCTCTCTAAAAAGGCTTGCCAGCAGACACCTAGGCGAAGCACCACAAAATGCAACTCATGAAACAAAACCACTATGTCCACATAAGAAAAGTAACTAGGTAGTTTCTGGGATCCACCACATCTCGCATAACATGTATCATATGTCAGGTATTAAACCTCAAGCCATTAGAGCCTTTACACTGAGTAAGGATCCTCAACCCATCATAGCCTATACAAGTTACATCTATAGTAGTCTATAGGAAACTATATCCAGAATATATTTGTTTGAATAACCACGAGTGATTATAACTCTCTACACAGATATATGGGGAAACCTACCCAATGTGCCTACTAGCACAAGTAACTACCAAGAGAAGAGAGCAAGGCCAAAGGGGGTACTCATCCATCCATCCTCCCACCAGAATGTTGGGGAAAACACCCCCCAGGGCTCAGAATCCATAGGGTGTTAGTTTCCCTAACTGACAGGGTGGAGTAGTGTATAGAAACACCAAATTTACAGAATATACTATAGCTCACAACCAAACTATGGGAATAACCTAGTCTTAGACTCAACTGCAGCTAACATCTCTCGGACTCCCGGCTGCCACTTCTAAGACTAGGTATCCTGTAAGTATACAACCATTTAAAGATATTTAATACATTACTTCATTCCATTTTTATCAATTTCACTTTATGTTAGTTAATTCTTTAAACATTAATCAACTATAAATAATTTCCACATTAAATTTCATTAGCATCACACCCAAAGTTCACTATTCCTTCAAATTACTACCTCATAATTGCACCCCAACTAGTTCCAACCCCATGGGTTAACATCATTTATTCAATTATCTATTTAGAACATTACTTTACCATATTCGCAGGCATTCTAGAAAAACATTCTATGATACTAAAAACAAGGGGGATCAACACGGTTAGTAGATTAACTACCCGTCGAGTCTTTGCTGCCTATAGTAAGACTGTAGACCCATACTCCATTTAGAATCTAAACACAAAAAGCACATGGCATAACCCATGCGTCTTCGCCCCTTTCGGAAAGAGGATAAGAAAACCAACTTCCTTGAGAAGTGGGGAATATAAAGTGGATAAACAACCAACAAGAATCAGAAAGCATCTAAAAATTCATATCCAACAAGTTCCATCAACTCTAATGTCCTCCCCGAAACCCACATGAATAAACCGATTCACATCGCCACTCTAGGCGTCAACTGCTACCACAAACAATAGGCCTCCATGCCCCCACATATCACAATAGCCATCCAGGCTCACATCACAACACAAGAAGCAGCAAAACAAACATCATATCAATTGGGATCCTGGCCCTTAAACAAGTAAGAGGGTAACTCAAAACCCTTCAAGGAATTATGAAACAACTGGTTATTTAATCCATCTTGAATTAATCAATTTATTATTTGTAGGTTCCAACTCTGAGAAACCTAAACAGTAAGCTATTACAAATTGATTAAACATGATGAATGCATCAATTTGATTAGCATCAAATTACAATAGCAAAAATCAGATTCATACTCATGCCTATTTATATTTTTCCAAAAAATTATCAATTAATTCTGGCTTTACATTCTTTACCAATTTCCATTAAGAACGAAAAGATAAATAAAGAAAGAATAGATATCTCACTAGCTAGAAAAATAATAGGCAATAACATACGATTGATATCAATTTATTTATCCAGTTCAAATATTTATTATGTCAATTCCATTGTGATCTAGTGAGATAAAACATGCTAACTATATAGTTGCACATAAAAGAAAAGAGAAGCAATGGATCCCCTACCTCAAATGTTCCTTGACGTTCTTTATACGAGAATGAGCCACACAACAGGTTATGATCTCCTCTCCTCGTGACAACTGTATCCACTCGAGGATGTAGAGACACAACCACACCAGTCAACACCCAAGAAAATACCATTAGGAACATGGATATAGCATTCCATAAAAGGGAAAAGAGAAACAAAAGGAGATAAATCCAAAATAATGACGATAAATCATATCTTAAATCGAAGATTGGTCAATACTTCTTGGTTGAATCAAAAATAGAGGGGAACCAATCCAAGGAGGAATGATTAATCGCACAACTACTATAGGTAGGAATGGAAGGTTCAAGGATATCACACCCGAGAACAAGGAGGAAGAACTAGGGAGGAAGATATCTCATCCCTTTAGAAGAATTCATGGAGCAGCAGTTTATGATACGCTGGATTTTCCATTAAAAGAAGATCGCATAAAACCACACGGTTTGACCAAGTAAAAGCATTCCAAGCCTTATGAAAAATTTATATAGAAGTTATAGCCTTGGAGTCCCCTTAGAGTCCTTAAAACGAGGCTTTAAATACATTTTACGTCAAAGGAAACATCAAAGGGGTGAAACTATTGGAAGTTGGAAACATTGTTCATGAACATGAAATTTGGAAAAGGAAAGAGGCTACCGTTGGAACCTCACCATTCTAGAAACACTGTTCATGAACCTAAAATTTGGAAAAGGAAAGAGGCTACTGTTGGAACCTCATCGTTCTAGAAACACTGTTCATGAACTCAAAATTTGGTAAAGGGAAGAGGCTACCGTTGAAACCCCACCATTCTGAAAACACTGTTCATGAACTCAAAATTTGACAAAAGAAAGAGGCTACTGTTGGATCTCACCTTTCTGGAAACACTGTTCATAAACTCAAAATTTGGAAAAGGAAAGAGGATACCATTGGAACCTCACCATTCTAGAAACACCGTTTATGAACTCAAAATTTGAAAAAGGTAAGAGGCTACCGTTGGACCTCACCATTGCACTATTCACAAAAGCCTACCAATGACATTGTTCACATAAGGATACCATTGAGATGTTCACTTAAGGATACCAATGACACTGTTCACATAAGGCTACCATTGCACTGTTCACCTAAGGCTACCAATGACTCTATTCACATAAGCCTACTGTTTCACTGTTCACATAAGGTTACCGATGAAATTGTTCACATAAGGTTACCATTTCACTATTCACATAAGGCTACTGATGACACTATTCACATAAGGTTACCACTTTACTGTTCAAATAAGCCTATCGATAACATTTTTCACATAAGGTTACTGTTGCACTGTTCACATAAGGTTACCGTTGCACTGCTCACCTAAGGATACCATTTCATTATTCACCTAAGGATACCATTTTACTATTCACCTAAGGCTACTGTTCCACTATTCACAAAATTAGAAATTTGGAAAAGTGTTGAGGATAAGTCACCTCGACCTTCCAGAACACCTCATACACCAAATTTTCGAAAAGGAATGGACCAGAGAGGTCTAGGCCATTACAACTATGGTATCCTAACTGTTAGGGATTCCAAGCTAGTGTAACCCAAATCAAATCCCAAGAATAAACACCCCAAGGAAAATAAAGGGATACTTGTGTTGGGCTTAAAAATACACACAAAATAATCAAAATTTACTTATAACTTTCTTATAATACACAAGATAATTCAAGGGTATTCATGTTTAGCTTGACAATACCCTGTTGAATGATCGAGGTATTGAAAAATGAAACTTTAGAAGGAGTCTCATAACTAGTATTTAAAAGGAATTTTTAATATCACCCTATAATCTCATGTTATTCCCTTTATATATTCATGCTTCTAGTTATTTAGTTTGGAATCATATTTCCTCCAAAAAATTAGTATCTTTAAACCATATTGATGTGTAACTCTTTAAACAACCCATAAGTTTGTGTTACACACCAAAAAATAGAGTTCAAACATATTCATACATATTTAGATGCATCATATATATAAGTTGCATGAACATTTCATATAAAGTAATAGAGTTATCCAAATGATCAATCCAATAGTGACATATAGCTAACCCCATTCACCATCCTAGACAAGGCATAATCCTCCAGGTAGGTAGGTAGTCTGACCCCAAGTACCTATACCTGAGGATACTTTACTCTAGGGAGAATCCAATTCATCTCATATCTAACACTTAATATGTAAAAAATATATTTAAAAACTAAATTCAAGTTCATAACTTTAATTATAAACTAATGTTAATTTATACGAAAACTAATTTCTTTATAGAGTTATTCCTAGAATGAAAATTCAAGGCTCTATCCTAGCAATTTATCATATAAATTTTGGCATAAAAACATTCATAATATAAATAATTTACAACTATGAATAAAAAATGGAATAACCTTTAAATGAATGAAAAATTAAAATATCTAAACATGTGATAAAAAGTTATGAACAATTTATAAATCAAATCTACCTATAAAACCTTTTAGAATTTTAGCTTTAACATCATGTACATTCTATAATTTTTAATACAAACACTTTATATTCATTTTAGTATGAACTCTTTCTTATTAATATTTTTTTTGGAATTTACAAAATATTATATGAATTTAAAAAAATTTATAATCCAATTTATATTATGTTAAAATTTTATATAATCTTAATATTATATAATTAATTATTATTTAAAATTTGATTATATCAATCATCAAAACACATTTTTATGTGGATTAAATAATATCTAAATAAGGCCCCTTTAATTTGAACAATTTCAAATTAATTAATTCTGATTAATTCATAATTTAAATATAACAATTTTATATTATGAACTTATTTCATAATTTATAACCAACTATAAATTATCACTTATAATTTCTAAATAAACACTCTTATTTCTATATCATAAAACATGCCATATAATTTTTTTAAATGGTATTTAAAAACAAAAAATATTTTTTGGAAATAAAATATTTTTATAAACATTAATTAATTAAAAAAATATAATTAATTAGTTTATAAACCTTTTATAAATTAAAATTTCCCAAAATAAATTATATTATGATTTATAGACATTTTATAAATCATTAAATCCACTTAATATGATAAAAATAATTTTTAACAAAATTTCTATTTACTCTTACGTTATAACCCATTTCTGTGTAAAGGGAAGCTCACCTACCCTCATGAAGACACTCTACATAAGGTTAAATCATTTTTTGAGCCATTGTGTATAGGTAAGTTAGTTCATACCTTTACATAACTAGTTTTGTGTAAGGGTATATTTAGTTTTACCTTTACATAGCCTTCAAGAACCATTGTGTAAGGGTTCTATATTGGTTACCTTTATACATCCACAACTCATGTAAGAGAAAGTGACCATTTATATTTAAAGTGCCTTTAAAACCCACCATTAACTTTATGTAACAAATGATGAATAAGGGTACATTAGGTCTTACCTTTACACAAATTTAGGAAAAAATTGATTACCCTTTTGTACGACCTTTACAAAAACTATTTGTGTAAGTGTAACTATACAGAATACCTTTATGTGAACCCTTCACATAAATTTAAGCCTTGAGTTTCACTAATTTCATAAAGTTAATAACAATTGACCCTTACTTAGAACGATCTATGTAAGGGAAAGGTGAACTAACCCTTATATAGACCACTATCTGTAAGGGAAAATCTTTGTTTAACCTTACACATCTCAACTGTGTAAGGTTAAGGGACTGGTTACCTTTTCATAGCCTAACTATGTAAGGGTAAACCATTTTGAAAACTTGAATTTCTATAAAATTAAACCAATTTTTTTTTTCTAGTTTTCTTCTTCACTTAAAATAATGTTTTATGAAACTAAACATGGATTCCTCTAATACCACTGATGGATTTTACTAGAGTCTAATAATATATATTTGAAAACACATGAGTGATTTAAAACCCTATTTTACAGAATCTTCCATATAATAAATACAAAACTAAGTTAAAAATATAAATAAAAAACATGATGTAAACTGATGTACCATACACTAAATAATACACTTCATCCTTTGACCTTCATATCCATTTGATAAAGATCACATAATATAAAATATAAGAATCCCAACTCCATAGTGTATCAATAGGATTATCTGAATCATCCATTTTATGAATGATATTCACAATTTTACCTTGGTATGATAGAAACTCGTATGCAAAGGAGGAAGATGAAATAGAGATTTAGGTTTATGGATTTTTTTACCAAGCATACGAATAATCACACACACTACCATCGTATGGTAGTGGGATTTATAATTCCCTTGAGAAATATCCTTGATACTATATGCTTCAAATATTTCATTTCAGTGTATGAGTTAATGATTCATTCATTACATGTATCATATAAATAAATTCAACTCCCCAATGGATCATCTAAATATAAAATGATTTTATTTAATGATATCTTACACGGGTAAAACATTAAATGATAACTATTTATCATTTTGATGTAATCACATATTGCATAATAATATACCACATGCATGAAAATCATAATTTTAATGAAGTATATATATATATATCATATATATATATATAAGGATTTAGGGAATATAACTTTCAATTACATCATTTTTGGGTCATTATGATGTCGTAATACATACCATATATATATATATATTGTATTTAATTTTTACCCAAAAATTAGTATGACTCAGAGAATAATGAAAAATTCACTATTGGGTAATTTAAATGTTCTGAATTCAAAAATGAAATTTATTTTATCAAATTAATTTTCTAAATATGATAATTTTAATTTTTAAAATAAAATTTATATTTATAAAAAAGTACTAATTCTATAACATAATTTAATTCATAATCATTAGAAAAACCACTTATGATAGAATAAAATAAATTTATTATTTATAAATGAGTAAATAGTAATATTTATACCATTTATAAGAAATAAAATATATTTCAAATTCTTGAATTGATTATAAAAATACTTTTCAATAAAAATTAAACATATATATTTTTTACATAAAATAAAAATTTGGTTTCTATGTATTGAAAATTCATTATATCATTTTCATCCTCTATTCAGGTGTATTTTATTAAATATATAAGTCTGATAAGAATTAAATGAGATTGGGGAAATCACTATTTCATTTAAAGGATAATTTTACATACTATTAAGGTCTAGATACATAACCCTTTATTATATCAGTATACACCGTAAGGGTAAGGGGTGAGATGACTATACTTTCTAGGGTGGTTTTATGAAAATAGTTTGGGTGGTGATCTCTATAATCTTGAACTTATCCCATAAATGGTTTCAATTTAGTTTTAACTGTTGAATCTCAGCTTGGTCTTAGTCAAGGGTGAAGCCCAATTATGCCATCTCCCTCAGAAGCTCTGATAAATGAGCCTCATAAGTCATTATCATATTTTTTAGAACATCAATTCAATATTATGTATCAATTGGATTTTTTAACCCTTAATAAATACAAATCATGACAATAAATGTATAATGAATATATCACTAACAGTCATGATGTTTAACGATATTTAGGCCCAACAGTCATATTATGGAAATATCTTATAATGATGTAAAATATTAATGAAATATAGAGAGTGATTTTTATATAACTACATTACTTAATAAATAATATATTCATTAACAATGAAATTTCATTTAAAAAATAATCAGGTCATTACATTCTTTACCCCTTTAAAAATATTTCCCTTAAAATTTCATTTCATATAATAAAATAGATAAGGGTACTTCTATTTAATTTATTCTTATGGTTCCCATGTTTCCTTATAAAACTTGTATTTCACCATAATAACTTGACTAGATTATTTTTCTAGTTTTTAGAACTTTTTATATATGATCTAATATCATCACATATTGATCCTCATAGGAAATATCATTCTCCAACGACACCTCCTCTAGATTTAGTACATCTGATGGTTCTGGTATAACACCTGAGCTTTGATTATAGTAATTGAACATTCTATTAAAAAAAATATAATACAATACACATTTTAATATTACATGTACCAAAAATTATAATTTTATAGGATGAATACCAACTTTTAACTTACTTGGTTAAAACAAGCCTAGAATGAGTTTTTGAAATTTTCCCATTGAAATAATCCTTTATGAATAATTGAAGTTGTTGTATTTAAATATTCATATTTTTATTTTTAAAAATATTTTATAATATTAAAAATTAACCATGTATTTACTATAAATTTTATATAAATAATGATAAGATCATTTGGAGGTAAAAGGGATATTTTTTAGAATTTTTTTTAAAGAAAAATGTCTTTCTATTTTAATTAATTAAAATAATATTTAGTGACGAATAATTTAAATGAAATTTATAGAATATATATCTAAATATATAAATTTAAATCCATATAATGATTATTATTATTCATATAGTTAATTTGAGATCATCTTATGCTTGAAAAATGCATTTCTTGAAGAACCGTTTTTCGACATGTTTTGAGATTTTATTTTTAAATTAAATTCCAGAAATTTTGCGAATTAAATTTTATAAAATGGATTCATTATTTATAATTATAATTTAAATATTTTTTAATAATACCACTTTTATTTTTTTCACACTAAATATTAAAAATAGTAAGAATTTGTCACCATAGTTAAGGTTAAACAGGTTTACCAGGGGCTTATCCTAAAAAGATAAGGGTTAAAATGACCTAAAAACTTTTTGAAACCCCATTTGTTGGTTTTATTTATACCTTAACCTAATCAACTTTTATTATGGTCCATTTCAGAGACATTGTTTCAAGAATGTTTCTTGATATTATTTTAAAACATAGGAAAATTACAAGTGTGCTACTCACCTCAATTATAAAAGGGCACCTCATATCCTCACTTATTCACACATATTAATCCTTTTATCTTGATCATAACCTAAAAAATAAATCTTTAAAATACTTATACGAATTATAGGTCTAATTTTCTTCCTAAAATACCAACCCTAGAGTTCTTAATAAGTTATCCAAAGGAGGGATTTCTAAGAAAAGGCAATAGTCTTCAATAAGCTCTTTATTTTTTTACTTCTTCATTCACCACCATCAATTATATAATAATAATTATAGTAAAATAAAAGTATTATATAACATATAATGAGATTTTATTATCTTTATTTCATAATATATATCCATCTATTTCTCCATAAAATGGGAAACAAATCCATCATATGTGTGTATGGTGGACTACCGTCTCACAAACCGATTTAATTTGTTTTCAATAACTGACACACATGGCTAGTAATAATGATGTAAATAATGAATATATATTATAAATATTAAATAATTATTATTATTTAAAATTAATATATCATTAAAGTACTTACCCATAGACCCATTAAGTAAATTATAACACCGCTCATGTGCAAGTACGACCTACCGTCTCCACAAAGCGATGCGATTCATTTTCCTTGTAAAAATTTCAATAATGATACTAAAAATGTATATAATGAATAAATATTATATTTATAACATTAATATAGTTGTGTATATGATGTAACTATATTATATTCACAAGAACAAAAACTTTCATGAAAAAACATGCATGAGAAAATGAAGTAGTTGACACACAAAACAATAGTAATACTGAAATATTATTAGCAGACCAGTGATAAGATATTATAAGAGGATAATATATGGTATTTTAAATATGAATATTGTTATTTTATAAATTAATAACATATTTTAAACCATTATATTATAGTTTAAATCACATTCAACTAAAGGTAAGCATGGGGTAAGGGATTTCATTTCAATTTCCAATCCATTAAGGCATTTTTGATATTATGCACCTATTTACTTTTATTTGGTGTATATACTACCATTTTTTCTATTTAACATGAATAAATATTTATTAATTATTATTTATGTTTCAATTAAAGTTTATTCTTTTAATGGGTTACAATTTAAAAGTTACCAAAGGGGTAAGGGTTTATTTTATAATCTCAATTTTTTGGGATTTCATTAATTTTCATTGAATGAATATTATAATACATCCTTCATAAAATCCATATTTTTTTATCCTATGGTTATTTAATAAGTTTCTATATTTTATTATAACTTTTACTCTCTTTTTAAATTGAATCAAGCAAAGAAATATTTAAAATAAAAATCTATTTTATTTATATTTTAACCAGATATATTTTTCTTCCATGATTATGTTTATCAAAAATTATTTTATAAAATTAATTTTTATAACATAAATGATTAATTAATATAATTTTACATTATAATTTAATTTTTTAAAGGTTTTAAATGAATATTTATAATGATTTCCGAACGTTATTTTTTTGAATTTCATTATAAAAAGTCAAAGGATTTTTTAATGTACACAATGTTAATGAACATCCTTGCCACCATAACCATTTTATGATATTTAGATGCTTAGTAATGTTTTAAATTTTTTTATAAATAAAAACAATAATGAAATATTATTTTAATATTTCACTTCTATTTTATTTATTTTTCCAAATCACATAATTTTATTACGAAACCAATATTTCTGATGAACTAATGGTCATCTCTTATCTCTTATTTTTTTACATCAATTTTTTCTTAAAACATTAACTTTATTTTAATAATTATACATTAAATTTTTATTAAATATCTATATTATTTGTATCATGGATTTTATTATTGCCTAAAATGTATTCCACTTTCACATATGGTGTTTTACAATGAATGTTATTTGATTGAATTGGGAAACTCTTGATAAATCTGTATTATTTACTAAATATAGATATTTATTGATAATATATATTGTTTATGAATTGAATTGATCATTAAATATATGAGTAATGCATTAAAAATGTAGTGTAAGGTGGGTCCTGGATATAGATATCTCCTTGATGCATCGACAGGTCTCATGAGACAAATTAGTTTTCCAAATTAAATGGGTTTTTAGTATATACCATCCCATAAATTAAACTATCTTAGTGAAAGGTATATAAGGTATATATATAATTATTAATGAGATAATTATGTACAATATTATGTATTTTATTCATTTATAATATATATGTTATTATCCATGAGATTATTTCATTGATATTATCCATTGATGCATTCTGGGTTCAAGTTATTGATTAAATGGAATATGTTTTTAGTTATCTAAAAGACATATTAATTATGCATTATTTAATCATGTATCTTATGTTTTAAATAAAAATTATGGATCATTTTATATCACCCATATTTAGTTTCTTTTCCCTAGGATATGAATATGAAATTTTTGAATGAGTTTCATGGATGTCAATCATTTTCTTTTGTTATGTTTTATATTCTATTACTAGTTTAAAATGGGTATAATGTATGTATATGGTTCTATAAGAATACTAAAATGATTAGTTTTTTAGGATTTTATCCCTTATATCTATTCCAATTTAATAAATTAGATGGTGGCAATGGGTTAAAGGAGTTGAGGTTGTTATAGTTGGTATCAGGGAAAGTTTAATAGAATCCTTGAGAACTATATTTTGGGAAACATAGAATAGGGAACCTAAGCCTTTGAAATAATTTGTGTATATTTATAATTATAGGATAATATAATAATTTTTTTTGTTAAGGTATATATTAGATAACTTTTCCTAGAAATATATGTCTTTACGGATACTATAAGTGGATGTGTTTTTGGAACATATGCATGTAGGGGTAATAACCCTAAAAAGAGTTGGTAGAGTATATCTCAACTAGAATTCTAGTGTAGGGTGAGTGTTACCTTACTATTCACATGGTTTGACACTCCAAGGAGAAATTCTTATGTCAATTAAATTTTTCTTTACAATTGATTATGAAATATTTGAAAATAATTTTATGAATTAAAGATATCCCCAAAGAAACCATGTTTATTATTATGATATTAACATTGCATAAATTTTCAATTTATGATAAGTGTTAAACTATATGTATAATTATATATTATGATTTAAAATTCAAAATGATATTAATTAATTTATCATATTCCATTTTTTAGAAATGGAACATGGTAGAAAGAATGGTATCGATACTTGTGGCCAATGTATAAATTTCCCTACTAAGAAATCCAGTAGAACTAGTGTTAGATTTGAGTAGATCATATAAATATTAAGGTATATGAATAAATTTATAAATAATAAACTTAAACATATGGATAAACATGATTTTCTATGACATGATACACATATATTGGATCATTTCATGTGACAAAATCCATATATATTTTAGTGGAACTACTAATCTAGTGATAACTGAGAATTGTATTAAGTCACTTGAAAAGATGTTTCTAGAATAGATATGTGATGAAAAAGAAAAGGTTATAATTACAATATATTATCTAAAATGATATTTTTATTAGTGTTTATTTTTAATCCATAATACTTGGGAGGAAGAATAAATTGAACACATGGAATTGAGAGATTTTAAAGTAACATTCTTTGACAAATATTTATCTCATGAGAAATAAAAAATAAATAAAGAGGAAGTTACTTAGATTAAAACAAAATAAAAAATAATGTAATATGGAGAATGAGTATATATTTACAAGAATTTATAGGTATAATAAATATTACATATATTATACAGAAATTAATATTGACCATTTATTTGAAGGGGTTAATCCAAGTCTCTAAAGCAAACTAGTTCATAAAAGATTTTCATTATATGATGAAATGGTTTTATATGCCATCAAAAAAAAGAAATAATTTTCTAAATCCTATATATTTCAGGGAGATAAAGAAAATAAGAAGTTATATGAACACTAAGAAAAGTGAACATGTTAAAGAATAATAAAAAGATAAATAAATTTCCATAATGTAAAAATTATGGAAAGAAACATCCTAGAAAATTATTGAAGGGCATGGGAGTTTATTACAAGTGTAGAGATAATGGTCATATGGATAATGAATATAAGATAAAGAAACATACCCCTAATATGTAGTTATTAAAATTTAAATAAATGGGTCAGTTTTTAAATAAATTCCCCAAGAGTCAAGAAAACTTACCATAGAAGAGGCTAAGGGGGTAAATACAAGATCACACGACCACTAAAGTTGATGGTGGAGATCCTAAATATATGATAGAAGGTAATTTAATCATATATTTCAATTATTTAATTATTTATTTGATTATGGATCCTCACGCTCATTTATATCTTCCTTTTATTTGAAGAAAATTAAATATTTCTTTTGACCTTAGTAAGGGAGTTTTCACTAAAAAATCATAGTGTAAATCTCACTACAATAAAGATGTGTTAGATATTTCCCATTATGATACATAAACATGCTCTATTTAATAAATTTATTATTATAACTATGGTTGAATTTAACATAATCCTTGATATGAACTGTATTTTAAAATATTATGAAAAACTTTATTACAAAGAGTTGGATATTATGATTCATGATGAAGATGTGGAATTTCGTATCTTTAAAGGGGAGGCATCATTATCTGAATCATATGTATATCCACATCTAGTAGCTCTTATAAATGAGGTTCTTGGGGAAGAAGAGTAAGCGTAACCTATGGATGGAAAATGTAATATTAAAATTTAGTATGTATCTTTATAATATTAATAAATTGATATATTTATTTAGGAATTACCTGGACATACACCAGAGTGTGAATTTGAGTTTTCAATTGATTTAATCTCTAATGTAATACCTATATCAATGTATCCCTATAGAATATACACTGTAGAATTAGTATATTTGAAGAAACAATGAAATAAATTGTGTGATATGGAATTTTTATTCCCCAGTGCTTCACCTTGGGGATACCCTATTCTTATTGTTAAGAATAAAGATAGATCCATGAGGTTGTGAATCGATTATAGGGAAATCAAAGCTATTAGGATAAAGAACAAGTATCATTTGACTCACATTGATGAATTATTATATTAACATCATGGATCTTAAATATTTTTCAAATATTAACGTTCATTATGGGTTTCATCAATTCTAAGTAAATAAGGAAGATTTTATAAAGACAACATTTTAAATGAGGTATGGACATTACGAGTTTACAGTAAAGAAATTTGGATTGAGTAATACACCCTCTTTTTTTATGGATCAAATGAATAGTTTTTTCAAGGAATATGTTGATGATTTATTATGGTATTTATTGATGATATGTTAGTTTATTCTGAAATATATGAGGACCATGACAATAACTTGTGAACTATTCTTGAGACTCTTAAAATAAAATAGTTATATGAGAAATTTAGCAATTGTGAATTTTGGATTTAGATAGTTTCTTTTCTAGAACATGTTTTCTATAAGTATAGAATATTAATAGATCATATAAAGAAAAAGGTAGTTAAATAATGGATTACACAAACAAACACAATCAATTTATATAGTTTCATTGGTATAGTAGGTTACAATTGATGATTTTTTCAAAATTTTGTATGATTGGTTAACCCATTAACCCACCTTACATGAAAAGGGGTTAATTTCATATAGATAGATTAATTTGAATAATTTTTTGAATAATTTAATAGTTAATTGGTTAATTTTTTGATTTTTAATCTACCATAAATAAAGGTTGGATTTTTTATATATAGTGATACATAAAATAAGGGAATCGATTGTGTCCTTATAAAAAATAATAAATTTATTGATTGTACATCAAGGTAGTTAAATAATCATGAACAGAACTATCCAACTCATGATCTTTAGTTGGAATCCCTAATATTTTCTTTAAAGATATGGATAAATTATCTTTATGGTGAAACATGTGAGATATACAGAAACCATAGGATCCTAAAATACATATTTTCACAGAAATATCTCAACATGAGGAAAAGATGATGAATTTCCCTGAGAAGGAAAGATCATGGAGTCCTAACCAAAATTAGGATTTAAAGGGATCATGTGTTAATGGATTTAGTAAATATGGATATAAGAAATATTAAGGAAGGGGGAAACATCATTACTTTATAAAATTATTTACAAACCATATTTATTAGAAAATATAAAAATTTATCATCTTGATGATGAGAACTTTCAAATTAAAATTAAATCCCTGAATTCTAAAAAATTGGAATTCATATATGAAGACGATGTTTTGAAATTTGGAAAGAGACTATGAGTTCTGTTTATGCCTGATCTAAAATGGAAATTATTATAAGTTTCTCATAGTGTGAATTTCTTTATACACCTTGGTATGACAAATATATATAGGTATTTGAGGTAAATTTTTTGGTAGGATAATATGGAACTTGGAATTGCTGATTATGTATCAGGATGCTTAGTTTGTCAATAGGTGAGGGTTGAGAGATAGTATTCTAGATGAGTCATGCAACCTATACCTATTCCTATGTTGATAATGTATGACATTAAAATGGAATTTGAAACTATATTACCAAAGTATCTTAGACATAATAATGCAATATGGGTTATTATTGATCACCTTACCAAATATACACATTTCCTTGCTATAAGAGAAGATTTACCACTTGATAACCCAGATTGACTCTATATTAATGATGTTTTAAGACTTCATGGTACACTTATTTCAATTATTACTGATCTTGATCCATGATTTACATCGAAATTCTTGAGAATTATTCAGAATTCTCTTGATACCGAGCTTCATTTGAGCAATTCTTATCATCCCCAAACTGATGGGTAGTCTAAAAGGACTATTTAAACATCAGCATACATGTTGAGGTCATGATCACTTAACTTTGAAGCTATGTGGTATTATTATTTAACTTTGGTCGAGTTTTCTTATAACAATATCTTCCACTCAAGTATTCAAATGGTTCCATAAGAAGCATTATTTGGAATGAGATGATGTAATCCAACTTGTTGGGATGAAGTTTCTAAAAGGAAGATTTTAGGCCCAAAAATTGTCTACGATACAATGAAAATGGTATAGACTATTCAAACTCATATTAAATTATCTCATATTAGGAAAAAGGGTTATGATAATAACTGAAGGAAGGATTTGTAATTTCAAGTGGGAGATCACATTCTCATGAAAGTGTATCCCCAGAAGTGTGTTAAAGGGTTTAGTAAGAAAGGGAAATTGATCCCCATATACATTAGAACCTTTGAAATTATGGAAATAATTTGAGTCATGGATTACAGTTTTGAAATTATACTAAGTATATCTCAATTAAATGATGCATTCTATATATCATTGTTAAGGAAGTATATGCCAGACCCAACACATGTTCTCACATCTAAAGAAATAGAATTGGAACATAATTTATTTTATTGTGAAGATCCCTTAAAAATTCTTGACACTAGAGAAAAAGTATTGAGGAACTGGATTACTTGATTGGTATAGTTACTTTGGATAAATCATAAAATAGAGTAGGTAATGTGGGAACTAGAGAATGTTATTAAGAAAAACCTCTCTAATTTGTTTAGAAATTAATATTCAGAAAAATTTAGTGGATGAAATTTATGTATGAGGGAAAAATGTGAAACATGAAATTCAATTATACTAAGTGAAAATTATATTTTAATAAAACTATAACACGTTAAAAAAATTATTATTTATTGGAATAAAAATTTTAATATGATAATATGAATATAAATTTTGAACTTACTTGGCCCAAATAAGCCTAAATTGAGTTTTTGAAGTTTAAACTTAGAAATATAGTTTTATAAATAATTGAAGCTTTAGAATTTAAAAATAAATCCTTATGTTTATAATAATATTTTATAAAATTTGAAATTAACCATTTATTTACAATAAATTATATAGAAATAAATAAAATATCATTTGGAGGTAAAAGGGATATTTATTAGAAAACTATTTTTTAAATCATAATGTATTTCCATTTTAATTAATTAAAATAATATTTAATGATGAATGATTTAAATTAAATTTATATATTATATATCTAAATATATGAATTTAAATAAATATAATTATTATTTCTATCCATATTGTTAATGTAAGATCATCTTATTCTTTAAAAATACATTTATTAAAAAACTATTTTTCAACATGTTTTATGGGTCTATTTTTAAATTAAATTATGCCAATTATATGAATTGAATTTGATAAAATGGATTTCATATTTTTAATAAAAATTTTAAATTTTTTTAATAATTCCACACTAAATTTTTGGTCATAATGAATAGTAAAAATAGGAAAAAAAATCACCACATTTAAGGTTATAATGGGTTTATGAGGGGGTTAACCTAAAAAGATAAGGGTTAAAATAACCTAAAATCTTACTGAAATACCATTTATTGGTTTTATTTATAAATTAACCTTATCACCTTTTAATCTGATCCATTTGAGGCCATTTTTATGATAAAGTGTCTTGACATTATTTGAAATCTTTAAAGAATTACAAGTGTGCCACTCACCTCAATTATAAAAGAGAACCTCCTCTTGTCACTTATTCACACCTCTTATGAAATTTAGCTCAATCAAAACCTACCAAAATATCTCAAAAAAACCTTATACATATTATAAACCTACGACTATTCCCAAAAACCAACTCTATGGTTCTTAATATGATTTCCAATGGATTTTTTTATAAGAAAAGGTAATCGTCTTTTCAAAGCTCTAACTTTTTAACTTCTTATTTTACTATATTCTATTATATATTAATAATTACAATATAATAACACCAATATCTACCATATACCTATATGTAATTATTTTTATGTCATAATATTTATCTATCTCCCTCTACAACAAAAGGAAAATAAAACAATATATTGTGTGTACAATGAACTACCGCCTCACGAACCGATGTAATTTGTTTTCCATAACTGACTCAAATGAATAGTAATAATGATGGATATAATGGATATATATTATCATTATGAAAAAATATTTATTATATAAAATTAATATATCATCCAATTCCTTACTCTTTCACCCATTAAGTAAATGATAACGTCCATCAGGCATACGTACAACTTACCATCTTCATGAAGTGATGTGATTTATTTTACATTTACAAATTGAAATAATGATTCTAAAAATTTATATAATGAATAAATATGATATTTATAACATTAATATAATTTTGGATATTATGGAACTATATCCTATGTACAATAACTATAACTTCTATAAAAAACATACATGATAAAATGAACCTGAAACAATGGTAATAACGAACTATTATTAGAGAATGGGTGATAAGATTTTATAAGTGTATCATATATGATATGATTAATTGTAATATTATTATGGTATAAATTCACAACATTTTTAAAACCATTATACAATATTTTAAATATTTTTAAACTATAATGAAGTATGAGGTAATAGATTTCATTTCAATTTCCATTCTATTTATACATATTTGATATTATGCACGTATTTAATTTTATGTGGTTTATATACAGAACATATGATATATTTAACATGAATACCAATTTATTCATGATTATTAATGTTTCAATTCATGTTTATTATTTCAAGGGGTTATAATTAAAGAGTTAAAACTGGGGTAAAGATTTATTTTACAATCTCATTTTTTGGGATTTCCTTAATTTTCATTGAAGGAATATTATAATCCATACTTCATAAAATCCATCAATTTTATTATCCTCTATATAATTAATAATTTTTCATATTTTATTCCAATATTTCTTCTCTTATTAACTTGAATCAATCAATTAAATGTTTAAATAATACCTGGTTTTTTTTATTTTAATCAAATATATTTTTCTTCCATGTCCATATTTATCAAAATTGTTGTAAAAAATATCTTTTTATCACTCAAATTTTTTTAAATACATTTTAAGTTACAATTAACTTTTTAAAAGGACTTAAAGGAATCTTTATAATATTTTATTAATGGTTCATTTTCTAATATATTTACAAAATCTCAAAAGGAATGTTTTTAATGTATATAACGATAATAGACTTCCCTATAACTATAACTATGTTAAAATATTTATATTTTTCTAAAAAAATTAAATTATTTTATAAATAAAACTCATTGATGAAAAATTATATTAATATTTCACTTCAAATCTATTTATTTTTACAATGCATATTATTTTATTATAAAACCTATATTTGTAATGAACGGAACGTTATCTATTATCTCTTATTAATTTTTTGGTTGTTAAATTTATCTTGAAACATTCACTTTATTATGATCTTTGGAAATTAAATTTCTCTTAAATATCAATATTATTGGTATCATGGATATTATAATTTCCTAAAAATTATACAATTTTTACATATGGTGTTTTACTATGAAATTTATTTGATTGAATGGTGAAAATATAGATATATATGTATTCATTACTCAATAAAAATATTTATTGATAAGGAATATTTTTTTTGAATTTAATTAATCATTAAATATATGAGGAATGCATTGAAAATTTAGTGAAGGGTGTGGACTTATTATAAATTGACCCTCAATGCATTGATAATAATCATGAGATGAATCAGTTGGCCAAATTAAGTGGGTTTTCAGTGTATAACTACTCATAAATTAAATAATATTAGTAAAAGTTGTTGATGGTATATATATCATGATATTTCAGATCATGACATATAATGCTAATCATGTTATCCATTAGTATTTTAGTTATTATTATCCATGATATTTTTTCATTGATATTATCCATGGATGTATTTTATGCTCAAGTTATTGATTAAATAACATGTGTTTTCAGTTTTCTACCACATCATATTTATTATGACTTATTTAATCATGGTGTATTATGTTTTATGTAACTTTTACTAAGAATTTGAGCTTAAACTTATTTTTTTCCATTAGATGAAATACTAAAATGAGTTTCAAGGATGTCAATAATTTTCTTTTGTTATGTTTTATATTCTATTCCTAATCTAAAATGGGTATCATGTATGTATATGGTTCTCCTAGACTACGAAACTAATATTTTCTTCTAGATTATGTCCCTTGTATCTATTCCAATGTAATAAAGTATAAATTGAATATTGGTTACTATATTTGGGGTTGTTCCATCTGGTATATACTTCTTTAAAGCAGACATGTGTAATACATTTAGTACTTGAAATAGTTTACGTGGCATCACTAGTAGATATGCCACAACTACAATGAAATCAAGAATATAAAATGGGTCAATGTATCTAGGACTAAGCTTCCCCTTCTTCCGAATCCTCATGACTTTATTCCATGGTGATATATAAATAAACACCATATCTTTAAACTCAAACTCTTGGTGTCATCAATGATTGTTTTTGATGATTTTTTGTTGTCTTTGTACATATTTCATATGAATCTGAATAGTTTGTAACTTTTTTGTCATATCTTGGAAAATATTAGGTCCTAGCATATTGGAGCATAACAACTCTTCCCATATAGATCCTTATAAGTATTGGACTGACTTATATTGTTCTACCATATATCATAAAATCATCTACATTTTAATGGTAAAAAAACTCATTTATTTTATTAATATGTTTATATTAAGTGTTATAGGATCATATCTATTATTCTTTACTCATTTTAATTCATTGATTCATCATAAAAAATTTTCTTACATAATTTCTCTTACATTAAAAAGAATTATCTTATGGATAGACTCATCATTTTCACTAAAATTCAGTTTTTACAAAAGAAATTTATTTTACAGAAGACCAAAATAATTGAATTATCTTATGATTTAAGTAAATTATCTTATAGAGTAGATATATTTTTCTAATAAAAATATGTTAATCTCTAAAAGTTAAAGCATATGTATTCTTTTTTATGTATTTTCTCTTACGTGGATTTCAATTTATCTTATGAAAATTATCTTCATAAGTAAATTATATTTCGTGTCAAATAAGTCAAATATCTAATAAATAATTTATCTTATGATGTTGATTTATCTTATGGAATATGTTCCTATTAAGATGCTAGAATTATCTTATGAGAAAATTACTTCTAGAAATTTATCTTACACAAATCGAAATATTTTACAAAGTATTGACATTTTATTCTCAGAGATAGAATAACATTTGGATACACTCTTTACCATTATCGTATCTTTTATAAAGTTAACTTATGCTTTCTTTTGTATCAAAAAATAAGTCATATAAATAAATAAATCCCAAATTTATTAATTAATCTATTTCTAAGAATATAAAGATCTGATGGAGATTCAATATTCTTTGACCAACTATCTCAATTCATGCCATATTTTTTCTACAATGAAACATTCTAATCAAGAGACCATCACATCATATTTAAAAATATTTATTTTCTCAACTGTTGGGATAAAAAAGTTTTGTTAGTTAAAATTAAAAATATAATATATTAAAGGAATAATATGTGCATGCATACAAGGAGGATGATAGTTTTAAAAAACACAATTTTTTACTCTGCTACATGATCAATTCATAAAAAACTCTTTTTTTTTACTTTTAAATATGTCTCATATAATAAAAAGAACCTATAGAGTTTATCCTTAAATATATTTTATCTCTCTAGATGTTTCTTTTTCATCTATCATTTTCTTATTTCAATTGTGTGTTGAACCCTCATCAATTTTTATTTTCATCTTCGTATCAATTTACACTCACTTTTATTAGTGTAATAAGACCATGGATAAGTCTAGTAAAGGGATATATTAGTTTAAAGATTTTAGATATTTTTACTAAGTGAAACCTTTTACACTTAGATGAGATGTCTCTAGGGAAAGGACTAGTTTAGTGAAAATCACCAAACTCATGGAGTTGAGTGTTAGTGGAGTGGACCAGGAGATCTTTTTTTCCCAAACCACTATAAATCCTCTATGTTTTATTTTTAAATTATTTATTTTAATTCCATTTTTTATTCATAATAATCGAACATCATAACTGATAATACCTAAATAAAGGTTGTCTTTAAGTAAATAAAATTTCAAAAACTCAATTCACCCCATCTTGAGTCATTATGAAACAATTATGTGAAAAATATTGGTAACAAGGGTTATTAATTGTAAGTTCAAAATTATTATCAATTGAAGTTAAAAGATCCAATTGTGATAATGACTGATAATAAAGAAGGTGTGTTTATGATCAGGGATCCATATTTCAATGGTGAAAACTAAAGATGTTGTAAGGCTTAGGTTATTATCTATCTTAAGAACCTTGGTCTAAAATTATATCTGAAATTCATCAAGCCTTATAAAATTCTTAAAGGAGATCCAAAAAAATGGGATGCTACTATGGAAGGTGAATTTGATCAAAATTCAAAATATATGAATGAAATCATATGTGGACTTGGTATAGATGATTTCAATATAGTTTTAAAATTTTCTATAGAAAATTGAATGTGGATAAATATATTTATAACTTATTAAGGTATTTATAATGTAAGAAAACTAAGGTACAACAATACCAAATTGAAGATTGAAATTTTCGAAAATATTGATAGTGAGAGAATCCCTCAAATAAATATAAGGATGACTAAAATTATAAAGTGTCTCTACCTTAGGAAGTAATATTCTTGAAACTGACCACGATATTAAAGTTATCATAGTTCCACCACCTAAATGGAGTAGAATTTTAGCTACTATTAGGCTATCTACTATAATGAAATATTTCAAAATAAAATATCTTATTTGAACACTCATGATGTATGAGGCTAAAATGAAATATCATTATAGATTAAATAATATATTTAAGATGGAAAATAATGCATTGAAAGATTCTACCATAAAGGATGAAAATAAATCAAAATAAGTATATCTATATAGTAAAAATGGCTTAAAAAGTTTTAATTTTGATGGTGATCTTTCTTAATTTTCAAAGAAGTTAAAAAATTTATATAATAAAAAAATAAAATTTAAAAAATCCTTCAATAAGTATAAAAGGTTTGATGGATGTACCAGATAAGTCATATGCTATGATTCTAAAAATCTTGGACATATCAATCCTGACTACCATGAATTAAAATATAATAAGAAGTCTAAAAAGAAGTTAATTAATGAGTTGGGATATATTAATAATGTAAATAAATCCATGAATAATTCTTAGAATTCTTTATAAGATTATATTAATGAATCATATCTTGAATCGAAATCTAAACTCTCAAATAAAAAAGATAATATGTTCCTTATTGCTCAAGAACCAGAGGAAAATTATTTTTATTTGTCTAAGAATGAATCTAATTTTGAAAATGAAAAATAATCTTTTAAAGAATTATATGAATATATTAATATTATAGAAAAATAATATGAAATATTAAAAAATAAGTTTAAAAATATTAGAAAATCTTATGATAATATCAAAAGTGAAAAAGCTGAATTAAATAAGCATATTTTATATTTAAAAATAAGGATGAAAAAATATGTTCTCCCTCTTGCTAATCATGATGACAAAATTAAAAGCTTAAAAAATAAGGTAAAAAACTTTAAAGATGCTTCTAGTTTTTTTAATAGGGGGTGTGACTTAAGAAAATACTTGGTACAAACAAAGAAAATATAAACTTATTTGGTATTAGTGGTAATGAAAAAAATACAAAAAAATTATTTTGTGCCTAGTTCCAAAAAAAAATCCTAACTAAAGTTACCTATTATAACTATAGATATATTAGACATTGTACCAATATTTTTATCCTTAAAAATATTTAATTTTATAATGTTAAGTAAGTAATTATTTCAAAAAATATGTCTAATTTCAGTCCATTAATTTCTAAACAGCACAAAAAAATTTGGATTTCAAAATCCTTGGTTGCTAGCATTGCACGACCCAACAACATATGGATTCCAAAAAACATTCTCATTTGATGGATTTTTTATAGGAAAATATCAATAAGGACAAAAATGAGAAGTTGTACATGTATAGTGGATTATCAAGACATATTAGTGGATATTTTTAAAAATTTCACTCTATCATAGATTGATTGAGGCCATGCAACATTTGGTGAAAATGAAAAAGGAAAGATCATTGGATTTTAATTAGATGGAAATTCAAATTTAGTCCTCAAAAAAATTCTCTATGTGGAACGATTAAATTAAAATCTGATAAGTATTTCTCAACTTTGTGATGATAGATATTTTATTGATTTTCTAACAATCCAGGTTTAGTTTTTAAATATAATTCCCTTAAATTTAAGTCACCAAAAAATTAAAAAGTATATACATTATATCTTAATTATTTATGTAGAAAAAATGAAAACCATTTGAATGATGAAATATATTTTTCATGGATTTCGAATATAATAATTGGACAATATAATGTTTATACGTTGATAAAGAAATCCAAAATAAATTTTATTTCATTTTTATATCAACTTCCATAATATAAAAAGAAACCATATATAGAATGTAAAATAGGAAAGACACAGAAAATATTTTATCCAATTAAATAGGTCACTACATCTAGACTATTATAACTTTTACATATATATTTTTAGATCATCTAGAACAAAAATAATATGAGGTAAATCATTTTTTATGTTTTAGTTGATGATTTGTCTCAATTTACATGGGTTTAATTTATAATACTTAATAAGTAATCATGTTTTATTTTTATTAAAATCTTCAAACTATTAAAAAATTAAAAAGATACCAAAATAGTGAATTTTAGAAGTTATCATGGGGGAGAATGTTAGAATCACGAATTTAGTTTATTTTTCTCAAAAAGTTGCATTAAAGATACCTTTCCCCCCAAAAAAAACTTCAATAGAATAATGTTGTTGAAATTAGGAATATGATTTTGTAAGAAATTTCTAGATGAATGTTATGTGAATTTAACATAATAACTCGCTTCTTGGTTGAGGGTATTAAAACAAAATTTTATGTTATCAATATATTTATAATAAGGAATATCTTAAAGAAAATGAATTATTAGCTATGGAATAATATAAAATCAAATGTCGTATAATTTAATGTTTTTGGATGTAAATTTTATATCTTGAACACCAAAGATAATATTGGTAAGTTTGATCCAAAGGATGATGAAGTAATTTTCCAAGGATATTTTACTAATTCAAAATATTATAATATTTTCAATAATTTCAAAGGTATTTAAATAATCTAATCTTGTTAAATTATTTTAAATTTATCCTTTTGATCATATAAAGACTCAAATTGATAAATTAAGTGATTATATATATAACCTAGAATTTGAAACACTCATTGATGATAAAAAGGATGATAATTTGGCATATGATCAAGAATAATCAAGACCTAGAGGGATTGATTATGAATAATCATAAAGTGTAATACCTATAAAACCTATAAACCTTAAAGACCAACATTTAGAAACTATTACAAGAAACCTATATATAGGTGTCATGACTAGATTAAATGTAGTAAACCTTATGAATTTTTCTTCCTTTCTTTCATATATTGATCCTAAAACTATAAAAGAAGCCGAATATGATGAAAATTTGGTAGTTTATATGAAAGAAGAGGTAAAATTGTTTAATATAAATAATGTATGGATATTTTTTATATATCGTATAATTATCCTATTATTGAAATAAATTTGAATTTATAAAAAAATAGGTTGATCAAGGTGTGATCACATAGAATAATACTAGATTAGTTTCCAAGGGTTACAACCAAGAATAAAGAACATATTATGAGGAAATATTTCCCCACTTTCTAGATTATATTCCATTATAATCCTTTTAACATATATATCTCATATGAAGTTTAAATTATATCAAATGGATTTTGAATCTGTTTTTCTAAATACAATTTTAATAAAGAGAGTTTAGGTTGAACAACCTCCTAGTTTTGAAGACCCCAATTTTCAAATTTTTTTTCCAACTTAACAAATACTTATATAGTCTTCAAAAATCACGGAGAGATCAAAAAAAATATTTAGTTATTTTATTTTTTTAAATGGTTTCAATGTGTGATTTGGATACCCCACACTTTTTAATAAAACTTCCTCAAATGATACTTTACTTTTTCAAATTTAAATTGATGATTTTATTTTCGATCAAAAAAACAAAAAAATGTGAAATTAATTTTGAAAAATATTTTAAAAATAATTTGAAATGACCATGATAGGTGAGTTAAACTATTGCCTTAGTTTTCAAAATTATCAAAGATATTTTGGAAATTTTTTGAACCAAAAAAAATAAATTCTTGATTTTCTTAATAGATTTCGACTTGAAATAAGTAAAACCTTTTCAACCCCAATGAGTTCCAATGTAAAGGTTTAATTGGATGAAAATGTGAAACTAGTTGACAACATGATATATAGAAGAATAATTGGGATATTGATCCATCTCACTACAAGTGAACTTGATATTATATTTCCAATTTTCCTTTGTGCTCAATTTCAATCAAACCCAAATGAATATCATTTGACTACTACTCAAAGAATTTTAAGTTATTTGAAAGGAACAATTTATTTTTTACTATTTCAAAAAACTTGTTCATTTAATTTAACTTCATATTTATATAAAAATTTTGGTGGGTGTAAACTAGATAGAAAGAGTACCTTAGGAACCTATTATTTTCTAGTAAAATATTTAGTTTCATGGTGTTGTATAAAACAACACCATTTTTATTATAAACTATATATGTTGAATATATTTCATCTGGTAGTTTTTGTTCATAGTTTTTTATATGAAATACACCCTAATAGATTTTTGATTTAACTTTAATCATATATGAATAAAATGTGATAACACAAGTGCTATCAACATTTAAAAAAAATAAATTAAATCATTCAATAACAAATAATATAGATTTAAGGATTCACTTACTATGTGATGATTCACAAAAGGGGATATTTTTTTGGAATTAATTTTTATAGAAAATCAATTAATAGATATTTTTATAAATGCACCACATGCTGAAATATTTTATTTTAATAAATATGATTTTTTTGTTTAATTTCAAATGATTTAATTCTAATTATATATTTTATGATTTTATATGAGGAATTATTTTTTTGGTTAAGTGATTTCTATTTTATCTCACTAGTTTTATTTAGAGTTACCTATCTTGGTTCTCGAAAAGTCATAAATTGACATGTTTTGAACTTTGTTATGATTAGTTTTCACATCACTCTATGTGACCTTTCATATATCTTAAAAGAGAGAGATTAAATCAATATTACATGTGAACAATTTTAACCCTTATAAACCATATAACTTTATTACGTTATTCTCAAACCCTCCATTCGCTTAATCCTTGAACTTAGTTTATTTTATAATATTTAATCATGGGAAAGATGAAGAATTTTGATTGTACTAATGCATACAGTACAAAGAGACTGAAGTCATTGAGAAAGTTGATCAGTGGAAAATAAATATATTTCAGTCTATTGGATAGATGGATATATTGATGAATAAATTCATAAATTATCAATATTGGGTGAATGTTTATGATGATTAGTGGATCATGTTCTTATTTGAGAAATAAGTAAAAAAATTTAAGGGCACATGAACTTTTATTTTGGATATAATGGAAACCTAGTCACCTCTATGATGAATCAAAAGGATTTATTGATGTCATATATTGAAATGAATGGGGTTTTCCAATGTCCACATGAGGGAAGTTTTGACTTCAATACCTCTCTTGCTATTGTTGATAGAGTAATCCCTCTTGAGATTATGAAATATTTGTTTGGAGTTTTAGATATGGAGAAATGTTTTAAAGGACCTAGAGTAAGAAAGGAAATTTATTATTAAAAATTTTCAATCTAAAATCTCTCATTGAGATTGTGAGTTCAAGAAAATACCGTTTCAAGATATTTCATTGGTGTATTTGTTTTTTATAGAGAAGTGTGTCAATACGGTGAGATATATCATTAAATATATGTGTCACTTTTAGAAAAAGGATGTAAAATTCTATCCTTTTGATAGTTTTTTATTATTGTTTTTTTAAAATATTATCTTTGGTTGAATGATGTTTTGGCTACTCATTATCATGGGTTGACAAATATTGATGCCGGAGTACTCATGAGAAGTGGATACTTATGGAGTTTTTATTTGAGGAAACATTTACCTATTTTATTCTATTGAGTTATAAGTTATGTTTATTACTCTTCCATTCCTTTAGTTTTGGGAATAAAAAACACTAAAAACATATTTACTAAAATATTTTCTCCCAAGTGTTTTAGATTTTTTTAGAAAATATAACATTTTAACATACTTAGAAAAATTTCTAAATTATTATGAAAATAAACATTAAATTCTTAATTATGATCATCAGAATGAGTATGCTTTCGATAAATCAGACAAACCTTTATCAGAATAGAGGTCGAACTTTAGTCATATATCTTGTGCTGAAATTGTTTTTGAAAATCGTACTGATATTGGTACCAATACAAATCATACTAATACTCATAATGTTTATAATAATGAAAATTATAAGGAATTCAATCATAATAACTTAAATTTATGATCATATTCATAAGACTTATTTATTTTGTAAGGAAAAAAGTTTACACTGTAATAGTGTAAATCAATACGACATCAAAAATTTAGTTATAACGAGCCGTCAAGTGCCCGGTGTCCAAATTTGTTGTAAAAAACTCAGAAATATGACTGTTGGGGGATGAAAATATGATTGTTGGAAATATTTCTACAAATAAGAGGTCATTCAAATAGTTTGGAGCTAACTTATTTTGAATATTCTCATTTTTTGAGAGCTTTAAATATTTATTAGCATGAACATCTTGTTATTTGTATTTTTAATTGTTTAAAGTTTTTTAATTCTAAGAAATCCTTGTTAGGGATGTTTTTTTAAGAAAATTTTTATTTTAAATCTGCATCTAATCATTGTAATAATAAAGGGATTATAAGGGTAAGAAAAAGAAGAATCTGACATTCAGATCGACAAATTAAGGGGATAATAAGCCATAGAATATGATCATCATATCATGGGATTACGGGGATTGGAAGAAAGATCCATTCTGATCTTAATATCGAGGGATTCCAAGGTAAAGGAATATATACTTTACTTTAAGTATGAAATAGAGTATACCTTTAGTTAAGGTTATTGAATACCTTAATCTTAAGGTTAAAAGAGGTAAACTTTTGATAATATATTGTGATTCATTTTTTCTATTATATTTATATTAAATTGCTTATTTTTACAAGTGATTATTCTACCTCACATTTAATAGAAAGTGATTTATCGTATTCATATTTCTACATTATTTGTTTTATCATTAACATTATGATTAAAATAATAAAAATACTTTGATATATCATATCCATAATGATTATTATTTTTATTATGATATAATCCGACTATTATGATTCCAATTCTGTGACTTTATTAATCAAATTGCGGTATCAGTTTGATAACCTACTTAAAGAGTCTTTGAGTTTTGTTTAGTTTAATTATTCTAAACTGAGTTTTTAACTATAATTCAGCCCATATTATATATTTTTCCCTCATAAGATAATTCTTATGACCTTAATCAGTATTATAGACATACTGATACAATAATTGGTATTAGAGGAGGTTTGTACTGCTCAAATACTTACCGAGTTTTTACTTCTTTACTATTACAAGTTTTTTTTAAGTTTGGTTATAAAAGTTTTGTTTATAAAAATATTCCACACTAATGTGAACTTTTTTAAAAGGAAATTATATTATTTTTAAAATATATGAAAGTTCTAAATTTCAGTTCAATAGAAAACCTAAATCTGAAAAGTCCACCAATCTTTGATGGTGCTAACTATGAGTCTTGGAGAGATAGGATGAATAATTTTATTGTCAACATTGGGGTTGATAATTTAGTTATGCTAACTGAAGATTATAAAATACCTAATAAGGATGTTAAACCCTTAATCATCAAGAAAAACAAGAATATAATTTAAAATATAGAGTAAGTAATACTTTGTTATATTTTATAACAATAAGTATTTATAGTCAAATTTATTCTTGTGAAAATGATAACAATATATAGAAAAATCTTGAATTTACACATTTTGGTACTTAAAGTTTTTGAGACAATGAGATCCATACTAAGAGAATAGTATCATGAATTTTATTTTATTCTTATTGAATGAGTTGCAAAGATTCACCATATATTCACAACTATTATTAATAGTTTACAAGATATTAGTAAGAAATGAATTTAAAATGAAATTATTATAGAGAAGATAATTGATATTATTCCCAATAAATGGAAGTCTAAGAAAACATCTTTTTATGAGACTAAAAAGTTAAAAAATCTTACTCTTAATGATTTTATTAGAACCCTTATGCAATATGAGGGTTGGATGAAAAGTGATGTTGAGAAATCAAAAAATAAAAATGGAGGTTTTTCTTTTACTACTACTTCTATAGTTCCTTCCAAATTTCAAAATCTTGAGAAAGTTATTAAATATTTTAAGAAGAAGAAAGTTTTTATTCAATCCGATTCTAGAACTTATAAGAATTATGAGAATGAACTAGCTAATCAAGAAATAAGGATGGACAAGATAGTTGGAAATAAATACTTTCAATATATATATAATAAGGGTCATAATTATATAAGTGATAAGAAAGATGAAGTCACTTGTTATGAATGTAAGAGAGTAGGACACATTATACTAGATTATCCAAATATGAATAGAAATTATAGAAAATAAAAAAATTTGAAAAGGAATTCTAATAAATATTATAAATATAAAAGAAATAAAGTTCATAAATATGATGACACTTAGAGTGTTGGTGGAGGAGATTGTTTATAAAGTTCTTTTGATAATGAATGTTTCAAATAGTGGAATATAAGGCTTTTCCCAAAAGTACCCAAGGTTAATCAATTTTTCGTGGATAAGGTATACACTGCTAAAAACCTTAAAATATGTCCTTAAGTGATAATTATCCTGATGAGAAGGATTTAACATCTTTGGATGAAGAATCTTCCTTAACTGGTGATGATAATAATTTACCTTCTTACGATGAAGTATCTCATTTTTCAAAATTTTTAGAAAATGGGAATTGTAAAATTTGTTAAAAACATGATAATTCTAAAGAAAAAATAGACAAGGATGATTCAAGAATAGATGTTTTGACAAATAAGATATCATATTTTTCTAAAGATCTTGATAATATTATTTCTGAAAAGGAAGTTATTTATGAAGATCTTGAAAAGTTTATTTTTGAGAAAAATGTTTTAGAAACAAAACATAATTCTAAAATTAATACTAGTAAGAATAATAATTTAGTTATCAAATAATTTCCAATTTTTTTTATTTGAAGAAACATTTATCAAAATTTACAACTAGTAAAAAAAACATTGAAAAAATATACAAAAAAATTCATCCTCAGGGTAATAATTTTTGAATGAGGTTTTCTTATTAAAAAAATATTTTTAGTAACAATTTCTATTTCCATTAAAGTGCCCCATTTTTCACCAAATGTCAAAGTGGTAGCCATTGGAAAAATAATTGTACATTAAAAAAAGTTCAATCCCTAGGTTAAAAAAAACTATTTTTAAAAATAAACGTGGATTCAAATTTTTTTGTTTTATGACATTAAAAAACCCAAGAAGGTTTGAGTGATGAAAGTATAATGTTTTTGTTTTCAAGAAAATAAATAAAGTACTAACAAAAAGAATACATGGTACATGGATAGTGGATGTTCCAAGCATATTACTGGTAATAAAAACTTTTTCAAAAATATTATCAAGATGAAATTTGGAAAAGTTACTTTCTGAGATAATGATCAAGGAGAGATTATCGGAATATGTAACATTTTTATTCTTGGTAAATATCTTATTTTAATTTTTTTTTGTTAAAGTTGTTAAGAATAACCTTATAAAAATAAGTCAATTATGTGATGAAGGTTACCTTATGAACTATAGGAATGATAAATGTTTATTATATATTTAAAAGGATGAATTTATTCTTTTTACTAATCAACATGAGAATGTTTATACACTTAACTTAGAAGAAATTAGAAGCCAAGAATTACTTTTACATAGTGTAATAGAAGATCAATATTGGTTATGGAATATATGGTTAGGAAACTGTAACCATAAAACTTATATAAGTTGACTAATAAAGGACTTATTAAGGTTCTACCAGAGCTTATTTTTCATACTTCAAAAATCTATAACCCTTGTCAATATAGTAAGAAACATAAGTCTTGTTTTAAATCTATTTGTGAAGTCTCAAATTCAGATTATTTACAATTAGCACACATAGACATATTTGGTACTGCACAAACTGGATGTATTGGTGGAAAATTCAATTTACATGTCTTAGTTTATGATTTCAGTAGATATTCATGGGTTTATTTTCTCATAAAGAAATCCAAAGTATTTTTTTTCAAAACATGTGTATCCAAATATAAAAATGAGAAAAACCTTCCCTTAATAACTATTCATAGTGATAATGGTGGATAAATTTTAAATTCTAATTTTTAAAATTTTTGTAGTAAAAAAGATATTGAACACAAATTTTCAACACCTATAACTCCCCAGAAAAATGGTATAGTTGAAATATAAAATAGAATTATTCAAGAAATCACAAGAACCATGCTAATTGAATACTCATTTGATATATTTTTTTGGATGAAGTTGTTAGTAATTCTTTCTATACTATAAATTGAGTTTTAATTATACTTTTTCTTAATAAAACTCCACATGAGTTGTGGATATGAAGAAAACTAAAATTTTCTTAATTCAGAGTTTTTGGTTTCAAAGCATTCATCTTGAATACCAAAGATAACATACATAAATTTTCACCCAAATATTATGAAGTGAAATTTTTAGTTTATTCCACTTCTTCTAAGGTTTATAGAGTTTTTAACAAAAATTCTTAAATGGTTGAGGAAAAGGTGCATGTTAAGTTTGATAAAACCGAGCTTTTTTTTTCAAAATACCTCAACCCACATCATCCTCATATGTAATTTATAAAACTAATTTTAAACATTTTTTATAAATTTTTTATCATATGTAAATAACTCATGAATATTTCTCTAAAGTTTTTCCTCATAAATATTTTCTACTTATTATTTAAGAAAAAACTTTTCAAAACCCAAGAAGTCAGTTTTTTCTTAGGAATAATCCTAGTGAGAGTATCATTGGTGATGTGGATCAACTATTTAGGAGTAGAAGTTCATTAAGTAATTAAATTGAACATCTAGATTTCTTATCCCAATTTAAACCTAAGAATCCTGATGAGTCTTTAGGTGATAAGGATTGGATTAAGGTAATGCAAGATGAGATCAATGAATTTGAGAGGAAAAAAAATCTGGATACTTGTTGAACGACCTAAATAAACTTATATAATTGGAGGAAAATGGGGTTTTAGAAAAAAATGTTATGAAAATGGAATAATTTTTATAAATAAAAATATAATTTTTTACAAGGGATATAATCAACAAGATGGAATTTTTTTATAAAGAAACATATGCATCGGTAGCAAGACTTGAAGCTATTAGAATACTCATAGACTTTGCAACTTTATTAAATTTAAATATTTTTCAAATATAAGTAAAGTGTGGTTTTCTTAATAGATATGTTTAGGAGGAAGTTTATGTTGAACAACCCTTAGGTTTTGAAAATAAAAAAAATATCACGAATATGTTTATAAACTTACCAAATATTTATGTGGACTTAAAAAATCACCCAAATCCTGGAATGATAGGTTGAAAGGTTTTTTGTTACAAAACAAAATTGTTTTGGGAGCTACATATCCTACCCTTTATATGAAAAAAGTTAAAAAATATTATTATTGTAACAATTTATATTGATGACATTATATTCAGATCAACTCAAAAATCTTTAAGATATTCCTTTGAGGATCTTATGAAATCAGAGTTTGAAATGAGTATAATGGGTGAGTTAACATATTTTCTTGGTTTTAAAATTTTAAAAAAACTAGAAGTCACTTTTATATCTCAACACAAGTATATAAAATATTTTCTTAAGAAATTTTGTTAAAAAAATACTAATAGTATTAGTACTCCAATCAGTACCTCAAATACTTTAGATCTTAATGAGGTAGGGAAATTAGTTGATCAAAATATTTCAAGAGTTATGATAGGGATTTTACATTAATTAACTATTATTCACCCATATTTAATGTTTTCTATATTAATATGTTCAAGGTATTAATAAAATAACAAACAATCCCTTTTCAAATAAGTTAAATGAATTTTTTTTATCTTAAGTAAACTATGGATTTAGGACTTTTTTATTCTTTTCGAAATGTTTTTGAAAAAAATATTATCTGATGATAAATTTAAGGGTTTTATAATTGATAGGAAAAACGCATTTGAAACTTTTCATTTATTAGGGGATTATTTAGTTTCTTAGTCATTTAAAAAACAACACTTAATATAACTTTCCACCACTAAAGTTGAATATGTGGTAGCTGGAAGTTATTGTGATCACGTTTTGCAGAGGCAATAAAAATTAACTAACTATGGATTGAGTTTTAATCAAACTAAAATACTTTTTAATAATAAAAGCTCCATTTATTTAATTAAAAACCAAGAACATCACTCACATGTTAATCATATAGATATAAGAAACCATTTCCTTTAGGATCACACACTAAAAGGAGATATCATTTTACAATTCATCAAAATGCAAGATTAAATTTCTGATTTTTTTACAAAACATATTCCTTTCGATATATTTGAATATATTAAACAAAATTTTGGAATGATAAAAATAAATTAACCATTCATATATACATCTTTTTTACCCATATCCTTACTTTTAGTTACTCTTATTCATAGGTGTACATATGTTTAATGTTTTTCATCAAATTTTTATTAAAACGGTTAGTTTTTTATTTTTTATTTAAAAAATTATTATCATTATTTTTCTATAATTAGTAATTTTATAAAAAATACCTGATTTAGAATCCAAAAAATGATTCTCAGAACTTAAATTTGTAATAAAATCTATGGCCTCAAACATTCTTAAAAAATTTTCAAATTAAAAAGTTTTCATAATGAGTTTTTATTTTTTAAACAAAATATATTATTTAGTTTTATCTCTAAAATGGTCATAATTATTTTTACATTTAAAAACTATTGTATTTATTTATCGTAATAAAACTATCATAATTTTTTAAAAAACTATCAAAATATGTTTAGTTTAAAAAAACCAAGAAGAAAAGGTAATCATACTGATGACACTTTCCACTATCAAAGGTAGTCTCTTATTATTTTATGTTTTTGAACTATCTCATTACATTAATTTTTTAATTTTTGTTTTATTATTCTTTTCATTTTTATAAAAAAATAGTTTTGTTTTCAAATATTTAAAAGTTTACCAAATTAGATTCAACCTCAATCCGATAATTTTTTTTAAAACTTCTAGATTTCAAAAATTTCTTTAAAACTTCCTTCTAAGTAATATTGACCATCATATTAAAGAAGCCTTCATCTAAAAAGTTAATTTTTTTAGGGAAGTTGAATCATCACCCTTGATTACTATATATAGAGGGACCCCCTGTGTCCCACATCAGTTGTTCCAGTGTTTCTACCCCAAGTTGCTGCGCCCATAAAAGTTATCGGTCTGAAATTTCACTCCTTTTTGTATGTTTCTCAACTTCAGACTTTAAGTCTAATAGTGGTGAAAGAGGATTTCAAGACATGTTTATTATTCAGATATAGGTTTATTGAGTGATCATGGTATAAAAAATATAACTCAAGTATGAAGAATATATTTTTCTTTCAAGGTTTGGAATTTGTTTGTGTTGAGAAACCAGATAAGGATTTTGATTTGTTTTACCCTGATCATTTTCCTTAATTTTATGTGTCTACTCAAATTTTTATTGAAGTAGGAAAAGAAAAAGTTTCAATTTAGATTTATGAGAAGAAATATAAGATTCATTATAATAATATTTTGGAGTTAATTGGAATACTCACTGAAAGTGAAGCGTATTTTCCTTCACACAAATTGACCAGTTATCTTGATATGTTTAATAAAACCAGAGCTGAAAATTACTAGTTTTTAGAGTATGAAAAGACAAGGAAAGTATCCCATATTAATCCAGATATTAATGTTTTTTCATTATGGATATAAGGTTTCCTTATACTGATAAAGGGATATAGAGATAATTTAAACGCATCTGATGTTTTCATATTGATCTTTTTGGTAAATATGAGAAAGATAGATCAGATCAAGTTTTTCTTTATTACTACTAACAACATCCAAAAATATTAGTTATATAAAACATTAATATGTTCCCTTCATTAATCAATAATATAGTAGAAATATTTTTTGAAGTTTTTAATGTATACAATAAGTCTTATCTTATAAGGGATAATATATCATTTATCAGTGATGATACGATGAAAAGGATGAAATTTGTTTTGATAACAAATAAAAGAAAATTATTGAGGAGGTTGATGATACTGTATCAGAAGCACAAAAATTAAGAAAATCAGAAAAGGTTGTAAATAATAATAATAAGAATATAAAATAATAAAATTCTCCTATAGAGAAGAGAAATAAAGATAAGAATATACCTGATGATTTTTTTCATTAAAATGACGAAAAAGAAAGCTGAGAAGAAGCAATGGGGTCTAAAAATTATAATTGTCCGTATTGGGAAAAAATCATTGAGGTTCTGTACTACTGAAACTTTGGAAGAATAATAAAACAATAAGAAACAAAGGAAAAGGTTGTAAGATTCCTAATTATGTGAAAATATTTTGAAAGGAGTAGAAAGGGTATCTAAGAAGGTTGTTCTACCAACTTCTCACATCGATCAAGTGAATCCAGGATATGGATTATATTTTCAAGAAACCATAGTTGTTCATGCCAATTTTCCTTAGGATACTGATAAGGTAAATACAAAATTCTTGATGAAGAATCGGTACCAGTTATACATGATAAATAATCGACACCAAAATCAGCAAGAATGGGAGATCTTAAAGTAGCCATGAAACATGTAGAAGATCTTGACAAGGTTATTGATAAGGAGGTTTAATTAAAGGATAAAGAATAAAAAAAGTTTATGAGAAACAATAAGAAGAGTAAGATTACAAATAATTTGAAATTGAAATATAAGTAGAGATTGAGGAAGAATAAGAACAATCACTACTACAACCTGGGCCTTTATCAGCGCTAAAAACCGGAATTAACAGCGCTAGAAAAGCGCTATTAATTCCGGCGTAGATAAAGGGGGGGGGGGGGTCCCCTTTATCAGCGATCCGAGAAGCGCTGATATAGGGGACCTTTATCAGCACTAACAAAAGCGCTGATAAAGGACCTCCTTTATCAGTGCTTCTCTTAGTGCTGATAAAGGTCCCCCATATCAGCGCTTCTCGGAGCGCTGATAAAGGACCCCTTTATCAGCGCTTCTTTTAGCGCTGATAAAGGTCTCCTATATCGGTGCTTGACAGAGCACTGATAAAGGTTTCCTTTATCAGCGCTCCTCTAGCGCTGATAAAGGCCCCATCGCCTACACAAAAAAAACAGTACCTACACACCTGAATACCTGCACAAAGTAGCACATGCACACCTGTACACCATAGCACCCGCACCCAATATTTTGACCGACAATGGTATATACATTTATTTAACATCATGAATACAAAAAAACTCATTGCTATATACATTTCAAACATTGTTTTACATGGTTACATTTACAATTATTCAACAACAGTTATAAACATTCATGTTTCATCCTTTGATATCCATGATCCGCTCTCGACGGTATTTGTTGCCGAACAAAGCATCCGAACTCAAGGAAAAAAATTCGCCTATATAAGAAAACAAATATTATGTTAGTAATGCAATAATGAAAGAAATTAAAATAGTAATATGAAAGAATACATTAATATGGAAATGTGAAACTAAAATATGAAATTTTAAACTCAAAAGGTTTCATTTTCATAACAATGAAAGGGAATAATGTAAAATCAATATGTTTTTGATTGAATTATCTCATTTAATAAATACTGATTCTTTATATAATGAAAATCTTTACCGATCACACCGTGCGTCGGTCGGATTGAGGTGCAGTCGATTCGTACACGTCACAAATGACTCATGGATAGTTGTACTAAAGTATCAAAACAATCTGAACGCATTTGCTCGGTTTGGCATATGTCATTGGTGTTTTTTTCCAAAGTCTGTCTCAATTTAAAACTGATATCAGACACTTTTAGTCATACCTGTCACGTCGTGTGTCGGATTGAGGTGTGGTCGATTCGTACACGTCACAAATGACTCTTGTATAGTTTTCCTAAAGCATCAAAACAATCTGAACGTGTTTCCTAGGTTTGGAGTATGTCATTGGTGTTGTTTTCCAAAGTTTATCTCAATTTGAAACTGGTATCAGACACTTTTAGCCATACCGGTCACACCGTGCGTCGGATTGAGGTGCGGTCGATTCGTACACGTCAAAAATGACTCATGGATCTTTTTCCTAAAGTATCAAAACAATCCGAACACGTTTTCTCGGTTTGGAGTATGTTATTGGTGTTGTTTTCCAAAGTTTATCTCAATTTGAAACTGATATCAGACACTTTTAGCCATACCGGTCACGCCGTGCATCAGATTGAGGTCCAGTCGATTCCTACACATCACAAATGACTCGTGGATCGTTGTCCTAAAGTATCAAAACAATCCAAATGCATTTTCTCGGTTTGGCGTATATCATTGGTGTTGTTTTCTAAAGTTTATCTCAATTTGAAACTGATATCAGACACTTTTAGCCTTACCGGTCACACCGTGCGTCGGATTGAGGTGCGGTCAATTCATACACATCACAAATGACTCGTGGATCGTTGTCCTAAAGTATCAAAACAATATGAACGCGTTTTCTTGGTTTTGACGTATGTCATTGGTGTTGTTTTCCAAAGTTTATCTCAAATTGAAACTGATATCAGACACTTTTAGCCAAACCGGTCACACCGTGCGTCGGATTGAGGTGAGGTCGATTTGTAAACGTCACAAATAAATCGTGGATCGTTATCTTAAAGTATAAAAACAATCCGAACGCTTTTGCTCAGTTTGGAGTATGTCATTGGTGTTGTTTTCCAATGTTTATCTCAATTTGAAACTGATATCAGACAATTTTAGCCATACTGGTCACACCGTGTGTCAGATTGAGGGCGGTCGATTCGTACACATCACAAATGACATGTGGATCGTTTTCCTAAAGTATCAAAACAATCCGAACTCGTTTTCTCGGTTTGACGTATGTCATTGGTGTTGTTTTCCAAACTTTATCTCAATTTGAAACTGATATCAGAAACTTTTAGCCATACCGGTCAATTCGTGCATCATATTGAGGTGCGGGCGATTCGTACACGTCAAAAATGAAACGTGGATCATTGTACTAAAGTATCAAAACAATCTGAACGCATTTTCTCGGTTTGGCGTATTCCATTCGTGTTGTTTTCCAAAGTTTATCTCAATTTGAAACTGATATCAGACACTTTTAGCCATACCGGTCACACCGTGCATCCGATTGAGGTGCGGTCAATTCGTACACGTCAAAAATGACTCGTGGATCGTTGTCCTAAAGTATCAAAACAATCCGAACGCGTTTACTCAGTTTGGCGTATGTCATTGGTGTTGTTTTCCAAAGTTTATCTCAATTTGAAACTGATATCAGACACTTTTAGCCATACCGGTCACACCTTGTGTCGGATTGAGGTGTGGTCAATTCATACACATCAAAAATGACTCGAGGATCGTTGTCCTAAAGTATCAAAACAATACGAATGCGTTTGCTTGGTTTTCCATATGTCATTGGTGTTGTTTTCCAAAGTTTATCTCAATTTGAAACTGATATCAGACACTTTTAGCCATAACGGTCACACCGTGCGTCAGATTGAGGTGCGATCGATTCATACACATCACAAATGACATGTGGATCGTTGTCCTAAAGTATCAAAAAAATCCGAACACATTTGCTCGGTTTGGCGTATGTCATTGGTGTTGTTTTCCAAAGTTTATCTCAATTTGAAACTGATATCAGACACTTTTAGCCATACCGGTCACACCGTGCATCATATTGAGGTGCGGTTAATCCGTACACATCACAAATGACTCGTGGATCGTTGTCCTAAAGTATCAAAATAATCCGAACACGTTTTCTTAGTTTGGAGTACGTCATTGGTGTTGTTTTCCAAAGTTTATCTCAATTTGAAACTGATATCAGACACTTTTAGCCATACCGGTCATGCCGTGAGTCGGATTGAGGTGAGGTCGATTTATACACATCACAAATGACTCTTGGATCGTTTTAATAATGTATCAAAACAATCCTAACGCGTTTTCTCGGTTTGGCGTATGTCATTGGTGTTGTTTTCCAAAGTTTATCTCAATTTGAAACTGATATCAGACACTTTTAGCCATACCGGTCACACCGTGTGTCGGATTGAGGTGCGGTCGATTCGTACATATCAAAAATGACTCATGGATCTTTTTCCTAAAGTATCAAAACAATACAAACATGTTTTCTTGGTTTGGCGTATGTCATTGGTGTTGTTTTCCAAAGTTTATCTCAATTTGAAACTGATATCAGACACTTTTAGACATACCAGTCACACTGTGCATCGGATTGAGGTGTGTTTAATTTTTACACATCAAAAATGACACGTGGATCGTTTTCCTAAAGTATCAAAACAATCCGAATGCGTTTGCTCGATTTGGCGTATGTCATTGGTGTTGTTTTCCAAAGTTTATCTCAATTTGAAACTGATATCAGACACTTTTATCCATAACGGTCACACCGTGCGTCAGATTGAGGTGTGGTTGATTCTTACACATCACAAATGACTCGTGGATCGTTTTCCTAAAGTATCAAAACAATCCGAACGCATTTTCTTGGTTTGGCGTATGTCATTGGTGTTGTTTTCCAAAGTCTATCTCAATTTGAAACTGATATCAGACACTTTTAGCCATACCAGTCACACCATGCATCGGATTGAGGTGTGGTCAATTTTTAAACATCAAAAATGACTCGTGGATAGTTTTCTTAAAGTATCAAAACAATCCGAACGCGTTTTCTTGGTTTGGCGTATGTCATTGGTGTTGTTTTCCAAAGTTTATCTCAATTTGAAACTGATATCAGACACTTTTAGCCACACCGGTCACACCATGCATCGGATTGAGGTGCAGTTGATTCATACACATCACAAATGACTCTTGGATCGTTGACCTAAAGTATCAAAACAATCCGAATGCATTTGCTCAGTTTGGCGTATGTCATTGGTGTTGTTTTCCAAAGTTTATCTCAATTTGAAACTAATATCAGACACTTTTAGCCATAACAGTCACGCCATGCATCGGATTGATGTTCGGTCGATTCATACACGTCACAAATGACTCTTGAATCGTTTTCCTAATGTATCAAAACAATCCGAACGCGTTTTCTCGGTTTGGAATATGTCATTGGTGTTGTTTTCCAAAGTTTATCTCAATTTGAAACTAATATCAGACACTTTTATCCATAACGGTCACACCGTGCGTCGGATTGAGGTGCGGTCGATTCCTACACGTCACAAATGACTCGTCGATCGTTTTCCTAAAGTATCAAAACAATCCGAACTCGTTTGCTCAGTTTGACTTATGTCATTGGTGTTGTTTTCCAAAGTTTATCTCAAATTGAAACTGATATCAGACACTTTTAGCCCTACCGGTCACACCGTGCGTCAGATTGAGGTGTGGTCAATTCATACACGTCACAAATAACTCACGAATCATTGTCCTAAAGTATCAAAACAATCCAAACGCGTTTGCTCGGTTTGATGTATGTCATTGGTGTTGTTTTCCAAAGTTTATGTCATTTTCAAACTAAGTAGTAGGAATTCACTAATCTAAGGATATGAAACATAAGAAAGGGAGATCATAGATTCTCAACAAGTGTAAAGGGAGATATCAATGACCATATAAAGATAAAATAAGTATTAGGAATTCACCTTCATTGTCCTATTTTTTTACATTCTTCCATCAGGTACGATGCCCATTTGTTTCTAAAGACATTTATATCATCTTCTGAATAGGAGTTTTTGTGACAGTCATAGTAGTACTGAAAAAATATAAATACACAAAGGATTAATAATTATTTTAAATAAAGTAGTAAATATTTTCAAAAATACCTCTTCAGGGATGCTAGTTTGTTCATGAAATGCAATCTCTTTCATAAATTTACAAACATAATAACCGCAGTCCTTGTCATTTGTTTGTTTCAGACTCTACAGAAACATCAAGAAAAATAAGTAATTTGTTTTGATATGTATTTGGATAGTGAACTATAATTATATATACCCAGATACTTCTCCATTTGTAGATCTTGTGGGCATTGTCGTCCTTACACCCTGGATTCATTCTAGCCTCTAGACGATATTCATACACCACCCTATCATAACAAAATCCTCATTAAAAGATAATATAAATTATATAACTAGATATTTAATTCTAAAATGTTGGATCTAGTGTATTAAAAATTGACAATTGTCTCATGAGCTACGTTAATCAACACTTTGACATGACCGGTTGGAAGTGGTCTGGAGTGTAGCGTGTCATTCTGCATATTGAACACCGTAGCCATCTCTACAAGGCGATGGGTGGGAGTTGACAGATATAAATCACAGTCATTTTCACCCTGCAGAATATCATTACATGAAAGGTATCAGTGTCTATGTGATTCACATCTCACAAAAACGAATATTATAACATTGATTACCTCAGTTAAGTAAGGTCTTTGAGGGGAATGTCTCGCCTCAAAGCTGGCGAGGGGTGGATCTTCTCGCGGGGGTTGTTCTTGAGTTTTTTGTTCTCTTTGCCTCTCCTCCATCAAACTCGTTAGCATCTTTCCCTGAGTTTGGATTAGTTCTTCAAGGGTAGCTACTTTATCTCTCATTACATGCAATTCTTTAGTTTGTTCATCCTCTTGTTTTTTTTTCTGAAAATATGTCCGGGGTGACACCCCAAAACCCACACCTCTGACGCGGCCATACTGTTCTGGCTATTTCAAAGCCGTTGAAAGTATGTTTGCATCCGATGCGAGTGTTGTTGATTCCTGTGACTATGTCAAATAGAAAATATGAAAAAATAAGTAAGCATCGTTATGTAATAGTGATTTAAAGAAAAACAAGTTTATATTATGTCATACTTACACATGTTTCCCACACTTTTTGTGTGTTTTCATCTATCAGTTTCCCCTCCTTATTAACATGAGCCTCCTTCCATAGCACATGGCGTGGAATGGAAGTGACTTGAGATTTCGCTTCATCAATCAGCATATAAATAGATAAACATGGTTACAGTGTTGTTTCATGTCACATTAAATTATTACAGTACTTTTAAAATACATACCAATTGTTTTTCAATTGAAGCGTACCCCAACCTTGCTTTACGGTAGGGGTACGCTGGTTTTGCTGCCTGTTCTTTATTTTCATCACTCAGTTGCTGTTTCATAAATAAAAACCTATCAATCAACGTGATGAATACAAGCAATGTTACACAACGTGTAACCAAACAAAATATACCTGAAAATTATGTTCCACACGACGGTTGCAAAATGCATCCCATGTTCCTTGGGATATCAAGTGTTCATAAAGAGGAGGCGGGTGCAGATTGATTTTCCCTTAGGCATCTTTCAGATGATGTTTCGTTAAAATTCTTTGAAAGACTCTATGAATTCTTCCTGCCAGTCTGAAAACATATTCTTTGTGCGAAAAATATACTATAAATGAACTCTACAATAGATGATGAAGGGTTAGTAAATATTTCAATATTTTATTTTATTTTAATAAATTAAATAGATGATATCGTAATGTTACCGTAATCTCTTCCAACATTAATGTTTTCAACCCGCTGACAACATGGTGTCACGACTCTACGTCAATCGGCACGCGTTGTCGAGTGACGATTCCAATGTAGCTACTAAACATGGATTTTTTGGGGTTTACATGCTGGCCTAGCTTATTCCATCCCACCTCATATTTGATGCCTTTTGCTTTTGTCTTAAGGATTTTTGCTAAAACTGTCAAACTACGGCGCACCTATTTTTTTTTGTTTCGCTGGGGTTTCATCACCTACCATTTCCTCAGTTTCTGCATCATCATTATGTTTCTCCAAAGCGCTAGCATCGGCACTGACACCAGCTGCAACAGGTTGAGAGACCTGTTGTACGTCAGCAGTGGGACCAACTGCAACAGGTTGAGAGACCTGTTGTCTCTCAGCAGTGGGACCGGCTGCAACAGGTTGAGAGACGTGTTGTGTCTTGGGATTGGGTGCATCAGCAGGTGAAGAAGTCATTATCTGCAGAACTGGTTTAAAATTTAATTTAGATCACATAAAAGTAGTAGCGAATAGATAATAACATAATGTAACACAATCTATATTACAATAAAAATAAATAACCTGATTATTGAACTCCCTTTTTTTAAAGGCTGAAGGGATTTGACCCCTCTATCAACTATCCATATCCCTTCATTGTGGTCTCCTTTGACATACAAAACATCATCTACATTGGGACCACTGCGAAATGATTGTGAAGTCCCAATAAAAGGTTCATCTTCCGTTGAATTTTCATCTGACCCTTCAACTATTTTGGTCGATAACAGAACAATTGACCAGTTTCAGTTTGCGGGATCTGGAACATAAAATACTTTCACTGCCTGTGAGGCCATTATAAATGGTTCGTCTTTCTCCCCTTCCTTACTGAAATCAACTTTCACGAATCCCAAATCATCTATTTTAACAGCACTCCTGTTATCAACCCACTTGCATTGAAATATCGGAACTTGAAATTATGTATAATCCAACTCCCATATTTGTTTGATGATGCCAAAGTATGACATATTCACATAAATTGGATTTCTGTCCTTAGCACCGGAAACATGCATCGCTTCAGCCACAAGTGTAACCCCACTATTCTGCATGGTGCTATCTTCATCATGTTCATTAGTATAAAATGTATAACCATTAACTACATAATCATTGTAAGATAATTCATACACACTTGGTCCTCCAGCTAGCCATCGAAGTCGTTCTGAAATTGACTTTGGATTTTCATCTAACTTCTTAAAAATATGATCTCGAAACCATCCTATAAACTGTCGATTATGTGTATCTGATATCCATTTTTCAGCCCTTGATGGATTCAAATGCCTAAGAATTTCTTTGTGGATTTCAACATATGGGTCAACGTCGAAACTGTTATGAAAAACATAAAGGTGGGCCTGCTCCCGATCTGTAATATTGATTGTGACAACCTTTCTTCCAGAAATTACTTCACCCTCAAGCCGCCTAGTGTGACGAGATTTCGGTAAGCCAATGCTTTCCACACCAGACAAGTATTCAGTACACAATTCAACAGCTTCCTCAAAAATATATCGCTCTGCAATACAACCCTCTGGCCAACTTCGATTTTTGACATACCCTTTCAAAATCATCATATACCGTTCAATGGGGGTACATCCATCTGTAATGTACAGGACCACATAGTCGAATCTCTCTCACCAAGTGGACCATCAAATGAACCATCATATCAAAAAATGAAGGCGGGAAGAGCATTTCTACTTCACATAATATGACGGCAATTTATTTTTCCATAGATGGAAATTTCGCCAGGTCTATAAATTTTCTGCATATAGATTTGAAGAAGAAACACAGTTTCGTTAATGTATGGTGGAAATTCTTGGGCAAAATGCAATGTAAAGCAATTGTAATGAGATTTTGCATCAAAACATGACAGTCATGTGATTTCAGACCTTTTAACTTCAAGTCGCTCATTGACACAAGGTTACTGATATTTGAAGAATACCCCTATGGAACCTTTACATCATTCAAGAAGTTGAAAAACTGATATCTCTCCTACCTGGAAAGAGTGTAAGCAGCAGGAGGAAGAAATGTTCATTTTTCACCCTTCACTGGTGCCAACTCTTCTCGTATTCCCATCTCAACCATGTCCAATCTAGCCTTAATTCTATCTTTTGTTTTTCTAGATGTATTTAGCAACGTGCCGATAAAACATTCAAATACATTTTTTTCTACATGCATAACATCAAAAAAATGTCTTACATACAGACAATTTCAGTATTGTAATTCAAAAAAAAATGACCTCTTTTTCCAACCGATTTTCGTAAGGTTTTTCGAAACCGGTTTACCAAAAGTAGTGTCCACATTTTTATCTTTCTCAAACAATTGATCTCCTGTTAGTGGAGACGGTGTTGTACGTTCTTTTGAACTTCCATCGAATGATGTCTTCCAAGAACGGTACTTATGTCGTCGCGGTAGAAATCTGCGATGTTCTAGAAACACGGTTTTCGATGAATGTTTCAACCTAATTGATTGTGTACCTTCTTCGCAAACGGGACAGCCTTGAGTTCCTTTAATGCTATATCCTGACAAATTTCCATAAGCAGGGAAGTCATTTATCGTCCCATACAACAGGACTCTCAAAGTGAAATATTCCTTTCTGTAAGCATCATACAATGTAACACCTGAATCCCACAATAATTTCAAATCTTCAATCAATGGAGCTAAATAAACATCAATATCATTACCCGGTTGTTTTGGTCCTGATATAAGACTAGATAACATGATGTATTTTCGTTTCATGCATAACCACGGTGGTAAGTTATAATTTATCAACATAACCGGCCATGTACTGTGACTGTTGCTTTGAAAACCAAAAGGATTCACTCCATCTGTAGATAACGCAGGACGAAGGTTTCTCGACTCGTTTCCAAATTCAGGATACTCATGATCGATTCTCTTCCACTGAGGAGAGTCTTCCGGGTGACGTAGTATCCCATCTTTAATTCTTGTATCTGCATGCCATGTTAATTGTTCTGCAGTCTCCTCACTTCCATATAGGTGTCTAAACCTTGGAATGATTGGAAAGTACCATACAACTTTAGTAGGACTAGATTCATCTTTCTTGTATCGAGAAGCACCACACTTTCGGCATTATTTAAGTGATTTTTGGTCCTTGCGAAACAGTATACAGTCATTCGGGAATGCGTGTATTTTTTTAGAGATCATACCCATAGAGCGTAGCATTCGTTTGGCATCGTATGTTCGGATCGAGAGCTCATTGTCTTATGGGAGCATGTCATTCAAGAGGGCAAGTAGTTTCGTAAAAATGTCATCACTCCACCCGTTATCTGCTTTCAAATTATACAGCTTCAGTATGGCTGACAATGCTGTATATTTAGTGCAACCAGCATACAATGGCATCTTTGCACAACTTTTTAACTTCTCAAACAATTTTGGGAAATCACAAAGTTCATCTTCGAAGGTCCTTGTCATTTTATCAGTACTATCTTCATCATCATTCACATCTGTAATCACATCCTCCATATGGTCATCTTCATTGTTCATGTTTGTAATCATATCAGATGATCCATAAAACGCAATGTCACCGCAGTCACTACTTACATTCGTTGTTTCCCAATGTTTATTCCAACATGTATAACTTTGATCTATTCCGTGACAGATCAAGTGTAATTCAACCTCATCTGGAGTAATTTGTTTTGAATAACAACAGCGTAAACATGGACAAAGGATTTGAGAAGAGTCGCATGCATGATCTTTTGCAAACTTGATAAATTCTTTCACGCCTTCTTCATACTCTTTTGTCAACCGATTGGAATTCGTCCATTCTTTATTTATATTCATCCTATTTGAAATCCATAGGATGAGTATATAGGTTAGAGGAGAAATGACTTCTCGAACCTTTTCTGGATAACCTAGAACTCCTTCCAAGGAAATAATGTGACCATGAAATAATACTTCTTAAACAAAATATGGGGAATTTATAATATTGTAATAAAGACAAAGCTCTCTAAAAACACCCAAAACAACCTCTAGATTATCGGAGTACTCCTCCTATATATTGTAATACACCAAGAAGTATTATAAAAAACGAAAATGGAGGTTTCTAGAAAGATATTAAAGATATAGTTCATCAGTTCCATGAAATAGATAGAGCATTGGTGATCCCAAATGGAATTCATAAATACTTTAAATTTCCATATCGACTTTAAAAATCTATCTTTTGAGCATCCTCTTCCCAAACCCTCAACTGTTGGTACCCTGATCTCTAGAAAATTTTCAAAAACCAATAGAACCTTATAAGATGGTCAAACAAATCATCAATTATAGGCAATATGTAATTATTCATTACTGTCACCTGGCTATGACTACAGTAGACTGTTAAAATTAATAGGCTGTGATTTGACTTCATTGAAAACAGAATTGGAAAATCTCATAGTGACATGATCATATAGATAGAACCATTTCCCTAAAGATCTTCTAGCTGATCTTTTAGCTCCTCTAAATCGGCAAGAGCCTTATGATGTGATGGAATGGAAAATGGGATCTTCCTGTGAAGCAAATAGATAGAAAACGCAAACACTCATTGGGGAGGTTATCCCATGAAGTCCTCTAGAAATGATTTTGTGTACTTTTCCATGACCACTGGAATTTCACATGAAGAACACTTCTCAACAACCCCAAGGAAAACCTTGGAAAAATGACATGATATGAACCATAACATAGAAGCAACTTTTCATACCCTCCATGGTTATATATCACAATCTCCATAAAATACATGGAATCTCCTATTAAGAGTAAGTAACTTAACCCAATGGTGATAATAGTCATCTAGTGCACTAAATCCAATAAAAAATCCAAGATGAAAATGAGGTCGGAAAAGACCAGGTCCAAAACATGGAATTCCGAAATGTCCTCCATGCCAAGTACCACAACACAACTCTCAAAGAACATGAAACCATGACCATTTTTCCTACCCAAAAGGCTCAGGAAATACATGAAATAATTCATAAACTCTTCCGTCATAACCAAGTAATAAAAAAATATGTGAAATTAATGACTAGGATTCACCATTTTGAAATGAAACCAATACTATAGAAGAATTAAAAAAAATCACCTCGAATTGTGGTTGGCCAAGATTATGAGTCCTCATGAATGACCTTTACTGCATTGATTTTTTCCTAATTAGACTCGTCTATGTATTATTTCCCTATTAAGAATCCCCCTTTCTTTTAGGATGTGATCCTCCACCATTTGAAGCCTCTTATTTTAACTAAGAGCCCTTAAAAAAGTGGAACCTACACCACCCATTAATGGAACACCATTGAGACCAATATTTCAATTAAAATATGCCTCTCACATCAATACCTTGGGAAACACCTAAAAATAGGTTGGTAGACTTAGAACAATAAGAATAAATCTGATATATTTCCTCAAACCCATCTCAAAATTAATATCCATAAGATAATCGTTCGTGGGGAGATAAAGAGATACATGAACCAAATGAAAACACCAAAACATAATAATAACTAAATAAATCTAATGAAGTAGTGGTAAATCATAAAAACAACCCATAGTCAGGATCAAAACATAACCACAATCCCAAACCACCCATGGAAACTGAAGATTCAACATGAAGAATAGTTGGCCAAACACTTACCCATTACAAACATAACTAATTTATGAAAATTTAATTTGAATCACCTTAAGGAGGAGGACCCGGTGGCGTTGGAGAAGGAGGTGTCGAGAGTGGAGGCACCAGAGGCATCGCGGAGGCAGCACAGAGGCAAGGCGGAGGCAGGGCGGAGGCAGGGCGGAGGCAGCGGAGGCAGCGGAGGAGGAGGAGGAGGAGGAGGAGGAGGAGGATGCGGTGGAGGAGGAGGCAGTGGAGTAGGTAGAGGAGGAGGAGGCGCCAGTGGAGGAGGAGGAGGAGGAGGATGAGGCCGCGAACTAGGAGGAGGAGGAGGAACCGCCGATGGAGGAGGAGGAGGATGAGGCCGCGGTGGTGGAGGAGGAGGAGGAGGAGGAGGCGGCCGGAGGAGGAGGAGGCGGTGGCCGGAGGAGGAGGAGAAGGAGGAGGTGTCGACTGTGGCAGAGGAGGAGGAGGCAGCGGCAGCGGCGCAGAGGAGGGCTTCTGCGAGAGCTTGACCGGGTGTAGGGAGGAGGAAGAGGACCCGTGGGTTTTTAACAAATCTGCGTGAGCCTTTATCAGTGCTAGTAAAAAGCGCTGATAAAGGGTGTATTTATCAGCACTAAAATGAAAAGTTCTGATAAATACAACCTTTATTAGTGCCTTTTTAGCGATGATAAATAAGCCCTTATCAGCGCTAAAAAAAGCGCTGATAAAGGGGAAAGCCTTTATCAGCGCTAAAAAAGCGCTGATAAAGGGTACACCTTTATCAGCGCTAAAAAAAGAACTGATAAAGGGTACACCTTTATCAGCACTTGTTTTATCACTGATAAAGTGGACCTTTATCAATGCTTTTGTTAGCACTGATAAAGGCCCGACCCTTTATGAGCGCTTTACTGTAAGCGCTGATAAAGGCAGGCGCATGACTTGCCCAGTTTTGTGGTAGTGAAGAGGGAAAAATAGGATTAAGATGAAGATAAGGAAGGGGATGATAGTGAAGAAACATATAAAAAAAAATAATTAGTTTTATCATTAGATTCATCCTCATTTTAATTAACTTCTAATACTAATAAAGGAGTGAAATTAGGAAGTACCCAAGAGGAATAATCATCATGTAAGGAAGCTGAATCCTCATCTAAGAAAGAAGAAGGTGATCAAAATTTGAAAACCATAATTTATGAAAAATCTGACACTGATGATGTAAAGATCATGGAATTGAATGATGATAAGGAAGATGATAAAAAAAAATTCTAAATAAGTTAAATATGTTATTTCAAAGTTAGATAAAAATAATTGCAAGGAATTAGATGTTGAACCTATTAGAATAAAACTTCATGAGTTTCACAAGACTAGTTAGATTCAGTAGAAACCATTTCTATAGAAGGAGTTGATTATATTGTTCATATTTTTAGAATTATTGAAGGAATAATTTTTTATTTTCCATGTATTGAAGCAAGGGGATAGTTAATTCAAGAAAATATTGATCATAAATCAGAATAACTAAATATTTTAAATGATATGGTGATTCAGAAAGAGGAAGATTTAAAATTTCTTTGAGAAAGTTCTCAGTATCATAGAAAGGCATGAAATCATATGGTTAAATGGTATCATCAAGTTGATGAAGAAATTTAGATTCATGACAATCATTTTGATGTAATACAAGAGAATTTTGTAGAATAAGAAAATTCATTTAATGAGTTATCATCTCCCATGGATGAAAGTGTAAATTTTGTGTAATAATTTCAAGATTCAACTGATGAACATACTGAGAAAGTTAATGTTTTGAAGAAGATCCTAGAAATAGATCTTGAGATGAATAGACTATGATCTATTGATTCCAATATTTTCTTTCTCATGGAGGATAATAAAAAGTTATCAGAGGAAGTAAAAAAGATAAGGCCTTTAGAAGAAAAAGTTGAGAAGTTGGAGAAATACCATCATGATTTAAAGAAGATCATAGATTTTGTGAAAACCTAATTAAGAAAGAATAAATATTTTTCTATTGAACCCTCAATGTACTTTTTATAAAAAACATTTTTTTTGTTTATTAATGAATTATTTTTTCACCCAAATAATATTTTTATGAATGTTTTCCAATTTTGATTGGTTGAATGTTATTCCATATTTCTATGGATCATTAGTTAATCTAATGTATTTTCCATGTATTTTTTCTTCTCTAACATTTCAAGAAACTACGTAATATTTATCATTCCTTTTTTAAAAACACAAAGGGTATAAAAGTATAAAATGGGGGAGAAATTATTAAAAGGGGAGAAAGTATTAAAGTAGGAGACATTTTTATAAAGAGAAGTTGTTTCTTTAAGGGGGATAATATCTTTCTAAGAGATATTATTTTATCAAACGAGAAGAAATTATCCTAAGGGGAGTTTATAATATTCTATATCATACTATTAATTATATTCAAAAGAGTTATGAACTCATAGGGAGTTAAGGATTAAAGATTAAATTTGAATAAAAAGTTCATAAAAGAAATGTGTTGTATGTTTTTCAAGATACTTTTTACATTTAAGTTTAGGGTTTGTGATTTCTAAAAAGGGAGAAATTATTTAGTAAGAATTCATAATTCATAATTTTTCATTCCTTTAGTTTTAGAAATCAAAAACATTAACTTAAAACATATTTACCAACTTATTATGTCATAATTATTTTAGAATTTTTTTGTAAAAAAAATTACATTTTACCATAATTAGAAAAATTTCTAAAGTACTGCAAAAATAAACATTAAATTATTCATTATGATCATTATAATGAGTATGTGTCCAATAAATCGGACTCACCTTTATCATACAAGAAGTCAGAATTTTCTAATTTATACTATACTAACAATAGTCTTGATAATCATAATAATAATATCATCGATAAAAATAAGTCTAATTCTCATAATTTTTATCATAATTATAATCATAGAGAAGTACATCATACTAACTTATGTTTATAACAATAAATATGATGTCAGACATTCAGTTATGATGAGATTTCAAGTCCTAGGTGTCCGAATCCATTGCAACAAACTTGAAAAAATGACCATGGGAGATCAAAATATGACTACAAATAGGATGCCTCTAAATAATAGGTCATTAAAAGAGTTTAGAGTTGATTCATTTTTCTTTTTTTCTTTTTGTGAGATCTCTAAAGATTAATTATCTTGAACATCTAGTTCTTTGTCTTTTTAATACTTTATAGTTTTGTAGTTATATGGAATCCTTGTTAGGGATGATTCCTTAATAACTTTTTCTTTTATAATCCAAATTCGATCATCATAACAATTGAGGGATTCTGGGGATAGGAAGATAAAGAATCCAATATTTAGATATAGGGCTTACGGGGTTAGTAATAAGTAGAGTCTAATCATCATATCAAGGTATTCTTGGTATAGGGAGATAGATCCATTCATATCATCATATCGAGGGATTCCATGGTAAGAGAATATAGACTTTTCTATTAGTATAAAATAGGGGATACCAATAATCAAGGTTATTTAATACCTTACTATTAAGGTTAAAAGAGGTAAACTTTTTATAATAGATCTTAATCAATTTTTTACTATTACATTGCTATTAAATTCCTTGTTTTTACAAGTGTTTATTCTACTATACATTTAATATAATGCGAGTCATCGTATTCATCTTTCTAATTTGTTTTTTATTGTTATTATTCTGATTACAATAATAAACATACTCTGATATATTAGATCTATAGTGATTATGGTTTTTACTCTGATATTATTGGACTACTATGATTCTGATTCTATGAATTTATTAATCAGACTGAGGTCCGAGTTTGATAACCTACTTGAAGAGGCTTTAGGGTTTGTTTAGTTTAATTATTTTAAACTAATTTTTTTAACTAAAATTAGCCTCCTCTTGTATGTATTTCTATAATAAGAGAATTAATATGATCCTAATAAATATTATAGATATAATGATCAAACATAGTTGATAAAGATATTGAAGAGAACCCTACTTAGGTTGAGGGGGTGTAATTCAGAAAAATTGTTCTTACTAGAAGACCTAAAGAATTTTCTACCAGTGTTTCTTTGGAAGATCCTTCATATGAAAAAACTATTTCTGATAGAAGAATAAGACTTATAGTTGTTATCTATGATGAAATTCAACATGAATCTATAGATAAAATAAAGGAAAATGATCAGGGAGTTTAATCAATGGTGAATCACGATTTAATTAAAATGATTATCGTTATAGATACCTCTCCTCGAGTTCATAAAGAATAAATTATAGAGAATACTATGTCTGAGGATATTGTTATGTTTTCTCCAAATAGATAATTTTTGGTTGTGAACATTATGAGGCTTGTTAGTATTGTTCAAGAAATGACCATATCTATAGTTTTAGGTGCAGTTCCTTTGTTTTATGTCTCTAGACATGCTGAGGATAAAAGGATAATTAAAAGGGAGACAATTGATTTTTTTGGGACTGAATTTCTGGGATCAAAAGAATAAGAAGACATTGTTAAAAGGGATTCTCCCTTAGACACTATGAGTAAGAAGAAGAGAGTTCTTTCTTAAACCTCTTTTATAGAAAAAAATTGAGAAGTGGAAAAAAATTGATATGTTACTTCTCTTTATTGTGTTTAAACCATCCATAGTAACACTATGGTTCACACTACTGATGTTTTAAACTGCAGTGATCTAATTATTTATAGCATCCCGCCTTTTTATAACATAACTTTTCATTACATTCTACAAAACCGAGGATCTTTAATGTTTAGTGTCTTGGAAACCAGGAACTTATTACATGAAAAAAAAACATTCTTCTTAAAAACTTGAAAGGATTATCCTTAAGTTCATCCTAGTTTCATTTCTAAATCTCATAACCTAGGGACATACATCAAAATAAAGGGTGAGCAGAAGGCCCGTAAGGGAAACAAGAGAAACATTTAACATGTGAACTTGAGATACATCAACTATGTCATAAAAAAGATCTTTAAGGCATGAGAAAGAAATCATGTGTCATATCATAATAAAAATAACCTTTTTCATAACTTTAAGATGTGGCTACATCATTTAACATAGACAATCCTGAACATATCACCAAGGTCCATCCCCAAGGTGTCATTTGAAAATTACCAAGGTTATTCACCAAGATATCGTGAAAATTGTAATCTCTAGTGGTTACATCATTACCCAATGCATTGGAGCGCTATCAGGGTGCACCATTAAATTTTCCTTTATTATCATGTGAGACACATATATAATCATCAAACATTTCATAAATAACCCATATAGCATAAAATAAATGGGTTTCATTTCATAATCATAACGTTTTAAAAACTGCTTCAAAGAGATGATCTTTACATCACTTTAAAACCCACGGAAGGGGAGAGCGGGTCTCATGTATGTAAATACCAGAATTTAAAATAGAAAATTTTGATATATATGTTAATACCCCTATATAAATAAGATCTTTTAGTATTCACTTTATAACATAAAATAATTTTGAGAAAAGAGAGAGGCATTTTGAGATGAAAATTCTGCAGCATAACAGATATGTTTTGGGGTTTTAGAGAACATTGAAAAGAGAGGGGACATGGGTCACCCACTCATAAATGATCCATAAAACAGTAGAGGGACATAATATGAAGGATATATTAATATGGTAATGAAATTTGAAATATGTACCATATGGAATGAAGAACATGAAAGGAAGACAAAAATAATATTTCTCTTATGAAAATTCAGCAGCCTAATGGTGTCACTTAAACTTCAAAAAAATGAATTGACGAGATCAAATAGGGTCTCTCATCTTGTGAAAATAAAATATCAGTATCATAGATATAGATATCATACCCCAAAATAATAAAAATTAACTTGAAATACTTGACATGAAAGTAGAACTTCAAAACAAGAAGGGTGAAAGAACAACTTAAAAATTCGGCAGCCTAACGGCGCCACTTAAAACATCAAAATACTGAATTGAAGAGATCAAATAGGGTCTCTCATCATATGATCATAAAATATCAGTATGATAGATATAGATATCATACCCCAAAATAATAAAAAGGAACTTGAAATACTTGACAAGAAAATAGAACTTGAAAATGAGAAGGGTGAAAGAATCCGTTACAAAACTTTCGGCAGCCTAACGACGCCACTTAAAACATCAAAATACTGAATTGAAAAGAAAAAATGGGGGTATCTCATAATATGATCATAAAAGATAAATATGATAGATATATAGATAATACCCCAATATAATAAAAAGGAACTCGAAAGACTTGACAAGAAAATAGAACTTGAAAATGAGAAGGGTGAAAGAATCCATTACAAAAATTTCGGCAGCCTAACGGCGCCACTTAAACTTTCATAAAATGAAATGATGAGAGTAAGAGGGTGTCTCTCATCATGTGAGAATAAAAAGGAAAGTATAGTGAATATAAAAGAACATCCTCCAACATAAGAACATTGAGCATAAAAGAAATGACATAAAAGAGATCTCTTGAAAGGAAAGAGAGGGGGTCAGATCCCTTACCTTAAACGTAACTCTTAAAACTCAATGTTTGGGACCTTGAGGGCTTGGGGGCACCTTGGGAGGAATCCTTAGGAGGTAATGAAACCATAACTTCGTCGGGATAGAGTGGGTAGTCGAATGGATGAGAGGATTTTTTGGTATTTATAGGGAAAGTGAGGGGACAAGGCATTAATGGCCAAGGGACACCTCATAAGTGGGTTTCTCAAAACCATGTGCTCTCCCAAGATATTTCCCATGAAGTTAGGCCACATGGGGACCCCAATACAATAATTCATCACCTTTGGTCGGTCAACCCATAAAATATCTCATGACATCATCATGACATAGTTATGATGTCATTAAACATACTGAAACCCTAAAACTGTATTTTTACTATTCACTGAAAATTCAACTTTCTCAGAAAAATCCCAAAATTTCACCTTAACCAAATATCAATGCTCTAATTTTAAAAATGAACTCCATTTTATAAAAATAATTTTCTAAATATATTTAATTTATTTTTTAAACAAATACACTATTCACCGAAAATTCATTTTTTTCAGAAAAAACCCCAAAATTTACCTTAACATAATATCAATGCTCTGAGTTCAAAAATGAAATCCATTTTATAAAAATAAATTTCTAAATATTTCTAATTTAATTTTTAATTAAAAAACACTATTCACCTGAAAAAAACTAATACTTGAATAATAATTTATGAAACCGTTATTTAACCATTTTATTGAATCACATTACTTAATCAAGGTGCCTAGATTTTATTAATACTTTATTTAAGTGAGATTACTAATCCCTTTGGTCACATTACTAATCCTAAGCATAAAATCACAATTCATAATGTACTATTCATCAAAAATTATGTTGATCTTATTAGACTCTAAATTTCGTACTAAACATAATTGTAGAAGACCATTTTTTGAAAATCATTACACATTTTTAATTATTTAATGTTTACATAAACATTTTTTAAAATATCCTTTCTCTAAAATTCACAAAAAAATATGCATACTATATCTATCCAGATATTTAAAAAGTCATAAACATCATTATAAGAAGAAATCCCAATTTTTATTTAAAACAAAGGATTACACAAGGCAGTTACGGTCTCCTTACATAACCCCTTATCACACTAACATATGGCCTAAGTGTAAGGTGTGCTAAGGTGAGAGAACTTGAGGGAGGATCGACCAACATCGCACGAGTAGTAATTTCTATCACTTTGAACTTCTCGCAAAGGCGATCCCATTCTAGCTTCACATGATGAAGTTCATCTTGGGTTTGGTCCAGAGAAAAGCCCAGTGGTGCTACCTCCTTCCCAAGTTCTGTTAGATGGGCTTCAATCGGTCCAAGACTACTGGGTGAGGCCATCGATTCTTCTTTCTATATTAATTAACCAAGATTACTTTTATTTAGAGACAATAATCAAAACGTTTAGTTTCCAGTGGTCATATTGACCAATGGTCATATAATAGTCAACACCCAATGGTCTCATTTTAATTATACTCATGTTATCAAATGAAACATTTTTGTTGAGTATAAAAATAAAATAAAATAACACACAAAATTAGGAAACATGATTTATTCAAAATTTCGGGTCGTTACATTATTCATATATTTAATGAATTTTAGAATGAAGTTAATTCGTTTAAGGTAGAATTAGAAGAATCCATATGTGTAGTTTTTATTCTTAAGAAAAATTTAGTTTGAATGGATGATTTGGATTCAGTAAAGAAGATATTGGTATCTCATTTTGAGTGTAGTAACACTATGGAACATACTAATTATGTTTTAAACTATGGTGATCAAATTCTATATAGTTTTTATGAGTTTTAGGTTTAAGTTAATACATTTAATGTTTAATTATAATAAAAAATATATGGCTTTATATTCTTAAGGAAAATTCAGTTTCAAAGGATTATTTGGATTCAATAAAGAAGATATTGATATCTTAGTTTGACTGTAGTAATAATGCTGTGCACACTACTAATTTTTTAAACTATGGAGATCAAATTATATATATGTTTGATAAGTTTTAGGATGAATTTAATTCATTTAAGGTTACCTTAGTAGAATCTAGAGTTATAGTTTAGATTATTTTGGGAAATTTAGTTTCAAATTATGATTTGGATTCAGTAAAGAATATGTTGGAATCTCAGCTTCAGTGTAGTAATATTGTTGTGCACACTACTGTTGTTTTAAACCATGGTGATAAAATTATATCTAAGTTTAATGAGTTTTTTGATGAAGTTAATTCATTAAAGGTTTAATTATCAGAATCTAGAGATACAGTTTTTATTCTTACGGAAAATTCAGTTTTAAATGATGATTTGGATTCAGTAAAGAAGATGTTGGTATCTCAGTTTGAGTGTAGTAACACTGTAGTGAACATTAATGATGTTTTAAACTATGGTGACAAAATTATATCAATGGTTTATGAGTTATAGGATTATGTTAATTCTTTTAATGTTTCTTTATATGAATCTAGATTTAGATTTTACATTCTTAAAGAAAATTCAATTTCAAAGGATGATTTCGATTCAATAAATAAGATGTTGGTATCTCAGTTTGAGTGTAGTAACACTGTGGTGCACACGACTATTATTTTAAACCATGGCGATCAAATTATATATAAGTTCCATGAGTTTTAGTATGAATTTAATTCATCTAAGGTTTCATTAGTATAATTTATAGTTTTATTTTAGATTCATAAGAAAAATTACGTTTCAAAGGATGATTTAAAATTAGTAAAGAAGACGTTGGTATCTCAATTTGAGTGTAGTAACACTGTTGTACACACCAATTATGTTTTAAAATATGGCGATAAAAATATATCAAAGTTTGATAATTTTTAGACTAAATTTAATTCATTTAAGGTTTAGTTATTAGAATCCATAGCCGAATTTTGGATTCTTAAGGAAAATTATGTTTTAAAGGATGATTTGGATTCCATAAAGGAGATGTTGGTATCTAAAATTGAGTGAAGTAACATTGTGGTTCACACTATTGATGTTTTAAAATTTTATGATAAAATTGTATATAAATTGGATGAGGTTTAGACTGAATTTAATTAATTTAATGTTGCAATAGTAGAATTCAAATCTATAGTTTAGATTCTTAATGAAAATTCAGTTTTAAAGGATGATTTGGATTTAGTAGAGAAGATGTTGGTATCTCAGTTTGAGTGTAGTAACACTGTGATTCACACTACTGATGTTTTAAACTATGGTGATACAATTATACTTAAGTTTGATGAGTTTTAGATTGAATTTAATTCACTGAATGTTATATTAGTAGAATCCAGAGTTAGAGTTTATATTTTTAAGTAAAATTCAGTTTCCAAGGATGATTTAGATTCAGTAAAGAATATGTTGGTATATTTGTTTGAGTATAGTAACACTAATTTGTACAATAATGATGTTTTAATCTATGTATATAATTATTCTTGTTATTATTGGTCCAGAATGGACCATATCTACAATTTAAAGTTTATTTCCTTTGTCTAAAGACTCTAAACCTATTGAGGATGAAAGGAGAATTAAAAGGGTGAAAATTCATTTTGTTGGGAGTGACATTATGGGATCATAAAAAGAAAAAGAAATTGTTTAAAGGGATGTTACCTTAGTCACTATAGGGATAAATAAGGGAGTTATGGTTAAACCCCCTAGTGTAGAAGAGAATCGATACGTGGAAAAAATTGAGAAGTTACTTATACTGCTCATGTTGAAGCCATGTGTAGTAACACTGTGGTGCACACTAATGATGTTTTAAACTATAAAAATAAAATTATATATATTTAATGAGTTTTAGGATAAATATAATTCATTTAATTTTTAATTAGAAGAATTTTGAGATGTAGTTTATATTATTAAGGAAAATTCTGTTTTAAAGGATGATTTAGATTCAGTAAAGAAGATGTTGGTATCTCAGTTTGAGTATATCAAAGGAATTCAAAAATCCCAACCTAATCTGGTCTCCAATATATATTTTTATGGAATAAAGTTCCTAATTTTTTATTTTTTGGATGCATCTTAGGGATATATTATAACTAGAACATTTAAGTAAGGATCAACTATTCATGTTTCTAGGGAGGAGAAGTTGGAAGCTGACTATCTCGAATGTGACTCTCTGACTAAGAGAATTTACACAATGGAATGAAATATTATTTATATAAAGAACCCGAATGTCATTAAAATTGATCTATTTATATATATTCATATTATTCATAAATTTCCTTGATGTTCTTTCTATAATCTTGAGAATTTTGTGAATGATTTGAGAAGCTTAGTTTAAGAAAATATATCTTTTGTAAAAGATATCTACATGAAGACCCTGGTAGAAAAAAGATTTATTCTTTTTGGACTTAGAAATATGACTAGTTAACATTCCAATAAATTTTATTTTTTGGGAGAGAATATTCTAAAAATTAATCATATGGTTACCTAGTCTCAATCATTTGATTCTTCTTTATCTAAGGAAAATTTATTTGTTGAACCATCGGTGAGGATTGGTACTAAGAAGAGAAAATAATTTTTTTGTGGTTATTCCTCAGGTTGTTACAATTTCCTCTAATAATTCCAAAAGTTCTGTAATTATCTTTTATTTTTATTTTTATGTAATAAAAAATATAGTCTCTAGTTTCATAAGGAATTCATATTTTCAAATTTTCATCTATAGCTTTAGGAAAAAGTCATGGGCTGGTTTTATTGTGATTCTTGAATTATTATAGAATGTTATTGTGAAATGGATAGAAATGAACATGTATTAAATCTTTCATTTATGTGGCCAATGATCTCTTGTAACTTCTATTCATTATCACAACCCAACTACCTTATAGCGCCTAAAAGAGATCTTTGGTCCTGCCACCATGTATGCAATGGAAAATTAGAAGCTCATCCCTAAATCCTCAACTTATGTTGTTTCTCCTACTGTATCTTCAAATATTTAGTTATATACCATAGATAAATATTATTTGGTTGGAGATCAAGAATAATATAGTAGAATTCATGTTAGTACAATAAATATCATTCTATATGACATAGTTTTACTTAGAGGATAATTCAGTTCGTATGTCTTGGTTGGTGATCTTTGCAAATAAATTATTACATATCCTTTTTTCTCATCATCTTTTCCATCTGATCAGACTTAAAATTTTAAGAATCCACCCCCCTAAGAATAACTCTTCTTATGTTTCACCAAATGACTAATTATTCTTTCTATATTTTTTAATTGATGATTTTTTATATTATCTCTATGTCCATATGCGTATTCTACGAGTGTTTATATTTGAATGTTTACTATTTTTTCTCTAGATGTTTTTCATTGCATCAGTTATTTGTTTATCATTTTTTCTTTGAATGTTTATTTCTAAAGCTCAGGATAAAAATTATTCATCTCTATGATATTTTTAATCCATTTATACTTGATAATGTTATATATTAAAAGTTTTTATACCTTTTATCATCTTTTTTGAAATCACAAAATGGGGAGTATTTATGACAGTATTTGTTAAAATATTTATGACATAAAACAAAATTTTCAATTATTTCTTTAAATGGAAAGTATTTATAAGATCATTTTGATTATTTTTTTGGGTTTTGAGATCATTGAAATGGGAAGATTGTTGGATAGGCTTATTTTGTTCCACCATATCTCATAAAATCATCTACAATTTGATAGTCACAAAATCTTCATTTGTTTTACTGATATGTTTATCTTTAGTGTTTTAGGATCATATATCTTATTCTTAAATCATTTCAATTATTTGATTTGTCTTAAAAAAATTTCCCAATGAATTTATCTTATGCACTAAATAATTCTATTACGGATAGACTCATCACTAGTGATAGAATTATGTTGGAACTAAAGGAATTTATTTTGAAGAAGACCAACATGAATGAATTATATTATTATGTATATAAATTATCTTATATATTAGAAAAATTTTATTATAAAAAGAATTTAATCTTAGAATGTTAAATTATATGGATTTTTAGCTAAGTCATTTCTCTTACACAGATATTGATTTATCTTATGAAAAGTAACTTTATAAAGAAATTATCTTACACATTGAAGAATTAAAAGAGCTAATAAATCATTAATATTATAGAGTTTATTTTTCTTAAAGAAGTTGTTTCTCTTATGATGCTAGAATTATCTTACTAGGGATCAATATTTTATTCTTAGAGTTTTTGAATCATTTGGATACACTCTTTAGTTTTTTTTATATTTTGGAAAGTCAAATTATGTTTTCTTATGTATCCGAAAATAAATAATATAAATAAAGAACAACTGACTTTATTGAAGAATATATTTCCAATAATGGAATGATATGATGAAGACACAATCTTCTATGAAATAATATCTATATTCCTTACATATTTGGAAAAGAAGGATGAATTATAATTAAGATCCATTAAGTTTTGATTTTAAAATTATTATTCATTTGACGATTGGGATTAACAAATGTTCTTAGTTAAAATTAAAAAGAGGAGATATAAAAGGAAGAATATGTGGATGAGTAAAAAGAGGATGATAGTTTTCAAAAACATATTACCTTTCTCCAATGCATGATCAATTCTTAATAATATATTTTTTTGGGATTATAAGTCCATATATTATTATTTAAGAACCACTAGAGATGATCCTTGAAGATATTCTATCTCTCTAGGTTTTTCTTCTTCATTATTCATTTGTTTCTCACAACTGTGTGATGAACCTACATCAATATTTATTTTCATCATTGTATTGATTTACACTTGTTATTTTGAGTGCGACAAGACCATGGATAGGTTTTATAAATGGAGATCCAAGTTAAAATATCTTGTAACTTTATACCAAGTAAAAACTACTTTCACTCAGCTGATTAGTCCTTGTAAAAACGACTGGTCTAGTGAAAATCACCGAACTCATAGAGTAGAGTGTTTTCAATGTGGAATAGGGGTTCTTCATGCTCATAACCTCTATAAATAATTTGTGTTATATATTTATCTCACAATTTTTCATTCCATTTATTATTCATGATAAGAGAATATCAGAATCACTAATACCTAAATATATGGTGTTTTTATGTGAATAAAATTTTAAGTACTCAATTCATCCCCCCTCTCAAGTCATTGTGAATCCTTATCTGACCAACAATAGGGTTCCATTTGAATGCTTGAATGAAAACTATTGATATACGAGGACTCTAATAGGAGAAGGTGTTGATCCAAAAAACCTTTAAAATCCACTGAAAATTATATTAGAACATCCTCTTGAGTTTTAATAGTTCTCTTAGAATAACCATTCATTCGAGGGTGATAATCAGAGTTGAAACTTAACTTTTTATCCAATTCTTACTGAAGGATTCTCCAGAAAATCGATGTAAAACCTAGATCTTGATCAGATACAATAGAGAGTGGTACTCCAGGAAGTCTTTCCACTTCTCTTCTATATATATTTTCGAGTTGGTCAATATATAAATATCCCTAGATAGAAATGAAATGCACTGACATAGTAAAGCAATCGACTACCACCTAAATGGATTTATATAATTTAGATATTTTTAGGATTACTATAATAAAATAAATGGTTATGTTTTCCCATTTCCATAGTGTTATGGGTAATGGTTACAACATACCCTTAGACTTATATCATTAATCCTTGGAATTGTAGTAAAACCAAGCTATCAAGATGAAAGATGCTGGGGAGGGGAAGTTCCTTGTAGATAGTCTGGTTGAATTCCCTAAGACCATCGGGTCATGCAATCTCCTAAGCCTACGAGCCATGTAATATCTGAGACTATGGGCTTTGTAAGTGTTCCCCCTCATACCTTGAAAGGGGGGTTATCAAGAATAAAAAAAATGAAGGCCTTTGGGCCATTCAGGCTAGTAAAACCAAGCATCAGGACCCAAATTATATAATCTCTATCTTTATGCTGTCACACTAACATTTTTTATTTAGAACAATATATATATTAGTTCTCCCTATGATAAAAAAACATTTTTATTGAATATTTTATTTATAATAAATGATAAAATTTCCTCAAATTGTGTAAATAAGTTTATTTATAAATTATTTGGGATTAGATCATTCATTTAAAAATTTGATGGAAATTCCAGTTTTACCCTTTATAGTGCACTATAGTATTTCAACGATAAGTAATTTAATATTTATTATTTAAGCTTTTAATTTTGTAACTGTGTTCTAACATAATGGGATACAACTTTTGTTCAAGAAATTGGAGCTAAATCGTGCATTTGGTTGGACTAAATAGACAATGAATCCAAATGTGGGCTGGGCCCGCAAGATTGGACATTGGCTATGTATTTGGGCCATAAAATCTTCATAAAATATTTTATTAGACCCAAACTTTGATAGGATCTCTCCAACAAAATTTTGAACAAATCATTATTCTATAAGAACAGCTGGTTCACGCGTTTTGGACGTCAAATGGGCAGTGCAATTAAGATTAAAATATTTGGTCGTGATTCCCCATTCACACTTGAAACCTATTTAAACCTATCCTCTCCTAAACTATAAAAATCAGTGTTTATCCCATTTGAAAGGTTGGGACGTTCATTGGGATGTTTAGGGAAGAGGATACGTGTATCCACTCTAATTATCCAACCATTTAAACAAGGGTATCTCTTGAAGCAAGGATCCCTTCGACGAATCATTCTTCTTCTTCTTCTTAGTGTTGTAATGATTTTGTGTGTGTAATAAAATTATTTGTTCTTATTTTATTTTTTTTATTTTTTTATTTTTTTAAAATATATTCTTCTATTAATCTTCCTAATTGGGATGAAATCAAGAGTAGAAAAGATATTGAGTTCTACCCTCTCTAAACCTTTGCAAATGCAAAACGTTTCTACGATGACTACACAACCCATGGAAGAGTAGTTATTTTTAATAATCAATCTACCTCTCACATCTTTCATTCATTTATTTTTAATCAATGAGATACTTTAATTCACATAATATGATATATTAATTTAATTTTTAATTTAAATGAAACTAATAAAGAAATTGAACAATAAACATAAATCACGCGAGGTTGAGAATTGTGTGAATTGTGAGAGCGCGAACTTAATTAGTAATTCAAAACCACATGAGATCAATTTGTAGTATTAAAATATAATCCCTAAACTCAGTTAATTATAATTTTCAAAGAGAATATGTGACTTAATTTACCACTAACCATAAGATAACCTTAGAACATCCATCAAAGTAGGGTGTTGCGATTTCTTGTTCCGAAGTTAGCCTAGGGTTAAATTCACCCCATATTTATGGTAAAGTTAATTATCAAAGGGTTCAGGATTTAAAAAATTAAGGGATAATAATTATCTGTATATTAATTTAAATTATAATTATTAATAAATTATTAAAGTGGTGTATTTATATTGATTATGCCTTTTAAAATATTTTCTAAAAAAAATATCTCCTTGTTGTGTCTTTTTATCGAACATTATTTTAAAAAAACAATCTTCTTCCAGAAAACTTCTTATAGCTTTATGAATGGTAAAAAACCCCACACATACATTAAAGTAGTGTTATTATTATATTTTATGTCATTTTCCAAATACCTTTAGTAAGTTTTCAAATTTACTTCCTCCTTTGAGAGACTACGTTGGTCAGCCACTCTGCTGCAACTAAGTACCCAAAAACCACTAATCATTTGAGGGAACCCATGAAGGAGCCTTTCAAATTGGATCCATTGTAGGGGATGCAAGTAATTATTTCAACCAATTAGAGGTATTTATTTTATTTTACACTTTATTCTCTTCTTCTCTTCTTTCTTCCTTCTTTACCCAATCTGAAATTTTTCCCTTCTTTTTTTATTTTCTTCTTCTTCTTTTTGGACCATCAACTCAAACTTATTATCTTTTATTTTTTTATGTTCCAATTTTATTCTATTCATTTTTATTTGATTTATAACATGAAATAGTCCCAAATATCTCTTAGATATTGATCCTAAGATTAAACGTATCATTCAGGCTCGAATCAGCCATTCTCAGTCAATGGGAATTTTCAACACTCAACCAGTTGGAGAATTCCTCCACTCCCAGAACATTGAAATTGGAAGAAATTAAAATTAAACTATAAAATAATAAAAAATGGATGAAAATAATGGAAATGAATTTAATAGAACCATTCAAGAATTGGTTGAACCTAATATTAATTATCAAGCAAATTTTATTTCATACCCAAATCTCGAATCGGACTTTGAACTGAAATCTGGGTTAATTCACCTTCTTCCAAAGTTTCATGGATTATCTGGTGAGGAACCAAACAAACAACTTAAATAATTTAATGTGGTTTTCTCAAACCTGAAGCCAAGAAATATATATGAAGATCAAATCAAACTAAGATAATTCCCAATCTCACTTAATGGAGCTGCGAAAGATTGGATGTATTATTTACAACTTGAAGATGTAACTTGTTGGAATGAACTGAAACGTATTTTCTTGTAGAGATTTTTTCTAGATTCAAGGACCACATCCATTTTATAGGAGATCTCGGGGATCAAGCAAGCCCAAGGGGATTCGATGTATGAGTACTGGGAGTGATTCAAGAAGTTGTGTGCAAGATTCCCACATCCCAGAATCTGTGAGCAAATCCTCATCCAATACTTCATTGAAGGAATCACACCTATGGAGAGAATCATGGTGGATTCTATAGCTGTAGGACCATTGTTGGAAAAAACACCAGCAGCTACACATGCGTTTATTGACAAGATGGCCAAAAACTCCAAAAAATTTAGAGATCGAGGTACACCATATGTTAGGGGAGTACATTAGGTAAGTCCTTCTCTTGAGAGTCATTTGATTTATACAAAGTTAGAAGAATTGAACACTATGGTGAGGAAAATTTCTTTGGCTCAAAAGACATCTCAACCCACTCCTTCAAGGCCTTGTGGCATTTTCACTAAGAAAAGCCACCCAATTGATTGTTTCCCCCAACTACAAGAATCATAAGATTGTGTAGTTTTGTTTCCTGAGAGACCATATCAGCAGAATCAACAACCATATCCCCAAAAGAATCTTGATTACTTTGCTCCAACATACAACCAAGGGTTGAAGGATCAATCAGACATGAGGTATGTATCTAGATAACAACAAAGGTCCCCTTTTCAACAAAATTTCCTGCAGCCTCCACCCTACCAACATGGTTTCCAACAACACAAAGGTGATTTGAAGCTCAAGCATCAATAAGTCAACAAAAATGGAACCCTCAACCAAAGTTATATTCTAACACAAATGACCTTTTGAAGAAAATTGTTCTTGATCAATAGAATGAGGTGAAGATTCAAGGTTTGGAGATGAGGGAGTTGAAGACTCAAATTATCCAAATTGTCACCACCATCCATGAACTGGTAAGTAATAATTATGAAAATATACCTTCCCAAACTACTCCAAATCCAAAAGGGAATGTTAGTTCCATTGCATTGAGAAGTGGGAAGAAAACAACTGATACATCTACACCTATCGTTCCACCGAGATTCACCTCAAATCCAGAGAAGACCCATTCAAAAATAGCTGATGGGCAACTCAAGGAGAAAGATAAATGTAAGAAAAAGATTAATGATGTTCCTCATAAACCCCTTCCATTTCCAAAAAGGTTTGTACAAACCATGAAGATGGCTGATGAGGCAATGAAAAAAGAGGTTTTGGACACATTTAAGCATGTGTAGATCAATATACCTCTACATGAAGCTATAAAGAAATAACCAAGTAATTCAAAATTCATAAAATAACTTTTTAACAATCAAAGAGGGACCAAGTGAAATGAGAGGATTAATATTGGAAGGAATGTATCAACAATAATTACACCAACTCTAGCAATTCCAAAAAAGTGCAAGGATCACAGGACATTCACCATCCCATTCACCATAAGGGAGTTACACTCTTTTGATGCACTTTGTGATTTAGGAGATTCCATAAATGTGATGATTCACTCTGTATTCTCTTCATTCCAGGTTGGTGAGTTAAAGCTGACAAGAGTAGTGGTGTAGTTGTAAAATAGAGCTACAACATATCCAACGGGAGTCCTTGAGGATGTACTTATTCAGGTAAGAGAAATGATCTTTCTAGCATATTTATACATGCTTAACATGGAGGATGATCAGGTAAGTTCTCATTCTTACATTATCTTAGGTAGACCTTTACTCAAAACTACAAAAACTATCATAAATGTCAATGAGGGTACACTTTCCTTGGAATCTGGGTATGAAGTTGTGATATTTAATGTTATGGACTCCATGAAGTACCCCTTAGAGGACCATTCTGCATTTTTTATCTCCCATTTTGAACCACAAAATAAAAACCCCTTATAATTTGATTATCATATGATTAGGGATATTATGAGTATTGGTTCTAGTTTGATGTCTAAAAGTAATTCCACACCTATTTCTAATTCACAACACTCTCTTAGATTTGATTTTGAAATGGATTCATATTCTGATTTTGATCATGTGAACTCTAATTATGACATTGTTATTGAGTATGCTGATAGATTTGATGCTTTATTATCTAATTTTGATGATGTATATTATGATACTGATGTTCATTGTTCACATATTTCAGTTCTATAAATTTCTCTATCCATACATGACCACCTACATTGGAACACAATCCATTTCCACCTAATCCAAAATACTCATACTGGTTAAGTGGTGAGAAATTACCTGTTATCATTTCTAATAATCTCCCTTTTGAACATGAAGAAAAACTTTTGATTATTTGGAGGGAGAACATTAAGGCAATCAGGTGGACCTTGGCTAACATATTCGGTATTATCCCCTCCATTTTCATGCATTGGATTATTTTGGAGGATGAGGCTAAACTGGTTAGACAACCACAAAAGAGACTCAATCCAACCCTTCTATAAGTTATTAAAAAAGTGGTTGAAAAATTTCTCGAGGCAGGTATAATTTATCCCATTTAATATTCTCAGTGGGTGAGTTCTATTCAATTTGTACCTAAGAAAAGTGGTGTTACAATTGTTAAAAATGAGAAAGATGAGTTAGTTCAAATGAGGGTGAAAAATAGTTGGCGTGTGTGAATTGATTATAGGAAACTAAATCAAAACACTCGCAAGGACCATTTCTCCATCCCATTTATTGATCAAATTCTTGAGAGACTAGGTGGGAAGACACATTATTATTTCTTGGATGTATTTTTTTGGATATTTTGAGGTTACTATTTCTCTGGAAGATTAGGAGAAGACAACATTCACTTGTCCATTTGGTACATTTGCCTACCAAATGATGCCATTTGGACTTTGAAATTCCCTAGGTACCTTCCATAGAGGCAGGGTGAGTATTTTTTTTTTCATATTTCATTGATTCCTTCATCAAGGTATTTATGGATGATTTTACAGTGTATGAGTATTCATTTGATGTCTATATCTCTAGTTTGAGAAAGGTTTTGAGTCATTATATTGAGAAGAATCTGGTATTAAGCTTTGAAAAGTGTAACTTCATGGTAGAGCATGGGATTGTCTTAGGGCATGTAGTGTCAAAACATGGGATAGAGGATGATTGATCTTATGTATATATAATTTCATCCTTACCCTATCTTTCAGGTGTGTGTGATGTTAGATCTTTCCTAGGGCATGTGGGATTTTATCGACGCTTCATCAAAGATCATAGTAAGATTGATCTTACTATGTCACGATTACTGCATAAGGATTCTGATTTTGTGTTTGATGATTCTTTCAGGACTTCCTTTGATGAGCTAAAGAAGTGTCTGACCACTCCACCTATCATACAACCCCCACGGTGGGAGCTTCTTTTTGAGCTTATGTGTGATGCCTCCAACTTTGTAGTTGGGGTTGTCTTATCTCATAGGGTGGAGGGACGTTCACATGTGATTTCATATGAATTAAGGACACTGGATTCATCCCAATACAATTACATAACCATAGAAAAAGAGTTTCTTGCTTTCATATTTTCTTTAGATAAATTTCATTCATATTTATTGGGATCTAAAGTAGTTGTTTCTCTGACCATGTAGCTCTGAGGTGCCTCTTGAAGAATCCAGATGCAAATACCAAACTTATCTGATGGATACTCCTTCTTTAGAAATTTTATATTGAGATAAAGGATAATAAGGGGTTGGAAAACCTAGTGGCATACCACATGAGTAGGCTCACTCACACACTAGAGGATGGCACCTTGGACCTGGTACCACTTCGAGACAATTTCCCCAATGAGCATCTTTATTCCATCTCAGGTACACATCCTTGGTATAATGATTTAGTGAACTACCTTGTGGCCTCTGAAATTCCTAAAACTTTAAATAAACGTCATGTCCAAAAATTAAAAAGTGAGTCTATATTTTATGTGGGGGATGATCCCTACTTATGGAACATGTATAGTAACCAAGTTATTATGAGGTGTGTTCCTGATCATGAGTTTGGTCTATTATGCATTTATTTCATACACTTGCTTATGGTGGGAACTTTGGACCCCAACTCATAGAAAGAAAAGTTTTGGACTCTGGATTGTATTGTCCTAGTTTATTCCATGATGCATATGTATTTTCTAAGTCGTGTTCATGTTTCCAATACAATGGTAATATTTATAGAAGACAAGAGATTCCCTAACAACCCATATTATTCTGTGAGTTTTTTGAAGTATGGGGCATCAATTTTATGGGTTTTTTTCTAGTTCATTTGGTTTTTTGTTTATTTTTGTTGCTATTGATTATGTGAGTAAATGTGTGGAGGCTAAGGCCACCAGCAGTGATGATTATCATGTTATAGTGGACATTGTCAAGACATAAAGTTTTTGTAGGTTTGGAGTACCAAAGGCCATCATCAGTGACCAAGGGACACACTTCTGCAATCGTAATTTTTGTTCCCTCCTTTGGAAGTATGGGGTGACACATAAAATATCAACACAATACCACCCACAAACAAATGCTCGGGATGAGGTTTCAAATAGAGAGTTGAAACAAATTTTGGAGAAAATCGTGAATCCAAATAGGAAGGATTAGAGTAAGCGCTTGGATGATGCATTGTGGGCTTATAGGACATCATACAAGACCCCCATCAGTATGTCCCCATTTTAGATTGTTTTTGGGAAATCCTATCATCTACCTGTGGAAGTTAAGCATCAGGATTATTGGGATTTAAAGAAATGTTACATGGATTTGGCCTAAGATGGAATCCAAAGGAAGCTACAAATTCAAGATATTGAGGAGATTTTATTGTCTTCATATGAGAAATCGAGGCTCTACAAGGAAAGATAAAAAGAAGCTCATGAGAAAATAATCCTGAAAAAATAATTTCAAGTTGGAGAGAAAGTCTTGCTCTATAGTTCAGGAATAAAGCTGATGCCTGTTAAGTTACATTCCAGGTGGTTAGGTATGAATGTTGTGACTAATGTTTTTTCTTTATGGTGTATTGGAGATCGCATAAGATGATACTAGAAGGATATTTATAGTCAACATGCAACGTTTTAAGAAATACATTGAGGGACTTCCTACTGATACAGTGGATTTCATCACACTGCATGACCCCATCACCACTTGAGCATATCAGCCTGTTTCTAACCCTTTAACTTTTATATTATTTGTCCTAATTAAAATTATAAATTTCATGTGCATATATCATCTCATTGGTTCACATTGAGGACAATGTAATATTTTAAGTCTGGGGGAGTGGACAATATTTTGGGGTAGATATTTAGGGTTTTCATTTGTGTGTTTTTTGTGTATTTTTTGTTAAGTGTTTGGTTAAAATTTTGAGAAAAAAACAAAAAAGAAATCAATAAAAAAATATATCATGTAAAATTCTCATGTAGAACATTTGATAAATGCATGTTTTCAAAATTCATTGGTAGAAATATAAGAATGAGTAATATTTCATCATCAAGGGTTGAATTTTACAAAAATTGAAGTCGTCGATGATATGAATGGTTGGGCCATTATAAAACCTTTTATATTTTGACATCATTATTTGTGATATTTGTTCATGGTAAATTGTGTCATTTATTTCTCCACACATTTTTTCACAAAATCATGACTTTTGAGTTTCTCTTACCGAATTGAATGTTTATTCAGGGTAAGTAATCCTTTTCAACTTATAACATTGTCTTTCCATACGTTCATTTCTCTACCGATCATTTCCATCACTATACCATATTGACCTATGTGTGTGTACCTAATATCTGAATATTCTACACCGTCTAAAAAAATTCAAAAAATAAAATAAAAAAATTCAATAAAGAGGGGAGTGAGGAAATGTACAACATGTGGGGACATTTTAGTCGGGAGATCATGGTTTGACTTCTGGGAATGCTTAAATGAGTGAGTTTTGGAATTTGATTGCAAAGGATGTTGAACAGTATTGGTGGAATATAATAAGGTAAGAAAAGTTTTTATTGACCTGAGTATACTAGATAAACGGTTGAGAGACAATCTTAGAATGGTTGGCACACACACACATGGAGAATTAGTGGCATGGTAGACCCATGAATTATTTCACTGTGTTGGGTGTTATGACTCTCAATAGATTTTATTTTGAAACAATTTATGAGACAATGAATTTAAAAATTATTTATATTTACTCTTGTTTTCATTATTACATTGCCTATATTTTCACTGTGGATTGAGGAATTTGAATATGCATATCTTGTCAGAATTTTTCCGAATAGATGATATGAGGTTTTTCCCAAGAGTGAAAAAGGGTAATTATGGAGGAGTTGATAAAAAAAATTTATTGAAAAATTTATTGATAATAAATGATAAAATTTCCTTAAATTGTGTTAAGTATGTTTATTTATAAAATATTTGGTATTAGATCATTCATTTGAAAATTTTATGGAAATTCTAGTTTTACCCTTTATTGTTAACTGTAGTATTTTGAAGATAAATACTTTAATATTTATTATTTGAACTTGAAATTTTTTAACTATGTTCCTGAATTATTGGGATACAATTTTTTTTTATAAAATTGGATCTAAATCATGCATTTGGTTGGACTAAATAGAACATGAAGCCAAAGGTGGGCTAGGCCCATCAGATTGGACATTGGTTATGTATTTGGGCCATAACGTTTTCATAGAAGCTTGTATGGGGCTCAAATATTTAGAGGAGATATAAAACAAAATTGTGAAAAAATAATTGTTCTGGAATAATAGATGGTTCACGCGTTTTGGAGGTCAAATGGGCAGTGTAAGTTGGCTTAAAATATTTGTCTGAGATTCCACATCCGCACTTGAAACCTCTTTAAACTTTTCCTCCCCTCCACTCAATAAATTAGTATTTTTATCATTTTTAGGGGTTGGTACATGCATTAGTAAGTTTAATTCATATGATAAGTGGATCCAATCCAATTATACAACCATTTCAAGAAGGGTATCTCTTGAAGCGAGGATCCCTTCTACGAAGCCTTCTTCTTCTTCTTTGTGTTCTAATGGTTTTGTTTGTGTAATAAACTTATTGGTTCTTCTTTTATTTATTCTATTTTCTTCTATTTTATTCAAATTTCTTCTTCTCTTAATCTTCCAAATTGGACTGGAATCAAGAGTAGAAATGATATTAGGTTCTATCCTCTCTAAACCTTTGCAAATGAAAAACGTTTCTATAATGACTACACCGCCCATGGAAGAGTAGTTCATTTTTGTAATCGATCTACCTCTCACCTCCTTCATTAATTTATTTTGAATCAATGAGATACTTTAATTCACATAATATAATCTATTAATTGACTTTTTAATTTAAATGAAACTAAGAAAGATATTGAATAATAAACACAAATCATGAGAGGTCGAGAATTGTGTGAATTGTGAGAGAACTAACTTAATTAGTAATTCAAAACCATATAAGATCAATTTTCAGTGTTCAAATATAATCCTGAAACTCAATTAATTATAATTTTCAGAGAGGATATCTGCCTTAATTTTCTATGGACCATAATCTAACCTTATAACATCCATCAATGCAGGGTGCTGTGATTACATGTTCCGAAGCTATCCTAGGGTTAAATTCACTTCATCTTTGTGGTAAAGTTAATTCTCATAGGGTTAGGTATTTAACAAATTAAGGGGTCATAATTAAGTGGATATTAATTTAAATTATAATTATTAATAAATGATTGAACAGGTAGGGTTATATTGATTACACCTTTTAAAATATTTTCTAAAAAAACATCTTCTAGTTGTATCTTTTTATCGAACATTATTTCAAAAATAAAAACAAAAAAAATTATACAATATTATTCCAGAAAAATTCTTCTAGCTTTAGGAATGTTAAACAACCCCCACATCCTTTCAATTAGTTTTATTATTCCATTTTATGTTATTTTAAAACTACCTTTAGTAAGTTGTCAAATTTACTTCTTCCTTTGAGATACAACCTTGGTCAGTCACTCTACTGCATCTAAGTACCCAAAAACCACTAATCATTTGAGGGTTCCCATGACTACTCCTTTCACCCAATATGAATAAAAAACATGATATTAGCACATAATATAGAGTTTTCTTATATAGTTATAGTTTTTACTGGACACGTATCTAGTTTCAAACCTTATAAATCCATACTTCAAAAATTTAAACTCTGATATATTTTGTACATTTTTATATAGATTTGAATTATATTTATAGGCCTCCTTAAACTTCTTAAGAATGTATGATTGAGTAGTTATTTTAGAAAGTTAGGATGAAATTCCATTTACGATTCCCATGACCATCCTTTTCTTGTTCAATAAGATTGGACCCCTCTTAATCCTTATCATGTATAGGGTTGTAGGATCATTTAAAATTGGAGTATATAACACTTTATTCTCATTCCAAGGTTGGTAAATGATTTAACACTCATAATCCTTGATCTTATTTATCCAACTTCATTGGAGAATATTGATATCTTTTTTGTAAAAATATAATTGAGGATATCATGATCTGTATATATGTCACAAATCTCCCCAAAAAGACAACATATCTAAATATTTAATGAAAATATTACTATAGATAACTTCAAATAACATGTCGGGTAGTTCTACTAATGGATCATTAATTTTTTGGAGGCATAGGATATCACTCTTTCATTTTTCATCACTACACAACCCAATAATTTCTTGGATATATAACTATAGATCATAAATTCTTCCCCACTTGTGGGTAGTGTGAGTATAGGTTTAGTGATTAACCTCTTCTTTAACTATTTTAATCTCTACTCACATTCATCTATTTAATAAAACTTTACTCCCCTTCAATTTAGATTAGTTAGAGGTTTTTATTATCATGATAATTTTCTCACAAATCAATGATAGTATGCAACTAATATAATACAACTATGGATCTTGGTTATATATTTTTGTCTGGGATATTCTTTAACCACCTATGCTTTCAAAGGTTCTATAGATATCACTTTTCTTGTGATAACATTTCCCAAATATGTTACTTTCTGCATTCAAAATTTACATTTATTATAATTCTCATATAACTTCCCTTTTTCAAAGTTCTTAGCACATTATTAAAATGGTCATCATATTCCTACTTTCTTTTATAGTATGTGAGAATATTTTCTATGAAGGACACTAAATGTTTTTTGAGGTAATCTTTTTCGACTCTATTAATCAAATCCATGAATATTTATGGAGAATTAGTAATTCTAAATGGAAGTATTATGTACTCATTGTACCTATATACTCTATGAAAATCAGTCTTGGGAATACCCACCTTGTTATCCTTTAATTAATAATGTCCACAATGAATATATATCTTAGATATGTATTGGTATCCTTGTATCTAGTAAAATAAATCATTAATTTGTTCTTGGGTATAATTTTTCTTTATTACGATCTTGTTGAGTTCAAGATATTTGATGAAAATATGCATTGATCTATCCTTTTTCTTGAAAAAAGGACTAACATTCACTATATTTAATCACTTGGGAATATAAAAACTTTATCCAAATTCTTTTTCATCTTATTTTTTAGCTCTTGATGTTCAATAGTGGACATTCTATATAGAGTCATGGATATTGGAAGGCTTATAAGTATAAGTTTGACTAAGAACTCAACCTCTTGGTTAGGATGAAGAACAAAATTTTCTTTAAGGAAAACATCAACATACTCTCATACAATGGGAATGTCATTTGGGATGAGATTCTCATGGTCACAATAATTTGAGCTATATAAACTTAATCATAGGGTAATAATATCCATGATTGGGATGCTATTTTCAAAAGATATTCATCCTCCACTTCATACTTGTATAGGAACAGTGGTTGTTTTGAGATATGGAAATTTACTTTCTTCTCCTAGTAATTTATGTTGTATCTATATAAGGATAAAAAATTCATTTCTATAATAACATCAAATTCTACTAAATGGATTATCATAAGGTTTATTAGGATATTCAGCCCAAAATTATTGACCGGGGATGAGTTATATTCTTGGGATTAAATAATTTCCCCATTTTACATTTTCACAAATAACTCAACTTCCATGCTTCTTGGTAGTGTTTGAATAGTTATACTAAAATGAAATGATATGAAATAATGTGTAGAACTAGAATCAAATATCATTTTTTATATTCTTTATTGAATAACTAGCCTATCTATCACCACTTCATTGTCAGGATCCACCTCAATAGTTGTGATAGAATATGATCCTCCTTTCTCTATAGGACTTGGAGTTTGTTTTAATAGATTATATTTGAAAACCCTTGTCTTAGGGGATTTGTTTTCATATAATCCAGGTTCTTTATAGTTGAAAAATTGGACCATGGGATGAGGATTGGCCAGAACTCTCTTTTCTTCGATCACATCATTATGCATATTCATATCCTTCTAACATTCATTAGATTGATTCCCTTCCCTTTCCCACTTAAAATACCTCATTTTCCCATTGTGGTAGTTTCCACAATTATTTTTACCACATTTATTACAGATGGGATATTGGGTTCTTTTCCACCATGAGAATTATCTTTTGATACTATATAGTTAAAATTTATCTTCTTTTTCTTACCTTTAGTCCCATGAGACCACAGAGAATCACCCATATCCATTTCGACTTTGAGTTAACATGATACTATTTTCTCATAACTATCAAAGTCTCAAATTTATAATTATTTTTATAGACTTATCCATAAACCACTAAATAAGTGATCGACTTTACTTTTAGGGTCAATGAAAAATCTTAATTCTTATCTTACAAGACTTATGAAGATTTCTTCATACTCTTAGAAGGATTCATCATCATTTTACTCAATCCCAAGTAATTCCATCACCATTTTTATATGGAAGGTGTTATAAGAATATTTAATGAAAAATATTTTCTTAATTCATCCCAATACATAGACTTGACATCTTCCATGGTCTTTATATTCAAGATCAGTGTCCACTACTGACCAGCCTCCCCCTCTAAGTGATAAATGACCAATATAAACTTCTATTGTTTGGAATATTAGAGGATAAGGAATATATTCTTAGTGGATTTAATCTATTGTTTCTAGATTAAGGGTTCACAATATCCACTAAAAATTAGAATATTTTGTTTCAAAAAGATCTCAATTGTAACCTACTATTTCTTAACAAAAAGTGGAATTCCACCAAATTTAAGTTATTTTTAAAAACATGAGTTAGTTGATAAATAAATACTATGAAATTATCAACCCCATCCCCCATTGGGTTAGGTATCTCATTTGGGGAATCATAACATTTTCCATCACCTGGGTTGTTGACACGGTTTCTCCTATTTCCACCATTTGAATAAAATAAAGAAAAATTAGGGGTGATAATTTCAAACTATTAGGCATATAAAAGGAAAAATATGAATATAAAAAAAATACAAATTAAATATTCAACCTATCTCAAGAATTTCTAGGCTTTAATCTATGTTATACATGAAAATTTTCCTATTGGGTTTTTAATAAAATAATCTATTTAATCTCTCAATAATGGTTCATAAAAAGTTTTTGAATTTAGGAAAGTATATTACTCATGAATTTCAAACCATGTGTAAAGCAAAGCCTCTTTTTCATGAAATAGTTATAGGTTGAGTTAATACCCAATGATCTGTTTTGGGTTTATTACCACTAGGTACAATAAGAAGAAAAAATTTCTATATCCATGATCCACAATCGTGGTTATATGGGTCAAAACCATGGCTATAAGATATAGCCACCATTTCAATGTCCCGCTCTTTGTATTGTAATGGCTATATAAAAAATCTATATCCATTGTTGTTATGATCTGTATCCATGGTTTCCACCATGGAAACAATACCTATAGCCACGTTTTTAGAAATCACGTAAATAGCAAAATAGGTTGTCCACCATGGAAATAGGGCTACATATATGGTTTAAACTATGGATACATGGTCTATTTACATGGTAGAAAACTATATATATATCCCCTATAAAATATGGCTATATGTGAAAAATAAATTTTCTCAAGTGGGATTCAATCTCTATACCTCCACCATGGGTAGGCAGTCGCATTAACACTACACCAGAAGAAAATTATGGCATATAAATATATAATTTTTCATATATATAACTTTAAAAACTATTTTAATAAGAAAATAACTATGGAAATATTTCTTAACATTAGATTCCCATGTGATTGTTTCCCATGTTTAGGCAGGAAACATATAGGCACAGTTTTTAAAAACTATGGCTATACGTATAGTCTATAGCCATGGTTTTATAGAACCATGGTTATAAGATTTTAATTTTTTTTATATCACGAGTTTAAGAAAACTTTGGCTATATATTTAACATAAATACCTATAGCCATGGTTTTGTAATACCGTGGCTATATCCTGGTTTTCTAGTAGTGTACATATATGCTAGAGCCACATCCACTTGTAGTATCTATACATGGATTTAATTAATTTAAAAACAATTCCCTTTATAATTTATCAAAATTTAAGGATGTTTTCCTATACATAGATATATCCCTAGTATTTTTAGTAATTTATTATTATGTTAATCCCTAAAAATAACTAGACCTTTCTCTAATACTAACTATATAAACCCATATTTCTAATATATTTTAAATAATTATTTTCATCATAAATATCCATATAATACATTATCATGAGATTAAGAGGCCTAGTTTATTTCGAAAATTAGATACATTAACCATTAATTTAAAATAAAAAACAAATTATTTATTTATAAATCTATAAATTACTTTTAATTTCCTTTTAACTATTAATACTACACAAGATAAATTGGGGACATAAAAAAGATAGGGGTGATATATAAAGACCATTAATGGAATAATCAAGCATAGAATGATGATAAATAATACATTCAGTTCAATAGGCATATCATGATAATATAAAGAGGTAATAATCCCACATACTCACATGGAGGGATGTCATGAGAAAACAATATCATAAAATGATGATATCATAGGTTTGTGGAAATAATATAAACTACAAAATCATATGAATAAGTCAATTATAAACATAAATACATCATAACATATCGTGATTAGGATAACCATCCATGTAGTATACATGATATCTCATAATATTAAAAAATTACCCAATTCCTTGGAGCGCTATCAAAGCTCACCCTTCATATTATTAAACTTTATGTGTTCCACATCGATCATATAACCAAGAATATATTTCATTATTTGAATCTCATTGTTAATGAATGTGTGTTTCATACATCAAATTATCTAATTAATTAAGGAAATTTACATCTTGGTGAAAATGATATAATGAAAATAGGTATGAGTGTTCACAAAAAAAATAACATGGAAAATCATTGGATGATTTTGGAAACATAACAGGTGTACATAAAAACTCCTGGAAGGGATTAATAAAAGTGAAGGGTTGCCTCTAATTTTTTTAATTATATAAATACTAAAATAATGTGTACAATGATGTGACAACTATACCAATATAGAATGAAAATGCTTAATATAAATAAAGTTCTTGAATGGAAAAGAGGAGTGAGAGAACCCTTAGTTTGGCATTGTAACAACTTAGGAAAAGGATGTAATGAGAGAGGATAAATTATAACTCATTATTATAACATCAATTGGATAGTAAAGTTATGTTTATAAACATATAAAAACATAATAAATTGAGGTTAAAAAGGCATAATACAAAGGAAGTACTAGAATGAAGAGGAAGAGGAAGGGAATCCCTTACCTTAAGAGGATACTTCTTAAGGATTAGAAATAAATCCTTAGGAATTTCGAAACACTTTGGAAGGGATTTAGAGAGGGATAGGGATAAGAAATTCATGATCAATAGGTTTTTAGTGTAGGGGGATGGGATAATGAGAGGGTATTTATTGAAAAAGAGATAGGGATTCTTTATAAATTTCTAAACAGAGGTTTTGGACTCTGAGTTATAATTTTTTTTATATCAAATTATTTTAACCCATATTTTTTTCTAAAGGGAAGTTTTTTTAAATTATTTTAATGGTTCATGGTCTGAAATGCATTAAATAGTTTAATTTATGATGTATAAGTGAGTTATGTTTATAAATAATTATTTTTAAAATCTTAAAATGTCCTTTAGGTTTTGGAAGGTTCTTTACAGGTTTGTAAAAATAATATTATGAAATAAAAATACCATAATTTAATAAAAACACTATTTTTGGTTGATCCAACCCTTTACTACACTTATTACATCATTTTGGGTCATTGTGATGTCATAATACAAACTATATATTTATACTGTGTTAAATTTGTACCAAAAAAATTTGAATGTCTTGAATTTTTTTAAAAATTCACTGTTAGATAATTTTAATCTGATGAAATAAAAAATTAATTTTATTTTATCAAAATAATTTCATAATTATAAGAATTTTAATTTTTAAAATAAAATTATTATTGATGAAAAAGTACTAATATTATTACATGATCAAAATTTTAATCTTTATAAAAACCACTCATGATAGTATGAAATCATTTTATTCATTATAAAAAAGTAAATAATAAATTTTCGAACACTTATATGTGAATATACTTTTTTTCAAAATCCTGAATTTATTACAAAAATATTTTTTAATAAAAATTAAATATATTTTTTGTTTCAGAAGTACAGTTCTAGTTTTTATATATCAAAAATCCATTTTATCATTTCTATAATCTATTAAGGTTTATTGTATTGAATATATAGGTTTTATAAGAAGGAAATGAGATTGGGGATAAAATTATTTTATTTAAAGGGGAATTTTACATACTATTAAGGTTTAGATATAGAACCCCTTATTACAACAAAATTCACTCTAAGGGTAAGGTGTGAGATGATAATCCTTTATAGGGGTGGTTCGATAAACATAGTTTGGGTTATCATCTCTATAATCTTCAACTTCTTCTATTAATAGTTTTACTCGAGCAATAGTTATTGAATCTCTACTTGAGCTTGGTCAAGGGTGAATCCCAGTGATTCCATATCCCTTGGAAGCTTTAATAAATAATCCCAATTGGGTAGGATTCTGCTGGTTGAGGCCATAACTTATTCCTTTTTTATCAATTATATTTTGTTATAACCCTTAATATATACTAATAATAATGATCATTGTATGATGACTATATTAAAAATGATCATGATTATTAATGATCTTTATGTCCAATAATCATACTATGGATATATTTTTTAATGGACCAAAATAATAATGAAATATAGATCATGATTATATACCTAGATTACTTAATAATTCATATATTCATTGAGAAGTAAATTTCATTTAAAAAAATTATAACTCATTACAGCTTCTTTTTCAAATCTATATGAAGTAAATTTATAAACCTAGTGAAGTTTCCAACTATGGAAAAAAATTACTATCATATTATATGAATTTTATATGTTATTACCACTATCATTATTTGATATGATGGTTCACTTGTTTAGAGAGATCCAACTATGTGATCTTATACTTTATATATGGATGTACCCCATGGAATGTTATATGATGACTTTTCAAGGGTATATAAAAAATCTAATTCAGTCAAAAGATTGTATTGAAAAGATATTTATTGTTGAGGATGTTATTGAATTTTTCACCAACTACTTTTATAATGTAGAGATAATTGTTCTACAAAAATCTCATCATAGAGGGTCACTTGTGGGAGAAGGAATTTCTAGAATAGTTTTTATCATAATTACCATTACAAATAGGAGCAACCTCACCATTACATTTTATATAAGAGTTAATAGGTTTATTAATATGTTAAATCCCAAAAAGTTATTCTTATGAATTTAAATCCATAAAGGGATGATATATTTATATCAAATAAAAATAATCATTACTTTATAATATAGTTTCAAGACCATTTTTTTAATTAGTCATCTAAAAAAATGAATTCAATTTCAGAATTACATCAATGAATAACTAGGGGACCCAATGTTCTTGTATTATCTTATAATGGTTATATAATTAATGGTTATACATTCTATACAATAAAACATGATGAACACAATACCATGAAAAATATATGAGTTAGTATTATGAAGGAAGCGATGCATGTATCTGGTACCAAGAATAAAAATATAGTTTACATGAACATGTCATAATTTTTCATCATTCAAAAAATATAGGATTAGATTATACAATAATAAAAGTGATGATTTTTCAATGCAAGAGGGTTGATAACAAGAGAATAGTTAAAATATATGAATTAGGATTCTTGAATGTCAATTTCACTAAGGAAGGGTACAGGTATGGACCGTTCATAATGGAATCACAGATAATAAAATTATTTTATATCATAGATCCTACAAACCAAAAGTGGTCAATTATTCTATTATTGACCAAAACCACTGTAGGGTTAGATGTCAATTCAATTTAGGATGACCCTTTTATTGGGGAATAATAATAATTTATTAGTGGACCCAATATAGATGGGGTATTATATATGATTGGAGACCACAAAGAGGGGATTTGGATACATTATAGAGGGGTTATATCCCATCAACTTTTAAACAAAAAAAAGCGAGACTTCAATAATCAGGTTAAAGTTTTTTTAATATACATTATGTTACCTTATATTATTATGTGTTCACTACTTTATTTATGTAATTTAAATTAAATAATCAACCAATTATGCAGATAATGGATTATCCACATGCCAAAGCTCTCAATCTTAAGAAACAACATTATTCTCTATATGGTGATGCTCCCAATCCCAATGAATAATTATTTTCTCTACATATTGATGCTACCAATCCTTTGTAATTATATATTTAAAAATTTTAAATTGATGAAATTATAGAAGTTGAGAAACCTATTTGTGAGAAAAAATAGGGTTGTCAGAGCATGATAGTCTTAAAAAATATTAAGGCGAAAAGAAAAATCATAAAATTTAAGGTCGGATGGGATGCACATGACCAACCTATTGACCCCAAAAAGTCAATTTTCAATAGTTATATTACGGAAATCAATCTAATTAATATACTGATTGATGCAGATATGTAGAGGAATATTGTTCTCATAATGAAGGCAATAATTTGGAAAGTGATTAACATTATGTTATACTTTCTCTATTTTAATAAAAAAAATAAAATAATAAAATTTTATTTACTCTTTATTATCCCTTTAAGAGTATATTTATACTAGATGATTTTTGAATGAAATTTTTATTAATGGTCAATGGAAAGGCTCAAATATCCTTTCAAAAAATTCTTACAAAGAATCATCTCAGGGATGCTGAAGGGAATGTAAAACCACACCCACTATATATATACACACATGATAAACTAAGAAATATAAAATGAGTTTATTATCCATCGTAAGTAGGAAAAATTTCAGGTATATTGTGATTGGTAATACTTTACATGGAAATAAGTTTATTGGTCACTTAGAATAAGATTTTTTAATTTATAAAAAATCAAATGAGTGTTGAAAATAAGTATCATGCACCAAAAAAAACATACCCCTACCATAAAGTAAATACGGGGCATGCTTCACATGAAAAAATGGAATTTATTTTAAATCTATAGTAATACTTTTATATGGAATGAAAACAATAACATAATTATGTTACTTTATTTATATACAAATTGATGTCAAAAACCAAATCCACTTGTATCCCAGATCACGTACTATTGATGAATGATCATTTAAATAAAGATTAAATACAAGTATATGAAAACACATATAGTATGAGAATCATGTGTAAGTATTACATAATAAAAATTTATTATACATTAAATCGGTATTATAAAAAAATCAATACTTATTTTCCTATATTTATTATCAAATATAGACATAAGAATCATCTTTAATTGTACCTAATGACTGACTAATTTAAATTTCTTTTAAATTAAAAGAACAATATGTTTGTGTCAAAGGTATTGGTTTTAGAGTGTCACCTCAAATATATTTTGAGAAAAGAAAATCACATGGGGATAATGAGAAGATAATGGATGAGATACTAGCATAAAAAAATGTTCTGAAAGAAAAACTTAATTTAAAACTAAGTTGTTAGAGAATGTTATGGGAAAGAATCAAGGAGAATAAATAACACAACAACAACCACTACATAAATTTAACCCCCATCTTTGACTCTAACCATTCCCCTAAAAGGATTTCCTTACTAGAGGTAATCAATTTTTTCATAACTGAATCTATGAAATGTGAAATAGGAAGATACTAATATATTTCCTATATTAATATTCTATAGGGTAAAATTGATTATGATTTGAATCTATCAACACACACCCATAAATATATTGTGAGGGGTAAAATGTAAAATATACAATGAGATATTCTATATATGAAACAACTTCTAAAAGATCATGTGAAAGTAGGGATTCACATAGATCATGATCCAAGTGATGATATAACTATTCCCCTTGATGATATTGATGTTCGCAAGGTCGAACTTTCTATTATATCTTTTTTATCATGTCCATTTGATCATGTAAAAATACATGTCGATAATGAGTTATGTCCTTTTTGATTTATTTTGTATGAAAAAACTTTAAAATTAATGGAAGAAGCAATAAAATAATGAATTTTATTATAGGTGGAGAAAAATAAATAAATATAAATTCAAATAAAAATAATCTAATGGATCAACCAATCTATTTAAAATACATTTAAAGAGTTCCTTTACCCTTCCGGTTCAATTATAGTATTTACTAATATTATAAGTTCATGAAAATAAAATGTTCAAAGATAATAATATGTCCATCATTGATTTTGAAGAAAAAATATATAGAGAGGCCATTATAGAATATCCTAGTCTTAAGAATATAGATGAGATCCTCAATCATGGGTAGATAGGATTTTCAATGGAAAATTTATACATGAGGTGTGTTTTTATAATTTTTGAATGATCCAAAAATTATATCAAGTTTTTTTGTTTAAATTTTGATTTAAATCCATTTAAATTTGTTAATGGATGCCTCAAGGGAGTGGGAGAGGTTTAGGGGGGTTCTTGGGAATTTCGAGACATGAAAACAGTGAAAACGTGTCCATCAAATTCTTATTTCATGGTTGACACACAGTTAACACTGACCGTGTTCCATAACTATATAACCAAATAGAGGAGGGTGCATGATAAGAAAACCATGAAATTAGGAACATGAAACAGTTTGGCCTAAACCCCTCTTGGATATAGCTAAGTGCACATTCATTGTATAGTTTTTTAAACCGTGTGGGTGGCCAAGAAAAGCCATGCATCCTAGCCCCCTCTTGTACATAAGATACCTCACGGTTAGCACATGGTTTTTCCAACCATACATCCAAACCATGAACATCTTAAAATAGGGAGATTTTACCATTTCCTCTAATTCATTAAGGCCTCCTAACAGATTTTCCCCTTATTCCCATCTCTAATAGCAAGGGTTATGATTATTGGTCACCCTCCTCCTTCAAGGGTGATTCTCCTTTGATCCTTAGTCATTTTAAGAATTGTGAATTGTAAATAGAATCTCTAATTGAGAACATGATTCCTCTTCCCTCAATATTCTAGAAGAATAATGGTTTAATGTTTTATGTCATTTCTAATCCCTGAACTCTTGTTTTCTATTAGATTCATTGATTGGGTGTTGAGGGTTGTTTGGGCATGAATCAAGGGTCGTGTTTAATTGAGAAATTTTCTACAATCTTGATGTTGGTGGTATATAAGTTCTTCCCATAGTATTTATGTTTTACATTCATGTGTATGTGGTTTTAATTTTGTGATATTATGATACACATTTTTTCCCTTGATATAAAATGATAGTTTGTGTGATGAAATGTGGTGTTGGACCTTCCACAAACCCCATTGGGTCCATTGATGATGAGTAGACCAGGCCTGAGGACACCTAGGGGGTGTTCCACTCCCTTAATAATGAAAATTGATTTTTAAAATGAAAATTATAGGTTTTATGGAGTTTAACCACTTGTGTTTTGACTTGTCGTGTTGGATTGGTATAAAGAGTTGATTGGAAAAACTCAGAAATGTTAAATGGGCTATGAGATGATTAGGGGTATAGATGATAAAAGGTTCAAAAGGAAATATACAAATTTTTATAATGGTTTAATGGTATAACTAATGGTTGTGGTTATGAACAAATGGTAAAATGGTCATGATGTGGAATTTATTTAATGTATTGAATGCAATGAGCCATGGTACTTTTGATAAAAGTGAAAAGATATAAACTTATTGTTATTGTTTGATAAGAGGTCACTAATGATGAACTTTGGTTATGTGATTTATGGTATGGTGGGATGTTGGAATGGGGCTTCTCATCATTGGGTGGTCCATATTGGTGCTCCGATCACCCGATGAATTTATGGTTCGAGGGATGGACTGATGCTCTAGAATATGAGAGTATGGACATGGTGTTCCATATCATAGTTGGGATGATGATACATGGAGCTTAGAATCCCAAATTTAATACTTGGGATGATTCTAATTATCTATTTACATGTGACCCCTATGATATATGTTTCAGACAACTAGTATGGTATGAAACATGTTTAATGGGCTCAGGTCTCTCTTAGAACCAAGAAAAAATGTGGTTAATTTGAATTTTTTTAAACAATGAGACACAGTATATATAAAACTTGTAAAATGTTTATTGTACTTTTCTATATGTTATTTTTTAATTATATATTATTATGTACACTGTTGGTGGTGGTCTACTGAGTTTCACTCACACCTTTCTCAGGATGGCGTTGGGTACCCAAGCAGACTTCATGTTTATAGGACTAGATCTGGGAAAGGGCCCTATGACATATGGTTGAGTTGGGATAAAGCACAGATGAGGGGACCAAACATGTGATTGGGAAAAAATTTGGGGATTTACATTTTTTTCTTTATATTTTGGTTTTTATATAGTTCTTTATACCATCATGAGATGAAATACTTATTATTTTGGATAGTTATACTTACCCAATTTTAGGTGTTTGTTATGTGATGTTTGGTTGTTGATTATTATTTCGTATTAATTTTTTCATGAGATTTTTTTGGTTACTCTATTAAAGAGGTTATACGCTCAACACATGTTTCATCAGACCCTAATTTATAGTTGGAATCCTCTAACGTATGGGGAGGTTCACCTGAGTTCATGTGTAGAACTGGATTAGGGAACCGGTTTTGTGGCACTCAAGACAGGACCTTACAAAGTTGTATCCAAAGGTTTTTTTCTTTTCAGTATTTTTACTATTTTGGAATGGTATATAAGATACTAATATGTGTCTATCCTAGTAAATGAGTTCATTTATAGGAATATCTAACCCATGTGTATGGGGAAACCCAAGTTCCTAGGGTGGTATTGATGATTTTAATGTTCGTTATTATAGTTTGATGTTATTTCACCTTGGGTGATCCACTTGTGGTGTGATGTTATTATTTTATAAGTATGTATTCATTTTATGGTATAACATGACTTTGTTCTATGCATGAATAATTTTATGCACTTAGGTATTTATGTTACATGCATCATATTTGGAACACACAAAAGAGAATGTGGGTGATAGTAAATAGAACACTTATCTAATTATTTTGAGATTTAAAAAGAATCAGTGCCTAATAAAGAAATTAAAATTTCTTAAATTTAAAGGATATTAAATTGAAATAGTTCAAATAGTTCCTAATGAAAAAGTTGTTATTGTCTAAAATGTAAAGAAGTTTAAATGGTGTCTAATGTGATGTTTGGGATTTGGAAGTTTGGTTTACCCTGTTTTAGCCATGGCCCCGTTTAGGGATGGTTGAGGGTTGTTATAGTGATGAGGTTTTAATCATTGGGATCATGTATATAGAATATATTTTTGTGACTAGTTATGACCCCACTTTTGTTTGAATATGGAATAAATTGTTATGTTCTCTGAAATATGCATTTTTCATTGTAGAGAGATTCCACCATGATGTTATTTACCATTACAGTGATAGGAGGACATCACCAAGAATGAACCTTCAATTATGCGACTAGAACCCCTATTGTCTTTGATAAATATGGGGAAGAGTAGTTTTATGATAACTTTTCTAGTTTTATATACTTTATGGAGAGAGATCCAGGGAGGAAGACACTGATTATATTCGATCTGATGAGAGATTTTCAACTATAATACCCTCAAAAATTTTCGGGAGAGGTTGAATCTATAGTATAAGAGATATGGATTGAGTCCATTAAGACAATATTGGATCACTTAAAGACTCCTCCATACAATAGGGTCATGTTAGTAGCTTATATGTTATTAGGGACAGTTAAGTGCTGTTGAGATATTAAGGCTCTAGATGAACATTTAGAGGGTATGATATAGAAGGACTTTCATGAGAAATTCATGGAATAATTTTACCCCAGGACCTTAAGGTAATAGAAATCCAAATAGTTTATAAAATTGACCCAAGGGACTATGTTATGGATGGATTATACTGGCTACTTCACTGACTAGTAGATTTTTTCTCCAGATTTGGAAGGATATGAGGCAACCAAGATAAGACATTTTCATGATGGAATTAGATGTGAGATCAAGTCCTCGATGGATATATTTAATTTGACTAATTTTACAAAGGTAGTGGATCAAGCTATCATTACTGAGGGGAACTTGAAGGAGGCTTCTATTGGTGGAGAGATGGTTTCAGTTAGGTAATCTGGTGGTATATCATTAGATAGTAAGAATCATAATTATGAGAAATTTCACTAGGGTGATGGGGGATAAACTGACTAGTGATGGGGATTAGTCTCATAGGGAAGTGATTGAGTGCTCTGCTATTTGTGTGGAAGATCAGGCCACATGCATGGCCAGTATCCACAAACACCGGTGGAATGCTAAGATTGTGGGAGGATGGTTCATCCACAGAGGATTTATAAGAATCTATAACTAATAAGAAATGATGTGGGACATAGGATTATATAGACCATTTAAAGGGGACATGCTACCCCATATTAGTTAGGTATTTTTATTTCAATTATCCATAATGGTTTGAGTGGTAGATGTGGTACTTTAGGGAAATAGAATCTTTATCAGTACAGAGTCACAGTGTATGGGACTCAGATAAGATCCCGGGGCAGGGGAACCAGACAACTGTATTCTATTCATCCTACTCCGAATGGTAGCATGTTCAGACCGTCGACAATTTGAGTTTTGAATCATATAGATTATATGCTTTTAAATTATTTGTTTGATATAGATTATTCTCAATGTTTTATATCTATAAGTTTTTTAATGGTTTGGTTTTAGAGGTGGAGTTTATGTTTGGAGTTATTTTGATCAAAACCCCATTAGGGGAACAATCAAAAGGTATTTGACAATGTAAGGAGTGTACTCTTGAAAATGATGTTACCATTTTCTTTGGGATTTTTAAATGCTTGAGATTTCATTTTTTGACTTGATAGTGGGAATGTATTGGTTGGTTACATACCAAGATTATATTTACAGTTACCATAGGAGAGATATTTTCACATCTATGGAAGGTGACACTTATTTACATTGTGGAGAATAGAACATCTCAACTAGATGTGTAGGTCTTATCTTCTATAAGTCATGTGACCTCATGGACTAGGTGAAAATCCCTATTATTGATGATTGGGGGGGGGGGTGAAACATGAAACCTTTCCTCCTATAGTAGATTAGTTACCAAATCTGTTTCTTGAGTATTTTATAGGAATGCCACCTGAGATGGAAGTTGAGTTCACAATTGATTTGATGATAGAAGACAATCTAGTTTCTATTTTTCCTTATATAATGACACCATAAGAGCTTCAAGATCTCAATACACAGTTGGATGAGTTATAGAGTAAATGATTTATCTTACTGAGTGCATCACCTTGGATATCTCTAATTTTATTCACCAATAAGGATGATAGAATGTTGTGCTTTTGTTTCAATTATCAGAATTTGAACTAAATGATGGTTAATTAACGATATCCATTTCCATTCATCGATGATATTTTTCACCAGCTAAATTGTTCCTTCATGTTATCTAATATTGATTTGAGATCCGGGTATCATTAACCGAGGGTGATATATTATGATATTCCATGGATGAATTTTAGAAGGAGGTACGGTTTTCATGAGTTTATTGTGATGACTTTTAGGTTGATTAATGCACCTACTATGTTTATGGATTTGATGAAATAAATATTTCACCTATACTTGGATCAATTTGTGTTTGTCTTCATGGATTATATCTTAGTGCACTCCCAAACACATGAGGATAATTACAACCATCTTGACATTGTTCTGGGTAAACTGAGATAATATCAGTTATATACCAAGCTATCTATGTGTCATTTCTTGATCAAAAATTTATATTTCTTAGGTCACATAATCTTAGAGGAAGGTGTGTCAGTGGACCTATAGAAGGTTTAAGTTGCATTTTTTGGGAGAATCCTATGATGGTTTTTGACATCATAAGAATTTTGGGATTTCCAAGTTACTATACAAGGTTAAACAAAGACTTTTATATCTTTGCAGAACCAGTCTCAGGATTTAACAAGAAATGTACAAGGTTTTTGTGGTTTAAATCTCATATGAGTACCTTCTTAAAGCTAAATAAACACTTGACCATAGTACAAATTATGATTTTTTTCCCAACCTTAGTGAAGAATATACCTTATTTTTTATTCATCTAGGATTAGTTTTGGGGAATTTTTATTGTAAGAAGACTGATTATTGGTGTATGGATCACAATAATTGAGGCCTCATGAATGAAAACTCCCTACACATTATATGAATTTGGCCACAATGGTTTATGCCATAAAGAGTTGGAATAAGTATATTCTGGGTGAAATTTTTACTGGTTTTACTAATTATAATCACCAAAAATACAAATTTTAATAGCATGATTTAAATATTCAGTAATGAAAATGCATCAAGTATATAAATATTTTGATTCTAAACTAGTTTATATGTAGTTAAAAGTAAATAGTGTTGCTGATGCTTTGATTCATAATACACAGACTCAGGTAGTTTAAGAGTCTAGTTCTAACTGGAAGATGATGGCCTTATTCACCAATATGCATATAGGTGTTTGGGAGGAGTGTGAGTTGATGACACTCACATCATTGTACTTTGAGCCTTTTCTTCCAAACCATAGAAAGAGGAGGTAGTATGAAGATTTATAATTCCTAGAATTGAGGGAAAATTTTGAAGGTGGGGAAATACCTTCTAATTAGACTATCGATGATGATGAGATAAAACAATTTCTGGGACATATTGTTATGACAACATATATTCAAGATAATTTGATGTGTGTTTTTCATTCCTTGAAGTGGGTGGCACACCATACTTTTACCAAAATGTATTTTGATCTTAACTGATATTATTGGTGTTTAGGAATGGGAAAGTAGGTTTCTGGTTTCATGACATAATGCTACACTTTTTAGTAGGTCAAATCCAAGCATGAATGACCTGTTGGACTTTTATAGTCATTTACCATTCTAGAAATAAAGTGAGATGATGTTCCCATGTATTTTTTGGTGGCAATTTTAAAGATTCATCAAATTAATAACAAAATATTGGTGGATGTGGATCAATTTAAAAAGGTCACTCATTTATCATCGATTTGGAAGACTTTCAACATTGGCCAGTTGGGTGAATTTCATATCCATGAGATAATATGTTTTCATGGGGTACCTCAGAGTATTGTTTCAGATCATGACCCAAATTTTACTTCTCATTTTTGGATAGGGTTATATAATGTGTTGGTTACTCAAGTGTTTTTAAATACAAATTTACACCCGAAGATGTATGGGAAATCAGAATGTATTATCTAGGTGCTTGGGGACATGACGAGGGAATGCATCCTATATTTTGGTGGGACATGGGATTAGCACTTAGTGCTTGTTGAGTTCACAAATAAAAATTATTATTAAGTTACTAAATAGATGGAACCATATGATTCACAAAATTTTAGTCCTTATAGATCACTAATGTGTTTGATGGAAGTGGGAGAATTAGATTTTTTTGGACTGAGTCTCATACTGGAAATGTCAGAGTAGTTTTAGTTGATTCAGAATTGTATGGAAATGGCATAGAGTAGGAAGAAGTTATATGTTGATCGACATCATTGAACTCCTGAGTTTATAGTGGGTGACCATGTGTTCCTTCAGGTGTTGCTGAGATTGGGTCACCGTTGGATTTGGAAGTAGGGAAAGTTGATACCGAGGTATGTTATTCCATTTTATATTGTAGAGAGGATTCAACTAATGGAATACCGATTGGATCTTTCGTAATTGTATAATTCTATTTATGATGTCTTAAATATGTCATATATTTGGAAGTATCATCCCAATCCATATCATGTGATTGATGTTTATGATATTGAGCTTGAGATAGATGTGTCCTTTGAGGAGCATCCAGTTTTTGTTGTGGATTTCAATGAAAAAGTTTTGTTGGGTAATACCATGTCATTGGTCCATGTGTTGTGGAAGAATGGAAATGTTTAGGATGAAACTTGGGAGCAAGAATTAGATATGTAGACCTAGTATCCCAAACTTTTTACCGTAGAATCTTATTGGTGTTAGGAAGAATAGCTAAAAGATGATTTATTATAAGATGGGGAGGTATTAAGATCCTAAACTTCTGATGAAGTACCTTTTTAATTTTTTTTTAGCACCCTTTAAATAGGTAAATTTAATTACCCCTAGGAGTGGGAGTGGTCTTGGGGGTGTTCGGGATGTTTAAGACACAAAATGTGGAAATAGTGTCCATCTAGTGACTGTTGAATTGTTGGTGCATGATTAGTACTAAATATGAACTACAACCATGTAGCATCATAGAGGAGGGTTCATAGTTAGAATAACATGAAAAAATTCCAAGGAAAATATGCGGATTGTGGTCATCTTGGATAGAGGCAAGAACACAACCACCACACAGTTTGTTAAACCATATGAGTAGCCCGGACGAGCCATGCATCCTGGAAACCTCTTAGATAGAGGGTGTGGCACATTTGGAATATGGTTTGGCCAACTATAGACCTCTTAAAATAGTGATATTTTACTATTTACCCCTCAATTATCAAGGGTTATTACCCAATTTTTCCCTTATTTTTACCTCCAGTAGAAAGGGTTATGAACCTTGGTCTCTATTCTCCTTTAAGGATGATTCTCATTTGATCCTTGGTCATTTGAAACACCATTGGTTTTGAATTGATGGTTCGGGTGAGCCTACAAGTCCTCTTCCACATATTTTTTAGAATAATCACAGTTGAATGTTTTATCTCTCTCTAAAGACCAAAAATATTATTTTCTAAAAGATTATTAGATTGGGAAGGTTTTTTGGGCTTGAACCAAGGGTCATGTTTAGGTGAGAAATTTTCTTTGAGATTGGAGTAGTTGGTCTATAATTGATTCACATAGTCTTGATGTTTTATTTTCATGTGTATGTTGTTTAAATTTTGTTCCGTTATTCTGCAAATTGGTTTCCTTAATAGAAAGCAATATGTTGGGTGATTAAATGTTGCATTGACCTTCCATGAACCCCATTGGGAATGTTGATAATGCCTATACCAAGACTAAGGTCGCCCATGTGGTTTGACACTCACTTTGAGAATTGAAATTGAGTTATATAATGTAAAATTAATGGGTTTATGGGGTTTAACCACTTGTGATTGTACTTGGCATGTTGTCTTGGTATAAAGAGTTGATTGGATAAACTAAAAAATGTTAACTGGACTAAGAGATGATTAGGGGTAACGATGATAAATGGTTACAAAAGGAATATCCAGGTTTCTATAATAGTTTAATGGTATGATTAATGGTTTTTGTTATGAAAAAAATGGTAAAATGGGAATGATGTGGAACTGATTTAATATATTAAACTCAATGAGCCATGGTAATGTTGATAAAAGTGAAAATATGTTCCCTTATCATTATTGTTTGACAAAAAGATACTGATGCTGACCCATGGTTATGTAATTAATGGTATGGTGGGATATTGGACTAAGGATACTTATCCTTGGTTGGGCCAGACTGATGCTTCCAACACCCAATTCATGCATAGTTCAGAGGATGGACTGATCTTCTGGATTCCAAGGGTATGGACATGAAATTCCATATCATGGTTGGGATAGTCAAAAATGGAGTTCTAAATCCCAGATTGAATTATTGAATTAATGCTCCTAGTATATTGATATGTGACCCCTACGTACATGGTTCATCTGACTGAAACAGTATGAATTAGGTTTGATGGGTTCGAGTATTACTTGGAACCAAGAACATGTGTTGTTAATTTGAATATTGTTAAATAATGAGACCGAGTGTATCTACTACCCGTCTAAGGTTTACTATACTTATTCACACAATAATGTTTGTACTAGATTTTTTTGTAGACATCATTTTTTGTTCCCTACTGAGTTTTACTCACATTTTATTTGGGCCACCATTGGGTACCATTGAAGACTTCATGTTTTCATGATTGAATCGGGGAAAGGGCCCTGTGTCAGACTGTTGATTTGGGATGGATCACAAGTGAGGAGATCAGACATGTGATCAGGACCATTGTGGTGATTTTCTTTTTTATCTTATTTTTTTTGTATGGAACTTTAGGCCATCATGAAAATACATTCTTATTATTTTGGATATTTGTACTTACCCAGTTTTGGCAGTTGGTTATTTGATGTTTCTTTGTTGATTATTATTGTATATAAATGTTTTTTATGATTCCTACTATGGGTTTACTTTGGTAAAGTGGGTATTTTCCCCCATGTGTTTCATCAAACCCTTACTTATAGTCATAAGACTCTAGCATATAGGGAGGAATACCTAAGGTCATGTGGTGAACCAAATTGGGGAACTAGTTTGGTGGTACCCTGGATAAGATGTTATAATCTATTTGTCTAGGAATTTATCTATAATTTTTATTATAGTTAAATACTATTAATAATTTTTAGGCCTAAATATTAGTACTTTTTTAAGGGAAAAACCTATATACTAAAGTTTAGACTTATTAGTCCTCACATCACTTCTACACAAAACAATTAATTATAGGAATATGAATATTTAATAATAGTGTACCAACTGGCTGAAATGTTTGAAAAGAAACTTACAGATGAAAAAATTTCCTTAATACTCATGATTTAGGGGTAATACTCTATAATCTAATCATATCAAATATATTTTCATTTCTTTCATTACTTATTCCTTTTTATAGGGAGCATTGGTTTCTCATTGTAATCAATTTAGATACTCCAAATATCTTGTTTGGATTTAATGCATGGATTACCAAAAAATCGTCCATAAATTATTACATTTACCAAATTTTAATACACTACAACCAGCATTTTACAAATAAACTTTAATATATAAATTTTATATTATAAATAATGATTTTTTTATGATAGGGTAGAGTTTAAATATCATCAAAATTATGGTATGAGGATGTTCCATGAGACAAATAAGCCTATCTATTTCTAAAACTGGATAAATATTTTAGTATATATAATAATATTTCACCATCAATATATATATCAAAAAAATTAACTAATTTTCTTAGTGCTTCTGTAGAGTCTGAAATAAACTAATGGAAAAAATTCTGGTTATTACATTTAAAAATTTATGAAAGATATCATTTCCATAAATAAACTACCACCCCTAAAGAGGTATTTATCATAATAATTACAATTTAATTCAAAATATTTATTAATTAATTAAGTATTTATATTTTTCTAGTACTATCAAGACTGTTGAAGGTCCATGTATTCTGGAGAAGAAATATATATATATTTTATAAATGAGTGGATAGAATACGTAGTGGTAGAATGTTTGAAAAAATAATGAAGAGGTGATTTCTTGCTAATTATTTAGTGATTTTTCAAAAAAATTAATCAAATTATTTTTTATTTAATTTTAATATCATTTTTATGTACTACTTATTTAGTTACTTTTCACAGAGGTCATGAAGAGATGACTTCATCAAGAATTATTTTTTCTCTAACCATTTTTTATGCTCTATAAAGTGCACAAAATGCTTGGAGAAAAATTAATTATCAATAAAGGATTTGAAAGGGAAAATGAACTTAGGTACTATTTGTTCTCTTAATAGATCTATTTGTTCTTTATTTTATATTTTTTATGTTCATTATTGTGGGTTTTAAGATTATAAATGACTCAAAGTGCATGTTTTTAATTTACAAATGAAATTTCAGTCAAAAACATGCCTCAACCACTTAATATTGATAAAACATGATCATATTATCATTATACTTTAGAAAAAAGAACCATAAGTCATTAGTGATTTGTAGTAACTATCCACACATCAATATGACACATGGTGTACCCAGTATGACTCAAAGTGTATGTTTTTAGTTTAAAGGTAACATTTTAGTTCAAACAACGCATCACTTACCGAAAACTAAGAAAAAAATAAAAATTATATTGATACTTTATGAAAATTATCTAAAAGTTATTTATGTTGTATAAGAATTATTCAAATATCAATTAGACACACAATGTGTCCAGTATGATTGAAAGTGTGTGTTTTTACTTAAAAGTGACATTTTAGTTCAAAACATGTGTTTCTCACTAAAAACATAGAAAATAAACTTGTATTGTATTGATAAAATAATATAATGATCCATAAATCATTTTTTACATGTATAAATAAACCACGCATTGATATGACATACATTGTACCCAATATAGCTCAAAGTGCGGGCTTTCTATTTAAAAGTGACATTTTAGTTTGAAATGTCCATCACTCACTGAAAACTAGGATAAAGACATGTATGGTATTGTTACATAATTCAAATTATCTATTGAATATTTTTTTACATTTAGAAATTATATACACATTAATTTGAAACACATTATTCCCAATATGACACAAAGTGCATGTTTTTAATTTTAAAATGAAATTTTAGTTAAAAACATGTGTGGCACACTGAAAATAGAAAAAAAAACATTTGAATTATCTTGATATTTTTTTTGGAAAAAAAAATCCATACATATTTTTTGATTTTTCAGAATTGACCGCATGTTAATCTGACACACAGTGTGTCCGGTATGACTTGATGTGCATGTTTTCAGTTCAAAAATGACATTTTTTTAAAAAGAATTTCAGTCACTAAGAATGGGTCAAAAACAATAAAATTTTCTTTATATTATATAAAATAACCCATACATAAATCATGACATTTAAAAATTGATCACATATTAATCAGACACATAGTATGCCCAATATGGCTCAAAGTTCATGTATTTAGTTTAAAAATGATTTTTTGTTTAAAACATGTGTCACTCACTAAAAACATAGTAATAAAACTTATATTGTATTTATATTTTAGAAAACTATTCCATAATTAGTTTTTTACATGTATTAATTGAACACATGTTAATACTAGAAACAATGTTCCTGGTATAATTCAGAGTGCGTGCTTTCTATTTAAAATTGACCATTCAGTTCAAAACATGCATCACATGATCAAAACTAAGAAAACATGCTTGTATTTTCTTGATACTTTAATACAGATTTTTTTTTTCATTTTAGAAAATTATGAATTAGTTTCACATCAATATCATACACAATGTTCTTTGTATGACTCAATGTACATGTTTTTAGTTTAAAAGTCACATTTTAGTTCTAAACATATGTCACAGAGTGAAAACCATGTAAACACACTTGGACTGTCTTGATAAATTATAAAAATGATACATAAGTCATTTTTTATGTATATTAATCATTCAAACATAAATGTGTCACATAATGTGACAATATGAATGAAAGTGAATGTTTTTTTTTAAATTGGCATTTTGGTATAAAACATACTTCTCATACTCAAAACTAAGAAAACACAATCATGTTTCCCTGATACTTTATTAAAATTTTCCATGTTTCATTTTTGATTTGTAGGAATCAATGACGCAAAAAATTACATGGCCAATATAGAAGTTAAAAAATATAATTTTTTTCCTCTAATTACTATTGGAATTTAAGAGAGCTATGAGTAAAATTTCACACATCTTTTTATCATTATGCATTATATCTAAGAAATTAAATAAAAAAATTACATATAAAATATTAAAGTAAAAAAATATAATTTTCTTTATCCAATTACTATTGGAATTTTATGGAATGTTATTTATTTTTTTGGAAATTATTTTATCCTTTTTGAGAAATATTTCACACCATAAAGTTATTTAAGGATATTATCCCTAAAAACATTAATCCTACAAAACATTATCAAATTATAGACATTTTTTCCTACTTTGATGATGCATATGTATAAAATATTTATGTAGATAAAGATATAAGTTCATCAAAATTTTAATCACATGAAACATGTATTTTTTATACAAATAGGATAAGGTTATTACCCCTCTATACTATAATAAAACATCATTCCATAATATGGGAAATCATTTATCTCCCACAAAAATTTCACACACTTAAAAAATACTACCTCCAAGATTAATCATATGCTTTCAAACCCATAATCAATTACACTTTTAACAGATCTATTAATGGATTAAAATATATGTCAATATCATTTCTAGGATCAGTGGGTCTAGATATCAATATAATCATTATATTAAATGTATTTTTATATTTCATCCATGTTAGAGTGTTATAAACATGTATAAAAATAGGCCACAAACTATGTGAAGTATACATATATCAAAATGGGTTGAATCCATCATAATAAAATCCCAATAAAACATTACATACCTTAGTTGAAAAATTATTATACTTCCTATTGAATTTTGACCAGGGTAATTCATCCTTTCGATATGCTAATTCATAAAAATATTTATTTATTTTATATTAATTCTATAAAATATTTGTTTCAATTTCTTCCTATATAAAAATATTTTGAAGTCTCATAATTAAATGGCAGTTCCACATTACTTTTGATGGCACATAAGAGTGAGTTATATATTTATTATTCTTCTATCTTGATTCACCACACTGTTTTCACTCATTTCATTTTTTATTCTCTATCCAAAATAAAATGAAATCTTTAGAGTGTACATATATCTTATCCAATGAAAATTCAAATTTATCAATTAACATTGATACAATGCTATAAATTTTTATAATATATGCGTCATCTGGTAGTAAATCCTTAAAAATATTTAAGGAGATAATCAATTCCTATATTATTAAATCCATAAAATGGTTTCCCCATAATAAAGTGACATTAAATTTCAAGACCTTTAATTTTACCCCATGCCTGGTTTTTGGGAGTTTGTACATCATCCATTTACCTTATGACTCTCTGAACAACATCATCATATTTAGTATATATAAAATTTGAACCCATATTCACATCAACTTATACTAGTATACATATAGAGTCATATTCATACATGAATGGAAAATTATCAGATATAAAAATTTCCAAACCAATTCTTTCAACTGTTTCCTTATCTTTATCCACTTGAACATTTTATCTATTGTGTTACCACATTTTATTGTTAGTTTGGAAAGTATTTTTTTATAATATGGAAAATAAATTCTTAAATATTTAACCATGGTATTCTAAAATAACCATAACGAGGGTATACAATTAGTCCTTAATTTGAACCATTTTTTTAATAAAAATTCAAAAGATGTTATAGGAATCGACCATACATAAATCCGACACATGGTATGGTAGGTATTACTCAAACTTTGTGTTTTAGTTTGAAACTAACAATTTAGTTCAAAACATGTGTCACATACTAAAAACCGAGCAAACATTCTTGATTTTTTTTATAATTTCGGATAATGCTCCATAATAAATTTTTGATATTTAGGAATCACATGCATGTAAATATGACACATGTTGTGTCTAATATGGTTCAAAGTATGTGTTTTATATTTAAGAGAAACATTTTAGTTCGAAATAATCATCAATGTTTGAAAACTAATAAAACACAATTTTATTATCTTAATAATTTAGGAAAATAATCCATAAGATATTTTTTATGTATAAGAAACAATAACACATCAATCTAACACATCAAATGTATGATATGACTGAAAGTGAACTTTTTTATCTAAAATAAATATTTTAGTAAAAAACATACTTCACATAGTAAATATAGAAAAAAACAATTAGATTATTTTTAAAGATTATAAAATGATCTATAAGTCATTTTTTATGTGTGGGAGTCAGGAACATATCAATCTAATACATGGTGTGCCCAATATGACTCAAAGTCCCTATTTTCAGTTTAAAAGTATTATTTTAGTTCAAAACATTATTCACTCACTAAAAACCAAGAAAATTCACTCATATTATCTTGAAACATTAAGAAATTGATCTATAAGTCCATTTTTACATATTGGAATTAGCCGCATGTCAATATGATACAAGGTGTTCCTAATATGACTCAAAGTGCATGTTTTCAGTTTAAAAGTAATATTTTAGTTCAAATCGAATTTAAATCACTAAAAACTAAGTAAATGCACTCATATTTTCATAATAATTTAGAAAAATTATCCATAAGTAAATTTTTACATATATGAATTATCCTAAAATCAATTTGACACACAGTGTGTCCGATATGATTGAAAATTTCTATTTTTTAGTTAAGATCAACATTTTAGTACAAAACACACTTCACATACTAAAAAATGATAAAACACACTCTGATTGTCTTGATACATTAGGATAATGATTCATAATTTATTTTTTATGTGTAAGAATCATCCACATGTCAATTTGATACATGGTGTTCTCGGTATGAATCAAAGTGTGTGTTTTCAGTTTTAAAGTAACATTTTGGTTCAAAACATGAATCATTGAATAAAAACCATGAAATTGAAATTTAATTTTCATAATAATTTAGTAAACTATACATAATTAATTTTTTACATATAATAATCATCAATAAATCAATCTGACACATGATGTCTCCTTTAGGATTTAACATGTCTATTTTTATTTAAAATCAACATTTCAGTACAAATCAAAATTCACATACTCAAAAATGAGAATACATTCTCAAATTTTCTTGATAATTTAATAAAAATATCCATAAGTCATTTTTTACATTTATTAATTGAGTGTGCACCAATCCAACACATAATGTTCTTAGTGTGACTCAAAGTGCGTGTTTTCAATTTAAAAGTGACATTTTAATTCAAAATAAATGTTACTCACTAAAAAAAATCAAGACTACTTATATTTTCTTGATAATTTATGAAAATTATCCATATTTTATTTGTGACATGCAAGAAGTATATTCACATAAATTTGACAAATGGTGTTCCAGGTACAACTCAAAGTACGTGTTTTTGTTTTAAAAGTAACATTTTACTTCAAAACATGCAACAATTGCTAAAATATGAGAAAACGACATATATTATCTTGATTATTTATGAAATTTATCCATAATTAATTAATTATTTATATGAAAAATTGACACATAAATCTGGTACACAATGTGTTTGGTATGACTTAAAGTGTGTGTTTTTAGTTTAAAATTGACCATTAATTCAAAACATGTCACATACTCAAAACTAATAAAACATGATTAAATTGTATTAATACTTTAGAAAAATTATATATAAATAATTTTTGATGTTTAAGAATTAAATGTACATCAAGGTGATACATGGTGTGATCAGTATGACTCAAAGTATGCGTTTTAGGTTTAAAAGTAACATTTTAGTTCAAAACATTTGTCACTAACTAAAAACTAGATAAAACAATTTGATTGTATTGATAATTTATTAAAGTAACATATTATTAATTTTTCACATATAGGATTTTTTCACACATAAAACTAACAAATGGAGTGTCTGGTATGATTGGAAGTTCATTTTTTATTTAAAGTTGACATCTTAATACAATACATACTTCACATACTCAAAACTAAGAAAACACACTCATATCATCTTTATACTTTAATAAAACGATACATAAGTCATTATTTACATATAGGAATAAGGCGCATGTCAATTTGATACATGGTGTTCCTAGTATGACTTAAACCATGTGTTTTCAGTTTAAAAGTGATATTTAAGTTCAAAACATTCACCAATCACTAAAAACAAATAAAACACACTTGGACTGTTAAGATACTTTAAGAAACGGATCCAAAAGTCATTTTTTACATTTCAGAGTTATACACATGTAAATCCAACCCACGGTTCACCCAGTATGACTCAAAGTGTGTGTTTCTAGTTTGAAAGTAACATTCTATTTCAAAATACATGTGACTGCCTAAAAACTGACCAAACATGATCAAATTGTATTAATAACTTTCAAAAAAAATCCATATGTAACTTTTAATATATATAAATAACCCACACATCAATTTGACACATAGTGTTGCCTATATAACTCAATGTTCATGTTTTTAGTTTAGAATTGGCTATTTAGATCAAAAAAATCATCGCATACATAAAAATGAGAAAATGTACTTTAATTTTCTTAATATTTTAGTAAAATGATTCATAAGTAATTTTTGACATGTAGGAATAATATTAAAATTAATCTGATACATGGTGTGTCTTTTATGACTAAAAGTGATATTTTTAGTTTTAAATTATCACTTTTGGTCAAAATGTGTGTCACTGAATGAAAACTATGAAATCACACTCATATTATCTTAATAATTTCTGTAATGATACATAACTCATTTTTTATGTATATGAATAAATTTCACATCAATATAATATAGGGTGTGAAAAATATGCTTACAATTGTTTTTTAAACCGAAATTTTAGTACAAATCACACATCAAATACTGAAAATAGAGGAAACATGCTTCAATTTTCTTGATACTTTATGAAAATTATCTATAAGTCATTTTTGATGTTTAAAAATTAAGAGCATGTCAATCTAACACATAGTGTTCTTAGCATTACTCAAAGTACATATTTTTCATCTCAAAGTTTCATTTTAGTTCAAAACACACACCATTCACTAAAAACTAATGAATCTTGATCATAATATCTCTACATTTTAGGAAAATGATCTATAAGTCATGTTTGATATGTAAGAATCAAACACACTGTAAGGTCTCAGCTTTAAACATAAATTATTCTAGTGTTTTTTGAACTATAATTCACATTTGAGGATCTTTTTAGTTAATAGTTTTAGAGAATTAGGACAAAATATTACAAAATAAACCCATACATTACGCGTGGACACTCATATTCAGCATCTATTTTCCCACCAAAGGAAACTCTTTTAAAACAAAACATGACTTTCTTTAGAGACGCATCTTAAATTATTTAATCATAAAATCTTCTTTTCCCTTATAGTTTTTAAGACCTTTGATTTTTTTTAAAAAATTGGGATGAAAAAAAGATCAGCAAGATACATAAAAATAAAGAAAGAAACCATTAGTACAAGTATATATTAAACCCATGAAAATATTGACACAAAGATATAATTTTTACCATAAAACACAATCACTATATATTACCTCATGAAATCATATTTTTCCTATAAAAAATACATAGTAAACATAAAACATAAAGGTAACTTTTGGCATCCATATCATTCTTACATTTTAGATTTCATGGAAACATAGGGAGTAACCTTTATTGTAACATTTAGAATACCCATCATAGTAAATTCCCTTAATCTCTTAAGATAAACCCTACCATTTAATTCCATATCATTACCCAAAACATTGCAGAGCTATCATGTTCTCAACCACCCCCATTTTATCATGAAACAACCCAAACACATAAATATTTCCCAAGAACCATAACATAATCATAACATGTAAAACAAGAATAAAGAAAAAATAACATTTCCACTTTGAAATCACATTTCATTTTTAAAAATTTGCACACTCATAAATGAAAACATATTATTTGAAAATAAAATTATAGAATTATAAAATATGTTTCAAAACATTAAAGGTACATAAAATAATAAAAATACATTCATGTCATATAAGTTAAAAAACATTCCTTTGGGATTTTGTAAAAATAGTTGAAAGAGTAATTTTAAAAGAGGTTTCTAAAAAATTACCTTACCAAAACCCATTTCAAAAACAAAAAACACAGAAAAGGGAAAAAAGTTTTACTTTGTTTTAAAAATATGAAAACTTTTAGAGGAATCAAAATATAAAATAATGGCCATGACGATGAAGAATTTATTGTAACCATACACATTAAAAGGAACATATATTTTTTTGTTTGCCAAAACATTATGTATAAAACACGTTAAAATATTAATTTAAAAAAATATAAAAAATTCCTTTAAAATCCTTTTATATCCATACAATAAATTTTCAATATAATATCAAGAATATTCACATATATAAAAGGATGTGATAATTAAATCTTTAAACATTCAAGGTGTCCCATACCACTTTGAACAATTAAATATTTTTCTCCAAGAAATAATAAATATAGGAAAACATTAAATAAAATTATTATAGATAAAATATGGATATTAAATTTCATAATACCCGTATATACCTCTTGTAAAATTATAAAGGCACATTTCATCCAGAAATGCCTTAATGGAAGGAGATTAAGATGAAATCCCTTATATTTAGTTCGATTGATCATATAAAATATTTATTTTACTGATAAATAAACATAGGATAATTATTTACATTATTTAGAACCTTTTTCATGTTTATTATTCCTTTTATATCACTAATTACATGTTATAAAAACAACTTAATTATTTAAGTTCGTGTCAGACGTTTTGTCGATATTTGGTACTTGAGTTCAAAATGAATTTGGTATGATGTCAATAGTCAAATTGTTCATGATTAAATATTCTCAATAATAATATTCATGACATAATAATCACTTATATACATAAATTATACTTTTAAATCAAACCATTTATGTATGGTTTGAAAAAATGATCAACGTTACAATCATGGAGATGGTAGGTCGTACGTGCACGTGAGTAACGTTTCCATTTTTCAAATATCATTATGGAAAGAAGATGAGAATTATATTATATTTAAAAAATTATCATAATATAATTAATATAATTTAAATATACTTATATATTATTTAAGTGATTTTTTTGATTAAAAAAAAATCACATCGCTTTGTGGAAGTGATAGTTCACACGTACGCACAGACGGCATTATCATTTTTATGTACATGGAAAATAAGAAATTAATTGATATGATATATTATTATAATTATAAATATGCATTTAATATCGCATATTAACATTAATTCCATTATTATAAATATTTTTGACAGACAGTTATAGAAAACTAATTATATCAGTTCTTGGAGGTGATAATTCACACGTACACACAAACGATTAATTCATTTCCCATTTTATGAAAGTGGAGATTGATTTAGGTGATGATATTAACATAATAACATCTCATAATATTTAGGATATTATATTTATTATTTAATCATGTATAAATAATGTTTTAAGGAAGTGGAAGAATAAATAAAATAGAAACACTTAAATAAAAATGTTACATTTCCTTCGGATGATCACCATTGATTAACACCTTAACATATAATAACTATAAAATTAAAAGGGACAAAAAATGATTCATAAATGAAATTTTTATATTTACCACAATAATTTTCCCAAATTTTATAAATTTTTGAATTTTTTTTCATTTAATAAAAGAATATTGTTTTAAAATCTCATAAATGTCAATTTTTACACTATTGACTAATTGACTTTTTAAAAATATCATAACAACTTGTTTTCTTAGAAAAAACTAATTTACATAATCCCTAACATGTCAAATTCATCCATAAAATTCGTGTATGGCATCAAATATTTCAAATTATATTTATTTTAATATTATTAATATCATTCATTTGATTCTTCCTTTGATAACTTTATTACTACATCATCATTGTGTCATAATTAAATTAAATTATTTTTTGTCTAATTATTATAAATAGTTTACCATGATGTAGATAAACATTTTATATTTCAAATTATAATTTATAGTTGAATTTATATTCTATATAAACCGATATTAAAAATAATTTACTTATTAAAAATATGAGTATGATATTTTTAACATATCTTTAAATAAAATACAATAAATGACATATTTTATCCAATTGGCTTAAAAAAGATATAATTTCATTCTAAGATTTATTTTTATCAAAATACACTCATACAATGAAATTAGGAAAAATTTTATGGTAATTTTATATTATTATAATATTATTTTTACCTTTAATTGCCTGATTTACCGTTAACCGTGGTAAATAAAATACTATAATTACTATTCACTAAAAATTAAGTTAATCCAATTAGATAATAGTTTTTATATTAATTACAACCACTTATGTACATTTTTTCAAAATTCATTTCACATAAGTGGCTAAATTAAGTTTAACACTAATCCTACAAATGTGGTGAGAATGTAGGTAAAAGAGACGTTTAAAATTTCAATAAGTTGTTATACCAATTTTTAATATAAAAATTGTTCCAATGACCCACATTAAATTAATATATATATTATTGATCAATTTTAACTTTTAAAATTATTTTAATTTATTATATTTATTTAAACAAAAAAAAACAAATTTTAACTATAATGTATTATATTTCACTATTCATCAAAAAAATAAAAATTTTCGAAAAATTACCAAAAATTCACCGTAAGATAATTTTGTTATTAAAAATTAAGAAATTAAGTTTATTTTTAAAAATATAATATATAAGTGTAAAAAATTGGATTTAAAATAGGTTCTCCACCAAAAGGTGAAAAACTGCCTTTTTTCAAAAATATTTCTTTTCTGTGTAAAATTGTATTTGTTCATATATTATTTCTAGAAAAAAAAAATTAAATGAATATTAAACATTATATTGAATATATTATACATATATTTCATTAATATAATCCATCAAGATTAATTTGTGTATTTATTGGTATAAAACACACCTTTTCACATTTAAATAGTTTTTTCAAAAAACATTTTCTTTTATTTTACAATGGGGTTTACATTAATTTATTATTAATTGGTCAAAGAACTAATTATATATACATTTTAAAAAATATTTTCATAATTTAATTAATATTTCTTATACCCAAGAATCTAACAACTAGGTTATAACAGTAAGATTTAAATAATAATATTTAGTTTTTTTCTTAAGATCAATATGGAATATTATGTATGATATCAAATATAGTGTTTAGTTTAAAAAACTTAGAATGTTACATTCTCCCCCCTTTAACAAATTATATCCTCGAAATTTGAATTTAGGATCAGTAATTGAGGTATGAATTTTCAAAATACCATTATTAGAACCCCACATTGGAAAAAGAATGAATAAAACTACCACATTAAAACGAAATAAAAAGAAATATGAAGATCACTTGAGATACCCCATACTAGGGTTCCATTTAAAAAAACATAGATATTAAAGAGAAAAATAACCATCATGTTCTTATGGAGAATGATAGAAAACATGGTCATGATAAAGTTAACAATAAAAAATCATAAATATATGATGTGTTAAAAGGTTGTTGATCCCGTAGTAAGAAATATAAATGGATAACATTTTTCTTTTAATATCCTTTTTCATGGAGTTAAGGAATTATTTTACTATTTAGAATAAGAACATAAAGAAATATACTTACTTGACAAGTAGAGTTTCATCCTGTAATAAAATTCCACCATAAACTTGTCTTTTTTACCAAATGATGAGTATTTAAGATGATTTTTTTCAAACCTAAATCAACTTATAGAGAATCAAAAAAACCAAAAAAGATTAATTATATATTTCTCCCATCATGAAACATTAACCAAAACCAAAATGGTTATGATAAGATAATTCTCCAAAATTAATAAACCTTTATATGATTCTTTCCTAAATGGCCCAAGGGACTTTAATTTTTATTCATTATTTGATAATCCCCCTTTTAAGGGTAAAATGGGAATTCGTACATGTCATGTAGGCTTCGTGACATTATAGGACCTGAATGTCTTAAAGGAATCATCCCAGGAAATGACTACTTGAAACTACCCTCCCTAGTGTCAGCATCGTGATCAACACTCCACCATTGCATGACTAGTCGACTAGTTGTCTTGTGCAGGGATGCACAATCTAGGTACTGATGGAAAAGTCATACCCTATAATTCATCCAAGTATAATTATATCTGCTCTAGTGAATACACCTGCTTTGAATTATCATCTTGGACCTTCTTCCTTGTAATTCATTTTGGTACATCTACAACTCATGTGGCCCGAAGGCCTTGAGGTGACCCAAAGGCCTTACTGGTATGAAGGCCTTGGGTAGCCCGAAGTCCTTGAAGGACCCGAGGACCAAACCGGTGAACCGAATACCCTAAAAGGTGAATAGTTTCGGCTGCTACAGTTCTAAATAGTATTTGCTATAGTACTGCTACAATAACCTAGAAAAATGTCTCTTCCTGGATTTAATCTCAAAAAATAATTCGTGATACCAAAAGTTCAACATAGACTATTTTACAAATAACTTTCCTTAAATTACTCAAAGTAATCCAAACTAATATTGAAACCAAAAAATTATTTGATCACATAATCTTCTAAGATAAATTTTATTAATTATCTCCAAATAAAATTAATTACTCTTGAAGTATCAAAATAAAAATTAATCTCCCTAATAATCTTCTAGCATGCTATCCATTTCCATAAATAACCTAAATCACAAAAATTCCTCAATAAAATAATATATTATTACAAAATATATTTCAACTTTTATTCCTCAAATAAAATACCATAGTATTCTATTTACCTTGATCTTATAGAAATCCTAAAATAGTGAACATCTTCTGAAATAACTTTAATCACTTTAATCACCAAATAATTTTCTAATCCCATCGTTATCTATTTGACAAAACATATGTTTTAAAAATAAACTTATTCTTAATGCATAAAATAATTTAACTAAAAAGAAGAAGTTATACTAACCAGGACTTCACGTAGGCCAGTGTTAGGTGATGTACCCATTTCGCCCTTAAATTGTGGGTTTGATTCTCATGGACTTACTGAATGCGACGAGTTCTCACCCATCCCGTGGGTTGTCATTTTTCTAAAAATTATGCAATTTCAAAAATTAAATCCTTCAAAATAACCATAACATGTTTTAACCTCATATTTTATATCATAACTTTCATTTTTCATCCTAAAAAGTAATAACCCATAATTACTTCACAAATAAATGTCTCCAAAAATACTGTTAATCACCTTAAAATTTAATAACATAAAGCCTAAAAAGGGTTTCTAATACATTAAACGTATGATCAACCAGAAAATTATAAACCCATGATGATATCCTTGACCCTTAAGAAGACATCTTAATCTCCAAAGTTATCTAAACTATACTTTGATTCCAACTATATGAAATCAAACTTAAACATAAATTATTCTAGTGTTTTTGAACTAGAAATAACATTTGAGGATATTTTTAGTTTAGATTTTTTGGAGAATTAGGATAAAAATATTAGAAACTAAATCCATACATTATAAGTGGACTCTTATACTCAGTATCCATTTTCTCCACCAAAGGAAACCCTTTTTAAAAAAACATAACTTCCTTTCAATACACATCTTCAATTATTTAATAATGGAAACTTCTTTTCCATTAAAAATATTTAGATATATGATTTTTTTAAAACTTTTTATGAGCACAAAAATTTTAGTAAGGGATGTAAAAAGAAATAAAGAAACAATTAGTCCATAAATACTTTAAACCCATGGAAACATTTTAAAAAAGATATACTTTTTACCATAAAAAATAATCTATTTAGCTTACCTCATGATATCATATATTTATTGTAAAAACTCTATAGTAAACTTAAAACATACAGGTAACTTATGGAATCCATATCATTATTAAATTGTAGATTTCATTGCTACATAGCGAGTAACCTTCATTGTTACATTTGGGATACCCATCACAGTATATTCCCTTAATCTCTTTGGATATACTCTACCGTTTAAATCTATCTCATTACCCAATTCATTGAAGATATATTATAGTATCACCCACCCTAATTTTATCATAGAACCACCGAAACACATAAACAATACCCAATAACCATAACATAATTATAACACATAAAATATGTGTAAAGAAAAAAAATAATATTTCCACTTTGAAATCACAATTCATTTTTACAAATCTATTCTCTCATAAATGAAAACAAATTATTTTAAAATAAAATGGTAAACTTATAAGATAAATATCAAAACATTAAATAAACATAAATTCAAGAAAATCTATTTATTTTGTAAAAGTGAAAAAATATTCCTTTGGGATTTTTGTAAAAATAGTTGAAAGAGTAACTTTAAAAGAAGTTTTGAAAAGAAAGTCCTTTACCAAAACACATTACAAGAAAAAAATACTCAAAAAAGGTAAAAAATGTTTAATTTTATTTTTCAAAAAATGAAGTCTTGTAGAGGAATCCAAATATCAAATAATGGTCACAGCGGTTGAGAAATTTTTGTCCTTGTATATGTTAAAAAGAACATTCATTTTTTCGTTTGGGAAAACGTTCCGTATAAAACATGTAAAAATATTCCTTTTGAAAAAATATGAATTAAATTAAAACAATATAAAAAATAATTTAAAATAGTTTTATATACATATAATAAATATGTAAAATAATATCAGGAATATTGGCATGGAGAAAAAGATGTCATAATTAAAACATTAAACATTCAAGGTGTCCCATAACACATTGAACATTTAAATCTTAATATCCAAGAAATAATACATTTAAAAAAAATCATTAAATAACATTATTATAGAAAAAATATGGATATGAAATGTTATACTAATCGTATATAGACCTTATAAAATAATAAAGGTTTATATCATCAAGAAATGCCTCAATGAAAGGAGATTAAGACGAAATCCCTTACCTTTAGTTAGATTCGTCACATACAATATTTATTTTATTGAATTATAAACATAGGATAATTATTTACATGATTTAGAACCTTTTTCATGTTCATTATTCCTTTTATATCGATTATTAACATATTATAACAATTACTTAATTATTTAAGTTCATATCAGATGTTTTGTCGATATTCGGTACTTGAGTTCAAAATGAATTTGGTATGATGTCATCAGTCAAAGTTTTCATGATTTAATAATCTCAAGAATAACATTCAAGACATAATAATCACTTTTATAAATCAATTATACTTTCAAATCAAACCATTTATGCATGATTATGAAAAATGAACAACATTATAATCATGGAGACGGCAGGCCACACGTACACATGAGTAACGTTTCCATTTTTTAATGATCATTACAGAAAGAATTTAAGTATTATTTTATGTTTAAATAATGATAATAATATTATTAATATCATTTAAATAAACTTATACATTATTCAAGTGATGTGGTGATTAAAAACGAATCACATCGCTTCGTGGAGGCGATAGTTCACACGTACGCATGAACGACATTATCATTTTTATGTGCCTGGAAAGTAAGAATGTAATTGATATATTATACTCTTATAATTATAAATATGTCATGAATATCACATATGAATATTAATTCCATCATTATAACCAGTATTGATATATGATTATAGAAAATGAATTCTATCAGTTTGTGGAGGTGATAATCCACACGTACACACAAATGATTAATTTATTTCCCATTTGATGGAAGTGGATATGGATTTAGGTGATCATATTAACATAATAACATATCATTATATTTATTATAATTGAGTTATTATTTCATTATGTATGAATATGATTTGAAGGAAGTGTAAGAAGAAATAAAATAGAAACACTTAAATAAAAATGTTACCATTCATTCAGAAGATCAACTTTGATTAACACCTTAACACATATAAGGAGAATATTATTCCCAAAATAAGGCCTCTAGGATGTATAGAGGTATTCTAGGAAGTGTTTTAGGTAGGTATTGGACAAACAAAATGGTTTTTGATTTGTAAGGAATAGAGATTAATGGGTTCTATTATATACGAGAGTGTAGGGGCACTCTTGGAATTATCAAAAGTATTAAATTAATATAAATCAATTTTCTATTAAAAGAGGCTCCAAAATAAATTATTTATAATATAGGTTTTTTTTGGGAAAAAATAAATTCATCCAATTAAAATTAGATAAGTTATGATTTTTTTTAATCCTTATCTTTTTGTTTTAACCCTTATTAATTCTTATCGTGACATTATGTAATTTTCACTTTGAGAGTAAATATAATTACTATAAAATTCCAAAAGAAAAAAATTATTCATTAATAAAATTTTTATATTTACACCAATAAGTTTTCTATGGTTTATATTTTCTTTGAATTTTATATCATTTATTTAAATATTATTTATTTTAAAATATCATAAATATAAATTTTGACATAGTTCAATAATTGAATTTCTAAAAATATAATAATAGATTGATTACTTAAAAAACAACTTTAAATCATACATAACAAGTCAAATTAAAAAAAAATCATGTATAGAATGAAATATTCTAAATTATATTTTATTTAATCTTATTAATATAATTTATTTGATTCTACTTTTAATAAATCTATTAGTGAATCGTCATTGTGTCACAATTAAATTTAATTATTTATTGTCTAAAAATTATAAATAAATTATCATGATGTATATAAAATTTTATATATAAAATTACTCTTTATAGTCTAATTTATATTGTATATAACCCTCTATTAAAAATAATTTACTTATTAAAAATATAAGTATGACATTTTTAACTTATCTTCAAATAAAATATAATGAAAGTCATATTCTTAACCAATTGGCTTAAAAAGGTTATAATTTAGGATTAAGGTTCATTTTTTTCTAAAAAAAACTCATCTAAAGAAACTAGGAATAATGTTAGGGTGATTTTATATTATTATAATATTATTTTTACCTTTAATTTCCCAATTTACCCTTAACTGTGGTAAATAAAATACGAAAATTAATATTCACTAAAAATTAAGTTAATACTATTATATCAAATTTTTTATACTAATTACCAAAACGTATTTAAATTTTCCAAAATTTAATTCATATACGTGGCTAAATTAAGTTTAGTACTAATCTCGCAAATGTGGTGAGAAAGCGGGTAAAAGAGACGTTTAAAATTTCAATAAGATTTTATATATAATTTCAATATGAAAATTATTCCAACGAACTAAATTATATTAAAATATATATTATTTTATATTGTGACTTTAAAACCCATTTTAAATTTTAATAATTATTTTAACAAAAAAATCATCTTTTAACTACAATATAGTATTTTTCACTATTCATAAAAAAATGAAAATTTTTAGAGAAATAAGAAAATCTCCCTAATATAATTTTGATATTACAAATTAAAAAATGAATTTTATTTTCAAAAAGAAAATATATAGAAGTGTCAAAATTATTTTTAAAATAGGTGCTCCATCAAAAGGCTCCAAAACTACCTTTTTTTGAAAAATAATTCTTTTATGTGTACAATTGGATTTATTCGAATATCATGTCTAGAAAAAACAAAAATTAATTCTAAAAATTAGATTTAAATATATATATATATATCTCATTAATATAATCCTTCATGATTAATTGATTAATTTATTGGTATAAAACACACTTTTTCGCATTTAAATAGTTTTTTCAGAAAATCATTTTATTTTATTTAAAAAGGCTTTTACATTTATTTATAATTAATTGGTCAAGGAAATAATTATATATAAATTTGTAAAACATATTTTCATAATTAAATCAAAACTGTTTATACCCGCCATTCTAACAACTAGGTTATAATGGTTACATTTAAATAATAATATTTAGTTGATCTCTTAAGATTGACATGGCGTATCATGTATGATATCAAACATAGTATTTCTTTATATAAACTCTAGATTTCACACACACATCAATCTAACATATAGTGTGTCCTATATGACTCAAAGTGAATGTTTTTAGTTTAAAAGTAATATTTTAGTTCAAAATATGTGTTACTCACTGAATACCAAGAAAACAGGCACATTGGTAGTCTTGTATATTTTGGATAATTATCCATAATTAATTTATAACATATAAGAATAATATTCAAATTAATATGACACATAGTGTGATAGGTATGACTGAAAGTGCATGTTTTTATTTAAAATTCATATTTTAGTAAAAAACAAACTTCACTTACTCAAAAATGAAAAACATGCTTTTATTTTATTGATACTTTTTTAAAATGATTTATAAGTCATTTTTTACATGTAGGAGTCAGCCTCTAATAAATATGACACATGGTGTGCCCGATATGTTTCATAGTGTGCGTTCTTAGTTTAAAAGTCATATTTTTGTTAAAAACATGTTTCAAAGATTTAAAACCAAGGAAAAAAGATTTGTTTGATTGGATAATTCATGATTAACATCTATAATTCGTTTTTGATGTATAAAAATATACCACACATAATCCTGAAACATGGTGTGGCCGGTATTAAACAAAGTTCATGCTTTTATTTAAAATCGATATTTTAGTAAAAAACAAACTTCAAATACTAAATAATAATAAAACATGATAATATTGTTTTGATACTTTAAGAAAATGATCCACAATTCATTTGTGATGTGTAGTAATTAGGTGCACACGAATATGACACACAATGTTCCAATATGATGAAAAGTGCATTTTTTTCATTTTAAAAGATACAATTTAGTTCAAAACATGCATCACTAATAGAAAAACAAAAAATCCTACTTTGATTGTCTTGAAACTTTATAAAAAAATATACATAGTTAAGTTTGGACATGTAGTAATTAGTCACATGTCAATCTGAAACATGGTGTGTCAAGTATGACTCAAAGTGCATGGTTCCAGTTTTAAATAAATTTTTTGTTAAAAACATGAACCACTCACTAAAAACTGAGAAAAGTAACTCAAATTATCATGAAAATATATTATAATGATCCAAAAGTCATTCTTGATATATAATAATTGGATTAAAAAAAATCTAACACATGATGTGGATGGTATGACTGAAAGTGAATGTTCTAATTTAAAATTGACAATTTAGTACAAAACACATTTCCCATACTGAAAACTGAGAAAAAACACCTGATTGTATTGATACTTTTGTAAAATTTTCCATAATCCTTTTTTACATGTATGAATTACCCACACATCAATTTGATACACAGTGTTCCCAATATGAGTCAAAGTGTGTGTTTTTAGTTTAAAAGTAACATTTTAGTTCAAAATGAGTATCACATATTAAAAACTGAGAAAACAAATTTGTATTGACTTAATACTTAATTAAAACAATACATAAATAATTTATGATGTGTAGTAATAAATTTCACATAAATACCACACACAATGTTCTTGATATGACTTGAAGTGCATGTTTTTTGTTTAAAAGTGACATTTTATTAATTAATTGTATCATATTTATATTTCATTAATTTTTTTAAAGTATTACTAAAATAATCATCTTTTTAATATATGTATTCTCATTTTTGTTCTTGATCCAGGTTTTTGTGTTTAAAAACTGGTAAAACATTTGGGATCTTTTGAAAGGGGGTCCTGTAGATTTCAAAACCCATGGAATTTTTGAATTCAGTAGAACATGTATTGTTTATAATAAAATATGAAAACCAATGTGACTATAGTCTGTTGAAATTTTTGAAAAGTATATTTTTTTAATTTTAATTTATAGTTTATTTTTAATTAAATTTTAATTTTGATTTGAGTATAGGTTGTGGTAATGTTCTATAAATGTAGCACCACTTTTTTTTGAAACCCATGGATTTTATCAACCCTATTATTCGTGCTAAAAAAATTATATTTTATTTGGGATAAAAATAGAACTACTAAAATAAACATTCTTCAACACTAAAAATTGTGTTGATAAAGTTTGTTATTTTTTAGGGATTTTTAGCACTAATATAGGGGATTTTATTAGCTTTATTTCTAGCACTAAAAAGTTTACCATGATTTTAAATAAAGTTATAACATAAGTAATTTTTTATCACAAAAATAGACTTATTGTGAACTAATAGATATTCTATCTACTGTAGTGTAGTAACTAGAAACTTGGATAGTGATGTCAAACCTAAATAGTAGCGACATACCAGGATGGTTACTCGACCACGACTATTCACATACAAGATTGGAAGTATCAATATCTCAAAAGATGCTGCTGAACCTTGGTAAAGTGGATATGATCATGGTTAGATTCTATTGTTTAGTTTTGTTCCTTTGTACATATATCTATTTTATATGTGTTTATTTTTTCATGTTGTGTTGAGTCCATATATATTGGAGGAATATGTTTTTTCCTCACACTCATATTTTCCATGAGTCCTTGGTGCGACTAGATCCTTATTATTGGATAGTTTCAATGGTCTAGTTGTGTTACAATTTTCCTGCACATCTCTTATACACTTTATTCATTCATAGTGTAACCCATGATGATCCTTCCCCATGCATGTAGGCCAACTGGTTGAATCTTGTAAATCTCTATATTCCTTTATTTCATTCCTCTTCCTTAATGACCTTGTAAATCACTAAATGTTCACTTATGATTTAATAATTTGTTGTTTCTAGTTTTAAAAATTATTCTTATATGATTTTTATTTGTTTATGTGCACATAATAATATAATAATAAACATCATATTACTTTCATTTTTTGGGTATTAATAAACCAAAATTTATGCCTAATTGGATTTTTTCAATTGAATGTAGATGGACATATCAACACAACACAAAACAGTTGGCATCAGAGTCTAATTAGGCATAATTTTGTGTCATCAAAATTAAGAATTAAATTATTATTTGATTAAAATGATTTGATTATAAAATTTATAATATAGCACGATTTAATTATTCATTCAACTATGATGTTTAATCTATTTTGGTTTCAATTTTCATATATTTTTTATTGTTGTTTATTTATTGTCTCCCTTGGTTTTCTACCTATTGTGCCCAACTAAGATGATATGTTTCTTCCTTGTTTTTCTCAAATTTTAGGGTAGGGATGGATTTGTCACACCCCAATTTTTGTTTTCTTATTTTATTTTGGTTTATCTTATTAATCTTGATTTACCTCTCGAGTTTCAGGTGTTCCAGATTCAAATATTTATTTTTATGATTTTTTTTTCAGTTTCACAATTTAGGTGCATAGTTTAAGAGTAACCATGTGGATCTGGGGAGAAACTGCATGGGTCCTTGGGTGTCTTTGGTTGTGGGTGCAGAACCCAAGCATATATGGAAAAACCATGTAGAAGGTGTGAAAATGGTTCTTCTATTTTGGACAGAACCACATTGTATAGTTGGCGCATGATTTACAAAACCATGTGTCCGAATCATACAGGTTCCCAGTTTATATAGTAAGGGGTGCATGGTTGGTGCATGGTTTGGGAAACCATGAATAATTCCTAGGTCATTAAAAATATAAATTTTCCTTTCTACCCCTTTGTGTTTTAACCCCAAAACGCCACATTCCTTACTCTCTTAACTTGTGTGACCCAAATGGATCCCCTCCCTCCCTCTCCAAGCCTCATCCCCTTTACTATGGGTTGGATCTATGGTTTTATTCATGTTTTGGGGATAGATATTCAATGAAATATACTCATCTCTTGTCCCTCTTCCTCCCATTTTTTGGGTGGTTCCTACTCTCTCTTATTTTTGTTGATTTAGGTTTCATGTATATTTGAAATTATATTAGGGATTTTGTGTTGTTATGGTTCCTCTTGGATTATCTATCATTCTTAGACCCCCATGGATTTGTTTCATGTTGGTTTTGTTGAAGCGCTTGTGGTTTGAGGTAGGTTTCTATTTGCATTGGTATTTTTAAATTTAAGAATCATTGATTGCTTTATTTTTTTCACCTTCATTGGATATTAATTCTTGATGTATACTTTTGAGAATAATTCTTTTACATTATATGATATGGTTTCCTTCTTATTTTAAAGTACGTGGCATTATATTGTCAATCTATGTTCGCCAAGTGTTTGATAAAATTCTTGGTTGGCTTTTGTAAGTAATTTGTGATTTATAAGGCATCGATTTGGCCTTATAAATGTATTTGGATTCTAAAATGGTGTTTTGGACCAATTTAATGGGGTTTAAAGTGAATTTTTGGTTTTGAAAGTTGCGTGTGTTTGGTTTTATACAGAAATGGCTTGACATGTGAACGTTATGAATGGCCCATTGAAAACATCTATAAAAGTTTTCTTCTTGAAAAATATACTTGGATAATCCTATTACTTTTGTTATTGTTGAATGGATGGGAGGTCCTAGGTGTGTAATTATTCATGAGATATACTAGTTTAAAGGAAAGATATTGTTCCTAGGGGTGGTTCGGGTTGATTCTTGTGTGCGATGCTTGTGTGTGTAATATATGTATTTGTGGTTGGTTTCTTGTTTGATAGAATGAATCTCCCCACTTTAGTATCAACAAGGGAACCTGTCATAGCTAGAATATTTTTGGTTAACTATTTCTGCATTAAATTAGTATTTCACTCTATCTAGTGGCCCTTACTATAGAACTTGCTCGACTTTCGGATTGCGGCCCTCATTTTGACCTGGTAGGATGAGAACCTAGCTTGTGGGTAGAATTAATGTCATAATTTTCGGCATGGATATGGGATGATTCATATGTATTGTATATTCTATATATTCCACAGAGCTCCTAGGTTCTCCCATGTACTTCAGCACTTAGTTATCTGTAGTGGATGATTGAGATGTATTGTTGGTTGGTTACTCTTGTGTTTATTTTTACATTTACCTTGTTGTATGTTTGTTGTTCCTTTTTCCTTGTGTGGTTTAGTTTTTTTATAACTAAAAGTGGATGTTTGATGTTAAAATTTTTATGAAAAATTTCTAGAAAATGTATTACTCTTCATTTCTCCCATTTTAATTGAGAAATATCATCATTTTTCTTTATACTGATAATGTATCCTTCCTGGAAATGAAAATATTTTTTTAATGGAAAAAGGACAATTAACCATGGTTTGTTTTAAATAGAAAAATGTTTGAAAACCTAGTTTTATATATTTTATTTCAAACCTGGATTTGATTATTATTTTGTTTCAATAAAATGAATTGGCAATACATTTTTTATGGCATTACTACTGAGTTTTAATACTCACACCTATAGTTTCTTCTTGTTTTCAGTTTTTGGTGTAGGTTCCATGTTGGTTTCAATCTCATTGAGTGATGTCAGGTTTTTTGATCAGAGACTGACCTAAGGTGTCATATGAAGATTTAGTGGTCCTCGAGTTCAACTTGGTTTTTTGTTTATTTTTTTATTTATAGTTTATGTATAAATGATGTTCATTTTTAAAGAATGTATTTATATTGAGTTTCTCTATTTATTTCCACTTCTTAGTTTATTTATTTACATATTTTAGGAGAAATCATTAACTTGGATATTTTTTATTCCCTTGGCACTTGTTTCCAGCCTAGGAGGATCAGGAACGCCTCTTGGGACTTTCTAGAAGCTGACTTACTTGACCGGTTCGAGGTTGACCCGAGTTTGTTTATGAAAAAATGGTATCAGAGCTGGTTAGGTTCCTTAGGGGACCTATCCCTTAGAGTATCCTTTGTTATTTGGAATTTCATGGTTGATAGAGTAGGACTGTTGGAACTTGGGTTGTAGGTATGATGAAGTGTATAACCCACACTTTCTATTCCAAACCTTGAGTTACTATGGGAAGTCAGTTTTTTTTTGGTTTGTATGGTTCTTATGGGCAGTTTTGTGTCTGGGAATGTGAAGGGGGAGTTGGTATAGTGGTCTTAGTGATCTCGTAGGGCCTGGAAATTAATGTAGAGTTGGGGATATAGTCCTAAAAGTCTCTCTTTGATAGTGGTGTAATTGGAATATGGCTTCCAACCATGTGGCCAAGCCACCCATCGACACTAGTTTCCCCTTGTGGTTTTTTTGGGTCCTTCTTGATTTTGAAAATGTTTGGAGAGCCTTATTTTGAAATTGTGATTTTTTTAAGGGCCATTTTTTGGCTTTTGGAATATGTAAAATAATTTTTTAGGTTTATCTTAAAGAAATTCATAGAAAATGGATTTATAATAAAAAGGATTTTGGTAAAATGGGAATTTTTTCATTAAAAATTTGATTTCTATACTAAAAATGGTGGGAGTTTATAAAAATTGGTTATTTGGGAATGGGAAGTTGTCTTGAGATGGAATGGTTTTGGGAATTTTTTTTGGGATTTTTTGAAATTTTTGTGTTATTTAAATGAGGATTATATTGAGAATTTGAAACATGGGTTGAACATTTCATTTCGAAAACGGAAAAGTTTTTGTCTTGATCTCTAGTATTCTTATGAGTGCTCACATGCATGGATGTGTTTGAGGTAGTGGATGATGGAAGACATGGGTTGATGAGTTCCTGGATTTACATAGGAATATATATATATCTGTGTGTGTGTGTGTGTGTTTGAGGATACATGGAATACCATTAGTGATGGTGAAATTTGAAAAGAGTTTTTTCGTTTCAAAAATTGTTTAAGAGGGAAATTGTGTTTATTTGATAATGAATGGTTGTGTAATGATTTTTCATGTGATTTATAATTTTTTTAAGTGGTCTCTCGATCTAGGGTTCATATTGGTGAATTGGTTTTGATTGGGATCTTGGTTTTCTTATTTCTTAGTGTACGCCACTACCAATACATCGATTGATATTTGAGGTGCGGCTATGAGTAGTTTTCCATTATAAGACTCTCTAATTGATAAACCTAAGAACATACTTCTTGACTTTTGGAAATTGAACCATACTCTCTTTTATGGTCAATTATATCCTCTTGAAGTAGAAGAGTGGATGTGTAAAATAAAAAGAATGTTCATTTTCTTTTAGTTTCCTGATTCTATAAAGGTTAAGTTCACTAACTTTATGCTTGAAGGTCCAAGATAGAAGTGGTGGAAGTCAGTCATGAGGACCAAACCCCAAGAAGGAATTTACTAAAAATTCATCAAGGATTCATTTTTTTGGTGGTATTTCTTGGAGGCTATGAAGGTAAAGAAGGAAATAGAGATTTATTGTCTGTAGCAAGGTGATGGGTCAGTGTAGGAGTTCTTCTGTCATTTTGAGGATCTGGTTCATTATCTTCCAGAGTGGGCTGGGGGAGATTCTATAAAGGCTCAACATTTTGAGAATGGACTTCATCTTGATCTTTATTTTAAGGTGATATAGTTTCGTTTAACCTCCTTTGTCGATGTGATGAGTAAATATGTTCAGGTTGAAGCTATGTTAGCCAGAGTTCTTGAGGTGTACACTCCTCATTTAATCTCTAGGAGTGTTAAATAGAATTATAGTAAAGATATTAGGAATCCGTCTAAATCTGGAAGTGTGGGTCATGGAATTAAGAGAACTTATATCTTTTGTTAGCTTCTTCTATGTGCAAGATCCTGGTGTGTCATCAGTATGGAAATTTAGGTCATAAGAATCCATTATATTCAAGTGATCCAAAGACTTATTGTACATTTACATTCCCAATTCACTTTCAATAATTTTTTTGGGGTGTTTCTAGGAATAAACTTGGAGCTAGATCCCCCCTTATATATGAAACCCCCACCCATTTGCGGGATTAAGGTACTAGTTCATGCTCAGTTTGAAGGATATTTACATTTGAGTTTCCCTTCATTTGTAGTGGTTTTTTTATAGTGATTTTGTATCCTTGTAGTGATAAAGGATGTTGTGATATTCTGAGAACCTCTGGTTTAATGAATTTGTGTCTTTTGGAAATTATGATTTTTTTCCATCCTTAGTGGAATTTTGTTCACTTGCATGTCTTATTTGGATGCTTCTTGTTGGGGTGAAATAGGTTGATGTGTGTTTTTATCTTTCGACCCCCATGTTTTTATGGGAGTTATTTATTAGATTTAAGAGGGTATCATTCCATGTTTTTTTGGTTCTTGTAGGGGTTTGCGTGTGAACACACTGGTTTTGGGTGTTGGTGTTTGATGGGTAATGTTGGTTGGAAACCTGATTAGAATTTTAAAGTGGTTGGGAGTCTATTATGGCCTCCCATATTTAATCTGGTGGGTTTATATTTATATTCATTTCATTGTTTCTCTTTCCTCTCCTTGCTGAAGGTTGGGCCCTCGATCAAGGTCTGGTAGTTTTAGGCACAGTAAGATGTTTGGTTTTAGGTCTAATGTTTTTCATTATTTCTCGAGAAGTGGTTTGGGTTTTATTGATTTTTTTCAGGTAGAAGAGTGTGTTTTCTTCTTAATAGTGGCAGGTTTCTTTTCTTTTTGAGGAATCAGATCATGCAAGTGTGGGAAAATTTTCCTTTTATTGACCAACTAGAGATATTGTGGATTTCTGGGGGCAGAAATCATGATGGTGGGGAGAATTTCCACACCCCAATTTTTTTTTCTTATTTTATTCTAGTTTATCTTGGTTTACCTTTAGAGTTTTGGGTGTCCCAGATTTAAATATTGTGTTTTATTCTTTTTTATTCAGTTTCATTGTTTAGGTGCATGGTTAAAGGGTAACCATGCAGATCCTGGGAGAAACTATGTGGGTACTTAGGGGTCTTTGGTCGATGGATAATGTCCCAATAATGGTTGGACAAACCATGATGAAGGCATGTGCATGGGTTTTCCATTTGGGTAAAACCCATGTCGCATGGTTGGCGTAAAGTTTACCAAACGGTGCATTAAAACCATTTGAGTGACCATTTCCTACACTAAGGGGCACAAAGTTGGTACATGGTTTTGAAAACCATACAGACAAACCATACAAAGTGCCCATGGCATTAAAAATATTAATTTTCCTTTCTACCATATTCAGATTTTAACAAAAAAACACCCCATTTTCCTCTCTCCTAGATATTGAGACCCAAAGGGATCCCTTACCTCCTTATCTAATCCTCCTTCCCACTCTATGGGGTGTATCTAGGGGTTTCATTATGTTTTGGGGCTATATCATTAAGGTAATATCTTCCTCTCTTGTCCCTCCTCCTAATTCTTCCATTTTTCTTGTGGTTCCTCTTCTATCATTGTTTCTTGGATATATAGTTCATGTTTCTTTGGGTTTAAATTATGGTTTTTTTGTTGTTAAGGTTCCTCTTGGATTATCTTTCCTTCTTGTACCCTTGCGGAGTTGTTTTGGGTTGGAATTATTGAAGAGTTTGTGGTTTGAGGTAGGTTTCCCTTTGCACTTTTCCTTTTAAATTTAAGAATCATTGATTTGTTTCTTTTTATATGTTCTATAGATGTTAATTAGTGATGCATAATTTTTAGAATAATTGTTTGATGTTAAATGATGTGGTTTCCTTATTGTTTTAAAATAAATGGAATTGGTTTGTTATTCTATTCTTGCTAAGTGTTTGAGAAAATGATTTATTGGATTTTATACGTAATTTTTGATTTCTAAGGCATGTATTTGGCCTTTAAAAAGTATTTTTCTTAAAAAATGGTTGGTTGGATCTCTTACATGGGTTTTTAAGTGTATTTATAGTTTTTAAAGTGTTGTATGTTTGTTTCTTTAAATAAATGTCTTGACATGTGATGGTTATGAATGGATCGTTTGACACTTGTATAAAATTGGTCCTCTTGAAAACTATCCTAGGATAATCCTATTTCCTTGATTATGTTGAATGGATGGGAGGTACTTGGTGTGGACTCGTTTGTGATATATATTGTTTAAAATTCAATATATTGTTCCTTGGGGTGGTTCAGAGTGATTTTTATGTGCGATGCTTGTGTGTGTGATTTATGTGAATGTGTTTGGTTACTTGTTTGGTTGAATGGATCACCCCTCTTTAGTCTCAAAATGGGATCCTAGAATAGCTAGTGGATTTTAGATGAATGGTTGCTACAATATCTTAGGATTTCACTCTGGATATCAGCTCTAGTATGGACCTTTCTCTACTTTGCGATAGTTCCCCTCAGTTAGACAAGGTAGGGTGAGAACCGAGCATGTGGGAAGAATTGATGTCATCGGTTGATGCATGCCTACGGGATGAGTCAAATGTATAATATGTTCTATATTTTCCAAAGAACTCCTAGGTTCTCCCATTTACTTCAGAACATATTTATTTGCAGAAGATGATTGAGATGTACTGTTGGTTGGTTACTCTTGTGTGATATTTTTTCATTTACTTTTCTATATGTTGTTGTTTCTACTTTCTTATGTAGTGTTTATTTTTACTAAAAGTGGATGTTTGATGTTAAAATGTTTATAAAATTTTTTTGGAAAATGTTTTACTCTTTATTCCTCCAATTTTAAGTGATAAACAATATCCTTTTTCTTTAAACTTATAATGTCCCCTTCTTGTAAATGAAATCATTTTTTGAATGGAAAAATGGAAATGGATTGTGATTTTTTTTAAAGATGAAAATGTGTGAAAACATAGTTTTGTATATTGTATTTTAAACCTTATATTGATTATTATTTTATTTAAATGAAATTCATTGGGAATATATTTTTTAGGTACTTGTATTGAGTTTTAATACTCACTCCTATAGTTTCCACTTATTTTTGGATTCTGGTGGAGGTTCCATCTTGGTTTTGATCGTCATGGGTTATTTTGGGTTTTGAGATTAGAGAGTGACCTAAGGATTCAAATGGATTTTTAGTGTTTGTCAATTTCAACTTGGTTTGTCATTTAGTTTTGTTGTATTTTTAGTTTATTTATAAATGATGTTCAGTTTTGAGGAATGTATTTATGTTTGGGTTACTCTGTTAATTTCTACTACTCATTATTTTTATTTATTTATTTATTTTAGGTGAAATAAATCCCTTGGTTCTCATTTATTCCCTTGGATGTTATTGTTATCCCAGGAGGATCAGGAATGCCTCTCGGGAATTTCCATGGGCCTACTTGGGTGACTGGTTCATGGTAGACTTCAGTTGGTTCGTGATAAGACTAGTTTGGGGTTATCATAGGTGAGATAGGTTTGTCTAGTAGTGAAATGTGTGTCAGGGTTTGTTCATTTTTGTTTTGTCTCTTATATTTCTACTATTTGACTTAAGAGTGATCTATTATTTAGATCTCTTTTCATTCCTTTATTTTTTATTCTTATAAGGATGGAGTCTCTAGTTTTTTACATTTTGAGAGTGTTCTGGTTGGGCCTTGGTAGTTTTTAGAGTGATTGTTTAATGTGAATAGGTTTAATGATGACATTACTTTATAGTTCACTACCACAAAACTGGGCAAGGCATGCGCCTGCCTTTATCAGCACTAACAGAAAAGCGCTGATAAAGGGTCGGGCCTTTATCAGTGCTTTTTTAGCGCTGATAAAGGGATTATTTTTTAGCGGTAAAAAAGCGCTGATAAAGGTTGTATTTATCAGCGCTTTTCATTTTAGCGATGATAAATACACCCTTTATCAGCACTTTTTACTAGCGCTGATAAAGGCTCACGCGGATTTGTTAAAAACCCACGGGTCCTCTTCCTCCTCCCTGCACCCGATCAAGCTCCCTCGGAAGCCCTCCTCTGCGCCACTGCCGCCGTTGCCGCCGCCTCCTCCTCCTCCGCCGTGGCTGCCGCCTCCTCCTTCTCCTCCCCCTCCGGCCGCCGCCACCTCCTCCTCCGGCCGCCGCCTCCTCCTCCTCCTCCTCCTCCTCCACCGCGGCCTCGTCCTCCTCCTCCTCCACCGGCGGTTCCTCCTCCTCCTCCTAGTCCGCGACCTCCTCCTCCTCCTCCTCCATCATCTCCTCCTCTTCCTCTGCCTACTCCGCTGCCTCCCCCTCCACCGTGACCTCCTCCTCCTCCTCCTCCGCTACCTCCGCTGCCTCCGCTACCTCTGCCCTGCCTCCGCGCTACCTCTGTGCTGCCTCCGGTGCCTCTGCTGTCGACACCTCCTTCTCCTCTGCCACCGGGTTCTCCTCATTAATGTGATTCAATTTGAATTTTCATGAATTAATTATGTTTAGAATGGGTAAGTGTTTGGCCAACTATTATTCGTGTTGAATCTTTAGTTTCCATGGGTGTTTTGGGATTGTGGTTATGTTTTGATCCTGACTATGGGTTGTTTTTATGATTTCCCACTACTTCATTAGATTTATTTAGTTATTCTTATGTTTTGGTGTTTTCATTTGGTTCATGTATCTCTTTATCTCCCCACGAACGATTATCTTATGGCTATTAATTTTGAGATGGGTCTGAGGAAATATATCAGATTTATTCTTATTGTTCTAAGTCTACCAACCTATTTTTAGGTGTTTCCCAAGGTATTGATGTGATAGGCATATTTTAATTGAAATATTGGTCTCAATGGTGTTCCATTAATGGGTGGTGTAGGCTCCACTTTTTTAAGGTCTCTTAGTTAAAATAAGAGGCTTCAAATGGTGGAGGATCACATCCTAAAAGAAAGGGGGATTCTTAATAGGGAAATAATACATAGACGAGTCTAATCCAGAAAAAATCAATGCAGTAGAGGTCATTCACGAGGACTCAAAATCTTGGCCAACCACAATTCGAGGTGAATTTTTTTTAATTCTTCTATAGTATTGGTTTCATTTCAAAATGGTGAATCCTAGTCATTAATTTCACATATTTTTTTATTACTTGGTTATGACGGCAGAGTTTATGAATTATTTCATGTATTTCATGACCCTTTTGGGTAGGAAAAATGGTCATGGTTTCATGTTCTTTGAGAGTTGTGTTGTGGTACTTGGCATGGAGGACATTTCGGAATTCCATGTTTTGGACCTGGTCTTTTCCGACCTCATTATTGTCTTGGATTTTTTTATTGGATTTAGTGCACTAGATGAATATTATCACCATTGGGTTCAATTACATACTCTTAACAGGAGATTCCATGTCTTTTATGGAGATTGTGATCTATAACCATGGAGGGTATGACAAGTTGCTTCTATGTTATGGTTCATATCATGTCATTTTTCCAAGGTTTTCCTTAGGGTTGTTGAGAAGTGTTCTTCATGTGAAATTCCAGTTGTCATGGAAAATTACACAAAATAATTTCTAGAGGACTTCATGGGATAACCTCCCCAATGAGTGTTTGCGTTTTCTATCTATTTGATTCACAGGAAGATCCCATTTTCCATTCCATCACATCATAAGGCTCTGGCCGATTTAGAGGAGCTAAAAGATCAGATAGAAGATCTTTAGGGAAATGGTTCTATCTATATGATCATGTCACTATGAGATTTTCCAATTATGTTTTCAATGAAGTCCTATCATAGCCTATTAATTTTAATAGTCTACCGTAGTCATAGCCAGGTGACAGTAATGAATAATTACATATTGCCTATAATTGATGATTTTTTTGACCATCTTATAAGGTTATATTGGTTTTTGAAAATTTTCTAGAGATCAAGGTACCAACAGTTGAGGGTTTGGGAAGAGGATGATCAAAAGATATATTTTTAAAGTCGATATGGAAATTTAATTTATTTATGAATTCCATTTGGGATCACCAATGCTCTATCTATTTCATGGAACTGATGAACTAGATCTTTAATATCTTTCTAGACACCTCCATTTTCGTTTTTTTAGAATACTTCTTGGTGTATTAAAATATATAGGAGCAGTACTCCGATAATCTGGAGGTTGTTTTGGGTGTTTTTAGAGAGCTTTGTCTTTATTACAATATTATAAATTCCCCATATTTTGTTTAAGAAGTATTGTTTCATGGCCACATTATTTTTTTGGAAGGAGTTCTAGGTTATCCAGAAAAGGTTCGAGAAGTCATTTCTCCTCTAACCTATATACTCATCCTATGGATTTCAAATAGGATGAATATAAATAAAGAATGGATGAATGCCAATCGGTTTACAAAAGAGTATGAAGAAGGCATAAAAGAATTTATCAAGTTTGCAAAAGATCATGCATGTGACTCTTCTCAAATCCTTTGTCCGTGTTTATGCTGTTGTTATTCAAAACAAATTACTCCAGATGAGTTGGAAGTACACTTGATCTGTCACAGAATAGATCAATGTTATACATGTTGGAATAAACACAGGGAAACAACGAATGTAAGTAGTGACTGGGGTGACACTGCGTTTTATGGTTCATCTGATATGATTACAAACATGAAAAATGAAGATGACCGTATGGAGGATGTGATTACATATGTAAATGATGATGAAGATAGTATTGAGAAAATGACAAGGACCTTCGAAGATGAACTTCATGATTGCCCAAAATTGTTTGAAAAGTTAAAAAGTTGTGCAAAGATGCCATGGTATGCTGGTTGCACTAAATATACAGCATTGTCAGCCATACTAAAGCTGTATAATTTGAAAGAAGATAACGGGTGGAGTGACGACAGTTTTATGAAACTACTTGCCCTCTTGAATGACATGCTCCCAGAAGACAATGAGCTCCCGAGCTGAACATACGATTCCAAACGAATGCTACGCTCTATGGGTATGATCTCTGAAAGAATACACGCCTGACCGAATGACTGTATACTATTTCGAAAGGACCACAAATCACTTAAAAAATTCCCAAAGTGTGGTGCTTCTTGATATAAGAAAGATGAATCTAGTCCTACTAAATTTGTATGGTACTTTCCAATCATTCCAAGGTTTAGACGCCTATATGGAAGTGAAGAGACTGCAGAACAATTAACATGGCATGCAGATACAAGAATTAAAGATGGGATACTACGTCACCCGGAAGACTCTCCTCAGTGGAAGAGAATCGATCATGAGTATCCTAAATTTGGAAACGATTTGAGAAACCTTCGTCTTGCGTTATCTACAGATGGAGTGAATCCTTTTGGTTTTCAAAGCAACAGTCACAGTACATGGCCGGTTATGTTGATAAATTATAACTTACCACCATGGTTATGCATGAAACGAAAATACATCATGTTATCTATGCTTATATCAGGACCAAAACAACCGGGTAATGATATTGATATTTATTTAGATCCATTGATCGAAGATTTGAAATTATTGTGGGATTCAGGTGTTACATTGTATGACGCTTACATAAAGGAAGATTTCACATTGAGAGTCATGTTGTATGGGACGATAAATGATTTCCCTGCTTATGGAAATTTTCCCGGATATAGCATTAGAGGAACTCAAGGCTGTCCCGTTTTCGAAGAAGGTACACAATCAATTAGGTTGAAACATTCATCGAAAACCGTGTTTCTAAGACATCGTAGATTTCTACCGTGACGACATAAGTACCGTTCTTGGAAGACATCATTCGATGGAAGTTTAGAAGAACGTACAGCACCGTCTCCACTAATAGGTGATCAATTGTTTGAGAAAGTTAAAAATGTGGACACTACTTTTGGTAAACCGGCTTCGAAAAACCTTACGAAAATCGGTTGAAAAAATAGATCAATTTTTTTTGAATTACAATACTGGAATTGTCTGTTTGTAAGACATTTTATTGATGTTATGCATGTAGAAAAAAATGTATTTGACAGTGTTATCGACATGTTGCTAAATACATTTGGAAAAACAAAAGATGGAATTAAGGCTAGGTTGGACATGGTTGAGATGGGAATATAAGAAGAGTTGGCACCAATGAAGGGTGAAAAACGAACATTTCTTTCTCCTGTTTCTTACACTCTTTCCAGGCAGGAGAGATATCAGTTTTGCAACTTCTTGAATAACGTAAAGGTTCCAGAGGGGTATTAGTCAAATATCAGTAACCTTGTGTCAATGAGTGACTTGAAGTTAAAAGGTCTGAAATCACATGATTGTCATGTTTTGATGAAAAATCTCATTCCAATTGCTTTACATTTCATTTTTCCCAAGAATGTACACCATAAATTAACAAAATTGTGTTTCTTCTTCAAAGCAATATGCATCAAAGTTATAGACCCGGCGAAATTTCCAGCTATGGAAAAAGAAATTGCCGTCATATTATGTGAATTAGAAATGTTCTTCCCTCCTTCATTTTTTGATATGATGGTTCATTTGATGGTCCACTTAGTGAGAGAGATTCGACTATGTGGTCATGTACATTACAGATGGATGTACCCCATTGAACGGTATATGAAGATTTTGAAAGGGTATGTCAAAAATCGAAGTCAGCCAGAGGGTTGTATTGCAGAGCGATATATTGTTGAGGAAGCCGTTGAATTCTGTACTGAATACTTGTCTGGTTTGGAAAGCATTGGATTAACGAAATCTAGTCACACTGGGTGGCTTGAGGGTGAAGGAATTTCTGGAAGAAAGGTTGTCACAATCAATATTACAGATCGGGATCAGGCCCACCTTTATGTTTTGCAAAACAGTTTCGACGTTGACCCATATGTTGAAATCCACAAAGAAATTCTTAGGCATTTGAATCCATCAAGGGCTGAAAAATGGATATCAGATACACATAATCGACAGTTTATAGGATGGTTTCAAGATCATATTTTTAAGAAGTCAGATGAAAATCCAAAGTCAATTTCGGAACGACTTCGATGGATTGCCGGAGGACCAAGTGTGTATGCATTATATTACAATGCTTATGTAGTTAATGGTTATACATTTTATACTAATGAACATGATGAAGACAGTACCATGCAGAATAGTGGGGTTACACTTGTGGCTGAAGCGATGCATGTTTTCGGTGCTAAGGACAGAAATCCGATTTATGCGAATATGTCATACTTTAGCATCATCAAACAAATAAGGGAGTTGGATTATATGGAATTTCAAGTTCCGATATTTCAATGCAAGTGGGTTGATAATAGGAGTGCTGTTAAAATAGATGATTTGGGATTCGTGAAAGTTGATTTCAGTAAGGAAGGGGAGAAAGACGAACCTTTTATAATGGCATCACAGGCAGTGCAAGTATTTTATGTTCCAGATCCCGCAAACCGAAACTGGTCAATTGTTCTGTTATCAACCAAAACAGCTAAAGGGTTAGATGAAAATTCAACGGAAGATTACCCTTTCATTGGGTCTTCGCAATCATTTCAAAGTGGTCCCAATGTAGACGACGTTTTTTATGTCAAAGGAGACCACAATTAAGGGATATGTATAGTTGATAGAGGGGTCAAATCCTTTCAGCCTTTAAAAAAAAGGGAGTTCAATAATCAGGTTATTGATTTTTATTGTAATATAGATTGTGTTACATTATGTTATTATCTGTTCGCTACTACTTTTATGTGATCTAAATTAAATTTTAAACCAGTTCTGCAGATAATGACTTCTTCACCTGCTGATGCACCCAATCTCGAGACACAACACGTCTCTCAACCTATTGCAGCTGGTCCCACTGCTGAGAGACAACAGGTCTCTCAACCTGTTGCAGCTGGTCCCACTGCTGACGTACAACAAGTCTCTCAACCTGTTGCAGCTGGTGTCAGTGCCGATGCTAGCGCTTCAGAGAAACATAATGATGATGTAGAAACTGAGGAAATGGTAGGCGATGAAACCCCAGTGAAACAAAAAAAATAGGTGCACCGTAGTTTGATAGTTTTAGCAAAAATCCTTAAGACAAAAGCAAAAGGAATCAAATATGAGGTGGGATGGAATAAGCTAGTCCATCATGTAAACCCCAACAAAGCCATGTTTAGTAGCTACATTGGAATTGTCACTCGACAACGCATGCCGATTGACGTAGATTTGTGGAACCATGTTGTCAGCAAGTTGAAAACATTAATGTGGGAAGAGATTACGGTATCATTACGATATCATCTATTTAATTTATTAAAATAAAATAAAATATTGAAATATTGACTAACCCTTCATCATCTATTGTAGAGTTCATTTATAGTAGATGGTTCGCACAAATAATATGTTTTTAGACTGGCAGGAAGGATTCATAGAGGCTTTCAAAGCATTTTAACGAAACATCATCTGAAAGATGCCGAAGGGAAAATCAAGCCGCACCCGCCTCTTCTTTATGCACACTTGATATCCCAAGGAACGTGGGATGCATTTTGTAACCGTTGTGTTGAACAAAATTTTCAGGTACATTGTGTTTGGTTACACGTTGTGTAACGTTTCTTGTATTCATCACGTTGATTGATAGGTTTTTATTTATGAAACATCAACTGAGTGCTGAAAATAAAGAACGGGCAGCAAAACCAGTGTACCCCTACCGTAAAGCAAGGTTGGGGTACGCTTCAATTGAAAACCAATTGGTATGTATTTTAAAAGTACTGTAATAATTCTATGTGACATAAAACAACACTATAACCATGTTTTTCTGTTTATATGTAGATTGATGAAGAAAAATCTCAAGTCACTTCCATTCCACGCCATGTTCTATGGAAGGAGGCTCGTGTTAATAAAGAGGGGAAACTGATAGATGAAAACACACAAAAAGTGTGGGAAACATGCGTAAGTATGACATAATATAAACTTGTTTTTCTTTAAATCACTATTACATAATGATTCTTAATTATTTTTTCATATTTTCTATTTGACATAGTCACAGGAATCAACAACACCTGCACCGGATGCAGACAAACTTTCAACGGCCTTGAAACAGCGAGAACTGTATGGCCCCGTCAGAGGTGTGGGTTTTGGGGTGTCACCCCGGACATATTTTCAGAAAAAAAAACAAGAGGATAAACAAACTAAATAATTGCATGTAATGAGAGAAAAAGTAGCTACCCTGGAATAACTAATCCAAACTCAGGGAAATGTGCTAACGAGTTTGATGGAGGAGAGGCAAAGAGAACAAACAACTCAAGAACAACCCCCGCGAGAAGATCCACCCCTCACCAGCTTTGAGGCGAGCCATTCCCCTCAAAGACCTGACTTAACCGAGGTAATCAATGTTATAATATTCGCTTTTGTGAGATGTGAATCACATAATCACTGATACCTTTCATGTAATGATATTCTGCAGGGTGAAAATGACTTTGATTTATATCTGTCAACTCCCACCCATCGCCTTGTAGCGAGGGCTACGGTATTCAATATGCAGAATGACACGCTACACTCCAGACCACTTCCAACCGGTCATGTCAAAGTGTCGATTTACATATCTCATGAGCCGAGCGCCGAGATACCCGTGCCAAATGACGATGAAGACATTCATACGGTGGAAAAAGTTGTTGGAACATTCGTTGCATGGCCGTCGAATCTTGTAAAAAAACATGTCGAGCAGGAGGTATTCATTTCCAGTTCATTTTTCAATCAGAACCTTTAACATTAAATTAGAAAATGGCTGAACTGATGAATGTTATTACAGAAGGATAAAATCGAGAAGCTAAAACAAAAGAGCGACTCCAACATTGGATCAACCAACCGATCAAAACGATCTACTGAGAGCGCATTCACCCCGCCCGTTCTATATCCACATTTAATATCATTGCAAGCTCATGTGGATACAAAAATGAAAGACGACAAGAGTCATAAAATTGTTTGTGAAAAAGATATGTACGGAGAGGAAAAAATAGATTTCGTTAGTGCAGATGTTGTTTCTGAGATCATCACATACGACTGGCTAGGCGCCTCAGTTATAAATGTATACATGAGGTATGTTTTCATGATTTGATTTTACAGAAGCTGATATACTTTGATAATTATGGATAAATACATATCATTTTTTTCACAGGCGTATATATGAAAAACAATTGATGGGATTCGCCCATGAATACAAATTTGAACTCGTTAGTCCTCACACCATTTCTACACAACGAACAGAAATAGATTCTAATTTTCAGGATGAATTGATGTCAAATCTGCTCAGAACGTTTCAAAGAAGAATTACGACTGACAGGATCTTTTTAATACCAACGATGCAAGGGCAAAACTCAACATTTTAATCATATCAATTATTTTTTCATTTCTATCAGTACTTATTTCTTTTTGTGTTTTTAGGGAACATTGGATGCTCATTGCAGTCAATTTGGATACTCCAAAGATTTATTTTCTGGATTCACTGCATGGATATCCAACTAACCGACCACAAATGATGGCGATTGTCAATTTTTAATACACTAGATCCAACATTTTAGAACTAAATATCTAGTTATATAATTTATATTATCTTTTATTGAGGATTTTGTTATGATAGGGCAGTGTATGAATATCTTCTAAAGGCTGGAATGAATCCAGGGTGTAAGGACGACAATGCCCACAAGATCTACAAATGGAGAAGTATCTAGGTATATATAATTATATTTCACTATCCAAATACATATCAAAACAAATTACTTATTTTTCTCGATGTTTCTGCAGTGTCCGAAACAAAAAAATGACAAGGACTGCAGTTATTATGTTTGTAAATTTATGAAAGAGATCGTATTTCATGAACAAACTAGCATCCCTGAAGAGGTATTTTTGAAAATAATTACTACTTTATTTAAAATATTTATTAATCCTTTGTGTATTTATATTTTTTCAGTACTACTATGATTGTCGCAAAAACTCCTATTCAAAAGATGAAATAAATGTCTTTAGAAACGAATGGGATCGTACCTGATGGAAGAATGAAAACAAATAGGACAATGAAGGTGAATTCCTAATACTTATGTTATCAATATATGGTCATTGATATCTCCCTTTAGACTTATTGAGAATCTATGATCTCCCTTTCTTATATTTCATATCCTTAGATTAGTGAATTCCCACAACTTAGTTTGAAAATGACATAAACTTTGGAAAACAACACCAATGACATACGTCAAATCGAGCAAACGCGTTCGGATTGTTTTGATATTTTAGGACAACGATCCGCGAGTCATTTGTGACGTGTATGAATTGACCGCACCTCAATCTGAAGCACGGTGTGACCGGTATGGATAAAAGTGTCTGATATCAGTTTCAATTTGAGATAAACTTTGGAAAACAACACCAATGACATACGTCAAACCGAGAAAACACGTTCGGATTGTTTTGATAATTTAGGACAATGATACATGAGTCATTTTTGATGTGTACGAATTGACTGCACCTCAATCCGATGCACAGTGTGACCGGTATGGCTAAAAGTGTCTGATATCAGTTTCAAATTGAGATAAACTTTGGAAAACAACACCAATGACATACGCCAAACCGAGAAAACGCGTTCGGATTGTTTTGATACTTTAGTACAATGATCCATGAGTCATTTGTGACGTGTACAAATCGACTGCACCTCAATACGATGCACAGTGTGAACGGTATGGCTAAAAGTGTCAGATATCAGTTTCAAATTGAGATAAACTTTGGAAAACAACACCAATGACATATGCCAAACCGAGCAAACACGTTCGGATTGTTTTAATACTTTAGTACAACGATATACGAGTCATTTGTGACGTGTATGAATTGACCGCACCTCAATACGATGCACGGTGTGACCGGTATGGCTAAAAGTGTCTGATATCAGTTTCAAATTGAGATAAACTTTGGAAAACAACACCAATGACATATGCCAAACCAAGAAAATGCGTTCGGATTGTTTTGATACTTTAGAAAAACGATCCAAGAGTCATTTTTGACGTGTACGAATTGACCGCACCTCAATCCGACGCACGGTGTGACCGGTATGGCTAAAGGTCTATGATATGAGTTTCAAATTGAGATAGACTTTGGAAAACAACACCAATGACATACGCCAAACTGAGCAAAAACGTTCGGATTGTTTTGATACTTTAGGAAAATGATCCACGAGTCATTTGTGATGTGTACAAATCGACCGAACCTCAATCCAACACACGGTGTGACCGGTAGGGCTAAAAGTGTCTCATATCAGTTTCAAATTGAGATACACTTTAGAAAACAACACCAATGACATACGCCAAACTGAGCAAACACATTCAGATTGTTTTGATAATTTAGGACAACGATCCACGTGTCATTTATGACATGTAAAAATCAACTGCACCTCAATCCGACGCACGGTGTGACCGATATGGCTAAAAGTGTCTGATATCAGTTTCAAATTGAGATAAACTTTGAAAAAAAACACCAATGACATACTCCAAACTGATCAAACGCGTTAGGATTGTTTTGATACTTTAGGAAAACGATCCACGAGTCATTTTTGACGTGTACGAATCAACCTCACCTCAATCCAACGCACGGTGTGACCGGTATGGCTAAAAGTGTCTGATATCAGTTTCAAATTGAGATAAACTTTGGAAAACAACACCAATGACATACTCCAAACTGAGAAAACACGTTCGGATTGTTTTGATACTTTAGGAAAATGATCCACGAGTCATTTTTGACATGTAAAAATCAACTGCACCTCAATCCGATGCACGACGTGACCGGTATGGCTAAAAGTGTCTGATATCAGTTTCAAATTGAGATAAACTTTGGAAAACAACACCAATGACATACGACAACCCGATCAAACACATTCGGATTGTTTTGATACTTTAGGAAAACAATCCACGAGTCATTTGTGACGTGTACGGATCGACTGCACCTCAATCCGACGCACGGTGTGACCGGTATGGCTAAAAGTGTCTGATATCAGTTTCAAATTGAGATAAACTTTGGAAAACAACACCAATGACATACGCAAAACTGAGAAAAAGCATTCGGATTGTTTTGATACTTTAGGAAAACGATCCACGTGTCATTTGTGACGTGTACGAATCGACCGTACCTCAATCCGACGCACGGTGTGACCGGTATGGCTAAAAGTGTCTGATATCAGTTTCAAATTGAGATAAACTTTGGAAAACAACACCAATGTCATACGGAAAACCAAGAAAACATGTTCGGATTGTTTTGATACTTTAGGACAACGATCCCCGAGTCATTTGTGATGGGTACAAATTGACCTCACCTCAATCCGACACACGGTGTGACCGGTATGGCTAAAAGTGTCTGATATCAGTTTCAAATTGAGATAAACTTTGGAAAACAACACCAATGACATACGCCAAACCAAGAAAATGCGTTTGGATTGTTTTGATACTTTAGGACAACGATCCACTAGTCATTTTTGACGTGTACGAATTGACCGCACCTCAATCCGACGCACGGTGTGACCGGTATGTATAAAAGTGTCTGATATCAGTTTCAAATTGAGATAAGCATTGGAAAATAACACTAATGACATACGCCAAACCAAGAAAACGCGTTTGGATTGTTTTGATACTTTAGGAAAATGATCCAGGTGTCATTTATGATGTGTACGAATCAACCACACCTCAATCCGATGCACGACGTGACCGGTATGGCTAAAAGTGTCTGATATCAGTTTCAAATTGAGATAAACATTGGAAAACAACACCAATGACATATGCCAAACCGAGCAAACGCGTTCTGATTGTTTTGATACTTCAGGAAAACGATCCATGAGTCATTTGTGACGTGTACGAATCAACCACACCTCAATCCGATGCATGGTGTGACCGGTATGGCTAAAAGTGTCTGATATCAGTTTCAAATTGAGATAAACTTTGGAAAACAACACCAGTGACATACTCCAAACTGAGAAAACGCATTCGGATTATTTTGATACTTTAGGAAAACGATTCGTGAGTCATTTGGGATGTGAACGAATCGACTTCACCTCAATCCGACGCACAGTGTGACCGGTATGGCTAAAAGTGTCTGATATCAGTTTCAATTTGAGATAAACTTTGGAAAACAACACCAATGACATACTCCAAACCAAGAAAATGTGTTCAGATTGTTTTGATACTTTAGTAAAATGATCCAAGAGTAATTTGTGACGTGTACAAATCGACTGCACCTCAATCCGAAGCACGGTGTGACCGGTATGGCTAAAAGTGTCTGATATCAGTTTCAAATTGAGATAAACTTTGGAAAACAACACCAATGACATATGCCAAACCGAGCAAACACGTTCGGATTGTTTTGATACTTTAGGAAAACGATCCACGAGTCATTTTTGACGTGTACGAATCGACCGCACCTCAATCCGACGCACGTCGTGACCAGTATGGATAAAAGTGTCTGATATCAATTTCAAATTGAGATAAACTTTGAAAAAAAAAACCAATGACATACGCCAAACTGAGAAAACGCTTTCGGATTGTTTTGATACTTTAGGAAAACGATCCACGTGTCATTTGTGACGTGTACGAATCAACCGCACCTCAATCCGATGCACGGTGTGATCGGTATGGCTAAAAGTGTCTGATATCAATTTCAAATTGAGATAAACATTGGAAAACAACACCAATGACACACGCCAAACCGAGTAAACGCGTTCGGATTGTTTTGATAATTTAGGACAACGATCCACGAGTCATTTGTGACGTGTACGAATCGAACACACCTCAATCCGACGCACGACATGACCAGTATGACTAAAAGTGTCTGATATCAGTTTCAAATTGAGATAGACTTTGGAAAACAACACTAATGACATACGCCAAACCGAGAAAATGCATTTGGATTGTTTTGATACTTTAGGACAACGATCCACGAGTCATTTGTGACGTGTACGAATCAACCACACCTCAATCTGACTGACGCACGATGTGACCAGTAAATCTTTTCATTATATAAAGAATCAGTATTTATTAAATGAGATAAATCAATCAAAAACATATTGATTTTACATTATTCCCTTTCATTTTTATGAAAATGAAAAATTTTGAGTTTAAAATTTCATATTTTAGTTTCAAATTTCCATATTAATGTATTCTTTCATATTACTATTTTAATTTCTTTCATTATTGCATTAATAACATAATATTTGTTTTCTTATATAGGTGAATTTTTTTCCTTGAGTTCAGATGCTTTGTTCGGCAACAAATACCATCGAGAGTGGATCACGGATATCAAAGGATGAAACATGAATGTTTATAACTATTGTTGAATAATTGTAAATGTAACCATGTAAAACAATGTTTGAAATGTATATAGCAATGCGTTTTTTTGTATTCATGATGTTAAGTAAATGTATATACCATTGTTGGTCAAAATATTGGGTGCGGGTGCTATGGTGTGCAGGTGTGCATGTGCTACTTTGTGCAGGTATTCAGGTGTGGAGGTGTGCAGGTACTGTTTTTTTGGTGCAGGTGATGGGGACTTTATCAGCACTTTTTTAGCGCTGATAAAGGACACCTTTAACAGTGCTAGAGGAGCGCTGATAAAGGAACCCTTTATCAGCGCTCCGTCAAGTGCCGATATAGGAGACCTTTATCAGCGCTAAAAGAAGCGCTGATAAAGGGGTCCTTTATCAGCGCTCCGAGAAGCGCTGATATAGGGGACCTTTATCAGCGCTTCTCGGAGGGCTGATAAAGGGGACCCCCCCTTTATCTACACCGGCATTAACAGTGCTTTTCTAGCGCTGTTAATGCCGGTTTTTAGCACTGATAAAGGCCCAGGTTGTTGTAGTGGTTGTTCTATTGGGATTTCTTAATACATGTTGGATAGAACCTATATGTCATTATAAATCTAGGATATAATGGTTTTTCTTAGTTGGTAGATATATACAATTGAATATCTAGTGTTTTAATGCGGTTTATAAATTTTTCTTAGGACCATTGGGGAAGCATGTGAGTTTAAATGGAAACCGATTGCTGAGGAAAACTACTATTTGTTTGGTTTAGGTATAGTTATCACCTTGGGTGGAATTTTTAGATCATCTTTAGAGATATGTTTCTTAATGCATCAATAGTCTTCCTAGTTGGGGTTATTAGGATTTGTGTATTGCTTGATTCATTACTCAATTTGAGTTGAGAGTGCTAGGTGTTCTAATCATTTTTTTCTAGGTTCAAGTGGATAATATGATATTTTTTATTCTTTATATCTAAGTTTCTATCTACTATTTCTGGTTTCCATGATTGCACTATTTTTATAATTTATTCTTTGTGAGTTTTCTAAGTTTATTTTTACATGATTTTAGAGTATGGGTATTATTTTTTCTATTTATTATACTTAATGGTAATCTAGTTCTCAACTTCCTCATTGGTATCATCTCAAAGAGTGGCTCAGGTATGTGCAAGTATGGGTTTAACCATGCAATTTTTTTTATAATTTTTTAATTTTGAGAATATTGGTAGCTTTATAATATCAGTAATTTGGGTAGAACATGTCAAGTTAATGCATGTTACGAGTAGTTGATCAAATAGTATGACTAAATTTTTGCAACAATGATACCCTATATTTTACCAATTTAGGTTATCATATCCAAATTAAAAGAATTAGGTGGTTCAAAATCATCATAGGTTATGGATTTAATTTTAAAGGTGGATATTATGGGGTAACAATATATTAAATTATGGTTAATTCATTTCAATTAACAGGGTAAAGAATTTTGAATTTTATATTCCCCTTTTTATGAATTAAATCACATAAAACACAATTAAATATGAAACTACCATAGTACGAGTTAATTATAACATGGGCCATTGAACCCAATGCCTTCACCTTATATTCCTTGTTGAAATATTTCATGCTTGACTCTAGAAGGTGTGTCCATTACCATGTCATCAAATTCAGGATCAAGTGGGATACTTATATCTCCAAATCCCTAGTGGATGTGTATAATTACCTAGGTTTCTCATACATGGATATTACAACTTTTTAGATGAATATTCATTAAATTACACAAATAAACACTTAAGGACCGTAATAGTTTATTGATTTTGGAAACATGGAACACAATCTTCTAATATAGTGAAATATATTCAATTTTTCTCAAAAATATTCTCATTTATAACTTTTTATAGACATATCCTACATAAAAACTTTCTTCATAACATAGGGAATTGAAACATAAGAAAGGGTGATCATAGATTCTCAGTAAGGGTAAACACAATAAATATCAAACTATGGTCATATGAAAGTATAAGATAAGCATAACAGTACATTATAGTGAACATAACATACAAAGTTCATACCCAACATGTCATAGATTATAAACCTGATTCATGGAATAATGATTTTTAGTTCATAATATATGAACTATAGGGAAATCAAATAACATGATCCAGAAAAGTATAAAATTGGAATAAGACATAGATATGAGGCATGAATATAACCATTGAAAATAATATATCAAGGCTACCCACCATGACATTCATAACATGTTAGGCTTGGTCTAACAACCTGTGTACCTTCCTGGAGGTTGGGCTAACCACCCGTGTACCCTATTTTTTGGGCTTGGGATAACCACCCATGTTCTCACCTTTTGGGGATTGGGCTAACCACCTACGAACCCTCCATTTTGGGATCAATCTAACCACTTGTGTACCCTGTGAGATTATATAAAATTAATCATTACTTAATTCATTGGAAATATATATAGGTACCACCCATGACATAATTAAAATCATACACATATATACCAAAATATTTTAAAACATTCATCATATCATAAACCTTGAAATTAAATGTGTTTCAAAAACATTTAATCATATAATAACCTATGAAAATGTGACAAGTTTCATAATTATTTCATCATTTCATCATATCATAACCCATGAAAAAGTATCAGGTTTATAAAACATAGGTTTCATAAAAAAATTCATAATAAAAAATTCATATAAAGAATAATAATTTTATCATTGGTTAATATCCCTTATAAATCATAGGTAATACCAAAATATTTCATTTTAGATGGAAAATAATTTAAAAAGATTACTTGGGATATTTCTTTAGGGAAAAGGTTTTCCTTTAAAAAGGAAATTATAAAAATCAAAACATTATAAAAATAAAAGTCTTTTAAAATAACCATGAAATATTATAAATTAAGGTTTAAATATCATTTAAAAAATTTCATCAAAAAAATATCCTTTCTTCTTAGAAAAATATACTTGTTAAATATATAAAACATTTTAAAAATAATTTTAACTTTGAAATCATTTATTTAAAACATAAATGTTTTCTAAATATTAAGGTAATTTTTTTCTTCAAAAATAACTTTTAAAACTTTTAATGCATTCTTCAAAACATTGTGAAATCATGATAATGGGAAATATAGTTAATATCATGCATGTTAAAAATAAATATTATTATCACATTTTTGTTAAAATATAAATGGGAATTATTTATAAAATGACATGAATATTCCATTCAATTTTTTTTGTGAAAATAAAATATGGATAAAAATTTCTTCTAAAAAAATTGGAGAGTTATTATACATTTTTATTTCAAAATATGACTTTGGATGAAAACAAATTTACAGCAGAAGTGGGAGATAAAGTCATATTTTCTTAAAAACATTTTCTCAATAATATTAAGTACCAACAAGTAGAAACATGTAATATTACATAAAAATATCATTAATAACCACTGGATAATAAATTAATTAGTTTATTGAGATATAGAATATAATATTTTATCATTTAAAACATGATAATAAAAAATCCTGATAAACGATGAGATTATAACATAAAATAATTACCACATTGGGATCTTTGAATCACAAGACCCATTAAGGAATAATAAAAAATGGGACATAAAATATTACGAGTATAAATAAATTCATGATATTACATTTCACAGGGGTTGTATATACATCTCATGAAATTATATAGGTGCGTAACATAATGTACATCTCTAAGAAGGAAAATTAACACAAAAATCCCACACCACTTTGGTAATCATTTTAATTGTAATACACAATAATTAATAACATAAAATGAAACTTTATATATCATGAAAATAATGTTATTCATGATATAACATGTTAAAGTGTTTGTATATACACCATAAAAATAAATAACTGGTGGATTTTCATGTCTCCTAGAAATAAAAGGGTGAATAAAAATCTATTACCTGAAGTCTTTACTCCTATCATAATTTTTCATAACTCCTATATAAAAAATATAAGTTTATTACACATATATTATAGAATATCATTAATATATATATCCTACCATATTTTATTTTCTTTTGAACCTTTATTATAGATTTATTAATAATTCTAGGTTAAAGTCACATTTCAGGTGATAACTACTTTGTTTTTCGTATATGTATTGATTTTTTTTAATTTTTTGGTTCTATTAATTTGATAATTATTTAGTATTATCTAGAATTATAACCATTATATAAATATAAAATATATTTATTTTATACGTATTTATATTAATCCATAAAAATTAGTGAAATAAATGAAATACATTGTTCATGAAGACGGTTGGTCGTACGCATGAATATTATTTCCATTTTCTTATTAGATTAAAAGAAAGAAAGATAAATGATACATTATAAATATATACTCTTTTTAAAGTCATATATATCACATATTTTTATTAAAATAATCCTTATCACCTTTCATGTAAAGTGTGAACAAATCACATCACTTTGCAAGCCATTAGTCCACCGTACACACGAGAGACGTTATCATAATCCCAAAAAATGGAAAGCATGAAGGTATTTGTGATATAATAAATAATATTAATATTAAAATCACATATATCATATTTAAAAAATAAATCCATCACTTTTTGTAACTATGATAGGTGGTAATGGAAAAATGAACGACATCAGTTCATGAGGCGGTAGTCCTCGGTACACATGAATGATGACTTCGTAACACATTTAATGAAATTGGAGATGGTTATAAGTTATGAAATTAAACTAAAAACATAATTATATGTAAGATAATGTAAATATTATATCATCATGGTATACTAATAATTTAATGGGGGTTCAATAAGAAATAAAATAAAAATTATTGCTGATGAATGTTACCTATTATTTAGGTATCCTCATTAGTATTACAGTAAAATAATTCCTAGGATGGATTCATGATGAAACTAATTATTATGGGATGAGTTTAGGGAATTTGGGAAGTGATTTTTTTTTCTGGTCATGGTTGAACCAAAATAGTTTTAAGGTGCAGAGAAGATAAGAGAGGGGGTGACCTTTTATAACTAGGGAGAGAACATAATTGGTATTTTTGAAATTAACTTAGTGATCCCCCATTTTTTATAGAGACCTGGACTTAAAATACATGGATATTACATCATTTTAGATTAATATTTTGTAAATTTCAAAAATATATGTGCCAGAACGTAATAGTTCAATGTCTTTGGAAACATGGAAACAAAATCTTTTATCCTCATTAAAGATCTTCAAAATCTCCCAAAAAGATCTACACCTTTAGTACTTCTACCTAAAACAATTCTTCATAACCTAGAGAAATGGAACATAAGAAAAAGGTGATCTTAGTTTTTCAGTAAGGGTAAATAAAGAAAATTCATAAGTATAACATGAACAAAAGGGTATGGAACATGAGCATAACATTTGAAGATCATACCCTACATATTAGAGATCATAATAAAGATTGGATTTTATAACACCTGAACCATAAGAAAATAAAGAACATAAGCCTTGAAATAATAACTTAGGAATACAACATGGAATTGAAAAAAACACAGAAGCATATGAAAACCCTATGTCAAGGAATCATACAAAGGCCTTTGTAACTTGTTAGTCTTGGGTTAATCACCTGTGTACCTTCTTTGAGATTGAGATGCCCTTTTATGTACCCTCTTGTTTTGGGTATAGGATGTCCTCTTGTGTACCCTCTTATTTAGAGCTTGGGATGTACTCCTGTTTACCCTCTTGTTTTGGGACGTGGATTTCCTCCCATTTACCCTCTTGTTATGGGCTTGGTATTTCCTCCCATATACCTTCTTGTTTTGGGATTGGGATGTTCACTCGTGTACCCTCTTGTTTTAATCTTGGGATGTTCTCCCGTGTACCCTCTTGTTTCAGGCTGGGGATGTCCTCCCATGTACCCTTTGAGATAATAAAACATTTAACATTACCAAATTCATTATAGGGATATATATGTCCCACCCATCACATAATGAAATCATACATGCATGTGCCACAAAAAATCATCATACCATGACCCATGAAAATAAAAGGGTTCTATAAACATGAAATCATATCACATGAAATGAAATGGGTATCATTAAAATTTCATCACATCATAACCTATGGGAAAGAGATAGGTTTCATTATCATTTCATCAAAGCATAACCCGAGAGAATACGAGGATTTCAAAAGAATATAACCTGTGTAAAAGAAATGGATTTCATAAACGTAGAACCCGTGGAAGAGAAATGGATTTCATAAAAATATAACCCATGGAAGAGAAAAGGGTTTCATAAAGGCCATGATATTAAGCATAAAAAAAATCATACAAAGGTTATTAATGGAACCTTAAGATCAATTTAAAGTAGGGAATGATTTACATCAACGAATTTCATCTTATATGGAAAATAATTTTGAAATATTTTTCAAAAACATTTCATGAGGAAAATATACTTTCTTCTTCAAAAAAAGATTTTTAATACATAAAACCATTTAAAAATCATTTTATTATAAAATAAATTGAAGTATTATAAATAATACTTGCAATAATTTTTAAAACCTTTTTTCTTGAAAACATAGAAAATAAATTTCAAAACATTTAAAAAACTTTTTTCTTTGAAAACACTTTGAAAAATTATAAAGAAAGCTTGAAAATGTTTCAGAAACCATTTCATTGAAAATGATTTAAAAACTTATAAATAAATCTTGAATATATTTTGCACAATTTTTTTTGAAAATACTTTGAAAACATATAAATAAATCATGAATACATTTTGAAAACCATTTTACTAGAAATATTATAAAAGGTTCTTGAAATTTTTTTAAAACCATTTTTTTTGTAAACTTATAAAAGAAGATTAAAAACATTTTGACAATCATTTTTTATTGAAAATAATTTAAAAAAATACTTTATTAAAAATTTACCATTTAAACATGAAAAGTAAGCTTTATAGAGATTACAACGGTTAAAACTGTACATGTCGTATGTGGTAAAATGAACATTTCTTTTTCATAGTAAAAAAGGTTAGAAAAATGACTTGATCAGAAAGAAACAAGAATATTAATTAGATAATTTGTAAAATAAAATATGGTTAAAAATTTATTTAAATGATAATATTATATTATAATAATATTCTTTTAAAACCTTTTTTGAGAACATGGTTTTTAAAGAACATAGATTTCTGACCGAAGAGAGGGTAAAGTCGGGATTTCCTAAAAACACATTCTTAACTATATTATGTACCAAAGAGTAAAAAAAGGTACCAATACACGATAATACTTTTAATATCTAGAGGATAATAAGATTCATGAATTTTATTTAAATATGTATCATAATATTTCATCAAATAAATAATATAAATAAACAATCTCGAAAAGCGAGGAAATTGTTTCAATAAACTCTTAAAAATTGGTAAATTTGGATCATAATCTCCTTGTATGAGAATAAAATAAAATAAAACTTAAAATTTCATGTAAATTATTATATTAATGATATAATATGTAAAAAAGTAGTATATACACCTCAAAATATAATTTAGGTGCATAACAAAACATGAGTCTAAAAGAAATACAATTCAGAGAAAACTATTTCACCGATTTTTGAAATTTTAAAACTTCAACCACATGAATAAAAAATCATAAAATGGATATTTAAATACAGATAAATTTATCTATAAGAGTAATAGAATACATTAATGGTAATTACATACACCAAACATAATAAGTGAGTGGTGATTAAGGCATGTATCTCACAAAAATAAAAGTGAGATAAAATTCCCTTACCTTGTGTCTTGACTCTTATCGTACTCATTCAAGATTCCTATATAATAAATATAATTTTATTATAAATATTTTATGTAATACCATTAATATATATAATACCATATATATTTTTATTATGACCTTATATTACCCTATTGTTAATGATCCTATGCTAAGGTTTCACTTCGAGTAATATTCGCTTTGTTCTTCGCATGCATCTTAATTTGTTATATCTTTGGTCCTCATATTTATATAATGATTTGTAGAATGTAAATCTTGATATAAATATAATTTATAACCATTCTTTTTATATTATAATAATATATATAATAATTAAGTATGAAATGGAATACACCATTCTTGGATATGGTAAGCCGTACGTACACATGAACGTTGTTTCGGTTTTACCTGATGTATTAAAAAAAAGAAAATGACATATAAGTGTATATGTATATAATATAATAAAAGTAGAATTATAATGTTATATATATCATATAATTTCACGAAACCAATACTTAATACATCTCATGTAGTGTGTGAACAAATCACATAACTTTGAGGGGGCAGTATTCCACACTTCCTCAAACAAAATTATTTTATTTACACCAAATAAAGAGTAAAAGGACATGTGTTATAAAAGTAAAAAAAAGATTAAATACATAATAAATATAATATAATACATATATAAATATAGTTTCCATCATAATGGATACTACGATAGGTGGTAAAGGAAAAAATGAACAATCATCGTTTTGTGAGGTAGTTGTTTTTTGTACACAGAAACAATATTTCGTTACCCATTAGATAGAGGTGTGTGAAATTTTAGGTAGAAATATTTACATAAAAACATCCTAGTATATTTATTATAGTTTTTTTATATAATAATGTAAAATAAAATATTTTAGTGTGTGGATAATGGAAATGAAACTAGAAATCGTTAGAGAAGATGTTACCTCTTAATCGGGTAAATCCTTTTGGTTTGTGCCAAAAGGCATCCTTAGAAAACATTCTGACTAAGAGAGGAATCAAGAAGTAAGTTAGGGAATTTTTTAGCTTATTTTATTATAGTTTTGGGGATCCAAGTATCTTTATAGGTGTTCAGAATAGGGAGTGGTGGTGGCCTTTTATAGGGAAGGAAAAGGACTCCCTTAAAATTTTTGAAAACAACTTAGGTGTACACATGTTCTTATCTAAAAAAGTCATAAGAAACTAACATAAATCAACAATTGAAGGTTTTTAGCCAAACTATAGACAGAAAAAGTGTTTTGTAAAAGTGGCTGGGTCACTAGGGCCCTTAATTTTAATGTTTAGTCCCTATTTAAGCTTAATTTGACCATAATTAATTTTAATCACTTTTACTAATTTTTGTGGTTAAAAATTAAGTTGATATTATTAGAATATAAATATTATAAGGATTAAAATGTTTTATTTAAGTTTTTTATAAATTAAATTTATAGAAACATGAAAATTAAGATTAATTCTAATCTCGTAGACGTGGCGAAAATCGGGTTTTTTAAGTAAAATGCTTAAAAGTTTATTATGTTTTTATGTTGAATTTCTAAGTAAAATTGACACTAATGAAATAAATTGTATTAAAAGATTTAAAATTAAAATAATTTGACCCTAAATCAAATTTAACATAAAATTTTAAATTAATAATTCTTTAAACTAAAATATAGTTATTTACTAAAATGTAGTATTTTTCACTATTCATCAAAAATGAAGTTTCTCAGAAAAATCCCAAAAATATACCCTAAGATAATTTTGCCATTATAAATTCAAAAAAAAATGTTTTATCAAATTAAATTTATAAATGTTATTAAAATTAATTTTATTATTAAAATTGGTTCATCTGAGAAAAAGGTTGTTTTAAACATAGATGGGCTTTACCAAAAACCATATCTTTTATTATCAATATGTTATATCTATATAAAAAATTATAAATAATTATTGAAAATTATTTATTACTATTCATATATATATATTCAACTTTTTAGTTATAATTATATCGATTAAATAATTTTAACAATACAATGATGTTTTAAACATCAGTGTTGCGTGTAAAGTATGCCAAGTAGGTGTTGCAGGTAGCACAATCCAATTCGGTATTTCATGTAATAGAAGCCAAGTTAGTATTGCATGTAGTGCAAGCCAAGTGGGTATTTCATGTAGTGCAAACCAAGTTGGTATTATGTGTACCGCAAGCCAATTCGGTTCCCGGTGAAAAGAAGGTTTGAATTAATGTTTTTAATATATATATATATATATATATATATATATAAGAACTATTTCTAGTGTCGTGTGAAATCAAAAATTTTAAAATATAAAATAATTCAAAAAATATATTTTAAAAAATCTTGGGGTGTTACATTCTTTCACCCTGAAAATAAATTTCTATCTCAAAATTCATATGGGTTATCAAAGTGTTAACATTTAAAAGTTTCATTCACAGAGACCCACATCGTAAAAATGAATACTAAAACTTCCCTTATAAATGGGAATTTGGAACCAAAACAGTTACCCAAAGTAACTCATAACGAGGTTCCCATATAGGGTAACATAGGTAGGAATTGAAAAAATGGACATGGAAGAGAAATCATACTATGAGGTTATGATAGCGAGTGATAGAAAATAAGGTCATGAAAAAGTTAATAATAAAAAATCCATAAACATGTGATGAACTAAGGGATCTTATAATTCATCAAAAAAGAAGTTACTAGGACAAAATTTTTGGATTGAAGATAATTTTTCATAAAGGTGAAGAATTTTCATGAAAATATATACTTTCATGATTTCAGAACAACGTCACCCGTTGTATTTAGTTGATCAACTTCACCTCTTTCTCTAAAAAGTAAGGCAACTTTTTAATTCCTAAAGTACAAATAGATCATGAGACCCATGATATGTCATCCCATCAGCTATCATCAACAAAAATTAGTTTGAACAAGCTATCCAATATGCATAAATCCTTATATAGAAAGATAACACTTTAATATTACTAACTTCATCTGAAGTTTAACTAAAAATTTCCACAAATGGTTAACCTTGTAACCCGTCCAAAAAATAATTCACCCTTTATTACTTAAATAGGCTCTTATCTTAAAAAAAACATTTATATTAGAAACTTGGTCCATACTTGTTCTAATTTAATATAAATTGTGATTTTATTATTCCACAATACATGTAGGGAAATATAATCACAATAAATTTAACTAAAGGATGAATAAAAATACTTTCATAGGGATTATTCATAAAAAATAGATCATAAAATTCCCCACTATGGATGAAAGAATAAGTACTTATTAATTATTTTAGTTCACTTCATCCATTATGATCATATAAGCTTTCCCTTTTTTCCTTTGTCTTCAGAGGTTTTTTTGGATTATCATTCATATTAGTACTTGGATTGGGGCACTTGTTATCATAATGTAAAAACACAATGCAATTGAAACATTGAAGTGTGGGAGGTACATTGTGTAGGGATTTATCATTATTTTCATTATTATCTAAGTTCTCCCCATTAGTTCGACATTAAACTACTTGATGAGCTTTCCTTCCACACTTAAAACATTTAGTAGTCCCCTTAAGAAAATTACCTCTATGTTTCTTCCCACAATTTGTGCATAATGGAAGGATAATTTTTTCTCCATGGTTGTTAGATTTTACTTTAAATTCCATATTCCTTCTCTTTTCAAAACCATGAGATTTATAAGTAACTCTAACCTTCATTTCAACTTTGATTTCAAAACACAAAATCTCTTCATAACTACTAAATTATCTTATGTGTAACACCCTTCTAGGAGTTGGCTTTAATCCACCAAAGAGGCTATCAACTTTACTTTTGATTTGGACAATAATACCATAAACATACCTTGAATGTCTTATGAAATTATCCTCATAGGTATTAATAGATTCATAATACTTTTTCTTCAACTCAAGGAACTCCTTTTCCATATTCGTATGATGAACATGAGGATAAAACTAATTGAAGAATAAGTTATTGAACTCCGACTAATCCATGTATTTAATCTCATATTGATTCCTTGTATTCTTGATTGGAGTCCACCACTGGTCTACTTCAAATTCTTACTGTTAAATAACCATAATGTATTTCTCATGATCTAAACACTTGAGAATGAAGAATATATTTTAGTGGTATTGATCTAGTGTTTAACAACATGTAGATCAGATGACCCACTGAAAGAAGGTAGACAATGATTCATGAAGGGCTAAAAAAAGTTGTTCCCTACTTTTCTTATTTATTAAACTCATCATGATTTATAGATTGAGAAATCTGTGAGAGTATAGAAACAAGGTTTTTTTATTCCATAACCCATAGAATTAAGATATTTAGGAGGACATTCATTTCACTGTCCCTCACAATCACCATCAACACGGTTCCTTCGGGTTCCAATCATTGCCTAAAACCAAAAGCATAGAGTAAGAAACATTTATCATAATGAGGAACTACATAATCATGAAAAGTCACATATAGGATATCTAAATTATGACAACTTCCTTAATATATAACACCTTAGGTTTATCATAGTTTATTCATAGCTAAATTCAAATTAAATCCTTCCTGATGGTTCACGAAGAGTTAGTTAATTTCAAAATCATATCCAATGGGAGTGTCAAACCAGGTGTGCACCAAGGCCCATTTTCTTGTACCATATTACCCCGAGTTTGGCCTGAAGCATCTTGTTGGAGTTGGTACCCATAGGTATATCTATAATAGAGCCACATCCACTTGTAGTATCCATACATGGATGTATTTCTAGGAATATACTTACTCTGTCCTTAACCAAAATTCTAGGACATTTTCCTAAATGTTAACCCATCCTTATCCTTATCCACAGAGACATCCCTATACATATCCTTATAAATATACCTATGGATCTCACTAATGTTTTATTATCCTAGTTACCAAAGGTTTAATAAACCTTTCCTATGATACCAACTATAGAGACCTAGACTTAACATACATTGATATTAAATCATTTTAGATAAATATTTAGTACATTTCAAAAATACATGCCTGAGGACCATAACATTTTAGTGTCTTTAGAAAATTGAAAACAAAATCTTTTATCCTGGTGAAACATCTTAAACATCTCCCACAAAGATCTATGCCTTTAATACTTCTACCTAAATCATTTCTTCATAACTTGGATAAATGAAACATAATAAAGGGGCGAGCTAAGATACTCAGTAATGGTAAATAAATAAAATGAATAAGCATAACATGAACAAAAGAGTATAGAATACGGGCATAACATTTTAAGATCATACCCTTCATATTATATATCATAATAAATATTGTAATTTTATAATACATAAACTATAAGGAAATAAATAACATAATTCTTGAAAGAATAACTTAGTAATAAAACATGGAATTGTGGAAAACACATAAGCATATAAAAACCTGATGTCAAGGTGGCCTATGAAGTCCTTTATAACATGTTAGGCTTGGGATAATCACTTGTGTACCTACTTTGGTATTAGGATTCCCTCATGTGTACCCTCCTGTTTCGGGCATGAGATATCCCCCCATGTACCCTCTTGTTTCAGGATTGGGATGTCGTCCCATTTAACCTCTTGTTTTGGGATTGGGATTTCCTCTCATTTACCTTATTGTTTCAGGCTTGGGATTTCCTCCCATATACCCTCTTGTTTCAGGCTTGGGATGTTCTCATGTTTACCCTCTTGTTTCAGGTTTGGGATGTTCTCCCATGTACCCACTTATTTCGGTCTTGTTATGTCCTCCCATGTACCCTTTGATATTATAAAACATTTATCATTAACCAATGTATTGGAGGTAGATATAGTTCCCACCCATTACATAATGAAATCATACATGCATGTTCCATAAAGAATTCATCATATCATGAACCATGAAAAGATATGGGTTTTATAAATATCTAATCATAACCCACAAAATGAAATGGGTATCATTAACAATTTATCACATCATAACATATGGAAAATAGATAGGTTTAGAAATAATTTTATCAAAGCATAACCCATGAAAAGTAGCGGGTTTCAAAAGCATATAACCCATGAAAAATAAAATGATTTCATAAACATATAGATTGTGTAAGAGAAATAGATTTCATAAACATATAACCTATGGAAGAGAAACAAGTTTCATAAAGACCATGACATTAAGCATAACCAATTCATAGAAAGGATAAGACATGCACATTTAGATCATTTCTTAGAAGGGTATGATTAACATCAATGGATTTCATCTTATATGGAAAACAATTTTGAAACATCTTTTAAAAACATTTCTTGAGGAAAATATCCTTTCTTCTTTAAAATATTATTTTTAATACATAAAACCATTTAAAAATAAATTTTTTAGAAAATACATTAAAAACTTATAAAGGAGACTTGAAATCATTTATAAAAACTTTTTTTAACTTATAAAATAAGCTTCCAAACATTTAAAAAAAAATTTATTTGAAAATAGTTTGAAAACATATAAATAAATCTTGAAAACGTTTTTAAAACCATTTATTTAAAGATAATTTTAAAAATTATAAATAAATCTTGATTTTTTTTGAAATTCATTTTCCTTGAAAACTTCTAAAAGTATCTTGAAAAATTTTTGAAGACCATTTTTCTTGAAAAATTTTAAAAAAAGATTGAAAACATTTTTAAAACCATTTTTTTTGAGAAATTATAAAATAATATTGATTTTTTTTTGAAAACCATTTTTATTGAAAATAATTAAAAACTCTTTATTAAAAACTATCCCTCTAAACATGAAAAAGAATATTTATAGAAATGATGGTGTGAAAAACCGTATATAACGTATGAGGTAAAACTAATATTCCCTTTTCACGGTAAAAAGGTTAGAAAAATGCCTTAATCAGAAAGTGAAAAGAATATTACTTTGATAATTAGTAAAAATAAAAAATGGTAAAAATTTATTTTAATGATAATAGTAAATTATTATAATATTATTGGAAACCCTTTTTATAAAACATGGTTATGAATGAATACCAATTTTTGACCGAAGTGAGGGTAGAGTTAGGATTTCCTAAAAACACATTCTTAACTATATTATGCACCAAATAGTAAAAAAATCATACTAATACATTATTATATTATGAATATATATAGGAAAATAAAATTAATGAATTATCTTGAGAAATGGATGATAATATTTCATCAAATAAAGCAAAAACATAAACAATCTCGAAAAGAGTTGAGATTGTTTCAAGAAACTCTTATAACTTGGTAACTTTAGATCATAATCTCCATGTAATAAAATTAATTTAAATTAATATTAACATATCATTAAAAGTATTATATTAACGATATAACATGTAAAAATGAATTATATACACCTCTAAAGAGAATTTAGGTGTATAAAAAAATGAGTCTCGAAAAGAAAAATTGAGACAAAAGTATTTCACTGATTTGATAACTTTTGAAAATTAACCCCCATGAAATAAATTTCATAAAAAGGATATGTGAATACCCATAAATTTAATTATAATAGGAATATAATACTTTCATTGGAAGTACATACACCACATCGAAGAAGTGAGTGGGGATTAAGGCATGCATCTCATGAAAATAAAAGTGAGATGAAATTCTTATACCTTGTGTCTTGACTCTCGTCATACTCATTCAAGATACCTATATAATAAATATAAGTTTATTATAAATATTTTACATCACAATATTCTTAAATATAATACCATGTATTTTTTTATTATGACCATATATTACCCACTTGTTAATGATCATATGTTAAGGTTTCACTTTGAGTAATATTCGCTTTGTTCTTCGCATGCGTCTTATTTATTTATAACTTTAGTACTTATATTTATATCATTATTTCAAGAATTTAAATCATAATATAAATATAATGTACAACCAATATTATTTTATTATAATAATCTATATCATAAATAAGTACAAAATGGAAAACACCATTCATGGAGACCATAAGTCGTACACATGCATGAATGTTGTTTTCGTTTTAATTGACCTGAATGGCCCAAAGGCCTTCATTTTTATTTATTCTTGATAAACCCCATTCATGGGATGAGGGGGAACCCGTACAAGGCTCGTAGGATCAGATATTACATGGCCCGTAGGCTTAAGAGATTACATGACCCGAAGGTTTAAGAGAATTCAACTAAACTATCTACAAGGAACTGCCCCTCCCCAGCATCTGCATCCTGATAGTTGCTCTCCAACTTTTCATGACTATCTAGATAGGATTTCCGTGCAAGCATATTCTGGTACCGGTGGCATAACCATACCCTCTCATTCTGAAAATCCATTTGGCTCTGCTCTAGTGAGTGCACCTGCTCTGAATCCTCATCTACGGCTGCTCCTTTTTTGTAGTGTGTCTGGGGCCTGCATTCATGTGGCCTGAAGGCATTGGGGTGGCCCTAAGGCCTTAAGGTAGCCCAAAGGCCTTGATAATCAACTGGCCCATAGGCATTGGGTGGCCCGAAAGCCTTGCAGGACCCGAGGACCAAACCGGTGGCCCGAAGGCCTAGATGGATGAATAGTTACAGCTGCTACAGTACCGAAAAATGCTTGCTATAGTACCTGCTACAAATACTGCTATAGTACTTCTACAGTACCTAGAAATAATCCTCCACACGGATTTGATCTCAGGTCTCTTGGATGCACCTAGCGAGTCCTCACCAACTGGGCTGAGGCTCTTGTGCTTGAAAAAAAAATAAAATGAGATATAAGTGTATATGTATATAACATAATTAAATTAAATTAGAATTAGAATTATATTAAAATCATATAATTTTACTAAAAACATCTTTAATAGATTCCATGTAGTTTTTAAATAAATCACATTGCTTTTGAGGGGGCGGTAGTCCACACTTCCTCAAAAGAAATTATCACATTTACACCAAATGGAGAGTAAAAAGATATCTGTTGTAAAAGGAATACATATGATTAAAAACATACTAAATATAATATAATACATATATAAATATATTTTCTATCATAATGGACACCATGATTGGCGGTAAAGGAAAAAATGAACAATAATCGTTTCGTGAGGTAGTTGTTTCTCGTACACAGAAATAGTATGTTCATTACCCATTAGATATTGGTGTGTGTAATTTTAGGTAGAAATATTTACATTAAAAACATAATAGTATATTTAGGATATGGTTTTTGTTATATAATAAAGTAAAATAAAATATTTTAGGGGGTGGAGAATGGAAATCAAACTAGAGATCATGAGAAAAGACGCTACCTCTTAATTGGGTAACTCCATTTGGGTTATGGAAAAAGGCTTCCTTGGAAGACTTTCTGGACAAGTGAGGCTTAAAGGAGGAAGGAAGGGAATTTTGAAGATTATTTTAGTAGATTTTCAGAGATCTAAGGGTCTTTATTGGTGTGAGGAAGAGGGAGTGGTGATGGCCTTTTATAGGGAAGGAAAATGATTCACTTGGAATTTTTGAAAACAAGTTAGGTGTATACAAGTTCTTACCTAAAAAAAGTCATAAAAAAACCAACCTAAATCAAAAATGGAATGTTTTTTTTGCCTAAATTTGGATATAAAATTGGTGTTGTAAAAGTTCATAGGCCATTTGGACCCTTAATTTTAAGGTTTAGTCCTTAATTAATCACAATTTGACCTTAATCATTGTGATTAATTTTAATCACTTTTACTAATATTTTTGGTAAAAAATTAAGTTAATATTATTAGGCTCAAAATATTATACTTATTACAATGATCTATGTTAATTTTTTAAAATTAATTCCATAAAAATGGGAAAAATAATATTAATACTAATCCCGCAGATGTGGCGAGAAAACAGATTTTTAAAGTAAAACTTTCAAAAGTTTATTAAGTTTATATATTCAATTTCAATATGAAATTGATTATAATGACCTAAATTATTTTAGTATATTCAAAATTTATAAAAAGAGACACTAAAAAAATGTATAAGTTAACATTAATAATTATTTAAATGAAAAGGCAGTTACTAACTAAAACTGAATATTTTCACTATTTATCAAAAAATGATGTTTCTCTAAAAAATCCAAAAATTCACCCTAAGATAATTTCAGAATTCTAAATTCAAAAAGAAGTTTATCTTATCAAATTAAATTTATAAATGTGTTTAAAATTATTTTTATAATTAAGAAATGTTAATTTGAGAAAACTATATTTTTAAACAAAGAAGGGATTTACCAAAAATCATATCTTTTATTATTAATATGTTTTATCTATATAAAAAAAGTATATATAATATTTGAAAATTAGTTATTACTATTCATATGACTAAGTTTAACAGCTAGGTTATAATTATCTCAATTAAAAAACTTTAAAAATAAAATGATGTTTCATTAGAAACATCAGTGTTGGGTGTACCGTACGAAAAGTAGATATTGAATGTAGCACAAGCCAATTAGGTATTGTGTGTAACATTATTCAATTCAGTATTGTGTGTAGTGCAATCCAAGTTGGTATTGCGTGTAGCGCAAGAAAAGTCAGTATTGAAAGTATCATAATCCAAGTCAGCTCCATGTGAAAGGATTGTATGAATTAATATTTTTAATATATATATTTATATATAACTATTTCTAGTGTCACGTGAAATGAAAAATATAAAAAATATAAACTAATTCGAAAAAAAACATTTCAAAAAATATTCGGGTGCTACATTTTTCATATGTATAAAGGCTAAAAAATGGTTTATTATATAACATTATAAGTTGAATGGTAGAAATATTTCTATATAGTAGTTTTTAGATAAGTGTATAGATCATTTTTCATCCTTATCTTTTTAGTTTAACCCCTGGAAAACACATTTTACCTTAACCATAGTAATTAATTATTAATGCATTCACTATTCATTTAGATCAAAAATTAAGTCAACATTTTTATATACTATAAATTATTATGATTCCAAATATGGAATACATTTTTCCAAATTAAATTCCCAGAAGTGGAAAATTTTAATTTAAAATCAATCCTGTAGACACAATGAGAAAGCGAGTTTTGAAAGGGAAAATACTCAAAAGATTACAAAGTTTCTATTATCATAATTCAATATAAAATTGATTCAAAATAAAATTAATTAAATTAATAGATATATAATTAAACTAATTTTACGTTAAAAATATTTTAAAATATAATTAAATTTTATAAATTAATTAAATGAAAAAACAGTTTTCAATTAAAATTCAATATTTTTCATTATTCATCAAGAAATGAAACTTTTTGAAAAAATATTAAAAATTCACCCTAAGATAATTTTGATATTAAAAATTTAAAAATTAATTTTATTTTTTCAAATAAAGTTTCTAAAATTGGTAAAAATTATCTTAAAATAAGTTTTCCAAATGTGACCAAAGTGCTTTCTTTTAGAAAATATAGTTTTAATACTAAAATATTATTTATTGTTATCTCTTTTATTAGAAAACACATAATATTAATTTTAAAAAATTTATCGAATATATACTATATAAATTACATTAAAATCATTCCCCAAAATATTGTTTTTAATGAATTGATGTAAAATACAGTTTTACGTATAAAACATAGTTTTTCTGAAAATATTTGTCTCATATTTAAACGGTTTTTATTTTAATTTCTAATTAATTGGTCACCAAAGAATTCATTATATATACATGTGTAAATAATATTTTCATAATTTATTTAATATTATTCATATCATCCATTCAAGCAACTAGGTGATAACAATTATATTAAATACTAATATTTTAATAGTTTGTCATGTTTCGTTTAAACTTAATGTTGAGTGTAACACAAGCTAAAATCAGAATCCAAACATTTCATTACATGTAAATAAATCCAAACTCAGTGTTTCATGTAATACAAACAAAACATAGTGATTCCATGTAATGAAAAATAGATTTTGTGTTGTGTGTAATGTAGAATATTTAAAATATTAAATTAATTAAAAAAAATATTTCACAAAATATCAGGGTGTTACATTATACACCCCTTAAATTGAAATTTCCTTAGAAATTAATCTCAGTCATTAATGGTTTAACAATTGAAAATTAATTCATAGAACCCCAAATTATAAAAATGGTTAATAAATCATCCACATGAAAAATATAAAGGGATGTGCTAAGGTCATTTGGAATAACACATACTAGGCTTCCAAAATGGAGAATATAGGTGGGAAGTGAAAACATATACCTAGAAGAGAAAAATAATAGCCAAATACCAATGAAGAGTGATTGAGAACATTGATAATAAGAAAGTGGGTGATTTATAGAAGGTTAATGACAATGAAACCATAAATCTATGATGATTTAATGGACCATTTTATTCATAAAAAATGGAGGTACTTGGATAACATTTTTTGTTTCAAGATATGTTTCCTGAAGTTGAAGAATTTTCATGATAAGATATACTTACTTTCTTTCATCCCATTTCATAAGCATTATCTCACCCTTTGGTTGTGCCTTGATCAATTTTCACTTCATCACTTTCTCTAAGAGATTGATTTTTTTACTTAAGCACTAAATAATATCCATAAAAGAATAATAAATAATTCCTTCAATATATAGTTATTATCAAAACAAAATCATTTACACAGGTTATCCAATATGCATAAATTTTTATATGATGATTCATTATATTAATATCTAAATCCTAATATAAATTTAAACTTAAACCATTTCATAAATGGTTAGCCTTATGACCAACACAAAAGATTAAAAACAAAAACTTTAGAAAGAAGGTCACTAAATTTACAGAATCAACTTATAAATAAACCCACAATCAATGTGAAGTAGCTCTTAATATTCACATACAAAACATGTTAATAACTTATTCTTTTTAAATCTTGAAACATGGTAATAAAATGAATTAATAGAAAACCTTATTCAAAATATACATACTTCCTCATTCCATGAATAAAACGACATATTATTGAATGTATTCCCTAAATTCAATAATGATTTAAACTCCCCTAATGATAACATAAATCACCTTTTCCAAAATTAATTAATGAGTTCCATGTTCATCAATACTATACAATTTACATTAATCATATCAATCATCTATTTATCCCAATTTCATTATGTCAACATCAATAACATTTTAAGGGTTTTCTTTCCCTTAATCATGCATTTTACATGAATATCACGTTTCTATTAAATTTTTTTTTCTATTCCATCAGTACCATTTAACATATTTGGAAAATACTTAATGAAAAAATATTTTTGAATAATCCTTATATATTTTACGATTCATTTAAGACAATTCTCAAATTCTAATATACAAACACTTCAACCATTTTACTTCTTTATTAAACCATTAACTAGGATTCTTCACCATATTACTTAGTATTTCTTTCCTTTTTTAGGAAATATTTGTTGGATAGATTATGTTTTTACAACATATCTTAGTTTTTATGAGATTTGATGATTCAAAATATCCCTACTTTTATTCTAACAAGTTTATATTAACTATTTGAGATTACATTTTTCAAAAGAATTCATATTTTTTTATTTCTCTAAGTGTTTTTATTACAATGAGTAAAGTATTCAATCTATTCCCAAGTGTTTTATCTTTTGAGATTTTAATAATATGTTCTATATACTCAAAATGAGAAAGTTTTTGAAGTTTATCTTTCTATGTATGTCTTTATCTTATTAAGATAATAGGTTAGATGATCAAATCATATGCTCAAGTAAAATTCATTTAGTCAGAATGAAAATATGAAAAGACATTATCTTATAAAATGGATATTCATAAAATATTTTCTTATGAAATATAGAATAATTTTAAAAGGATAAGTGTTGCACCATAGTAACATATTTATCTTACATTGAAGATTTACCTTATGCTCATCTTAGTTTAGAGACCTTCATTATCTTACGAAGTCTCTTGGGAGGTTATCTTATGATGAAAATTACATCCTATTAAATATCTTTTGAAGTTTTATCTATTTTCCATGATTTATTTTATAATATATTCATAAGTCACTTCATTATTTTAAAATAATATTATAAAATGGATTATCCATTTAAGGAAAAATCAGTCTACAAAGTATGTCTCTTTTCCATGAATGGAAAGATATGAATAAAGAGGAGATTTCTGACATCGCTATCGAAAAATTAATTTCTATATTTGGAAGGATTTGATGCATATACTTAATATATTTTATTATCAAGATCACTTGATGGATCACTTTAACATTAGTATTATCTCATGCTTAAGTTCAAAATGAGATATAAAAGGATCAGTTAATCACTTCATGAAAAGAGATGAAGAGATAGATTGACACATATACAGACACACACATATATTTGAATAATATGAATGAATATACATAGAAAAGATAAAACCTAATTATTCATTTTTTGAATATAAATTATTCTAATTTAAATTAAGATCATCTTGAGCTATATTTTGATGTTTTAAGAATCTTCATCCATTACCACTTCCTGCTTGAAACTATGTGCTGCAAATGATTCTTTCAATGTTTTGCTTCATTTTATTTTCTTACACTCACTGTAAGAGTATGTTTGAGAATGGGTATAATTATTGTGAAGTTAGATCATAGTGGAAAGCTCTTAGAACTGTTTATTAAGTGACATCTACTTGTACTCAGTTGGGATCCCCCGGTAAAAGAATTGTAATTGTGAAAATCACCAAACTCATAGAGTAGAGTGTTGGTGGAGTGGACTAGAGGATTTTTGTTCCTCAAACCACTATAAATATCTTGTGTTAAATATATTTCCTTTATGTTTTTAATTTATTATTCCTATAATTATTATGTAAAATGAGTTGAATGATCATACCTAAAGAGGGAAGCATTCTGTAAATAAATTTTCGAACTAAATTCACCCCCTCTTGAGTATTAATCTAGCCATTATGTAGGCAAACAATTGGTATCAGATCTTGTGACTCTTGTGTTCATATATTTCAAAGGTTTAATTCCAAATATCCATATTCAAATTTATTACATGGATGATAAACAATAAGGTATGTCAATGGTTAAACCTCCATATTTCAACGGTAAAAATTATGGTTATGGGAAATCTCACGTGATCATTTATCTAAATAATCTTGTCCTAAAAGTTTTTCTCAAAGTAGTAAATCCCTATAAAATTTGTATGATAGAACCTGAAACATGGGATGCTACAGTTGAAGAAAATTATGATCTGAACTCTAAATATATGAATTATATAATCTATGGATTATTATAAGATGAGTTCAATAGAGTTTTATAATTTTAAACAAAAAATTAAATGTTAACCACTATAGAAGTTTCATATAAAGGTACTGATAATGTGAAAGATATTAGATATGATACAACTAAGCTTAAGCTAGATACATTCAAAAAATTGATGGATAAAGTATTACTCAGCTAAATGGAAGGTTCATTGAGATTTTCAACAACATTACTGCTCTAGGAGAACATATTACTGAACCCGAATAATCATGGAAATATTTCAGAGTACTACAACCCAAGTGGAGTGGATTCCCATATTCTATCAGAGAGTCTATAGAAGTTAAGAAATTTAAGATTAATATATCATCCAAACTCTCATGGTGTATGTTTCTACCATAATCACATATTTTCACTCAATAATTTATTATAGGGTGTTGAGATTTGTACAATCATTCACATTGGGTCCACTATTTACAAAGAGTCTCTCATGGGTTTTTTTATTAAGATGAAAATTTCCAATGGATCTCATATCCATGATTCATGTACATACTTTTCAAAGGAAGGCATTCACTGGGTAACTTGGCCAATGAAACTTAAGAATGCACATTGGTCGAGAGGATAGAAAGTCGGGCTCATCACACCCTTTTGGGGGGAACTATTACCTATTCAGGGATGATATTATAGATTTAATATATGTTAATGAATCCTTTGTTCATTCTAAATGTGTCTATTATAGATTACCCTGAGGTAACAACCAATCATTAGTACACATGAGATTGAAATCATTTATATGTATTTGAGGTTCTTCGTTGATGGAGGGATCTCCATGTATTCAAGGTTCTCCATCAAGGTTACCCTTTTATGGATAGATTGGGGATTACTTGGTAATTTATTAGGAAAATGATTGTTTTAAGCCATGTAGTGAGGTTCTATGGAGTTTACCATCATTCAAGGGGTAATGAAGTTGTTTTGATGTTAGGATCGAACCCATAAGATGGGATTTCTACATATCCTCATGAGAGGAATATGAACCCTTGTAGTTTGGTGCCACGTAACAAGGAACATCACCTTTTAATGTCATATGAAAAGTATTGAACCATTTAGCTTAACATTATACAACAAGGATTACCAAACAGAAGGTGCCTGGTCAAGGATGGTGTGGGAATTACACTGAGGTGAACTGAGGGGCCCAGAAGAGATGTTGTCTCCTGAGTGGGAATGACCCTATCGAGGATGTGGCCCAAAGAATATTAGGGTTAAATTTATTGTTTTTTTTGTACCACATAGAGGCTTCATACATATCTCTGTTTTTTGAGAATCAAAGCCCACATAGTTTAATTTCTTGGGAATTATTCATGGAAGTATACCACTAAAGGGGGCATGATCATGAATTACACTCTGAAGGATGCCTATCTAGCGATACTTCATTGTGAATATATCACTTTGAAGGTTGAAATATGGTTTTGGGACTTATACCATATAGGTTTCCCATTAGAATGGATATGATTGGGGCTTATACCATATAAGAGGACCATATGAGATTTAGTATCATGAAGATGTCATTATCATAACTAACCATTAAGCCTATGTGAGTTATCCTTGGTGTGAGAATCAAGATGAAGCAGTGGACCTGAGGATGGCACAATTTCACTCTATCCGCTGATAGATGGTGTTAGGGCCCAAAGGGAGAGGGAGAGGGATTTTATTGTTCTAGTCTCCTCTGTTATTTTCATAGCCAAGATAGTCACATATAGTAATTTATAAAACTATTTTCTGGGATGAGGTGAGGAGAAGATGAAGTATCATCTCCCGTAAGAAAGTTTAGGGACTAACCTTAGGAGTAGTTCCCTAAAGTTGGTTCCAAGAGGGAGAGTAATGTTCAAAAATTTTCATCATTAAAGGGAAATGAAAGAGGATTCCCTCAATACCTAGAACAAGGAGGTTCATGTGATCCCCCAAGGTTATATCTCGCATTACCATAGGAATGTAAAGATGAGGACATTCTGAGGGTATGACTTATTGTGGAGTTTACCCATGCATCTCTACTCACTATGGGTATGTAAACATGATAGGACACACTAATGTGTCTGGTGATTTTATGATACTTATAAGGTGGTTTTGGAAGGGGTATTGGCATGATTATGGTTTAATGGTTCATGGAGGAGCCAACATGAGGACTGATGTCATAAAGGAAGAGAATGATGGGAGATGGAAAAAGGAGCACCCTAGGATGCCCCATTCCATATATCATGGTTTTAGGCGGGTTGGGGGTCCCTCTACCTAGAGTGTTGCGATGAAGGTGAGGGGGTTATATACATAGCACCATGATACAAAGACCTGGGTTCTTCCCTCCTAGTGTGATGTTTCATGGGGCCAACTTCCACACATGTAGTGCTTTTATACATGGAGTCAACTTCCTCCTGCATAGAATTTTTCTACATGGGGATGAGTTCCTACTGCCTAGCATTTTTCTATGTGGGGTAGGGTTTCGGCCGCACAATACTTCACTATGCGAGATGCATATCTGCAAAGTGTCCATTCATTTCATGGATTATAAGGTTCCATCTGCAATGTTTTTTTGGGTTCACAAACCACCAGATGTTTTGTTATTTTTATCCTTACTACTATTCGGCAGTCTATACCTACTGGGAATCATCGAAGGGACCCAATTTTAGTGGTGCCTTGTTGGTTTCTTTGGATTTCTTTATCTCGGGTGTCTATTTCTTCTCTTCTAGGTTATATTTCGGTTCCACTAGAAGTCTATTTATATAGATGTGGGGGGACCAGTTACTGACGTGGCTAGTCGTTCTTGGTGGGCCACAATAATTCTTTTATGGGATCCAATGGTGGGTGCCTTGGTCTGCCGATTACTCAGTCAGCTGGGGAATCTTTTTCAAGAGTGGAAATCACTACCTTAGGCCCACAAATGAAATTTTTTTATTTGAGGGAATCGATGGTTCCACCTCATCCCCTGAACTATTTAGTTTGTGAGAGAGATTTCTTTGTAGGGGTATAAATCACCTTCATTATCCCTAAAAATGACTTTGGTTTTGTTTGCAGGAATAGACAGTACCACCTCCCTCTATGTACTATTTTGATCATGGACAATTTCTTGGCACGATTGATCACCATGCAAAGTCATGGTCTAGGGAGATTTTTTTTCTTCGCGGTCTCACCCCTTTTAATATTTTCATCAGTATTCTTAAGGGTTTTATTTCTTCCATTTTCCAATGTGATAAAATCATATTGATCTTTAATGTAGAATTTGTAGGACCCAAAAAATGCCCCCATCAGAATGAGTTCAGATAAGGATAAAGATGAGGCTTTTCCAAAGTAGAATGTTGTCCTATTTTTGAACTAGTTTGAGGTATGTGAGTGGACCCAGAATAGGGGAACACACATATAAATAAAGGGACCATATCATTTGACATTTATAAATTCTCTCATATAACTCATAATACCTTCAAACTCTCTTAATGACATACTTATGCAAACTATCCCCTTTTGGACACTTGTTTTGTTAACCAAAAGCTTTAACCCAAAAACTACAAAAAAAAATTAACCACAAATCAATAATATCTCAAATTCTACATAGCATTCAGATACTTTGTGGAAGGATTGTTTTACATACCTTATCTTAAATGGAAAACACTTCATAGGCCATCACTTCTGTAAACTGATTCTTCAAGGACTAATGGTCTTTCAAAAATTGATGGCTCACAGTTGATGTAGTTTCATGAACTAATGGTTCATAGGCCGATTACTTCATGAACTGATAGTTCCTAAGAAACATAGTTTTCATGTTTTTACTATGATTTTTTTCATCTCCCAAATGAATCTCGTGGACCTTTGATGATCAATCACAAGGAACACAATGGAGTCCTCCTCTATAACTGCAACTGGGAGATGTACCTCCATGGATGAGAATATTGATGGAAACCTTTGATCGTACATCATCGTAAAGAGAGTGTTCTAAAAAACCTCCTCTCAAAAAAATTATGGCTTATCTATATTCCAAATTATTACACTTTTATAATTTTGGACTTCGAGACAAGGCTTCTCTTCCACCAGTTGGCCAGAATCTCCTCTCTTCATAGTCCAAGACATCCTAGAAACATGTCCAAGAGAATATTTCTACCATAGGGAACATAATTGATATCATAGATCAATATAGTGTATTTATTATAAATGTTTAAATGTGGAATTAAAGAAAAATAAACAGCCATTAAATGTTCTTAAAATCAACCATTTAGGATTATCCATCCATTTTCAACCTCTCAAGAGTTAATCCCAATAGAGGACAGAGTTCCAAATGGGATTTGCCGGCTGGAGGGAGTTTTTAGGTCAAATGGGATTGGGCATTCTGGGTGAACTATACTTAAAGAGATCTACCTAAATAGTTAGGGGCCTCTAACTTATATCTAGAAGTCTAAGTTTCCCATTTATCAGTCTACCCACCAACCGATATATTTCCCGAACTACTTATCCATTGGTGTTCGAGCACCAATATCTTCAATTTATCACATGGTGAAGTAGGGATTGGTTTATGTAACATTTAAAATCTATGGGGAATTCCCATTATTGGTAATATATATGATGAATTTTTTCTTGTGGGTAATCCTTTGGAAAAAACTAAGAAAGTAACCCCATTGGCAAGGGACCTACTGATCGTAGTAGAGAAACTACATGGTCAACCTCTCCATGCCACATCACTCAATCCATTCGATGACAGGATTGATTTTATCTTTAAAGTTAGTGGTCCAAGGTTGAAAGCTATCTATAATGGGACTCATCTAACTCAACTATCATGATGCATTCTAGATTCATACTATGTTACCCTCAAGGAAAGTCAATACACCATGTGGGGTTATAGAATTCATCAAAGCACATCACTTGACTTCAGATTGGTGGGTTTCTTTTCCATGTTCTTGAGTGGATAACTCTTAACATCCCATGATTACTATACTTGTGTTCAAATATATACTTTGATTATGGTGGTCTCATTAGTAGAGGGACAGCCTATCAACTTGGTTGTTCCCACCCTCGCTCATATTTACGAACTATTGGGTAAAATACAAAAAGGAACATCCCTACATAGCCTAAGAGAACCATTTCATTTTTATGGATGGATGATAGATCAATATTGATGATATGTGTATTGGAATATCAAAACAATCCCTTTTTCCAACTTTCTACCTTCCCTTATCAACATTACCATTGTTCACCTCAAATCTGTAGGCATCGATTTCATGGTCATGCTATTGAGTAATTTTTCTCGATTCACTTTTTTACCTTACCCGTAGCCTATGGAGTAGTTGTGGATGAAGAAATGGGTTCTTTAGAAGAAAATTTCTATATTATTGCATTGAGACACAAAATATTAACTTCTTAGGTTTATAGGGTAAACATTTGTAAAACTTACACCCCTTATAGGTTTTTGAGGAAATTCAGATTTCTACAACATGTTTCATTCTTAACAATTACCCCGATTAAGAGAGAATCACACCAGGTCGTTTTTTGTCAATGGTGGATGATCATGAGACATGAGGATTTTTTAATGAAAATAATTTTCCCTATCATTTGATTTTTAACTACATTATCATGGGAGTATGATCTGATGTGGTTGGATTACATCCCTAATGGGGTGCTGACGAGGTTAGTTCGATGTGTGCCTAAACTGTTAGCTGCTCTCGACCTTTCAAACACAATGTCTTATTTACCTAAATTGGCTGGAGGAAGTCTTTCTTCTCATAATGATAGGAATTTAGAGGGAGCTTCATCCACTAGTCCTCTTTCTATGGGGAGTGATTTAGACTATATACTACTGGTGTTGTCAATGATCCTGCCGAGGTTGGTGCAAGTGGGATGACATCTGGCATTCCCAATATTGAAGACAACTCTCTACATTTAGCCTCCAAGAATGAACCCATCACAGAGATGGAGGATTTTCCTTCCTGGGTGTTGTACTTCAGGGTGATCCTATACACCATAACCAAAAGACTTGATTATATACCTGGGGTAGTGGGGGAACAAGAACAAAGTTCATGTGCTACCATCAAACATCAGGCTGTGTGAAAATGGGATTGGAATCAAATCTTCACCATCATTATAGAGACTCCCTTGGAGAATCTTTCTGATAATTTCGACACCCTCAACCAACTTTTTATCATCTTAGGCTTAGGTGGATTTGAATACTAGAACCTAGATATCCTTTTCCACCAGATTTTCATAGTTTGATAAGACCTTTCTTCTTGTAAAAGTGACCTTTCCCAATTTAATACCTCCCATCCCTAGACAGAATCCTTATGAGATATAACCATTGAGCTACACCACTTGGTAACTGAAAAAGCAAGATATTATGATCAAGTGGTTTTGTTGACCAAGGATCTTTGGGAATGTGTGGCTCGTGTTGCAAGGTTAAAGGTGCATTTTTCATTATCATTTAAAAATTTTGAGGCCTTTAAATAGAAATATCGGTACCTCAGGTTTGTTTTCAAAGAGATGCATCCAAAATCTGAAGTTAAAGTAGAGAAAAGGGCCACCTTGGAATATACCCTTGATGTCCTACATTAGGTAGTATCCAATTCTCTAATGAAATCTATATGAGCTTCCTTATATCCCATTAAGTTGTTCTGCGCTTACCTTTTTTTTTATTTTTTAATAGTTTTAGGGAGAGACTTTTGGTATGGATGATCCTCTATTCTCATTTAATGGAATGAAAACCTTTTTTATTTAAATTTTTCTTTTATTTTTCTACATTTTCCATAAATCACAATATTCTTTATAAGATTATCAACGTCATATGAATTGAATTTTTAGTCACTGGACATCAATTTAAATTACCATATAGGACAATTCAATTGACATAATCATATATTCCATGTAAACCTCTAATTGATTTATGATATGAGGGACTCAATGATATTAGTATTGAATATTTATAGGGTTACATGAAAAAAACTACTAACGTTTTATCTTTTCTTATATTGCCCTAATTTTTTCTCAAATCAAATTTGGTGCTAGTTTAGCGGGTATAACTTGATTTTTTCTTAGTAAACCTTTTTTGGGATTTCAAACTAACAAGTTTTGTGTCTCTTTTTTTTATTTTTTTTGCTCAACTTTTTCCAAACCATGAAAGTAATAGGTTCATAGAGTTAGTAATCAACTTTTTTCTGGGGAAACCTTTGTGGGTTGTCCCCCTTCAGAGTTTTCTGGCTATTTTCCTAGGTAGTTTAAAGTCTTGAAAAATATACTAATGTGACTAATGTTTTAGGTCAAGCAGATTTGACCATAAATCATGGGGAGAGGACCCTAATAATTCTTACTAACTAAATATATACCAATATTTTTTTAGAAATTAACGAGAGATCTTTCTTAACCCATGTTTTTTGATTTTTGAATATGAGACATGATAACATGAGGAGTAACCAGATGAGTGGTTTCTAACATGATTCTGTTGGGGTGTATGGAGGTATGAAAAAAATCTCATGGGGATGAACATTCCTTTCATTGAGAGGAATTTTTTTGTGGGAAACTTATGTAGAGCCAACTAGAGAATATTGTGAATAGTCAAACAATGGTGTCCCTATGACATCGTCCCACCATTTATGATGGCCAGGTAATTTATGAAAATTTGTATTTCTTAAAACCATGAAGGTTGGATTGTCAATGGAGCAATATTCAGAAATGATGAGGGCAATTATATTGGCCTTAGCCCTAAATGGGAAACCACTACTACTCATATTTTTCTTGTGTAAGGAGTGTCAAAGAATAATTTTGTTCAATATCGTGAAACTAGGACATTTATGGTGTATCTTAATGTATTATGGCTAGGTATCTTGATTTTTAAGGCTTAGGTTTACTTTTATTTGACTGAGGGATAAATGAATCGCCCATTTCACAGTAATCAGGCCAGGAATGTTCTATCATCTTCAGTCATGAAGGGGGAGAAGGGTTGTAAACTGTAATATGGGGTTTATGAATCCAATGAGTGATATGGGTTGTAAAAATCATTAGTTAATATAGGGGGAGGGGTATGAAAAACCTTTCATAGGGATGAATATGCATTTGGTTGACATTCCTTTTTGGTGGAAAACTTATGCAGAGACAACTGGGGAATTTTTTTCATAGTTAAAAAAATGTGTCCCTAGGACAATGATCCTATATTTATAATAGATGGGAAGGGTTATTAGGATTCAGAAATCCCCAAAAATAGTGTATATTTTTTGATAGTAGAGTTCCTGAACATGAAAAGGGACATTCCAAGTCGAAACTTCTCAGGAATAGATAGATTCATTTCCCTTATGCTGGTCTGAAAAAAATTTATAGAAGATATATATATATATATATATATATATTGTGTTTGGGTTTGAGACATGAGGTATGGATTTTACTACATATCCTGTGATGATATGAACCAATCAATACATAGTTCTGGGAAGGTTTCCCAATATGTCGATCTAAATCTTGTGTAGGGAAGGGACATTTTCATTTGACTAAAAGCTCATGGATGGGGTGAGGCTCATATTAAACTCTCCTATGTAGATCTAGATCATTTATAGGAGAGAAAGGTAAATTTATTTTATTGTGTTTGTAAATTTCCAGTGTAGGTCATACCAATATATAGAAAAAGAGGGGACATTCTTACCTCATGTCCAGACCCAAGATATAAGACCCGGGTGTCACTATGTGTCTAATGATAATAGGAATTAGGCCATAGATATCTCTTTATATAATGTATACTAATGTCATGTGGTAAGTATAATTTTGGGTCTTGTAGTTTAAGTTCATATGTCTTAGTTCATTTGTTACAAAAAACATGAGTAATTGGAGGCTAATCAGGTTGGGATGTTCTGACATACCAAAAACATGAGGGGGAAAGGAAGTGTAAACCATGATATTGGGGATTCTTGGATCAGGATAAATGAAACAGGGCATAGAATCCATTGGGGTGTAAATAGGTAAGAAAATAATCTATGGGGGATGAATTTTACTTTTTTGACATGCCTTTTTGGGGGAATCTCATGAAGATCCAACTAGGGCATATTATGAATAGTTAAACAAAGGTATCCTCAGGACACTAGCCCTCCATTTTTGATGGTCGGATAGGTTTATGAAGATTCAAAATTACCCATGGAACAAAATTTGATGAATAGAATGGATGTGTTCGAGCATTTAAGAACAATTCAGACCATGATTGTCCATGGATTTTGAAATTACCTACATAGATCTCACTCATACATAGGAGGGCTCATTTCTATTTCTTTGATGGATCCCTAAATCAGGAACCCAAACATGATATCTATGATATAAATCTATATTTACCTACTAGATATGGGTATGTTTTGGTTTTTCTTTTGCGGTTGGGATTGGGACACATGGCCTATACGTCACTACATATCTCTTCAAAATACGAATCAAGCCATACATAGTTCTTGGGGAACCATGCAATTTAATTTCATACGGATAGGACTTATATTTCCTAATTTGGAGAAGAAATACTATGGTTGGACCGAAAATTAAAATTCTAGGCATCACTACATATTATATAATGATTGGAATCAATCCATTCATAGTTACTGGAATGTAATGCAGTTTAAGGTCATCTGATAAGGACACTTACCTAGTAGTTTATCGTCCCATGATAAGGAAAATTATGTGCCTTTTAAATTATTTCTACTAGGATCATGGAAACCATGATGTGTATCTATACACCTTTTCCATGTATGTAATCCTCTATCAAACCTCCTAATCCCACATGAGTTGTGATTGGTGTGAGAAAATAGGGGTATAAAAGGTTTATCTGCCACAATAGAGGTGACAACATGAGGGATATCTGAAATTTGAATTTGGGGGTGGAAGACCAGGGAATCAAATCTAGGCATTGGTACATATCCTATGTAAAAAAGAATCAATCCATACATAGTTATAAAAGGGTCTCCCTATGTAGATAAAATTAATACACAGAGAGGGGGTTTTGTTGTTGTTGTTGTGGTGTATCTGGACCTGGGTTTGGAGATTCACGCATCACTACATATCCCAAGTAAACAGTAATCAAGCCATATGTAGTTCTGAATAGAAAATTTATTTTCAAGTATGACCCATATACAGGTGTGATTTTCCCCATACTTTACGACTAGATCTCGGACACGGGGTCTGAACATCACTATGTATCTCATCATGAGGAGAATCAATCTGTATGAAGTTCTTGAAAATGGATCCCAATACAGATCTGACTCGTACACAGGGAGGATGTCATTTTTTTATCACAGTTGTACCCAGGATTTGATATCTAGATGTCACTATATATCTCATAATGATGAGAATCAATCCATATGTATTTATTGATTGAAATATCACTGCATAGGTTTGGACTATACGTAGGGAGGGTGGAATTTTTGTTTTGTTTAGGGTGGATGGAACATGAGGTAAAATTAGGGTGTATCTATATATCCCATGGGATGAGAATTATTCTATGCATAGTTATTGAGTATGATGTGGTAGATGACCGGTGATAGGGAAAATTTTCTCTTTAGTGAGATCATTATGGTGTTGTGCAGTTTAATGTCATATCATGAGGACATTAGTGTTATGTTGTTTATTATCTGGTGATGTGGACATTGTATTGTGATATTTAATTTCATACAATCAGGAAGAATGTTTTTTAGTTATCTGGAGGGTGATTTTGTATACAAATAAGAAACCTAATCCCAATGTGAAAATAGTCACGGAGGCCAAAGGCTAGCAAGAAAATCATCCCACAAACAGAGGGAGATTTGCGGCTGAGCCTGATGTCAAAAGTAAATGCATCACTACATATCCTATTATGATAGGAATCAAGCCACACATAGTTCAGAATGAGAATTCTTCACGCAGATCTGAACTATATTCTTAGGGAGTTATTTTTTTCATTGTTACTAGTTAGTCCTAGGACATAGGGTCTGGATTTCACTACGTATCATGTGATGCTAGGAATTAAGCTACACATAGTTCTAAAGAAAGAGACTTCTTACATCGATCTGACTCTCATGCGGTGGGTAAGGGAATTTTGTCTTTCTCTCGCAAAGATCCAAATTTTCTTTAGTAAACCATTGTTTTAAACAATGATTCTCATGAAATTTAACATAATGTGATGAGGACATACTATGTCTTTCAGTCTTAAGTCATACTACTAAGACCATATGTTGCGTATTTTAACTTCGTTCAACTAGGATGCTAGGTGCTATGTAGTTTAATGTCATGAAACTAGAATGATTCACCATGTAGTGTAACATCATGTGGTCAGGATGTTTCACTATGAAGTTTAACATTGTGCGATCAAGACATTTCACCTTGTGGTTACATGAAATATTTCTTCAAGAACCTTGCATTGGTGGGAGTCATTATGAGCTGTCTATCCATTGAAATCAATGAATATTCTACATTGTAGTAGACCTTATTTATGGCATAGCATCCCTCCCATTTTGGATCCAACTTCAAAGGTTTATTTCCAAGAATCACTAGAGTTATATGAACTAACACCATATCTCCTTTGAGGAAATACCAGAGGTGAACATTTTTGTTAAAAGACCGTGTAATCCAGTTTTGGTGAACCTCTAAATAGTGTAGGGTATGCAACCTTTTTTCATCGATTCTCTCCAATTTAACCACCCATTTATACGATTGATAGTCTGTGGATATCTAGTCACATATGGAAACACGGAGCAAGGGAAATTAAACTCATATAGGCAGGACCACCTCTTTACCATATACTAATGAGTATGGGGTCGATTATGTGGCAGTGCGAGTCATGTTCTGGTAAACCCACAAAGCATATAAAATCTTGTATGACCATATCTAATTATCCTTATCAATCATCTTATGGATTATATTTGATAAATTTTTGTTGATGGACTTTATTTTTCCATTATCTGCTACATGATAGTGAGATAAATTGTTAAAATTTATTTAATACTTATGATATAGATTTTACAATTTAGTGGAATAGAAATCAGGGTCATTTTCCATTAGTATTTTATAAGGGACACAAAATATGGTGATGATGTTGGATTTTAGAAAGTGTACAATGTCATTTTCCTTGACCTCTTTGAGGGGTATGACTTCTACACACTTGAAAAAGAAGTCAGTTCCTATGAGAATATACTTTAATTTCATGGATGTAGAGGGAGGATATGGCCCCATGATGTCCATTACCCATATGTAAAATTTGTAGGAGTACATGGCTGTGTGAAGTAACTCTGGGGGTTGGTGGATGAAGTTGACATGAAACTGGTAGGAGTGACACTTTTTGGTAAATTTAGTACAATCCTATGTTATAGTGGGATAATAGTATCCAAGTATTCATATTTGATGGGAATGCATGGATCCTGACTAGTGGGCACCACCGGCCCCAATGTGAACTTAATTCAAGATAATGACTGTATCTTCTCTATCAATTCACCTAATAAGGACCCCTTCAAGGATCCACTTATAGAGGACCTTTTCTCGATTCATGCCACCATACAGAACAAAGTTAATTTCTCATATTTAAATTTTCTCTCTCCCAACTCTATCTAGTGGGAGCTATCCCTTTTGAAAGTAGTCTATAGTGGGTGTAATCTATCCAGTGTTTGAACCATATGGTTCAGGTATAGGAATGATATCATTGATTTCTTCTATGGTATCCTGAATGAACAGTGAGACAATATAAAAATGGGAAATGTTGATGACCATTTCATCTTGGTCTGGATCGACCAAAGTAGTGATTTTATTTTCCAAGGTGTCTGCCTAAAAATTTTATGATCATGGGGCATGAGTCAATATCAGTTCCAAAGTAAATTCCACCATTAGTCCCCAAACATGGTTTAGTAGGGGCATTATCTATTGTTTCTTTATATAATAATCACCATTGACCTTCTTGAGAACCAGTTCTAAATAACCATTTATCTTCATGTGTTCTATTTGTACATAAAGTGATAGCTCTAACCTTTCAATGATATCTTAATATTCTATTTCATTGTTTGTACACCCCTCCAACAATAGGAAGGAGTAAGGTAGATGTTCCTTTTCTAGAGATATGAGAATGAACCCGAGCCCCAATTTTTTGTGCTTGGGTTCCTCAATCCTTTTTATGTTCAGACTGCTGGATTAACCATAGAAGTTCATTTACCTTATATGGGAATACTCTTGAATAGACAAAACCTCTTTATTCAGTAGTTATTTGTCTAATAAATTTATTTATATCGAGGGGTGATCTACTAGAAAATATAACAATTATTGGATTTTGATTGCTTTCTGAGGCACGTAATGAATTTCCAAATGATGTGGAATGACCACCCACCATGACAGATTCTTGGTCAACATTGAACAGCTATGGATATATTTAAGTAGGTTGTTATGAGAAACCAAATGGTCCTTATGATGCTCCAGGTAGTGACTCGGTTTTTGGACTATAAAGATCAGCTCTAGACAACTCTTCTCGATATCTGAATACCAGGTCTCAACATCAATCTTGGTTTGGCTGAGATAATAGAGATTATTTTCACTACGAACATCATTCTTTTACCTGAGGAAGGCACCCAATTATCACTATAAGGATAACACATAATAAATAAAATGCCTTCCCCCAACAGGTGGCCTCAAAACAAGTGGGATTCAAAGATTTCTCTTGATATAATCAAATTATTCCTAACAATCATTAGTCCACTAATATGTAACCCCTTTTTTATAAACCTAGTAAAGGGAAAACATTTTTTTATAAGGATTTTTTTAATGCATTGAATGTTGAAAAAATTATCTTGAAGTACTCTCAACTTAGTGAGGTTGTGAGGATCTGACATGCCAAGGATAACCATTGTTTTATTAGGGTAGACTTCAATTCCACAATGGCATATGAAAAAGTAGATAAATTTCCCATAGGTGACATTGAAAGCACATTTAAAGGGGTTTATTTTCAAGCTATGTTGTCTTAGTTTGTTGAAGATAGTTTCAATATCTTCCAGGTGCTCCAAGAATTATAGATATTTAACCACCAATTTATCAACATATCACTCAACAAGCTTTCCCAGAAAAGGGTTTTAATATGAGATTAATGGAACATTGATATGTAGAACCAATATTCTTCACGCCGAAAGTCATTACCAGATAAAAAAAATACTCCATGGGGGCCCTAAATATGACAACCCAGATCTTTTATTACATAATTAAACATAATTTATTACATAAAATTCACTTGATACAACATAGAAGATCAAGATGTCTAGTGTCTTTGGGGATTATGATCATTAAATAACAACTTAAAACATGAAATACAACATCTTTGTTGAAAATATTCTTTACATGACCACTATATTCCCTCATACTTAGCATTGCATTGGATAACCTAAGGACATGCATAAGAGAAGGGTGAGCTATAAAGCCCAATAAGAGAATAAACATGGAGTAACCTGAGGAATACAACACATGTTAGAAAATATTCATATCAATAGAGAAAAATAGAAGCATAAACATAAAGGAATGATAAAGAATGCTAATCATAACATGGAAATATGGCAACAACACTTAACATGGAATTAGCATGAGCCAAGGCTCATTGCACATGGAGCATGAGTAAATCCTCATTGTACATGAAGCACGAGTAGAACCTCATTGCAATTGAATTAGTATGAGTAAATACCCATTGCACATGAAGTATCATGATACTATAGTTTACCCAATGCATTGGAGCGCTATAAGGGCACACCCTTCTTAAACATTTCATTTCATGCATAAGTGTGCCACATGGATCATATAACATGTATTCATAAAACATCATCATTTATTCCATGATAAAGGAATGTGGAATTCATATATGAAAATTTATAATCAATAATTAAATGTGCATAAAGGTGAATACCCTTGATAGAGAAATGAGCATGGTATTCACTACACAATGACATTGGCTTGGAAAATCGGTGCAATTTCGACAGTGTAACGGTGTGACGTAAGAATTCATAAAAATGGTTGATGAGAGAGAAAGGAGTGTCTCATCATATTTACATGAAATTTAAAGTAAGGGGGTTATATAAATATATGTCCCAATAATTTTAATGGAATTTAGATTCATGATACAAAAGAATTTCTTGAATGTAAATGAGGAGAGCGAAATTCCTTTCGGAATTTCGGCATTGTAATGAGTGTACATGGGAGGAATTTAATGAGAGAGAAAGGGGTATCCCATCATTCAAAAACAAATAGGGCAGTATGGGGGAGGTGAAAAACCATACCCCAACATTTATAATTGAAATTAAAAGGCAATAAAAATTTAAATAATATTGGACAAAAATGAGAAGGGAAGAAAAAACCCTTACTTGGAAGTATGCTTCTAAATGATTAATTGAGGCTTGAGAGAGGCTTCTTGAGAGATTGGGGAACCTTGGGAGGATTCTAGAGAGAGTAGGGAAGAGGTTGGATGAACTCCAAACGCTTTGAGTGAGGAAGAAGTTGGATCTTGGGTGGGTTTATATAGGAAACTTGAGGGAATTATTTATTATTTAGGTTTGGGACACCTCACATTAAACTACTCCAAACCAAAACCCATCTCATGGTTTTTGCCCATGGTTTTTGCAAAAGGTAAGGGGAAAACAATATTTTATAATTCCAAAGTCAGAACTTATTAAAATAATGGGGTTTCTTATGTGGAGGTGAGTCACACTCCCAAAGAAAATAATTTAAAAAAACAAGATGTTTAATAAGTTTTGAAGGGTCCATTAATGATTTTTAAAATAAGTCAAAAAAACCCAAAACCAAATTATTTTAATGGTAAAACATATATTGGCCGAACATAAAGCTGATAGTATTTTAGTAAATCACTATTTGGTCATTATGATGTCATAAAACACATTATATATTTAAACAATATTTAATTTGTACCCAAAAATTTGACTATCTTATAAAATTATTAAAAATTCACCATTGGATAATTTCAACATCCTGATTCTAGAAATATTTTTTATTTTATCTAAATATTTTAATTTTCACTTTTAAAATAAAAACTGGCATTTATCGAAAATTCAAGGGTTTTGACAAAAATGGATTTCGAACCTTAATAAAAATTACAATTGTATTCATAAAATTATACGATCATTTATATTTAACAATAATTAATTTAATAATAATAATAATAAATTATTAAAATATTATTTAATTAAAAAATCAATTAACTCATAAAAATAGATTTCTTAGTTTAATATTAATTAAAAATAATATTTGGGCTTTAAAAACCATCTACAAGGTAGCAATAATAAAATGAAGGTATATCCATTATTATAGAAAAAGAATAATGTACAGGAACATAGTGCTAATTTCTTGTTACATAACCCCTTATAACACTCACATAAGACCGAAGGGTAAGGTGTGCGATTTTGACCGACTCTTGGGGTGGCTCGGATAACATTTCTCGGGTGGTAATCTCTATCGACTTCCACTTATCTCATAGGCAGTTCCGCTCGAGCATAACATATTGAAGATTTGATTGGGATTGGTCAAGAGAAAAGACCAAAGACATAACCTCCTTTTCGAGATCTGAAAAATGGGCTTCATATGGGGCACGTCTACTAGATGAGTCCATCACTTCCTTTGTCTGAGTAAATTGGATTTGTTAAAGCCGTATATTTATACTAGTCATGTGATCACTGTTCAACGACTATATTAACAATGGTCACAATTCTTAATATTATTTTAAAATCCAAAAACATAAAACCAAAGAATTTTACATTTTATATAAACATTTTACATAAAGAGACATTTAATTAGATCAAGATGGATTTCCATTAATGAATGTTTGGGTCGTTACAATCATCCGCCATTAAAAAATTTCACCCTCGAAATTTTCTTTTCCTACACTAAAACAGATGTGGGTAACTCTGCTTCATCATTTCCTCTGATTCCCACGTCGCTTCTTCAAACTTGTGGTTTCACCACAACACCTTGACGAGGGGCATTGTCTTATTTTGTAGAACTTTTTCTTTACGATCTAAGATCTTCACTGGTTTCTCCTCATAAGAAATATCATCCTCTAACTGTACCACCACTGAAGAGAGTACATGTGAAGGTTCTGGTATGTACTTCCTTAAGAGGGATACATGAAAGACATCATGTACTTTGTCCATGGTAGGTGGAAGTGTTAGTCGATAGGCCACAGTCCGGGCACGATCAAGAATCTCAAAGGGGATGATGTACCTTGGACTTAACCTCCCTTTCTTTCCAAACCTCATGACCTTGTTCCATGGAGATATGTTTAGAAATACCATGTCTCCAACTTTAAACTCAAGGTCTCATCAACGATTATCTGCATAACTCTTTTGTTGAATCTAGGATGCCTTGATATGCTGCTGAATGGTTTTCACCTTCTCCACCATTTCCTCTACCATTTTTGGTCCAAAAAGATTATGCTCACAGACCTCATCCCAACATGCAGGTGTTCTTCACCTTTTCCCATAAATGGATTCATATGATGCTATTTGGATGCTCGAGTAAAAACTATTATTATAAGAGAACTCAACCAGAGGAATATGTTGATCCCATACTCCTTTAAAGTCCATTGAGAATGCTCTTAACATGTCCTCAAGTGTTTGGATAGTCCGCTCAGATTGGTCATCTGTTTGAGGATGATAGGTTGTACTGAAGTTTAGTTCAGTATTCAGAGCATGTTTAAGACTCTTCCAAAACCTATAGGTGAATCTTGGATCTCTATCAGACACAATAGATAGTGGTACTCCATAAAGCCTTACCACTTCCCTGATATATATCCATGCTAGTTGATCCAATGAGAAATCCTCTTGAATAGCAATTAAGTGTGCGGACTTTGTAATATGATCAAAAATATCCCAGATTGCATTGTTGCCTTTGGATGTCTTCGTAAGTCCAGTGACAAAGTCCGTGGTGATGTTCTCCCATTTCCATTCTGGTATGGGCAATGGTTGCATCATACCCTTAGACTTCTTCCTCTCTGTCTTCACTTGTTGACACACTAGGAACTTTGATGTATATTCAGTGATCTCCTTCTTCATATTATCCCACCAATATTTCTCTTATATATCTTGATACATATTTGTGTTTCTTGGGTGAATAGAGAAATTCGAACTATGTGCATTATCCAAAAGTTCCTTATTCAGCACCAGACTTGACGGAACATATAGTCTTTTCCCAAATCTTACAATTCCTTCTTCATTAACATTCAACTATGAGGATTTCCCTTTTCTGATAGCTTCCACTTTTTCCTGAATTCCCACATTATCGTTTTGAGCATCCTTTAACCTTTCCAAAAGTGATGGTTGATCAATCATTTGTGAAAGGATTGATGATGTTCCCTTATTTATGATTCCCATTCCCATATTCATCAAATATAAGAAGATTGGATCCTTTTCAATTATCATTAATGATAAAATCACTGGGTCCTTTCTACGTAGGGCATCCACCACCTTGTTCTCTTTCCCAGGGTGGTAATGGATTGAGCAGTCATAGTCTTTGATCAGCTCTAACCATCTTCAATGGTGCATGTTCAACTCCATCTATGTGAATATATACTTGAGGCTTTTGTGGTACGTATATATTTCATACTTCTACCCAAAGAGACAATGCCACCAAATTTTCAAAGTGAAGATCACTGCTTCCAATTTGAGGTCATGTGTTGGATAGTTCTGTTCCTAAAATTTCAATTGCCTTGAAGCATAGGCAATGACTTTTTCATTTTGCATCAACACACATCCCATGCCATTCATTGAAGCATCACTAATACCACAAAAAGTTCTCCACTTGTGGATAAAGTGAGAATGGGTGCAGTGATAAGCCTCCTTTTCAACTCCTTGAAGCATTCTTCACATTCATCACTCCAAGAAAACTTTACTCTTTTCTGAGTTAGCTTGGTAAGAAGGTTGGAGAATCATGATAAATTTCTCACAAATCGCCAATAATATCCAGCAAACCCCAAGAAGCTACGAATATCCGTTACCGATGTTGGCCTTGGACATCCCTCAATTGCATCTATTTTGGAGGGATCCACAGATATCCCATTTATGGTGATGATATGGCCCAATAATGATACCTCCTTCAACAGGAACTCACAATTTCTGTACTTTTCATAAAGCTTCTCCTTGCACAAGGTCTCTAGTACAGTTCTTAAATGCTCCTCATGATCCTCTATGGTTTTGGAGTATATTAGAATATCATCTATAAAGACTACCACAAATTTGTCTAGGTAATATCTAAAGACTCTATTCATCTTTTCCATGAAGATTTCTGGAGCATTGGTGAGTTCTAAAGGCATTACTATGAATTCATTGTGCCTGTATCTTGTACAAAAAGCAGTCTTGGGGATATCATCCTTCTTCACCCTGACATGATAATATCCCGACCAAAAATCCACCTTGGGGAAGTATTGTGCTCTACACAGCTGATCGAACAAGTCATTAATTCATGGGAGAGGATACTTGTTCTTTATCACGATTTTGTTGAGCTCACAATAATCGATGAAAAGGCACATTGACCCATCCTTCTTCTTGACGAAGAGGACTGGTGCACCCCATGGTGAAGCACTTGGGCGTATAAACCATTTGTCCAGATTCTCCTGTAGTTGTTTATTCAGCTCTTCAAGCTCCACAACATCCATTCTATATAGAGTCTGGGATATTGTCAATGACCTAGGTATAAGATCAATTGAGAATTCAACATCTCTTTTAGGAGGAAGACTAGGATATTCCTCAGGAAACACTTCAGCGAATTCCCTCACAATTGGCATGTCCTCTAGGATGGTTACATCCTTAGACTCAATCATCTGAGCCAGATACACGTGCTTATAGGGAAGTAATATCCACGCTTGAGATGATGGATCTAAAGAAGATTCCTCTTCCTCATTGCACTTGTATTGAATTGGGGGGTCAATTCTCTCCATGGAGAGTGATTTACCTCTCACAGAAATTTATGTTGGATCTATATAAGGAATGAAAATCCATGCTAAGAATTACATCAAATTCCATCAGAGAGAGTATTATGAGGTTCACCAGGAATTTTAATCCATAGATTATGAGGGGAGGAGTTATATTTATGGGATGCAATGATTGGCCCATTTGTCGTACTCACCAAAATCTTCACTTCCATGATTTGTGGTGGTGCTGGGATTATTATACTAAACTTTTGAGATATAAAACAATGCATAGAACCTGAATCAAAAAGTAAATTCACTATTCTTGATTGAATAACCAGTGTACCTATCACCACTTCATTTTCGAGGTGCAATTCGCCAGTAGTGATGGAAACAATCTCACCCTTGCTTCCTTGGAGGTTGTTGGTTGCCACCGAAAACCCTTATCTTAGGGCACTTATTTGCATGATTCCCTGGTTCTTTGAAGTTGTATTAATGAACCATGCGTTGAGGATCGAACGGAGCGTTACTCTCCTCTATTTTAGCCACGGGTCTTTCTTGCCGACAGTTAACAGCTAGGTGCCCTTCTCTTCCACACCTAAATCATTTCCTTGTCCCCTTCAGGAAATTTCTGGGGTTCTTCTTTCCACACCTTTGGCAAGTGGGGTGCTGGATCTTCTTAGCACTATTGGATTTATCCATCCGACTTCCAGCATTTAATTCCACCTTACGCTTCTTATCCCCATGATACCCTTGAGATTCTCTGATCTCCATTTCAACCTTGAGGGAACATCATAAAATTTCCTCATAGCTGTGGAAGTCATGGATTGTCAGTGCTTTCTACAGGCTAGGTTTTAGCCCACCAAAGAAGCGGTCAACCTTTCATTCGGAGGTAACGACAAAGACAGAAGCATATCGTGCAAGCCTTGTGATGTTTTCCTCATACACTCCAACAGATTCATCATCTTTTTTCTTGAGGGAATGTATGTCCCTTTCCATCTTAATCCGGAGGGTGTGTGGAAAATATTTATCAAAAAATATCTTCTGGAAATCATTCAATTCCAACAACTATATCTCCTCCTCATTCTTTTTATTTTTGATAAATGTCTACCATTGATCATCTTCACCCTCCATACAATAAGCAGCCAAGAGAACCTTCTCTTGTTCAGAACATTGAAGGATAGAGAAGATCTTTTCAATGGATTTTATCCATTATTCAGTGATTGAGGGATCAAATGATCCATTAAAAGTAGGAGGCATTTTTCTCATGAAGCTCTTGATAGCGACTAGTTATTTCTTATGGGGGGTTGAAAGTTCCTCTTGACCCATGTTTCTATTAAAATCTTGAGTTAGCTGAGAGAGAAGCGTGACAAAGTTCGCTATTCTCACTCCCATTGGATTGGTCATCTCATTAGTACCATTTTCATATTGATCATCAAATCATTTGTTAGCCCGAGTCCTCCTATTACTGGCCATTGGATGGAATAAAAGGAGTGTTAGGGGTAAAAAATAAAGGGTAATCCAAAGAAAAAAGCTTATAACTTATAAATAACTTTTATTTCGTTAACTTATGAATCTATAGGCATGAATATATGTTATCCATGATCTACTTTCTAACATATATTCTTCCGGGAAATGATTTTAATTCCCTTAATAAAGGTTCATATTAAGCCTGTGAATTTACCAAAAAATATCCCCAGGGAGTTTCATAACCAAGAGTTCAACAGGGCCCATTGTCATGCACCAGTTCCCATTCAAGTCCAACTCAAAGTAATGCTTTCAGGTTTTACCCCTAGGATACATCTGTGCCAGAGCCGCCTCTACCTGCTCTTATCTAGACAGAGATGTATTTTCTTGATAAACCACTTACTCAGTACTCAAAAAAACATAGGGATGTTTTTATTATACTTAGTCTTGTCTCTAATTCTTCACTAGGGTTTTTTTAATCCTAATTCCAGAAATAACTAAACCTATCCTCTGATACCAACTATAACAACCTTGACCTTTTATTACACAATTAAACATAATTTATTACATAAACTTATATTGATACAACATAGAAGATAAAGAGGTCTAGTGTATTTGGGTCTTAGTATCATTAAATAACAACATAAAACATGAAATGAAACTTCTTTATTGAAAACTTCCTTTACATGACCATTACATTCCCTCATACTTAGCATTTCATGGGACAACCTGAGGACATGCATAAGAAAAGGGTAAGCTATAAAGCCTATTAAAGGAATAAAAAGGGAGTAACATGAGGAATAAAATATATGTTAGACAACAGGAATATCATTAGAGCACAATAGAATTATCAACATAAATACTTGATAAATCATGATAATCATAACAAGGAAATGTGGCAACAACACTTAACATGGAATTGGCATGATCCAAGGCTCATTGCACATGGAGCATGAGTAAATACTCATTGCACATGAAGCACGAGTAAAACATAGATACACTTGAATTGGCATGATTAAACACACATTTCACATGATGTATCATGATACTATACTTTATCCAATGCATTGGAGTGCTATAAGGGTGCACCCTTCTTAAACATTTCATTTCATGCATAAGTGTTCCACATGGATCATATAACATGGATTCATAAAACATAATAATTCATTCCAAGATAATGGAATCTAGAATTCATATATGAATATTTATAATCAATAAGTAAATGTTCATAAAGGTGAATACCCTTGATAATGAAATGGGATTGATATTCACTACACAATGACATTGGCTTGGAAAATCGGTGCAATTTCAGCAGCATAACGGCATGACGTAAGAATTCATAAAAATGGTTGATGAGAGAGAAAGAGGTGTCTAATCATATGTAGATGAAATGGATAGTAAGGAGGTAATATAAATACATGTCCCAGAAATTTTAATGGAATTTAGATTCATGATACAAAAGAATTGCTTGAATGTAAATGAGGAGAGAGAAATTCATTTCGGAATTTCAGCATTGTAACGGGTGTACATGGGAGGCATTTAATGAGAGAGAAATGGGTATAAAATCATTCAAAAATATAGTGGGAAGTATGGGGGAGGTGAAAAACCATACCCCAACATTTATAATTGAAATTAAAAGGGCATAAAAATTTAAAGAATATTGGACAAAAATGAGAAAGGAAGAAAAAACCCTTACTTGGAAGTATGCTTCCAAAGGATTGAGAGAGGCTTGAGAGAGAATTATTGGGAGCTTGGGGAACCATGGGAGTATTCTAGAGATATTATTTAAGAGTTTGGATAAAATCCAAAGGCTTTGATTAAGGAGGAAGTGGGAGTTTGGGTGGGTTTATATAGGAAAGTTGAGGGAATTCTTTGTTATTTAGGTTAGGGACACCTCACATTAAACTAATCCAAACCAAAACCATACCATGGTTTTTGCCCATGGTTTTTGGAAAAGGGAAGTGGAAAAAAATATTTTATAATTCCAAAGTCTAGACTTCTTAAAATAATGGGGTTTCTTATGTGGAGGTGAGTCTCACTCCCAATGAAAACAATTTAAAAATCCAAAATGTTTAATAAGTCTTGAAGGGTCCATTAATGCTTTGTAAAATAAGTCAAACAAACCCAAAACCACATTATTTTAAGGTAAAAACATATATTGGCCGAACATAAAGCTTATAGTATTTTATTACATCACTATTGGGTCATTATAATTTCATAAAACACATTATATATTTAAACGATATTTAATTTTTACCCAAAAATTTGACTGTCTCAGAAAATTATGAAAAATTCACCATTGGATAATTTTGACATCTTGATTTCAGAAATAATATTTATTTTATAAATATAATTTTCTAAATATGTTAATTTTAACTTTTAAAATAAAAATCAGTATTTATAAAAAATTCACGGGTTTTGATAAAAATGGCTTTCGAACCTTAATAAAAATTACAATTGCATTCATAAAATTATACGATCATTTATATTTAATAAGAATTAATTTAATAATAATAATAATACTTTATTAAAATATTATTTAATTCAAAAATCCATTAATTCACCAAAATAGATTTCTTAATTTAATATTAACTAAAAATACTATTTATGCTTTAAAAACCATCTACAAGGTAATAATAATAAAATGAAGGTATATTCATTATTATATAAAAATAATAATTTACATGACCACAATTCTAATGTCTTCTTACATAACCCCTTATAACACCCGCATAAGACCGAAGGGTAAGGTGTGCGATGGTGACCGATTCATGGGGTGACTCGGATAACATTGCTTGGGTGGTAATCTCTATCAACTTCTACTTCTCTTGTAGGAAGTTCGGATCGATCTTAACATATTCAATATTGTCTTCGATTTGGTCAAGAGAAAATCTCAAAGACGCAACCTCGTTTCTAAACTCTGACAAATGGGCTTCATATGGGGCACGTCTACTGGATGAGGCCATCTCTTCCTTTTTCTGAGTAAATTGGATTTGTTAAAGCCCTATATTTATACTAATCATGTGATCACAGTTCAACGACTATATTAAAAATGGTCACAATTCTTAACAGTATTTTAAAATCAAAAAACAGAAACCAAAGAAGTTGACATTTTATATGAACATTTTACATGAAGAGACATTTTATTAGATCAAGAGGGATTTCCATTAATGAATGTTTGGGTCATTACACTAAAGTCTCGAACCTCCTCATATTCTATAGACATTTATATTTGGTTGTATATTTAATGACCATCTATGAAGGAAAGATATTGATATTCATCTATTTAATCAATCAAAAATTCTATGATTCGGACTGGGAAGTCATCCTTCAGAAAGTATAAATTGAAATCCTAGAAATCAATGTAGACTCAAATTTTCATGTTCTTCTTTTTGATGGGTTCTATATTTTCCAGTTATATTGGATATTGGACCTACTGGATTAAGTTTTCTCTAATTTTTTTTTACTTCAGTCTCTATCTTGGGAGCATGTGTCAGGTTCATCCTTCTAATGGCATGTTTATAGCCTTGGTGGTCCTCTGGAAGACCTAGGTGGTGAGTGGCCACCTCAAGATCAAGGTCAAGAATCATTGTGTAGTTACAAGTGAATACTTATCGATTATACCTTAGGAAGGAGGTGTATACCTCTTATTCTTTGTGGTACATGGCTACACTAATCAAGGTGGGTTGTGGATCTTCTTCGGTACCAATTTTTATTTACTTGAGTTCATCGATGGTGGTAGAGATGCCTTATTCAAATGGTGGTGGGACCTGACTAAGGTCCTCCTCCTCTTATTCTTCATCCTTTTCATATTATTAGTCTTGTTCCATTTGGGAACCATGTATTGGGATGATTTCTCTAGAGTTAGGTGAGGGGTCAATGTCTTGATGTTCAAAAGATAAATTGACTTTATCTGATCCAGCAGAAAGTGGGGGATATATTCAAAATTATAGAAAATATGGAGTGTGGGATGGAGGAGTGTCTTCATCCATTTTTAGTGGTGATACAATATATTCTTCCTCAAATGGTGAGTTAGGGATTTTCTGAAGCTTTGGGGATGGACTGAATGAGCTTACATATGAGCTTTCACCACTATTTGAGGATTGAAAAAAATTTTAAACACATCTAGACTCAGTGTTCATAACTAAAACCACGAATATTTATGAATGTGTGTTTGTGTTCATGCTCATATAGTCGGTCTAGTTTATAGCTAGAACATACAACTCACCAAGATGTATAAAGGGGTCGACTGATATTATTTGTAGACCTTTCATGGTGGTTACCCAATTGAACCATCGATTAGGGGTCATTTCACTTTCCCTTGATAAAATACTGAATCAATATAATGTGGCTCATAGTATTCAAATGGGGATTTATTGGCATACAACATCCTAATCTATCCACTAATGAAGTATTTGATGCATTGGTGTTTCTATGAGCGGATTTTCACATGCTGATGCAACCAGAGCCTTCCTAGTAAGTCATTGAAGGCTGGGTTCTTTTGACCACCATGAATTATGATTCTTCCATGAAGTATCCAAACTAATATTTGAGATTTATCTAGTCTAGTGGATTCTTTTCACCTTTTTTATTTCCTTGCAGTGTAATGGAGGAAGGTGTTAAGTTATTTTCATTGCATTTCAGCCAAAAAGGTGTCCATATTGGGATGAGGTTAACCCCAAAACCATTTTCAATTAAGGTCTTTCATACATCAACATTATTTATCCTATATGACACATATATGGGTCTGATGTGCCCCTGTATAATGACATATTAATACTGATTTGTGAAGGAGATAACCACATGTAATTCTACATTATTAGTCTCTATCCTATAGACCTCGGAAGCAGCCACTTTGGTTTTAAACTCCTCAGGGATTAGAAAATATTCTATGAGTGCTTTCCTGAGGTCTTTCATAAACTCAAGGTATCTAGGATTGATAACTTTGTATGTACTGAAGCTATCTACTTTCGGATGTCATAATTCTAGTCTAAAGGATAGTGCTTCCCAGTATGGGGATTCTATTTAAGAGGTGATTTAAGGTGTTGAGTAATTTATTTGGATGAATCATACCTTAGGATAGGATCTAGAGGTGTGCCTGTCCTTGGTGGGTTGGGCCAGGTAGGTTTGCCAGCCCGCCGAGGGTGATCAGACACATGTCATTCCTGTGATGGATATTCTAGAATGATCAGGTCATAATGGATTTTGGCTGGTGTAGGGGGATTTTTCTATTCCATTTAGACCCACTGAAGGGCTCTTATCTACATTTCTACAACATTAAAACTCTAAGAATCTGGGAAGCAAGAATTATAGTTTCTTCCATGTCTACTTCTTCCCTAGTATCCTCAGATCTTGTGGCCTCTTCCTCTGGTTCCCCATTTAGATGAAAGGGAATCATGATCATGACTATAATCATTTTTTATAAGGGATCCATTAAGTGAATCACTTTAATGGATCTTACGATCACCTCCTCATATAATGAGGCATCTTCCTGAATGATGGTGATTCCATTTGGTGGGGCGGTGACCGTTTCTTCAAATTATAGGGAATAAAATCTGAGAGGGTAAAATCCTATTTTGGTCTTGATATAGGTTCATCCTCTTGCACTTACTATTTGTATTTCTGTCCAGGAAACTTTTTGAAAGCCTAGATTCTGGATGTTTTTAGGGCTCAAGACATCGGCTGCATTAAAATGGAAGCATATGGCGGCAAAGTTGGTTGTTTTAACTATTTATGTATAATAACATGAGTTTGGTTGATTATTTTAAAATCCATTCAACTATATAACTCCTATGTTCTCATACTAACCACTTCATTCCACTCACCACATTCACTAGGGATAGTGGTGGAAACACACACCACTTGAACTAGTGGCTATCCCAGATTTACATGCCCAGTGTCTATCATTTTCTTCAAGAGGTATTTGAAGACAAAACATTCTAGAATTGTGTGTCCCAATATCTAGTGAAAAGGATAATAATTTAGTTTTTCATAAAGTACAACCTCATTGGCCCTTTTGGTTCTCGGAGATGGAGTAAATTATGGTCCATAGCAGTTATAAAATATCCACAAACCTGATTAGATAAAAATAAGTAAACCTTATTCCTCTGTTCCTCGAATTTATTTCATATGGGTACCCTATTATCATCTTTTCAAGGTAGATTTTATTATTGATTCCTGGGGGGTGCTACATGATATGTTGTAGGCTTTGGAGCTGGAGTGTGCGCATGGGAAAGCTTAAGTGTAACATATGTTTCTTTCTCATTTCCTTCTCTTTTCCCCAAGGTCGGTGGAGTTATACGAGAGTTAAAATTAATCTTCTGTATGGAGTCTTCTATAATTTGGGTGATATAGGAGAAATCCCAAAACCCACTAGTATATTTCACCGGGATGAGTGGTGTTCACAGGTCATAGAAGAGATTATTGATGCACATAAAAAGCATATATTACTAGGGAAGTGGCTAGTTCATGGAATATTTCAAGCCTTTCCATTGAGAAATGATGTCTTAGACTCTCTCGTTCACTCACTATTTTAAATTCGATAGGTCAAAAAGTGTTTTATTCTACATCATTGAGATGGATTAGAAGAGAAACTTCCAATAGAGGTCTTATCATCCCATGATCGACTGAGCTGGAAAACTTGTATACCATTTAAATGCTAGACCTTGTAGGGTTCACATGAATCACTCAAGTTTCATTATTTCTTACTGTTCTGATGTTATCATCATGGTATCACAATGGGACACATAGTGTGTCATATGTTTCTCCGGATCACCCGAGCCATTGAATGTTGGAAACATAAGGCTCATAAAGTTCGGTGGCAATGGGGTGTCGATTACCCAGTCTAGGTAAGGCTTTTTTTCTGGTTGTACTAGTGAATTCCACTCCTCTAAAACTTCCAATCGAGTTGCTAATTCCTCAATGGTATCGATTAATCCTTTAAGAGTGTTTGTTGAACCTGATTTTGGAATGCCACAGTGAGGGTAAGGATTTGACATGATGGTTCTACCACCATTTGAGGTGGATATCTGGACCAAGATATCTTTTAATGATTTACCTAAACCTATTTCATTTGACTTCTAAGTGGAGGAAAATATTGGTATTTGTATGTGATCGGGTCTAGGTATACTGATTTTCCAAGTTCCATGTTTGGTGGATTTCTTAACCTTGATTCAATTTCTGGGATAAAACCTTGTAGATTAGGTACACCAAATGTAAGTGTATGTTGAGGATCTTCTCAAGAATCATATTCGATAGGAACACTTCCTCAGAGCGCCTCTACATTGATCTTCCACAACTCATTCATTTCTTCCTCCTACTGAGTGAATATTTATTCAATCATAAGGGGTTCATTCCCATTAGGTGGAGGAGATGGGTCATGTAAAACCTTATTTTTTATTCTTCTCCCCGATATGGATACGTTGAGGCAATGGTGGAGGATTGATCAGGGGAACACTGTGATTTAGGAAAATACTCTAGTTCCAAGTAATCACACCTTCATTTTCGGTGTGGACTACATCCTAGATGAAACCATCCTCTCCATCCTTTTTATGCATTTTCATTATTTTTAGTGTCATCTATAGGGTTGACATCTACAATGTTACCCAATGTGTAATTCATTATGGGTATTGTATCAACTGATAAATGATATAAGGCCTGTTTTCATCCCTTACTAGACCTCTCCCTTCCCTTTTTGGGACCCTCTTCAAGCATCTTGGTGAAGTGTGACTCAAAGGGAACCTCTGTATAGCCTAGTCGTGCATGTCCCTTCTAGGGGAAATGGGTTGTGGGGCAGGATGAATTGGGAGACCACCCTTATTGTCGTCCTTTATAATGGGAAAAGACTGATCTCCATTGAGCTGGTGTTTGAGGTAAAAATTCCCCTAGCCCTATGGGTTGGAGTTTATTCCATTGTTTTATTCTTGTTCCACATCTAAATTTGTTGTTCTTACAGGGGAATTTTGTGTTAAAAATGTCTCCAGCCCTGTGGGATGTGGCTAATCCCATAAGATAACCATTGTTGTTGTTGTCGCTACTCTCTTTATCTCATACATCCTTTTTCAAGTGTGAGTTTAATTGAATGATGATTATACATGTGAACCGTTTGTTTACAAAGACATTCATGGTGCTTGATGATTGGATTCTATTAGGTGAGAATCCTATTGAATGTTTTCGGTTTCCTGGTTCAGGAGTTTCTTAATGCCTTACTCTTGTTGGGACTGATGCTTTTGAGACTTACTCAAATCCAGTTCTTTTTTATTATGGAAACGTTCCTTTGAAAGGGTTCTTATTTATAGCCACCTTGGAATGATGAAATTATAGGACATAATTTCTTGTGGGTTCTATTGAACAGATCATGTGGTAAAGTGAAAATATTTGTGTTCCCCCCACCCCGGGATATGAACACCAGGGAGGATGTCAGTAATAGACGATGAAACATATGTAGTGCATTGAGGTAATCCAGTTAGAGTTTTCTATTCTACCACTATAATATTTTCCTTTGAGTATATGGAAGGAATTTTAAGTCAATTTTATGACAACTCTCTTCCAATATTTTGATATGGTATGCATACCCATTGTAAGGAAATAATTTTTCTTTCAGGTGGTGGATATTTTTCCAGAGATTGAGACAAATGTTATGTATGCATTCTTCTAAAACATCACTTGGTATGTAAAACTGAGTAGTGGTTAAGGGCCAAATTTATGTCTTCCCTAGACAATTTTCTTTTTATGAGATCCATATCCTTCTATTCTTCTTCCAAATACTACTCTACTTGATCTTCCAAACATGGATGCTTCTTGATTTTTTTTGTCACAAGTAGTGGGGCTAGTAGGGGTCTAATTGGTATTTTAACTATCTGAGGGTGGTTTAGAAGATGAGTTTTGGCCTAGTCCATCCCCTAGTTGATAAATAATGTCACTCTTCATTGGAAGGGGGTTGAACCTTTCTGGAACCATCTTTTCAAGAGCCTCAAAATAAGAGATAATTCTCATATTTGACTTGGAAAGGGGAATACCTCCTTCTTGATATGAAATTTTACTATGGAGAGTACCTTCACAATGAATTCCATTATGGAGAGGAATACAACTATAGCCTGATTTTTGACTACTGGGAGAATTTCTATAGCTCATATCCTAGGGAGGACCATCAGGCTGGATGGTAGAAAGGGGAGGAAGTTCTTGCTGAAATAACGTGTCATTGAAAGGAGGACCTTTGTAGTCGGTGCCATAATGACGAGAACTACCATCATAGCTTGATGTAAGACTACTGGGAGACATATTTTACCATGTACCATGGGGAGGACCCTTTGGGAAGATGATAGAAAGGGGAGGACCTTCTTGTTGAAATAACATGTCACTACAAGGAGGACCATTACAGTAGGTACCCTTATGAAAAAGACTACCATCATAGAGTTATGTCTCACTTCAGGTAGAATATCTATAGTGTATACCCTGGGGATGAATTTTAGGGTGAACGAAAGAAAGGGGAATGCCTTCTCACTATTTGATCTTCTGGCCAAGAGGAGGGTTACCACGAATCTCATCAAGAGATAAGCTCTCTCAATCAATCAGCTTGTGTCCATGAAGTAAGCCTTCATGGTGGATGTTCTGAGGAGGACCCCTAAAAATTATGGTAACAATTTTTTGGGGTGGACCTTTGAAAATGATACAAACATATCTATAATTTGGTAACAAATTAGTAGGACCTTGAGCCTCTATTTATAGGTGTTTGATGGACTCTTAAACTGCATATTTCAGCAGAGTAGGATCATGAGTTTCTCTTCATTTCCCACTCCCTTTGGTGCGATACATTTTTGGGTGTTCTTTTTTGGGTGACTAGTGTTACTTGTAGTAGGTGTTTACCTTCATATGTAGGATCCCGTTTGATTCTCCCTTGTGATGATACCAGGATATACAGGCAAGCATCCAGATTTATAGAAGGGATATATGCCTACCCTGGAGTGGTCACCATGGTCTACCGGTGTCCCCTAGTTTGAATATGTATTTATGCATGATACTATAGTCCATTTTTCAAGTAATATTACTAATGAACCTCTTGGATGAGAGTAGGGATTCATTTTTTCTCAAGAGTGACCATCCTACTGTGTGGATGAGACATCCCACTTGGGGAGATGGGGTTGTGGATCTAACGTTTTTGAAATTTTTGTAAACATGATTACATATTAACAAGTCTATATGATATATTCAGGAATTGATGTATGGTCCTCCATCATTTATAATATGTGTTGAGAGACATCCTTGGATGGAATAAGAATATATGCCCATTCCAGTATTGGAGTAAAAAATGTTCTTGCTCCAATCCTCAATTTTATACTAGTAGGTACTGATAGTTATCCCATATGGGGGAAGAGATATAGGTCTTCCCCTAATTTATAATTGTGATATGTTAACTACATTATTCGATTTCCATTATATTTGACTAATGGACTTCATATTGGAAATTAGGTATTTGAATCTACTCGTTTGCTGCCATATTTGGATGATGATCTTGATATTCATATAAAATAATTTGACTCTACCAATATTTGGTTCCAACTAGATTTTACTGGTGTGATTTATATTTTTGAGTAGGGATTTGCATATGCTCATAGTTTTTTTCCACACCATTTGGTTTACGGGCCTCATATGTGTTGGCAGTAATTTAACTCTGCCATTAATTTTCCACTCTATTTTCATAGCAACCTTATAGAGAAGTAGAATGAATTTTCTCCCACTCATAATATTACACCATATTTATATGGTGGGCTTCATAATATGGAGATGAAATTTCCATCATCTCATAGGTTTCCATCATATTTTCAAGGAGGGATTCTTCAGTAGGAGTATGGACAATGGACCATTCCCTAGATATCATATCATTTCCCTGTGTGGGATTCCCTGAGGACCCTGTTTGTCAGAGCTTAAATTGGGTCTCATGGGGAAGAATCCTCTACATGGTGAGGATGTTGGGTCTCATGGTGTTGGCACCATCAGCTTTTGGTAGAATCCCTTAGGTGGGCCCCCTATGCTGCATGGATAAAATCATCACTGATAACTTTATCAGACCCTCTAAGGTAAGGGAGACACTAATTATCACGTTTTGAGGACAAGCTCTTAAAATAGTTAGAGATGGATAGTTGAACTGCATGGTTTTGGGCTGATGACCATCGCTGGGCAGACGACTTGTGGGGCTTCATTGACTGGAGGTCTAATTGAGCTGTCTCTAAGGTGGGTAGAGTAATATTATGATGGTAATCCCAAACCAGTTCATTTGAAACCCATCATTGAAGATATTGGATGAGTAATGTATTCATCTACTTTATTGAGGACATGTCCACCTGTACGGTCACATGTGCATGTTTTTGCAAAAGCTACTGAGATTCCATTAGATTGAAGGAATCTCTAATAAGTGCCTGTAATATATTTGACAGATATAGAAGAAAACCTTATAAAAGTAGAATCTCATGATCACATGTGTAATTAATGGTCTTTTTTTTCCTTCTTCCATATTTGATGTGAAAGAGACCTAATATGGGGTAACACTGCCACCTTGGTTAAGGATTCACATCGAGTTCACAATTTTGTTTCTGTTAGAAACACATGTTTTCACCTGATAATTAATTATAGGGGGTTTAGTTTCATACAATCATTCACATTGGTTCCCCTATTTCTTAAGGGTCTCCAATAGGTTTTGTTCATAGAGTCAGAAATTCCCAATGACTCTCATATCCCTGATTCATGGATCTACTTTCCAAAGGAATGCATTTAGTGGTTAACTTGGAAAATGATACTTAAGAACTCACATTGGTCGAGAGGATGATAATTCTAGTTCATCACACCCTTTTGGGGGGGAACTATTTCCTATTTCAAGACTCTATTATAGATTTAAGACACGTTCATGAATCTTTTATTCATTCCAAAATGTGTATATAAAAGATTAACCTGAGGTAATGATAAATAATTAGTACACATGGGATTGAAATGATCTATATATATATATGAGGTTCTCCATCAATGGATGGATCTATATGTATCTAAGTTTCTCCATCAAGGATACCCTTTTATGGATAGATCGGGGATTCCTTGGTAATTTATAGGGATTACGCAGGTTTTAAGAAATGTATCAGGGCACTCTAGAGTTTAACATCATCCAAGGGGGAAAAAGTTGTTTAGATTTCAAGATAGTACTCATAATATGTGATTCCTACAAATCCTCATGAGAGAAATTAGAACCCGTAAAGTTTAGTGACACATTATGGGGAACATAACCTTTTAAGGTTGTGTGACAATGGACAAACCATGTGGTTTAACATCATGTGACAAGGACACACATACAGAATTTTCCTGGTCAATAATTGTGTGGGACTTACACCAAGGTGACCTGAGGGGCCTAGAATAGATGTGGTCTCTAGGGTAGACATAAACCTGTAGTGGATGTGGTCCATAGAACATTTGGGTGGAATTGATTATTAGGATTTGACCTCATGGATGCTTCCTATGTATCCTAGCTAGTTGAGAATCAAAGCCCATGTAGTTCAGTTGGTTGGGTATTATGCTAGAAGCTTACCAATAAAGGGGTAATGATCAGATATTATAGTCGAAAGGATGCCTATCTGGTGCTGCTTCACTGGAAATATATCCCTTTTATAATTGAAATATTGTTTCAGGACTTATACCATATAGGTGGCCCATTTGAATGGATATGATTTGGGATTATATCATATAAGATACCCATCTGGGGTTCAAGATCATATAGATGTAACTATCACCACTAACCTCAAAGACAATGTGTGTCATGCTCAGTGCAAGAAACAAGAGGAAGCTGTAGAATTTTTGATCGCATGAGTTCACTCTATCTGCTGATGGATGTTGCTAGGGCCCGAAGGGAGAGGGAGAGGGATTTTGAGTTTGCGTTCCTTATATATTATTTTCATATAAAGGATAGTCATATATGGTGGTCCATCTATCTATATTCCTAGCTTCGGTGAGGAGGAGAAAAAGTGATGACTCTAACAAGTATTTCTAGGGACTTTCCTCAGGAGGAGTTCCCTACAATTAGTTTAGGGAGGGAGAGGAATGTTCAACACTGGACCTCATCGAAGAGAAAGTCCAGCAGTTTCAAAAAATAACTAGAATGGGGAGGTTCATGTGAGAACTCTAAGTCTGGAACCCACATTACCACGAGAATGTAAAATCTAGGACATTCTGAGGGTCCACCTTATTACAGAGGTTAACCACACAACTCCTCTTAACATAGGTATGTAAACACGAGAGGACATGAAAATGTGTCTGATGATTTTATCATACTTATTAGGTGAATTTGGAAGGGGCCTTGGCCTAATGATGGTTGACAAGTCTATGGAGGATCCAACATGGGTACTGATGACATGAAGGAAAATAATTACAGTACATGGAGAAAGTATGTCCCGAGGATTTTTCATTTTTGATATCATGGTTTTAGGCATGATGGGATTCCCTTTGTATAACATGTTTCTACACGGGTGAGGGGACTGTCCGTGTAGTGACATGCTACATAGAACTGGGTTCTTCCCCTATAATATGATGCTACTTGGGGAAATCTTCCACCTATATAGTGTTTTGATACATGAGTTTGAGTTCCTCCTACATAACATTTTTCTATGTTGGTCCGTGTTTTTCCAACGTAGATTTTTTCTATGTGGGGTAGGGTTCTGCTTGCATAGCTATTTTCTATTCGGGATGCCTATCCACAAAGGGACTATCAGTTTCACGGATTTCAATGTTATTTATGAAAAGGGTTTTTGGGTTCAAAATCTACTATATGTTTTATTATTTCCACCTTATTTCTATGCGGAGAGATTTACCTACTAGGAATCATCAAAGGGCCCTAGTTTTCATGGTTCCTTATAGATTTCTTTATCACTATTCAGATTAGGTGTCTGTTTCTTCTCTTCTCGGTCCTCTTTTATATACCCCTTAAGGTTTTATTTGTAGAAGAGTGGAGGGAATGGGTACTATCATGGTTGGTCATTCACAGTGGGCCGCAAGCCTTATTTTTTGGGAGCCCATTGCGGGTGATCTGGTTGGATAAGGACTCAATCTAAGGGGGATAAAATCACCACATCCTCCCCGAAAATGACTTTGTTTTGTTCACGTGAACTGATAGTTCCACTTCATCATATGAACTGTTTATTTCATGGGATACATTTAGTTGTGGGGGAAGAAATCATTATCTCAGACCCACAAATGATTGGTTTCTTTTGATGGCACTGATGGTACCAACTCCCTCCTCGAACTATTTCTTTCACGGTCACATTCTTGACACGATGAAATTCTATGCAGAGTAGAGGTCCATGGAAAATTTTATGCTTTTTGGTATCTCCCATTTGAATATTTCATTCAATATTTTTTGGGTTTATTTCTAACATTTTCCAATTTGATGAAATCATCTTGATCTTATCTGCAGAATTTCTAGGACCCAACAATATAGGATGCTGAAATGGAAACTGGAGTTGAAGAGAGTAAGATGATCAAGATGGAAAATGATTCCTTGAATGTTTCTAATTCTAAATATGACAAGAAAAAAAATTACAAAAGTATCAGAAACATCTAAAGAATAAGATTCCTCAATAAATTATGGATAAAATGATATGCTTGCTCAGATTTGATGGGAAATCATGAAATTATACAACAAGAGAAGAGGCTTCATAAGACCCTTAACCAAGAATAGGAAGCATTGAAACAATTTTAAATAATTGAGATTCTATGAATGAAAGAAGTTAGAACATATCAAGCCCGACTATATGAAAATTAAATATTATAAGAAGATAGAAAATAAATACATAAATAAGACTAGTTATAATAAATATAATAAATCTTTAAAGGAAAACTTTAGTGATTCTGAATATTTTAGTTAATGGACATCATCAGAATCAGAAGCTGAAGCTATTAGTCAGAAGGACAATGTATTCCCTAGGGCATATTCGAATGAGGTACATTCCAACTATTCTTATGAGAATGAATTTAAATCATAAAATAAAAACTGCTCATATGAAGAATTAAATGAATAATGTACCATGCAAGAAAAAAGGTTTGAAAACTTGAAAAAGAATAAAAAGGCCCTCAGAAATTCTTATAATAAGATTTTTAATGAAGATTAAGACCTAAAAAAAATATTTTAGAATAAAAATATCAATTAGAAAAATCTATTGTTTAGAATAATGAACAAGATAAAATAATATAGACATACAGAATAATGTTTAAAACTTTAAGGATTCTTCAATTGTATTTACTAAAAGAAAATATTATTTAAATAAAATTGTCGTTAAAAAAATCTTAGAAAATAAAATTTTGGAATTGGAAACCAAGGATAATGGGCTAAAATTTATAGATTTTTTTACATAATTAAAAAAATAAAAACCTTTCCAAAGTTGCATGTTTTCATTTTGGATAAGTAGGTCACTATGAAAATATTTTTAATTTGAAAAATACTAAATTTTGTGGAATTAATAAATAATTTCTTACAACTGTTTTTTCAAAACAAGTTTCAATGTTCAATTGAAAAAAAATTGGATACCTAAGACTCTTATAGCTAACATTTTTGGACCCAAAAAATCCAGGGTACCAAAGAAGTTTATTGTTTGATATGTTATTATAGGGAATTAGACATATGAACAAAAATAAAAAATGGTTTATGGATAGTTTATTTTTAAGTAATATAATTGTATGTTACTCAAATAGTCACTCACTATCCAAAATATATAGACGATATGCCACATTTAGTGATAATGAAAAAGGAAGAATAGTTGGAATTGGATCAGTTGGGAATTGTTAATAAATTCTTTTAAACAACATTTTTTATGTTCAAGGATTAAATCATAACCTGATAAATATTTCTCAACTTTGTGATGATGTTTTTCTTATTCTTTAAAAAATTAATTCATAGTTTATAAAGATAAATTTCAAAATTTTAGATAAACTAGAACATATATCATTTACACACTAGATATCTATTATTTGTGTAGAAAAAATGTAAATTGTTTGAATGATGAAGATGGAAAGTCGTGGTTTTGGAATAGAAGAACTGGACATTATAATATCCATTCCTTGAAAAGAATTTCAAAGAAAATTTTTATTTCTGACTTTTCTAACCTTAAATTAGAAAAAAGAATCTATGTGATGAATACCTAATGGGCAAGCAACAAAAGTCATCTTTAAACTAATTAAATAGTTTTCTGTATCCAGACCTCCTAAACATATTCGTATGGATATATTTGTACCTACTATAACTGTATGACTTTCTAAATAATCATTTGGTTATGTTTTAGATGATTATTTTTTGATATTTACATGGGTTTAATTATTAAGACTCAAAAGTGAAGCATATTCTATTTTTATTAATTACTGTACACTTGTGAAAAATGAAAAGGATACTAAAATTGTGTCTTTAAGAAGTAATCATGGAGGTGAATTTGAGAATCAATAATTTAATTATTATTTATATAAGAAAGGAATTAAAAATACATTATATTCCCCCAATGCACCTCAATAGAATGGTGTTGTTAATTAGATTAATAAGACTCGGTAATGAATTTTTAAGACTATATTATGTGAGTATAACATTACTAATAATTTCTAGGCTGAGTATATTAATATATTATGTTATGTCATTAACAGAGTTTTAATAAGACCTATTTTAAATAAAATACATTATGAGTTATGGAATAATAGAAAACCAAAGGTATGATACTTTATAGTGTTTGGATGAATGTTTTACATCTTTAACACCAAAAACAATCTTGATATGTTTAATCCAATGGAAGATGAAGGTATCTTCCTAGGTTACTCTATTAATTAAAATTATTATAGATTTTCCAATAAAAGGTCAATGATTTTTGAAAAATTAACTCATGTTAATTTTGATGAAAGTCATCTCTTTGATCACAAAATTATTTAAACTGATGAACAAAGTGATTCACTCAATTATATGAGACCTGAACTCATTTTAACAAAAAAAATGATGATTATTTAGAACTTGATAACTTTAAACCAAATCTAGTCAAGTTAGATACTAGTGAACCATAAAGTCTATTTCCAAGAATACCTAGAAACCTTAAATATCATCCTCTTGAAATAGTTATAAGAAACGTAGATGAACTTGTAAGAACAAGATAAAATATAGGACACCTAGTAAAATTATTTATCTTTCTATCCCAACAAGAAGCTAAATACGTAGAAGAATATTTATTAGATGAAAGTTGGATCTTAACTATGCAAGAAGAGTTAAATAAATTTAAATGAAACAATATTTGGAAAATAGTTGAAAGACTCTAAGACTATCCTATAATTGAAAAAAAAGAGTTTTTAGAAACAAGAAAGACAATCATGATGTAAGGACTAGAAATAATGATAGAATAGTAACCAAAGGATATAATCAAGAAGAATAAATATATTATAAATAAACCTTTGATCAATTATATAGGTTAGAATCTATTATAATCCTTTTGGCATATTCATATTATATGGATTTTAAATTATATCAGATCAATGTTAAATCTTATTTTCTAAATGGATTTTAAGGGAGAAAGTTTTTGTGGAAACATATCCTAGTTTTGAGGACCCTCACATTCAAAATTATTTTTTTAAACTTATCAAAGATCTGTATGGACTTAAACAAGCTATGAGGGAATGGTATGAAATATTAAGCTCTTTTATTTTATTAAATGGTTTTAATGTAAGAATGAATGACCCTACATTCTTTAATAAAACTTCATCCTATGATATTTTGTTAGTGAAAATATCTATTGATGATTTTATTTTTGGATCAACAAATAAAAATTTTGCAATTATTTTTTAAAACATATGAAAAAAATAATTCAAAATGAACATGATGGGTGAGTTAAACTATTTTATAGGATATAAAATTTTACCGAAAAGATTTTGGAAATGTTTTAAATAAAATAAAATACATAATCAATTTAATTAATATGTTTTCACTTGAAAACAGAAAGACTTACTCAACTCCTTTGAGATCCAATATTAAACTTGATTAATAAGAAACTGGAAAACCAGTTGATAACACGTTTTATAGAGGAATTATTGGGAGTTTTCTATATTTTATTATAAGTAGTTTATATATATATATTTTTTAGAATGTATTTCTATAATATTTAAATCACATTCAAAAGAATCACAATTAAATGGATCCAAAAGAATTTTAATATATTTAAAAGGCACAATGTTTATTTCATTTCTTTTTCTAAAATATTCCGATTCTAATTTAATTTCATACTCGGATATTGATTTTCTTGGATGTATATTAGATAGGGAAATAACCTCAAGAACCTATCATTTTCTTGTAAAATCCCTAGTGTCTTGGTCAAGTAAGGAACAACTCTTTTTAGCTTTATCAACTGTCAAATATTAATCTATTATAGTAGAAATTTATTGTGTACAAGTGTTGTGGATGAAACACATATTAATGAATTTGGGATTCAATATTAATTTTTTTTCCAATAAAATGTGATAACACAAGTTCTATCAAAATTTCAAATAATATGATAAACCATTCAAGAAGGAATCAAATTGATTTAATACATCATTTATTAAGAGATCATTCACAAAATAATTATTTATCTATACAATTTGTTTGCACAAAAATAAATTAGTAGATATACTAGACCATATCATTCTAGAATATTTTATTTCATTAAATTATAATTATGTTAATTTAACTTTATTTCATATTATTTTGAATTTAGAATATTTGTTTTCATTTTTAAAGTAAATAATTAATTCATATTATTTTAATTTTCTTTTTCTGAAACTATTTTGAGTACTAGTCATATCCAATAGGTTATTTCAGTTATTTATAGTACTAACAACTCTTCATATCACTGTATGAACCCTCAATTATCACAAATGAAAATATGTGTGTATCAACATTATGTGAGAAATTATTTTTCAAACCATTGAACCCTATCTCTCTCGCTACTAACCAAAACTTTATTTTCCTAACCTTTCAACCTTAGAAACCTCTTGTTAATGGAAACAATTAAGAGGCCCAATGGTGAGTCCTCAATAAGAATGAAGATACAAAGGACCAAAAGAAAAATCTTGAGAGGTCGAGAAATTTATTTTGACTGAATGGACAAGACATGTATGTTTCTGAAAAAATACATTAACTTTCAAGGATGGGAGTATGTGTTTGACGAAATGATAAACTTGATTGTATTAAAAAAAGATTTTCATGAGTTTTATGAATAAGTAGTTTATCACTTTGGTGATGATGAAGACCTGGTTACCTCAACAGTAAACCAGAATAACTTCCTAATAACCTCTGTTTAGCTAGAATATGCCTTCAAGAGCCCCCATAAAGGCTACTCATTTTTAAATAGCTCATTATTTTTGGTGGATGGAGTTACCACACCATAGATAATGATGTCAGTGTTTGGAATAGATAATGTTGAGAAGAAACTAGAAAAATACTTAGAGCCATAAAAAAAGTGCTTACCAAGTTCATACTATTTGAAATAGCACAATAAATGGGGAGTATGAAAATTTTATTTTTAAAGATATTACTTTTCTTTATCAGTTTGTGATATAAAAACATATTAATTTGGTACGATATGTTTTGTGATATATGTACCATGTTCAAAAAAAATATTTTAATTCATATACTTTTGTAAGGATATTAACTTATGTTTTTAGAAATACTAGATTTTTCTTAGATGATATAACTACAACTCCTTGTCATAGTTTGAAAATGATATGGGTGAGTATTTTAAGTAAATGTTTTCCATATTATAATCTTACATTGAACAAGATGGTTCCCATAACCTCAAAACTTGATGTAAATCCTGCATCGATTCCTAGGAGTCATCTCTTTTGGAGGAAAGATAAGTCTTGGAAGATAAACCAAAAATAAGTGTTGAAAAAAGAGAAATAATAGATGATGAAGAGACTATCACTATGAGGATAATAATAGTCCCAGTTGGTGTTCAATCAAGAGAAAAAACTACTTGTTAGGAGAGTACACCTCCAACCCCTATTTTCTTACCAATATAAGTTAATAGATAAAGTATAGCCTCTCATATAACATGTACGTTTTTGTGTCCAGATAAGACCATTTCAATAAGAACCAGAATGTCCCCACTTATTGTTAATTCCCACTCTGAAGAATTTGAAAAATTATCCACAAGAAGTGTTGGTTGAACTGAATGTCAAAAATGGCATCATGTAAAAGAGGATACAAATGGTGAAGAAATAAAATGAGTTGGTGAAGAAACTATGTAATTCCAATAGGAAAGGATTTCTCATATTCATGAGGAAGGTGTAAATGACGAAGTACTTGAAATTGGAAGAAGTGTCTTTAGGAAATCTCAATAAAGTTACTCAAAATTAATTTCTGAAATAGAATCAACAAAAGCCCTAGTGAGCGAGTCTATTAATGAAGTAAGTAATATTAATGATCAAATGTCGTCAAATTATGATGTTCATGAAGTAAAGTCATTGGTTCAATAAATTGTTGAAAATTTTATCAAATAGCTCTGATATATAGTCAAAGATGATAGAATTAACCCAAGGTATGGATACCATGAGTATAACTCTTGATTAATTCTAATGTGAAATTATCTTAAGATAAGTGTTTCAATAATTCCAAAAAATAATGATAGATAAATTGAGAAGGTTTCTAGTTTGTCCTAAAGAATATTTTGAATTGGTTGACACGTCAGAAAAACAAATTAACTATATATTAAATCATAAGATGCCATAATTTCAAGAAATTAAATCCAAGTGAAGTAATACATGAGATTTATCATCACAGGTCTACAGAATATTTCTATATCTTCAGTGAATAATTATAAAGTTAAAGAAAATAAAGTTGAATATCTACATGGAGTAGTGGTTAACAGTTTGAATCCAGATTCCTCTGAATAAGAAGAATAAGTATAAGAGGATTATTTTGTAGAACCTTTGGTAAGAAAAGTATCTAAAAGAGTAAAATAAGTTCATTCTATTGTTGGTATGATGAAAATCTAGTTGGAAGTGTAAAATAATTTGATAACTTATTATACCAAGAAGGGTGAAATACATATTTTCATTATAAATTTATCTCAGTGTATGTGGAATGGATTCACAACCCTTTTATAATACTATAATAATGATGTGGTAAAAAGGACTGATGCTTTTAAAGATTCCTTATTTCAGATTCATGGAAGTTGTTTTCTAGGGCCTCAAATTTTTTATCCCCATCCATCCACTTCTTAATATTTAAAAGATATTTTGGATCCCACTAAACTCTATCTAAGGGAAAAACTCATGTTGTCTAAATAAAAATCATTACCTTTACTTGAACTATCCTCAATATTATCCTTTACCCATGCAGATAAATTTTATTTAGCGAGGGCACAACAAGCTACTCTCAACATTAAATCAAAACCAGTAGGGATTTCTCATAGAGATTGAGTAGGTCTTAGAGAATCTTTACTTACATTTGGTGATGTTGTTAATGTAAAATCTGATTCTCCTCTACCTTAAACCTTATTAACCAATTCACTACGGTTATCTTAAAAGAAACCACCTCTAAAAAACTATTTCAAGATCAACAGTTGATACAGTCTCTCTATTTAGTTTGAAAAGTTCTTTTCTTATTTTTGGGAATCTTAAAAGTATTTGAAATTATGCCTCATTTATGTCATATTAAAAGAATTTGAATAATTCTATGTTTATGGAATTTTAAATATTTGAACCATTCTCAGTTTTATGTCATCATTTAAAACATTTTAATCTATTTTAAGTTAACATTTGAATTCTTTAATGCTTAATTTTCTTTTTATGATTTTTTTTAGATTCTATTATATTATCAGTTATTTAATATTCTTAACTTACCATTTCTCTGTATTTTTACTATATACTATTTTAACAGTTTATCCATCTGATTGGTAAGTTTTAGTATCTATTTACTATTTTTAGTATAATTTCCTTATTTTCTCAAGGATCCCTATTACTCTTTGATATAAATTAATTTGAAATTCTGTTTATAGTCAGCAACACCATCTCTTTACTATTATTTAAGTGAAATATTAATTATATGCTTTAATATACTTTTTTTTAATATGAAAAAGGGGGATATTAAATGAATAATACAAAAAATAAAATTTATAAGACTATAAAAAGTTCATCTTTATTATTTCAAAAATATGGAGAGAAATTTATTTCAAAAAGGGAGAATAAAATGAGAATATAGAAATTTAATTTAATATTAGTCTTGAGAGAAGAAAAATATTGGTTTAAAAAAATTATGAATAATAAAAGGAAGAGATTATAATTATATAATTTCTATCTTATAGTAAATTTTTTGAAAGATAAAATTTTATTTCATGAAATATTTGTTTTCTATCTCATGGATTTTTTTATCATAAAAAAGGGGAGATTATTGGATAGATTATGTTGTTACAACATTTCTCAGTTTTTATGTGTTTTTATGATTCATAAAATCCGTAATTTTATTTTAAAAAGATTATCAAAACTGTTTCAGATTATATTTTTCAAAATAATTTATATTACGCTATTTCTCCAAGTGTTTATCTTATGATGAGTAAAGTATTCGATCTAAACCAAAGTATTTTTTCTTAAAAAAATCAAAGAATATTTTCTATATACTCAAAATTAGAATGTGGTTGAAGTTTATCTAGCTACATATGACTTTATATTATGAAGATAATTGATCAGATGCTCAAATCAAATTCTTAAGTCAAATGTCTTTAGTTAGAATGAAAATATGAGAATACATTATCTTACGAAAAGGATATTCATAAAATATTATCTTGGAAAATCTATAATAACATAAAGAAGATAAGTGTTGAATCACAATAACATATTTATCTTACAATAAATATTTATCTTACAATAAATATTTATCTTACAATAAATATTTATCTTACACTCAGATTATTTTAGGGACCTTATTTATCTTAATAAGTCTCTCAAGAAGTTATCTTATAATGAAAATTAATTCCAGTTGAATATCTTACGAAGTCTTAGCCATTTGTCATGATTGCTTTTATAATCTCTTAATAAGTCACTTCATGATTTTAAAGAATATTAGAAAAGGTATTATCCATTTAATAAAAAATGGATCTTCACAGTATGTCTCTCTTCCATGAATGGAAATATCCAAAGAACAAGAAGAATTCTGACATTACTACCACAAAGTTAATTTCTATATCTGGAAGGATTGTATGCATATTATTAATATCCTATCTTATCTAGATAACTTCTTGAATCAATTTAATGTCAGGATTATCTCATTCTTAATTTAAATATGAGATATAAAAGGATCAGTTATTCACTACATGAAAAGATATGAAGAGATTGATATACATATATACAAACACAAAAACATATGAATAGTATGAATGCCTTTACATAGAAAAGATCAAACCCAATTTTTCATCTTCTATGAATATGTTCTATCAATTTAATTGAAGATCATCTAGAGATATAATTTAAAGTATATTATATTCTCAGGATGAATCTTCACTTAATTTGAGTTACTTATTACAACTGTGTGATGCAAATGTTTTTCTAAAAGTTTTCTTTCATTATATTTTGTTTACACTCATTGTAAGAGTGTGTTTGAGACAGAGGATAGGTCTTGTAAATTGAGAGCCTATTTTAAATCTCTTGGAAATTTTTATTAAGTGGTATTTACTTTTACTCTACTATGATCCCTTAGTAAAATGGATGTCATAATGAAAATCACCAAACTCATGGAGTAGAGTGTTGGTGGAGTGGACTAGTGGATTTCCCCCCAAACCACTATAAAAAATATTATGTTCAATATATTTCCTTTATGTTTTAAATTTACACATCCTATATTTATTAAGGAAAAGTTTTTTCATAATCACACCTAAAGAGGGTTTTGTTTTGTAAAGAAATTTTAGAACTCAATTTAACCCTTCTTGAGTATTAAGCTATCCATTATCTAGAACAATAATACGAATAATGACTTAACATTCATCAACCGTAATTTAATCATTCTTATCATGTTTAAAATAAGAAATACTATTATATCATCCCATATATGTCATTTTCAGTATCACCATCATCATAAATATAACCATTAATCATACTAACATTTTGATTATGTTCACAAGATTTCCCCCTAAGACATTGATTCGTATAATGTATATAATTTACATAGTTAAAACATTCATTCATTTATAATAACATAGGGATACAAATATTATCATCCATTGTGTTAATTGAACTTTTAAATTTTTCTCAGAAAATCACTTATTATATGTCCTCCTACACACATAATGAAACTTCTCTTACCTCTGAGACATTACCGTGAGTTCATCTTCCCACATCCTTAACATATGTGAAACTAAATCTTAATTCCTACATGGTATACACTACCGAAAATATCATTTAACTCTATCCTTATCTTATTTTGTGAGTCTAAAAGTCAGTTAAGGTTTACATTGTTAACCATATTCCATGATAACTGATTAGGAACAATCAAAAAATCATTCACTCCATTCATCATCCCATTTTTATTCTCATTAAACAATTTTCTATCACATTCAATGTTAACCTAGTTCTTTTGGGTTCTCTCTATTGACTAAAACAAAAAATCATAGTGTGAGAAACATTTATCATAGTGGAAAACCACAATATCATGAAAAATAACTTATAGGATATCTAAATTATGACACATTATTTTAAATATATTACACCTTTGTCTTAACCTAGGTTATCCATGATCATCATTTAATTAAATCCTTCTTGATGGTTCAAAAATAATTTGGAATTTACAAAGAATATACCCTAAGAGTATCAAACCAGGTGTGTAGAAATGACCATTTTCATGCATCAGTTCTAAATTTAGTCTATCTAAATAAGAAATTTTTATGGTTTTTACCCCTAGGTACATCTGTTCGAGAGCCAGATATACTATTATTATGCAAACATGGATGTATTTTCATAAAAGCCAAAATTCCATGAAAGTTTCTTATACTTTGACTCATCCATAGACATATACTTAGACATTTAATTAGGGATATCACTAAGGTTTTATCATCCCATTTTCAAAAAGTTAACTAAAACTTTTCTTTAATGCCAATAATGATGACCCAAAATTATCATACATGGATATTATGTCTTTTTAGACGAATTTTAATTACATTACAAAAAAAGAACCTAAGGACTATAATAGTTTATTACCTTTAGAAACATGGAACATAATCTTTTAATTTGGTGAAATATATTCAATGTTTCCCATAAATATATTTTCATTTATTACTTTTCATTAACATACTCTACATAAAACCTTTCTTCATATCCTCGGAAAGGAAACATAAGAAAGGGAGACCTTAGATGTTCAGTAATGGTAAACATAAGTGATATAAAACTATGTTTATATAAAAGTATAATATAATCATAATGGTATATTATAATGAATACAACTTATGATGTTCATACCCAACCTTTAATAGATAAAAAACATGAGTCATGGAATAAATATTGGCAATTAATAAGAAATAAATCATAAGGGAATCAAAGAATATGATCTATATGAGCATAAAATTGGCATAATACCTAGATTTGTGGGATTTATATTTGAAACAAAATCTTATTTCATGGATACCAACCAAGACATTAATAACATTTTAGGGTTGGGATAACCACCCACGCACCTACTTTGGGATTGGGATAACCACCTATATACCCTCCTTTTTGAGCTTGGGCTAACTACTAGTGTACCTACCTTTTTGGGACTGGTATAACCACATATTTACCCTCCTTTTTAGGATTGTTTTAACCACTTGTGTACCCTCTAAGATCACATAACATTAATCATTACCCAATGCATTTTATGGAGATATAGGTCTCACCCATCACATAATGAAAATCACGTACATGTGTGCCACAAGATCATAAAACATTATTCATATCATAAAAAATGAAATGAAATGAGTTTCATAAACTTTTCATCATATCATAGCTGTTTTAAAAGTGACATTTTCATAATTATTTCATCATTTCATCAAAGAAAAACCCAGGAATGGGAATCGAGTTTTATAATAATTATATCATAGTATAATAAGTGGAAGAGAGTTGGGTTTCATAATTTTTTTCTTAATAATCAATTAATTGAGTAAACAATAATGGTATCATTGGTTTATCTCCTTTAAAGTGTAGGTAATATCAACATATCACATCTTAGTTGAAAAATAGTTTTGAAAGATACATGGGAAATTTCCACAAGAAAATATCTTTTATTTGAAAATAATTTTTTAAAAACATAATTTTTTTTGAAAATCATTTTATTTAAAAATATCCATAAATCTTATAATATAATCTTTAAATATAATTCAAAACATTTCTTGAATAAACCATCCTTTCTACTTTAAAAAAAATATATTTTCAACAAAAAAAATTCAAAATCATTTTTACTTTAAAATAATTTATTTAAAATATAAAATTTTTAAAAATATTAAGGAAACATTTTCCTTTGATAATAACTTTGAAAAATGTTCATGGTTTCCTTGAAAACATTTTTTATTCATGACTTTGGGAAATACTATTCATTCCATTCTTATTAAAAATAATGATTATTTTCACATTTTTGGTAAAATCCAAATAGGATTTTTTTTGGAAAAGGACAATAAGATTCCTTTGAAAATATTTCTGTAAAAAGTAAAACTTGTGTCAAAATTTATTTTAAGAATAATAATATAGTAATAAAACATTTTTAATTTTTTTAGAAAACATGGGTTTTGATGAAAATAGATTTCTGGCCAAAGAGAGAGAAAAAGTCATATTTTCTTAAAAACATTTTCTCAATTATATTATGTAAAAGAGAGTATAAATGGTACCACTACATGAAAATATCATTAATAATAAAAGGGTAATAATGTTCTTGAGTTTATTCAGAGATTTAATATAATATTTTACCATTATAAACATAATCAAAAACAATCCCGATAAACGATGACATTGTAACATAAAATCATTTCCATTTTGTTATATTTGAATCAAAATAACCATGAAATAATTACAAAAAATGGATCATAAAATATCAAGAGGGTAAATAAATTAATTATATTACATGTAGAAGGGTCTTTATATACACCTTGTGAAATAATATAGTTGAATAACACAATGTGTGTCTCAAAGAAGGAAAATTGAGACAAAAATCCCTTACTACTTTGGTAATATTTCGAATTGAAATCCCCAATAATGAATAACATTAAATAAAACTTTAAATATCATTAAAATAATTCTATTAAATATATTACATGTTAAATTGGTAGTACATACACCAAAAATAAAAATGAGTGGTGAATTTGAATATGTCTCCCAGAAATAAATGAGAGACTAGAAATCTCTTACCTTAATTCTTGACTGCCATCATACTCATTAAAACCTCATATGAAATAATTATAAGTTTAATACATAACCATATTTAAATAAATCATAACATATATTATTTTATTATGATCTCTTATTATCCATTTATAAACAATTTTATGATAAAGTTATGCTTCAGGCAATAACTGATTTGTTTTTCATATATGTGTTGATTTTTATTATTTTTGGTCATATTACTTTGATAATGACTTCATAACATCCAAAATTATAACATGATATAAATATCATATATATTCATTATATATTTATTAATATTATTACTTAAAACTTAGTGATATAAATGAGATACACCATTTATGGAGACGGTAGATGACGCATACACATGAACATTGTTTTCTTTTTCTTGTTTGATTGAAATAAATAAAGTTAAATTATATATTATAATTAAAGAATATTTTTTATTCCATATATATATATATCATATTTTTATTAAAATTACCCTTAATATCTTCTATATAAAGTTTGAATGAATCACATTGCTCCGTGAGGCGGTAGTCCTCCGTATACACTCTCGATGTTATCACACTCTCAGAAAATAAAAATCATAATGTTATGTGTGCTATAATAATTAAATGATAATAATAATATCACATATATCACATATATACAATAAATCCATCATTTTTTCTAACTTTTAGATATGGTAATGGGGAAATAAATCACATCGGTTCGTGAGGCGGCAGTCCGTTGTACACACGGAGGATTATTTATTTACCCATTTAACTACAATAAATAATTTTTATTACATCCACTATTCATTTTAGTCAGAAATTTATTTGAAAATTTTATATAATATATATTAATCTAATTCAAAATATGTAATGAAATGTTTCAAATTCCATTCCCATAATCTAAAAATTTGAATTTAAAATAAATCCCACAGGTACGATGAGAAAACGAGTTTTTAAAGGGAAAATGTTCAAAATTTTAAAAAAAATTTATATAAAAAATAAATATGGAATTGATTAAATTTAATTAAATTCAATTAATGAATTGATAATTTAACTAGTTTTAATTTAATACTAATTTATAATTTAAAATTATAAATAAATTATATGAAAAGGTAGTTTTCAATTAAAATTCAGTATTTTCTACTATTTATCAAAAAATGAATTCTTTTGAAAAAATACCAAATATTCACCTAAATATAATTTCAATATTATAATTTAAAAAATATGTTTATTTTTTAAAATAAATTTTCTAAAATTCATAAAAATTATTTTTAAAATAAGTGTGCTAAATGAGACAAAATTTCATTTTTTAGAAAATACAGTTTTAAGCATAAAATTAGATTTATTCTTATAATTTGCCTAGAAAAAACATCATATGATTGTTACACATTTTATTTAATATATAATAAATAAAATTTTTAAAATTCATTCACCAAAAGTGATTTTGTTAATTTATTGATGTAAAATACATTTGCACATATAAAAAAATGTTTTTTAGAAACTATTTCCCATATAATCAAAAGGTTACTATTTTCATTTATAATTACTTGGTTACCAAAAAATTCATTATATATACATGTGTAAAAAATATTTTCATAACTTAGTGAATCATTTTTGTATCCTCCATTTCAATAAATAGGTGACAACTTTTACAGTAAATAATAATATTTTAATAGTATGTAATGTTTCATTTAAACTCAGAGTTGTGTGTAATGCAACCTAAACTGACAAGCCAAACTTAGTGTTGCATGTAATGCAAGACAAACCTATTGTTGTGTTTAGTGTAAGACAAAACTCAATTATTTCATGTTTTTCAGGAAAAATGCAGTATTCCATGTAATTAAAAATATCAAAAAGAATAAATTTATTGAGAAAAATATTCCACAAAATCTCGAGGTGTTGTAATATGTATGTGAAACATATTCATTTGGAGTGAAGCTATAATGTTTTTTACCAATATCCTCAAAAGTGTAAAACCCCAATATTTTTAAATAGGAAAATCATGATCTATAGCATATATGACATGAAACCCCAAAATTATAAGAAAATGTAACATCCTGAGACTTTAAAATATATATATTTTTAAATAAATTCATTCTCTTAAATAGTTTTCAATTCATGCAACATCGGGTTTAAAAAATATGATACTCTATTATAATTATATTATTTATACACAAACATTATAACATAGCTGTTAAGATGAATGGTATGAAAATAAAAAAATAAATTATGAAAATTATATGTTTTACACAATAATAAAATAAATTCAAGGGTAATATATTTATTAGAAATAAAATAAGTACTATTTTAAAGAAAAATAATTTTTTTTGAAAAAAAATATTTTTCAAAATGGTAGTTTAGTCATTCTTTGAACACATAATTTAAAAATAATATTTACCTATTTTTTAAAATTTATTCAAAAAAAATACTTTTTGAAATCTATATGTAAAAACTATCTTTCGGTGATTTCTTGATAATTTTATGAAAAGATTATTTTTTAATGAATAGTAAAAAATACTGATTTTATTGAAAACTGCTATTTCATTTAATTTTTTTTCAAAGTTAAATTATATATTAAATTAGTTTTAAAGTAAAATTAATTCAATTATATTTAAATATAACTAATTTTGGTCATTTTAATCAATTTAATATTTAATTATGATATAAATTTTTTTTAACCATTTTGAATGAATTTCTATTGAATAACCATTTTTCGACCGTCTGTGAGTTTAATTTTAAATTTAATTCTATCATTTATGTGAATTTAATTTATAAAAAATGGATTAAATATTTTAAATCAGAATAATTTATATGATATAATAAGTTCAACATAATTTTTTGTCATAATGATTAGTACAAATAGTAATAATTATTTACTATGTTTAGGGGTGAAAAAAGGTATACTGAGGTTTAAACGAAAATATAAGTGTTAAAATTAACCAAAACATGTATAAATCCAATTTAGGGAAATATTTAGTCTTTATCGCTTCCATTCCTCTATAATGACCAATTTTGGAGGCTTTTGGAATGACAAAAACACATGTGTCACTTTTTCTTTTCAAAACGTCCAATTGTGTCATCCCCACACTAATAAAAGGCCACCCTCTATACTCTCCTATTAACACTCCAATATACCTTTTTTAATCCAATAACTTCAAAAATATATTACTTACATACTTACCAAAATCCTATAGGTATTTGTTTTGATCATAAATCCAATATAAGAAGGCTTTTGGTACAACCCTAAAGATGTTTTCCGAATAAGAGGTAACATTCTTAAACAAGCATTTTTATGATGTTTCTTAGTACACCTCCTTAAAATATTATTAAAACATGATTATAAAATAATATAATTTTCTTAAAAATACTCATATGTAATTATTTTAATTTCAAGATCTATACTGATCCCCTCTTCCATCAAATGGGAAATGAAACTGTTGATCGTGTGTATGACTGACTACCACCTTACAAACCGATGTAATTATTTTTCCATCACCACCTATCACAGTTGGATATAATAATGTATTTAACATATTTATTTAATATTTATGAAACTAATATAATTTTTAAATTATAATATCACATCTACATTCTAACCTTCCAACCCAATGGAAAATAATAACGTCTCTCATGTGTACAATGAACTACCACCTAGAAAACTGATGTGATTTGTTTTTACCATTTTATTTTTACTTGGAATGTAATAAGGATATATTAAATAAATATATATTACATTTTTAACATAATTATACCTCTATAATTATTATATCACATATACCTTCTTACTTTCCATTCTGGGGGGATATGATAACATCGCTTGTGGGTACAACAGACTAGAGCCTCGAAAAGGGATGTCACTTCTTTTTTTCTAACAAATTACATGTATCATAATAAGGATAAATTTAACTAATATATGTGATATATAAGAAATCATAATGAATATGTAAAAGGTGATATATTATTTATCTTCCTTTCATTCCATTCATTGAGAAAAATGGAAACAACGTCCATCCATACGTACAACCTATCATCTTCATAAACGGTGTAATCCGTTTTATATCTCTAAATTTTAAATATTAATATAAATAAATATATAATGAATATATAAGTTTTTCAGAACATTTTTTAAATTATTGAGATTATTTAAATATGATCAAAGTAAAAGTACCGAAATTATCGAACCAAAATATACATGAAAAACTAAGCAATTATCATTGAGAATAATAATTTTAACAAAGAATTGTTAACAAAAGGGTGATAAAAAACAATATGTAAATATTATATGGTATGCTATATTTGAGTATTATTTTTCAATAGATGTATAATAAATCTAAATTTATTATACAGGAGGTACAAACACATACAAAGGAAGTCAAACCCGAGGTAAGGGTTTATTATCTCACTTTTACTTCTGTAAGACATATGTCATATTCATCACTTATTCCTCTGTAGGGTGTATATAAGGACCCTTTTGATAAGTTATATCATTAATCTATTTTTATTCAGGGTATTTAGTGATTCATTTTAATTTCTTTCTTTCAAGGGTATTATGATTCAAAAGATACCAAAGTGGTAAGGGTTTATTTAACAATCTCATCATTTTTCATGATTATTTATGTTTAAGTCTACCTTGTGGAATATTATGTATTTAAATATTAAAACCAATATAATTACTTATTATATGATTATTCATGAAATTTTAAAGTAATATTACCATTTTGTCTCACTTTGGTTCATAAAACTATTGAAAAAATATTTTTAAGAAAAGTTTACTTCATTTCTATCTTCGACCGAAATGTTTTTTCTTCCAAACCATGTTTTCTAAAAATATTTTAAATTTCTTTTTTAAAATTATCCAAATGATATAATGAAGAGGTTTTTATACATTTTTTACTTTTCACAAAACATTTTGAAAGTAATCTTCTTGTCATTCTCTGAATAAGGTACTTTTTAGACTTTTTACAATAGTGTGGAATGAATGTTTATTTAACTTATATGACATGTATGTAATTTTAAAATTTCATTACCACTAAATGTTTTAAATATTATTTAAAAAGTTTCCAATGATATTTTAAAATAAAATTATTTTATTTTTCTTGTGAACTATTAGTTTGAAAATATTATTTTCAAAGTGCAATGGTTATTTTCCTCAAGATTGTTTTAAAGGATCATTTCACAGAATTTATATTAATCAATGACAAAAAATATTATTTTACTTATGATCTTCTAGGTATATTTTCTTAATAAGGACATAATTATTATTTCTCTACATGTTTTGGGATAATTTTTTTGGGGATGTACTATTTTTTTACCATTCACCGTATTACTCTGGATGGTTTATGATTATTAATTGGGGTAAGTATTAACATTACTTATGTGTTCTTGAATTTCCTGAAGGCCTTAAAATTTTATTAATTTGTGATAATCTCCCTTTTAAGGGATGATGGGTAACCTTTACAAGGCCCGAAGGCTTAAGTGACATTTCATGACCCATAGGTCTTAGAAAATCAACCCAAACAAGACAACTTATAAATGACCCTCCTCAGCAAATATTGGGATTTCATATCTCCACCTTCACATGGTTGGTCAGCTAGATGTCCTGTATAGAGCTACACATGACCAGTACTGATGAAAATTCCATACACTCTAAATCTTCCAATTCCAATTATCTCTACTCTGGTAAATTTGATTGCTATGAATCCTCGCCTGGAGCTTTGTTCCTTGTAATCTATCTGGTATATCTGTATTTTTAGTTGGCCCAAAGTCCTTGATGTGGCCTGAAGGCCTTGTGGTGTCCTGGAGGCCTTGTAGTGGCTCAAAGTCTTTGAGGTGGCCCAAATTCTTGACTGGAATGATGACCTTGGGTGGATTGAAGGCGATGAAGGACTCGAGGACCAAATTAGTGCCCCGAAGGCCCAAATGGATGAATAGATCTATCTGCTACAGTACCAAACAATACCTGCTACAATACCATCTACATTACCTTATATAGTACTAATGCAATACCTTTTATATGAGGAATCATTTTTAATTTTTATGTGATGGGTGGGGCTTGGAATTACAAAATCCCTCAATGTATTAGTAAGTCTCATGAGAGTAATCAGTTGGCCAAATTAAATGGGATTTTACTCATAGTTTTAAATTATCTTGTGAAAGGACTATATTGTATGTTTATGATGTCCAGAATTATGCTTCACCTCGTTATAAAATTATTTATTGGTGTCCATGTGATTATTCGATTAGTTAAAATATCCATCTATAATTTTAAAGCTCATGTGATTATTGATTTTTTTATTTGATCATCCATTATTTCTATCCTATTATGATCATGTTATTATTCAAATAGAATTTATTTACATTATTTACCTTTCTATATTTATTATTCTTATTTGTTCATGATATATTTCGTTAAACTCATACCCTTTTTGAGAATTTAATATCACCCATTTCTTATGTTTTATTTTCACCAGGATACCAGGAAGTGTTTTGAAATTGATATGTAGAGATATATTGTGGGGGAATAATGGAATTCTAAAGGAATTTTTTTTTGTATTTTATGTTTTTAAAATATAACGTGAATTTAAAATATGCGTCTAGTTTACAAAAAATATTAAACTATTTATCCCTTTGTGATTTGATTACTTATATCTAGTGCCAATTTAATAAAGTAACCACTGGCTCTAGGTTACTAGTGTCGAGGTATTTATAGTTGGTATCAATGTAAGTTTAGTATAAACCTCGGGAACTAGATTTATAAAAACATATATTAGGAAATATAACCCTATAAATTACATTAAGAATAAGTCTAAGTATAGGATAATGTCCAATGTTTTCGTAAGGTATAGATTATGCGGTTTCCCTAGAAATAGATCTCAATCTGGATATTACCCATGGAAATTGTTCTTAAAGAGATATACCTAGGGGTAATAACTTTGAAAAAGCTTATCAGGCTTGACTTTAGTGTTATGTGGTACATGAAAATATTCCTTATTTCACAGATAGGTTGACACTACAAGGGGATATACAGAGATTAATTCACTTTTTATTTTCAAACCATTATGAAATATTTGAAAATATTTCAATGATTTGAAAAATGTACCAATGAAAACATGTTTATGATTATGATATTAGCTATGCATAAAATTTTCAATTTATATTAAGTGTTTCACTAGTTTTGGGATTATAAATTATATTTATTAATGTTATGATCTATCCTACGATATTACAATGTTTAAAAATATTTTATAGTATAAGTAATGGAAATTATATCAATTCTCATACCCCATTTATAAATTTGCCTCCTAAGAATGATAATGAAGCTAGAGTTGGAGCTACAGCTAAAACAAATAAATTTTTAACCATATTAGGGAAGCTAAATCTGGTTATGAGAAAGAAACTTGCCTTTATAGAGAATTCTGTTACTCCACAATACAATGTAACAATGTTAAATCACTTTATACATCAATACCCTCGATCATTTAATGGGGCTAAAAATCCAGTTTTAGCTAAGTAATAGATAAGTTCCTTAGATAAGATATTTCTATCATTATGAAGAAATGAAAGGGATAAGGTTTTAATAGAATTTTATCATCTCTTAGAGGTTATTGATCAATGATGGTCATTGATTTAAAAAACTAAGTATGAAGAAGAAATATCAAACATGGAATGGAAGGATTTTAAGATACACTTCTTGGAAATGTATTTTCATTGCAAGCAACAATTATATATTAATATAAAATTATCTAGTCCAAGAAAAAAGGAATGTGAAAATGTTTCTAAGTATGAATCTAACTTTATGAAGTTATGAAGGTATTCTATGTAATATTTACGTAATCCAAATAGTAATATTGACCATTTCTTTAATGGGTTTAATTCAAATATTCAAAGAGAACTAGACTACCAAATATCATCATATTAGGAGGTAATAATATCATGTGGTATCAATAAATAGAGATAATTAGCCAAGGTTGAAAAGGTAATAAAGAGAATCAGAGTATGACTGAGAAAATTATGTATAAAGGGAAGATGAGAAAGAAGGGTTTCCCGTTTGTGATAAATGTAGAAATAAACAATCTGGTACTTTCTTGAAGGGAATGAGAGTTTTCTACCAGTTTGGATATAAAGACCCCAATGATCATGATTTAAAGGTAAATAAATATTTTTCCAATGTTTAATGATTCAAATGTAAGTAAATAGAGCACTATGAAAATGAATGTCCTAATAATCAATGGAATATACCCCAAAAAAGATAAGGGGTCTAGGTCAAGCTTATATTATTATTATGACTAAAGTAGAATGATTAAAGTGATTATATATTTAGATTCAAGAATTATGTTGTATAATTATTTTAAAAATGGTATTTTCATTATAATAATCATGAAAAATAAAAGGATTTTACTTCATTAGTTATTATATAAGTATTTTAAGAAATATGTTGAATGGTATTGATGACCAAGGAAAGTGATATAATGGAAAGTCGATCTTTTTGGAATAAACGTGATTGAGGGAGGATAACCATTAATATATTCACAATGTTGAGATAATAATGATAAAATGATGTTTATGGTATAGTATTTTTGAACTTGAAATAGGTGAGTGGTTTTATTGTTTATGTTATATTTTCTAGAGTGAACTACATTTTTAGAATTATGGAATCAATTTGATAGTTCGATATTTTTTTGGAATAAGAAGAAAAATTATTTTTGGATTATTTCATATTTTCATTAAGGGTTTAATGTGGTCAAGGTATTCACATATATGTTATGTGAAATTTAGAGATACATTATTTTTTTTAATCTAATGTAAATTTTATTTTGGAAATTTCATGACACATTCTTTCTAAATTTTTGGACTTTGAATTTAGACAGTCATATTTTGGATGAGTCTTAAGGTTAACTATTTTTAAAATGGATTAAATTTAACATTAATGTTATTGTTGAGGTTTAATAAACTTATGTATCATTTTATTACTAATCCTAAACATTTTGGTCTTGAAAGATATATAGAGATAGAGGAATGACTTGTCATTCTTTTTATGACCCATTGAGAGCAAATTTTAGTGCTTTAGGCATAAAAAATCATTTTGGATATTCATTTAATAGAGTAGTAAATGAAGTGTGAATTGATCAAATCACAAAAAAAGGATGAATTTTTATATGAAATATAAAGATATAAATTAAGTATATTTTATTATGTTCTTATTATAGATCATAAATTAATTCCTCAACACTATGAAAATGATCTTAAAATAAGAATTTTACATTAGTATCCTTATTTATGATGAATCAAATGGTATTTTAACTCATTTATGATTTATGGATTTGTGTTCATTAAATTTTGTATATAATTCACTTTTTTTACCAATGATCTCTATCACTCTCCATAATTATTTATGATTTCTTCCATTCTATATATTCATTTCGCACCAATTTTTTACTAATTGGAAACCTAAAAATGTGTTATTCTAGATGAACTTCGTACTTACCATTCTCTATTATCGAGAGGAAGTTTTATTATCACTTTTTACGATGTCGATTTCCAATAATATTATTTTTAAATTTCAAACCCTATATTACTGAGATCATGATAAAATTTTGAGGACACAATTCATCTAAGGGGGTAAAATGTGACAGCCTAATATTTTAAAATAGGAATATCTTGTTCGATATCATAAATGACATGAAACAACAAGATTATAAGAGAATTCAACACCCAACTAATTTATGATATATATTTTTAAATAAATACAATCTCTTTGATTGCTTGTGATGCACGCAATTCTAGGTTAAAACAAAATGCGATACTCTATTAAAATATTATTTTTTAAACATAACCATTATAAACTAGCCATTATGTTTTTGTGTATAAATAGGACTAACTAAATTATAAAAAATATATATTTACACATGTATAAAATAAATTTATTGGTTATATATTGATTATAAATAAAATAAGAACCATTTGAAATAAAAACAAATGTTTCATGAAAAAACTATATTTTTCAAAATGGAGGTTAAGTCGTGCATTGCACAAAAAATTTAAAGTTAATTTTTACCAAATACATAAAATTTATCTTAAAAAATAAGATTCATTTTTTAAATATAAATTTCAAATTTATGTTTGGGTTATTTTTTGAAAATTTTCTAGAATGATTGATTTTTTTATAAATATTGAAAAATACAGATTTTTATTGAAAACTGCTTTTTCTTTTAATTTATTTAAAGAATTAAATTATATTTTAAATTGTTTTTATAATAAAATTAGTAAAATTATATTAAAATTTAACTAATATTTTTCATTTAAATTAATTTTATATTTAATTTTATGTATCAACTTTTCAAACTCTTGAATGTTTTTCTTGGGAAAAACCATTTTTTTCAACGCGTATGTAGATTTAATTTTAAATTTAATTATTATAATTATGTGAATTGAATTTGTGAAAATGGATAAAATATTTTGAATCATAATAATATTTAATATATAATATGGTAAACTTAATTTTTTTCACAATTAAAAGTAAAAACAGTAAAAACTATTTTCCACGATTATGGTTAAAACGAGTTTACCAAGAGATTGAACTAAAAATAAGGTATAAAAATGAATATAAATTTATCTAAATCCTATTTAATAGCTATATCTATATCTTATATCTTCCATGTTTTGATAATTACCTATTGTGGAGGCTTGTTTCATGAAACAAATGTGGGTATCACTTTTTCTTTTAAAAAATTCTATGTGTGACCTCTCCCCACTTATAAAAGGACACCCTATCCCCTACTCTTCATAATACCAAATCCATTTAGTTCATAAAATTACTATTAAAGTATATTAATTAAATACATTAAAAAATTCAAGAGTCCTTATTTTTATCATAAATATAATTTAGTAATGCTTTTTGTACCACCATAAAGAAGTTTCCTAAAGAAGCGGAAAAGTTCTTAAATTTTTTTATTTTGTTTCTTCTCAAAAATAATTAAAATATTATTAAACCTTGATTATATAATAATATACATATTTAATTATTATTTCAAATACACCTTCTTAATTTCCATTTAGTGTGGGATACAATAACATTGGTTGTGTGCACAGAAGACTACCGCCTCACAAAGAGATGTAAATACTTTTTTACAGAAAATTTACAGAGATGGTAATAAGGATAAATTTAATTAATATATTTGATATGAAAGGAATAATAGTGACTCTATAAAATGTTATATTTTATTTAACTTCCTTTTTTTCGTCCATCAAGAAAAATGGAAACATTGTTCATGCGTACGTATGGCCTACCATATCTATGAACGGTGTAATTTATATTATATCTATAACTTTTATAAATTAATATAAATACATATATATTGAATATATATGATATATATATATATATATCATGTTTAAAATTATTTATATGATTTAACCATTATCAAAGTTATAGGACTGAAATTTCCAAACCAAATCATACATGAAAAACAAAGCAATTATCACCAGAAATAATTTTTTTTTACAAATATTTTTTAATAAATTAGTGATTAACGAATATAGGTAAATAATATATTCTATGATATATATTATTATAATCCTTAAATATATTTATAATGAACCTATATTTATTATTCATGATTTTCAGACACATATTAATGAATTCGAACATGAGGTAAGGGTTTCTCGTCTTACTTTTACTTTCATGAGGCATATTCCATATTCACCACTTATTACTTTGTGGGGTGTATATAATTCTCATATTTATATTTTAAATCATTAATATATTTATATTAATTTTATTTAATTTTTCATTGATGTTTTTTTTTCATTTAGATTATGATTCAAAAGTTACCAAAGTGGTAAGGGTTTATTTCACAATCTCTTCATTATTCTGGATTATTTATGTTTAAGTCTCCCTTGGGGAAATTATTTTATATTTATATCATAAAACCAATTTTTTCCTTATATACTATTTATTAATGAAATTTTTGAGTAATATTACCATTTTACTCTCTTTAATATTTAAAATTACTGAGAAAATATTTTTAAGAAAAGGTGACTTTATTTCTCTCTTTGGTCGTAAATCCTTTTTCTTCTAAAACAATGTTTTCTAAAAATGTTCAGAAAAATGGTTTTAATATTATAAAAATAATATATAAAAAAAATTAAACCTGTTTTGAATGGAATATTCTTTTCATTATCTGAACAAGTTACTTATTACCCTTTTTACAATAGTGTGAATGGAATGTTTTTTTAACTAACATGGCACGTATAGAATTTCCCACCATCATGACAACTCAACATTATAGATATAATTTTACAATATTCCAAGGTTATTTTCAAAGAAATTTTTTTTCCAAATGTTTTTAAACATTTAGTTTTAAGTGGTGATTTTCAATGTGCAATGTTTATTTTTTTCTCAATAACTTTTTAGGGATATTTTTATATAATTTATACTCATAATTGAAAAAAAATCTTATTATACTTATGATAAACTAAAGATATGTTTTAATGAAACCATATGTATTATTTATCTGGATGTTTTATGATAATGGTTACTGGAAATGTGTTATTTTTTTACTATTCAACATATTACTCTAGATGGTTTATGATCATTGATTGGGGTGAGTATTAACATTTCATATATTAGTTTTTTATATAAAAATCTTTATGTTGATTATGTTTAAATATTTCATATAAGGACTGAATTGAAATTATTATGTGATGGGTGGGGCCCAAGATTATATATCCCCTCTATGCATCTATTGTTCCAATGAGACAAATTATTTGACTAAATTAAATGGATTTTTACTCATAGTTTTAAATTATCTTATGAAAGGTCATAAGAGAATGTTTATGATTTCTAAAATTGTGAATACCCTTATTGTGAGATAAGTTATTCATTTTCTTGTGATTATTCAATTATTTAGAATATTCATGGATAAGTTACAATCGCATTTAATAATTTATATGGATTTATTTCATCATCCTTTATTCCTTCTATATTATGCTCAAGTTATTGGTTAAATGGAATGTGTTTAAATTATTTACCTTTACATATTGATTATTTTTATTTATTAATCATATATTTTACAATATTAATACCCTTATTAAGAATATATTCTTAACCCTTCATATATTTTACTTTCCCCATCATACTAGGAAGTATTTTGTGATTGATATATAGAGATATGATAAGTGGAATAATGGAATTTTCAAATAAATTAATTTATGTTTTTATAATTTAATGGAAATTTAAAATAAATATATAGTTTAACAAGAATACTAAATTATTTGGTCCTTTGGGAAGCAATTTCTTGCATCTAGTTCCAATGTTATAAATTAACCATTGGCTCTAGGATACTAGGTTTGGGGTCTTTATAAGAAGAGTGCTTCCCATACTATAATGATCATGGGAAATGTCCAAGATGTGTTTTTTGGGATATTGTTGATGAATATGGTTTAATAGAATAGTATTATAATTGGTCATGAACACAGGGGATAAAAATGTGTTGGATCTGTATCATAAAAATTTTATGTGTGAGGGTGAAGCCTGACATCATAACGATACTGTTGGCTCTCTCTATATATGGTCAGTTCAAGGTATTGGAGTCTAAAAAATTGTTTCACTCATTTATTCAAAACCACTATTAGGATATGGTGATAGATGTTTGTGTCATTACCAGTATTATCGATATGAACCACCAGTGTGCACTAATGGAGGATACCCATTCCATAATCAAGGGGATCTTTTAAAAGGATAATATCACATGAAAATTCATGTTCATTTGGGATGTAATGAATGGTTTTAACAAGGAATCCATCCACCTATTCAAAAAATAGTTAGGTCTTGGTATTTTCCATATAAACTTGACCTTTATTTATATGATAACTACCTACACACATTAAAGGATAGAGATATATGGGGGGTTTCTATTCTATGATGGATGAGTATGGGATCATGGTTGGGATCAAGCACCATGGTCTACATAGTGAATCTCCAGACCCATGATGGGAATAAAAAATCCTATAAATTTGTGAAGTGGTTGGAGAAAGAACTAACCTGATAGAGATATGTAAAGACAATAAAAGTATGGTGTTTTGGATTATATCATAATCAAATACATATATATGTTGTGTAGTACAATATATAAGAAACCAAGTCATATTGTATATCATTGGTGTGGTAATATCATAATAAATGATATGATATACCGAGACACTATCTTTTCCCATACCATATTGTTTGATATATACATAATGTACTTGTTATGGTATGTGTGAATTATATCCTATTATTTAGGAGAGGATCCAGACCCACACTCCTGGGTTTGGTGCTAAAAACACATATTTTACATAATTTCTCGGATAAAACAGTGAGATAATCTGAGAATAACACATATATATTTTACATTATTTTCATAATTTAAAATGTTTTTCTCACTAATACACACAATAATAGAAACCAAAGGTGTATAATATTTATAGAATAGTTACATGATATTATTTTTCAATAATTCTCCAAAATTTCCCATTAATAGGTATCTTATGGGATACCCTTATAGAGACATCATAAATTATACTATTGATCATAACTTATAATATAAATAAAAGAAAGGTTTCTATTAAATGATTAGTAAAGGTAAATATAGGTGTTAACAATTAAATATCATAAGTTAGCATATGATGAGAATATAGGTATGAGAACATATTCAAAGTACGTGATACTAACATAAGCAAATCATACCCAACAATATATAAATCAAAAATCATAAATCATGGTATATGGATTTGGGTATAAAACATGAGTCATAATTCAATAATAACAAGCCATAAAAAACATGACATATGCATTGGGATGCAGTATAGAAGTGTGGTATAAACGTAAGTATAGAAATACAAGCATTTCGAATACATCTACCCATAATCATGTTCATGAATTATCATATGATCATAGTTTGACAAAATAATATCAAGAAATTATCTTGTGAACATAGATAATAACAATCATGTCTATGAGTTATATTATAAACATTGATAATATCAACCATGTCCAAAAATTATCTTATTGACATATCAATTCACAATCATGTCCACACATTTTCTTTTGAACATAGATAACCAAAATCATGTCCACACATTATCTTCTGAACATAGCTAATAACAATGATATAAACACATCATCTTGTGAACATAGATAATAATAATCATGTCCACGTATTATTTTGTAAACATAACTAATAAAAACCATGTTTATAAATTATATAATGAATATAACTAACCACAATCATGTACACAAATAATATCAAGAGAATTAAAACTTTGCCCAATGCATTGGGTGTCTATAATGGACCCACCTTTCACATAATGATAAATAATACATATTTATGCTATAAGAACATGAAAACATTCATAATTATATCATATATTAATTAAACCATGTAAAGAAACAAGAATGTTGAAAATATAAACATGACATTATCATAATCCATCCAAAGAAAGAAATAGATAGTGTTATTAGAGAATATTCCCAATAAAGAATAAGTGACATTAAAGGATGTTGGCACAAATGAAAACCACATTTTTAAGAACATTTAAAAACCCACTTAGAGAAAGAAGAAGTGATACCATTTACTTTTGTATACATATTAAGAAAATATTTTATAAAGTAAAGGGAATATAAATTTTATTGGTAAACCATGAAAACATAGAGAGGAAGATTGATTATGAAAAATGTTTATAAAATTAGGAAAATGTGTTTAGGAAATAATCATTAAAAAAATTACTCTCACACTTTTATAAAGAGTCAAATTTGTTGGAAAATACAATGACCTAAAATTATGGAATATATATTTTTCTCTAAATTAATAATATGTCCCATAGCATGCCCCACACACCATAAAATGCTAAAAATAATCATGAAATATTTATTATTAATAAAATTTATGAATAGTAAAACCCCTAGTAAATATAAAAAGTTAATCAACTAGAAAATTCACATAAAATAAGATTAAGAACACTTGAGTTAAAAAAATCAATAAAAGAATTTTTATTTATATATATTGAATTTTCATTTAAAAGTTAAATTAATAAATTATAGAATTTTAATTTTCCAAAATGAACTTAATTTTTTAATTCCATATAACAAAATTATGTTAGGGTGAATTTTTGATATATTTCTAATTTTTTTAAGGTAAAAAATTTAAAAACATTGATTTTACAAATATCATAACTTTTATGAAATTATCATAATAAAACAATGAATTAAATGTTTTTGAAAAATTTCAATATAAAAATATATATTTATAAAGTAAAATAAATAATTTAAAAATACTATGTTGAATTTATTAAACCCATGTGTAGTGTTTTGGAATATTAAGTAAAATTTTACTCTAAAAATTGATTTTATTTGCTTATTTAAAAAAAATTCATCAATTACAGAAATTAAATATATCCAAATTATTTTAATATTTTATATAAAAATTATCATATTATGTTATAATGTCAATTTCATTTTTTATTATAAAAGTTAGTCATGATGATAATTATATAAATTCTATTTTCAAATAATTGTTTTAATAATATTATGTAATTTTTATCCAATAAAATAAATTAATATATTATAAAAAATTAATTTATTATATTTTTTAAACCTATAAAAAAATATTTTATCTCTCATTCAATTGTTAATCAATACTAAATAAGATTAAAAATGTGTAATGATAATACAAATTTTTTTTACAAATCTGTTTTCTATATATTAAATGTTTGAATTTAGAATTTAATATTATCTTATTTATAAATTTAATTAGATAAAATAGAGGATAAATTTATTTTCATAATAATTTTTTTGTAATAGTGTTATTTTTTATTTTTATTAAAACATATCTTACATAGTTAAAAACAAGTTACCTAGGTAAAAATGAGCAGTAGGGGCAAAAACCGAGTGGTTAACACACCCCATAATTCTACATGAAACCTAGAAAAAATGGTGGAGGGATATTTTTGAGGTATTGTAGCAGTATTGTAGTAGGTACTGTAGTGGTATTATAGTCTCCAGAACCATTCATTCGATTCGGGCCTTTAAACCACCAGTTTGGGCCTACAGGCCACATGGCCTTCAGATCACCATTGGACTTCGGGCCACATGGAATCCAAGACAACTCATGTCTTTAGGGAATGAGATTTTTGACCATAATACCATGAATTAGTTTGAGTGGAATACATAATAATATGCCCTATAAAATGATTCAATGCAAGTAGCGGCCACCAAATCTAAGCTGACTAAATTGGAAAAACATGTGGGTATAGAAATCACCATAAATACTAGAAAACATAAAACTCTATATTGGTAAATTTTAGCTGGTCATCCATATAATATAGCGATCTATGATCCTTAAATAACTCAAATTCTGGGGAGGGGCGCTTCTAGTACAGTCTGGTCTTCGAGCCATCAAGTCATGTATTGGGCCTTGTGCCTATGGGCCTTCAGGTCATGTACTAGGACTTATGTCGATAATATTATAGGTCATGTAAGGGTTCCATATTAAAGTAGTTAAAAAGAAGTATTATATAAAAATAAAATAAAAATATCAAAGGCCTTCTGGATGGGTTGACCACCACCACAATGGTAAAAACAAAAACAGTAAAATGTAAAAAACTAATGCTAAAAGCCTTGAAACATATTTAAAACATGTTTTAAAATGAGTGGAAGAAGATTTATCCAAATTATCAAACCCAAAAATCTATTATTTCTCAATTTATGAGTCTTTGAACCTTGAATAATGGCATTCCATTATTAAAAATTATGGTTATTCACAAAAGTTCCCTTTTCTTCACTTATAAAAGGGGAACCCGTCCACCACTTCACGTCACACCTATTCCATAAAATTTCCTCTTGAAAATATGAAATTTCATGCTATTCAAAACATATGTTAATTTCAAAATAATATAATCTCAATTAGTTATTATAATCACTTAATTTTCATGTAGACTTTCTATATAATGTTTAAGTTCTCAACTAAAGAATCACTTAATTCGTATAATTTTCTTCTAAATATTTATCTTCCAAACCTACCATTGACATAGTAATTGTAACACCCCGACCCCAGTTACCTAGAGGTGGTGCATTATTATATAACATTGGCATGATCATAAGAAATATCAAGCCTCGAAAGACCGATTAGTTTAGTAGCCTTGGAAACACTAGATACAATCATAAAGTTGTACATTACATCATAAAAAACATCTTGTCTTCATATCCCCTCATACTATCCCTATAGGTCATTCATAAATTATTTCTTCATAATCCTGGGAAAAATAAAACATTGAAAGGGGTGAGCTCAGATTCTCAGTAAGGATAACATTATAGCAGAAGCTTTTATAGATAAGCATAAACACTTAAGGAAATTTATAACTAAAATAAAAGCCTTTTAAACATGAACTTCAGCATAAAATGGAAAAGATAAAATGAAAAAATTCCATTTACTTACTCACATGGATATTCTACTAGTCTAATGATCACATGCAATATCAATAACCACTTTCATAATGATGGAATGCATAATGCCAGACTATCATAACCACATAGCCAAGGCCTCGTGCCAAGACTACAAAAAAGAGTTTGCCAAGGCCTTGTGCAAAGACACTAGTTTGTCTCATGAGACCTACCGATGGATCGAGGAGCTATAGAGGGCTCCACCCGTCACTTATTAAGTCCAATGAATTCCTCATATTAATAGTTTTAAACATAACATAAACATTCATATTAAAACTAGCATATGAAATGTCAATACTTTAACCACAAACCATGAATGGTATAAAAATAGCACATCCACAGTCAAACATAACTCATTCGATAAAATATGGAAGATTGTATTGTATCACATTAACCTCAATCAAGAATAATTAAGGATATTGACATAGATTAAAATAATCATCAAAACTATTTGAGAGAAATATCCCCCTTTTTCTTGAAATCATTTAAAAGTCACACTATTTGTCAAAAAGCCATTTAAAAATAGATTTTTGAATCAAAGTGTCCCATACAACTTTGAAACTTTTAAAAGGAGTTTTAATTTTAAAACTTTAATGTCCATATAAATAAATCCTTAAAACCATTTTTAAAACATGGACATTAATGAGAAATATTTATAAGAACAAGACTTTAAAACATTTAAAATAGGTATTTTAGTTAGAGTTTCTAACCAAAAGAGAGACACTTGAATACAAATAATTGAGGTAATCAAAACTTTTTAATATCATGAGAATAAAGGGATTCATGATATACTATGTCAAAGTACATTATATACACCACATAATAGTGATTTGGTGTATAACAATAAAGGAGTCTCAATGGAATGTAAATTGAGATGAAATCTCTCATAAAGGTCATATCCTTATGTTAAGGATAAATCAACGACATAATTATGTGTGAAAAATATAAATACACTAAATATGATTGGATATTCATTGTAAAACAATCAAAGGACATTCACACATATTCTAGTAAAAACAACACCAATGAATTGGATGTTTATCTCAACAAATCGAGATTGAGTAAAAATTACTCTTATCAAGTTCATACCGATGACTTGAGAATTTATCAATGGAGTGATTATGTGTATAAAAATTATATCCACATAAAGTGGAGTGGAAATTATGACATAATCAAATGAATAGTGATCCCACACATAATCTTGGAGTAAAATAATCAATGAATTATGCATAAAGTCGAATGAGTGGAAATTGAAATTTCAAATTCCCTTATTGATTTGGTAACATACAAAACATAAACACATGAAAGAAGGATCATACAATGATGATGTAAATATACATGAAGTAGAGTATATTACACAATGAATACAAACATGATCAGTACACACACCACATGTAATAAATAAGTGGTGAACAATGGAATTCTCACGGAATTAAAAGTGAGATAAGAAACCCCTTACCTTGTACTTTTCCTTGGTTGGGGGTAGTTTAACCTCCTTTATAATGTTGAAATAATTTTTATTAAATTATTCATGAATCATATACATTAATATGATATCATATATGATCTTTTAACATTGCTTTGTTAATAATATCTTAGAATTATCGTCGTTTCAGGTATTAACTTACTCATTTTCTTTTATATGTTTTGTTACGTAAGCCATGTTTGTCATGGATAGGTTGTATCTTATTCATATCCAGAATTATATAAGGTTCTTAAACATTATTTTTAAATCATCAAATGATCATTATACTTGAATGGATATGATGGAGAATAAATCTCATCGTGTTCGTGGAGATGGTAGTCCGTACGTACGCACGAGCGACAATATCAATCTTCTGATATTAAAATAATATATAATTTAATGGTATATTATATATACAGAATAATTATCATGTTATATTTATTGTTTACATGAATTATACATCATTATTATACCCATCCAAATAATAATATTTTGAATAACAATTACACCACTACGTGGAGACGGTAAGTCGTACGTACGCAAGTATGGTGAAATGTTATTCAAAGGATGGATAGAATACTGAATATGGTTGTACCATATTTATAAAAACATCACAGTATATATATGATACTGGAGTTGTTATTTTAGAATGGTAACCAAAAAGGAATAAGAAGTGGAAGAAGAATGGAACTTGGAAAAAGGTGGTGAAATCATTACCTCTTCTTCGGGTTCTTCCTTTTGATTTGATCAAAAGGGATCCTTAGGTTGGATTTCTGATCAAACTAAGGCCTCTAGGTTGTAGTTAGGGAATTTTAGAGAGTATTTGAGAAGGGTTTGGCTGAACAAAAAGGCTTTGACGGTTTTAAGAAATGAGAAGGAGGAGTGCCCTTTTATAAGAGGGGTGAGGGGCACCTTTGGAAAATCTAGAAATATTAATTTATAATAAATTCATATTCGGTTTATAATGGCTCCAAAGTTGATTAATAAAATGTTAAGGTGGGTATAGGTTGCAAAACATTCAACCAATATAATTTAGACAGGTTTGGGTTACTATATTAACCTTATCTTTTATTTTTAACTCTTAGTTAATTAGTTTGACATTTACCATGTCAGTTTGTATTTTTATATTATATAGTTAATAAACATACTATATAAATCCAAGAGACCCCCAAGTGGTCCATTAACAACACACCTATCATGATATAAATCTCTTGTCTGAACCTTATATTTTTAATAATTTAATATCAATTAATAATATAATATTTGTTTTAAAAACTATTCTATGTCAATTTTGACACTATTCAATAGTTGATTTTTGTGAAACTCATAACAGAATTATTACTTCAAAAAAAGACAATTAAAACAATCATAATATGTCATATTATCCTATTAAATTAGTTTAATTCATAAAAAGTCTCAAATTATATTTATTTGGGTATTTATAATATCAATTATTATAATTTTTCACTATTATGGTAATTAATGCATCATCATTGTGTCATAAATAAATTAAATTATTTAATTTATAAATATATAAATAAAATATCATAATGTAGGAAATTTTATTAGCTTTATAATTAATATTTAAAATCGAATTTATCTTATGTATAACCCTATATTAAAAATGTTTTAGTAAATAAACTTTGATTTTAACTCTTTTAACTCTTCTTTGAATTAAATAATAATAAATGTCCTAATCTAATCCAAGTGAACCTAAATGCTAATATTTTATTCCTAAGGTTATTTTTGGTTGAGATAAACTTGTCCAATAGAATTAGGACATGTGTTAGGTTAATATTAATATCATTTTTACCCTTAATTACCCTATTTACTTTTAAGCGTGGTAAATAAAAGTAAAAAGTTACTATTCACCAAAAATTATTTTCATCTCATTGAACCACATTTTACTTCTTGATATTAACCATGTCTCTTGGATTTTCGAAATTCCATTCACAGAAGCAGTAAAATTAAGTTTTATGAAAAATTTAGTTTTTTAACTACCACTTAGTAGTTTCACTATTCATCAAAAATTGAAATTTTTCAGAACAATGCCAAAATTTCACCCTAAGCTATAATTGATATTCCGAATTCAAAAATGATTTCTATTTTAAAAAATTTCAAACATATAAGTTTTATTAATTAATTTTATAATTAATTCCTACTGTCACAACAAATAGCGTGTTTTTATGAAACAATATATATCAAAAGATTGACAATTCTTTAGGTCCAATTTCAAAGTGAAATTAATTCTAATGAACACCATTGGATAAAATGGTAAAAATATATTCTAATTATACTTTAAAACAACTAAATAATATAATTTATCACTATAAATTATTTTGATTTAAAAAGTTGTTTTTAATTAAAATTTAGTAATTTTCACTATTCATCAAAATATAAGTGTTATCCGAAAACTTCCAAAATTTCACCCTAGGATAAATTCGATATTCCGAATCCAAAAATGAAGTCCATTTTGAGAGATATAATTTATAAAATTTCAAAAAGTAGGTATTACTATTCATAACGGTTAGTTTTATTGGTTGTGGTGTATTAGAATCTCGAAGTTGCGTACAATGCACGCCATTGCATTATTCAAAGGGAAACGTACCGTGGAAGCTTGGGGTGTTACAGTAATATAATGACCTAAGTATAATTAGTAAATTTATTTTATATTATATTAATGTAATAACCATTTTTTTTCTTTTCCATTCACTTAGAAAAACAAGAGAACATCGATCATGTGTCTGTGAAAACTACCACCTCCATGAAGCGATGTCTTTTGTTTATAACCACTTCCTATCTTCACTGGTTATAAGGATGTAATAAAAAAAATATTAAATATATAGTATAATTATGTTTTTAGGATATAAATTATATTTCACCATCGTTCTCTGTCATTAGTTGGGAAATGAAAACATAATTGTATGTTGTACGGACTACCTCTTCCCCGTAGTAATGTTTTTTCATGTTTCATCTAAAATTTCATTCATTATCCAAAAATATTAATATATAAATAAAAAACTTAAAAAATATAAATAATAATATTATTGTTCAGTTATAATGATATTATTTCAAAATAAATAGTTTGTTAACCATACTCACCGATCAAATTATGCTATGTTCATGTTTTGGTCAGTCTAACCACCTACTTGAACAATGCTATAAAACTAAATCATGTACGAATATGGTAACTTAAATATTAATATTATTATAATTTAATAAGAAAATAATTGTTGTTTTATGGTTTTATATAGGTTTGTAAGTATTTAATTAATTATTAAAATATTATATTTGATTGCTAAAATTATCAAAATAAGCTGGTACAAATTCCATTTTCATATAAAATAACCAGAAAAATAATGTAATGAGATAAGATATTTATAAATCAATATAATTTATCTAACCAATAAATTAAATGATATAACAATGATGAACATTAAGAAATTAATAAATAAGAACACTAAAATTATGAAACTAGTTCAAAATGATCAAGATAACTTGAACCCGGTATTGAAAATAGATAACAACTAACTAATATAAATGTAGTTAAGAATTATAAATTAATTTTAATTTTTTTTATAGATATGAATATGGGTCTTAAATTTTTTATTAAGATATTTATTTTTTTTATACAAGATATTTAATCTCATTAGTGGATGTCATAAATTAAGGTAAGTGTTTCTTATATAAATTTTTTTCTTGAGACATATTTATTATTATACACTATATTTTATTTAGAATGGCGTATCTAATTAAATTTAAAATTTTGTTTCATTTTCATGATATTTAATTTTTCATTTGAAATCATATTCTTCAAGATGTTTTGATTCGAATGTTCAAAATATCATAAGGGTTTCTTTGTCTCTTTTTCAAATCCATAAGACATGTTTGATATTACCCACCCTTATTTCTATTATATGGTCTATTAAATATTTCATTTCCTTAATGTATAATTAATATATTTCATTTCATGTTATTTTAATATATATTTCATGGAATCCCTATTATGTTATTTAATTATTTTTTTAGCATTACCATAAGGGGGTTTGTTAATTCTACTGCATTCATTAAGTTATAATGCATCTTTTTGAACTTCTTTCTTCCAAGATTGGTTACACATACACAAAAAAATTATTTCATGGTTTTTCTATTTATATCTATGAAAATGACACTTTGGATTCAAATATCCCACCTCAAAGAATCTTTCCATATAAAAATAATATCATTATTAGTAATAATTCTCATCCTCTTTAATAAAGGTTTCACCTCCTTGTCCATATTTTCCTTTCCTTACAATTTTTTAATTTATATTTGAAAATATAGTCATGTCTTATCTCATGTGAACAAAATATTTCCATTCTCTTTTAGAAAGTAATTTATTTTACTATTATTATTATTATTCATGTTTTCAAAAAAGTTATTTCAGAATATTAAAAAGGTTTTCCATCCTTTCAAAAAAAATTATATCTTTAACTCTACATTATCTTATAAATACTTTATGAATTTTTATAAATAAATTATTTAATAATATTTTCAAAATTAAATGTTTTAAAAATGTTTTCACCTCACATTTTTTAAACCTTTATGTGTTTTTCAAAGATCCATTATTGATTATTCTTTTAAAAAAATTAATTATTTTAAATATGTTTATGTTATCACTTTTAAAACCATTATATATTTTTTAAGACTTCATTAATGAGATTTATTTCCAAATATTTATTTTTAAAATTCCTTCATTAAAAATTATCTAAAATTAATTTTCTGAAAATTACTTTTCAAAGTGACCCGCAACTTCATCATTTACACCAAAGTTATAAGTGTTATCTAAAAACTATTTTATGATTTCACCACTAAATTCATATATCTCTAAAGGAACTATTTCCTTGTAAATTATTTTTCATGAATAACAATATAAATTTCATTACTAAATATTATTTTGTGGTGATTGAATATTGGGTATCAACTGTTTATATTATTGAAGCCAATATTTGTGATACCATTTAAGAAATGTTTTTAAACCCATTTTTATTTCCATGAGTCCTTTATATTGTGATGAATGATTATTTTCAATAAACACACATATGTATGGATGATTTATGGGTGGGGTCATATATTTCCCACCAATGAATTAGTTAAGCATTTATATCAATAAATGTATGGATGTTAGGAGTGTACATTTTTTCTATTCACAACATAAATCACATAATTTTTTTCACATCAATAAGCATGGACATTTTATTTGTTCATAATAGGAATCGTAGAATTTTTTGTTCACATAATGAATTATAGATTTTTTTGTTCACAATGTTGTTATTTCATTATGATAATGTTTGTGACAATGTTATTTATTATACTATATTGCTAGGTATTAGTTTATTTACATTTCATATTCATATGATTATTCTCTATGGATCATGTTTGACATATCATTATTCCACAATATTTTTCCACGGTTTATGATTGTTCATTTGAGATTACATGTCCTATTATCATTGTAATGAACTGGTCTTAAAAATAACATATTATTGAGTCTTTACACTAGAATTAACTTTATTTCATTCCCAAAAATATTTTATGTTTTTATTTTTATATAATTAAATAAACTTATATAGTAAACCCATACATTATAAGTGAACACTTCTACTCAATATCAATTTTTCTATTAAAAACTATTTAAACAATATGATTTTTTTATGAAAAATATTCAAAATATTAATATTTACATAATATATCTCCCTACTCATCCTTAAAACCTCATAAAAACAACTTAAAATGTGGAATGAGCATAAAAATATTATTAAGGGACCCAAAATGAAGAAAACTGTTAGTCTAGTGAAAAACATAGAAACCAGTGAAAATTTTACCTTTATCTCATTGATACTGAGTATATGAAACAAATAATTTCTACATAAAAATAATACACACTTTTTTATCTAATAGAAACATTAAAACTCATAAAAATAAAATTAAAACCCTTTTTAAAACTTATAGAATTACATTAATCACCTGTGTTAAAAATAACTAGAGCCCAACTAAATCTATAGGTGAAATATCCTAGGTAACTACCTCATAAGTTTATATTAATACAAATAATATTATCCATTTCATTATATAACTATATGGGTTTACTCATTATATAAGTTTTATCCGGTTCACCTGATGCTATTTGGGATCACCTAATGTATAAGCTATATCAGGCACACTCGTGATCTATAATGCAGCTCAAACCATTGTATAAGTTATATCAGACTCATTTTTTCACATATAATACTAAATTACAATATAAAACAATTTATTCTTTTCAAATTTACACCATAAAACCTTTGAAAAGGTATTTTAAACCCATATGAAAAACATATTTGGATATCAAAAAACCCTTTTAATTTAAAAACCCATTTTCAATCCCAAAATACCCAAAAAAAAGTGGAAGTTGTTTTTTATTTTATGAGAAGATAATTTCAAAAAATCTTTAATAAAATAAACTTTTCACTTTAAGTTACATTAATGGATGTAATCTTAGATGGAAAATTATTTTTAAAGGTCACATGGAATATTTCTTGCGGATAATATCCTTTCTATTTTGAGAACACTTGTTTTAAAAAACAATTGTTCAATTTTAAAGGAAAAAAATATATTTGAAAAGAAACTTTCAAACTAGTAAAGTAATATTAAAATAAAATAATATTCAAAATGGTGGTAATATTTTTTCATGTTTTATAAGTTAACAACACATTCCTTTCATAATTTTTCCAAAAAAGTCACTAAATACCTCATTTGGAAAAGGAAACAAATATTCATTTCAAAACATTTTGTAAAAAGTAAACATGGGTAAAAAAGACATAAAAAATCATAGTTAAATAGTAAAAAAATTCTTTATCACTTTTATTTTATAAAATATGGACATGGAATAAAAAGATAGTCTGATAAGAAACTTTAAAAGATGAATTTTAAAAGACAGTCCTTTACCATGAGTTTGGCTCATCACATACATTATTTATCATCTATAATAATAAATGTAGGTTAATTATTTAGTTGATTAAGAAAAATTTCAAATTTATTATTCCTTTTAAATTAATTATTACCATTTTATATAAAATTACTTAATCATTTAAGTTCATACCATACATTTTTGACAATATTCATATCATATGTTAAAAATGAATTTATTAGGATGAAAATGGTCGAAGAGGAAATTATTAAATAATATCCAGAATATTAATCATGAAATAATTATAATTTATATATATAAATTATAAATTTAAATCCATAATTTAAGTATGTTTGTGAAAAATGAACTAATTTACAATCATGAAGATGGTAGTTCATATGTATGCATGAGTAGCGTTTCCATTTTTCAGAAACCATTATAGAAATTAGGTGAGTATTATTTTATTTTTTAAAAATTATTATAATATCACAAATATCATATTAGTTATTTAAATTTACTTATATATATCATTCATATTATTTGGTGATGATAAATAAATCACATCACTTTATGGAGGTGGTTGTCCACACATACACACGAATGATGTAATTATTTTTTAGTGAATTTAAAAGAGTGAAATTAAATTATATATTACCTTTTAATAATGATAAATATGTAATTAATATCATATATAAACATTAATTCCATCATTATAACCATCTGTGAGGTGTGGTGACTGAAAACAAATTACATCAGTTCGTGAGGCGATAGTATGCCATACACACAAATGATGAATCCCTTTTATATTCGAAGGATGATGAAGATATATATAGGTTATCCCCTTAACATAATATAATATCATTATATTTTTTTATATTGTTTTAATTATTTTATAATGTTTGAATAATATATTATAGAGTTATAATAAGAAACAAAATTAAAACATGTAAAAAAAACTATACCTCCTATTTGGAAAACCTCTTTTGATTAACACCTTAATCCCCACATAGATGGTGTTATACCTATAAAAAGACCTCTAGAATTATAGGAGGGATTATAAGAAAGTATATGGGTAGTTATGTTTCCAAATAAAGTGGGGTTTTAAGAGTGAAGTATTTAGAATAAGAGGCTCCCTTTTATAAGAGAGTGGGGCTCTCTTGGAATTCCTCAAAATATTAAATTATTATAAATTATTATTCAATTAAAAATGGATAAAAACTAATTTATTTCAAATATATGTTGAGGATGTGTCACAATAACCACATATAATAAAATTTATACATGTTTTGACTACTTATTATCCTTGTCTTTTGATTTTAACCCTTTTGTTAAACCTTTTTAAACTCATTGTGACAACAAGGTTTTTTATATATTAAGGGTCAATATAGTTACTATAAATATAAAAAAGTCCCAAAAATAGTCAATTTTTTATATTAAAAATAATATATTAGAAATTTTTATGAATATAATATTTTAATGAACTTTATATCATTTAATAAAATATTATTTATTATAATATATCATCAATGTCAATTTTTAGAACTATTCTTTACTTTGTTTTTTATAAAATAGATAAAAAAAGTAAAATTAGAAACGAATTTTTTAATACTACATTATTATTTTATGTTAATATATAAATTTTTTTATGACATTAATTCTCTCAAATTATATTACATTAAATATTTTTAATATCATTTATTTTATTTTCAATTAATTAAATAATTATTGGGTCAGTATTGTGTAAGCATTTAAGGTAATTATTTCTTCACTAAAAAATAAATAACAACCATCATGAATATAAATATATTATATTTCAAAATAATATTTATAACTAAACATATCCTCTACTTATATTATTTTAAAAATATTATAGTTATTAAAAACAAAAGTGTGACATTTTTTACAATTCTTGAAATAAATATTATCAAGGTCGTAATCTAATTAAAATAGAAAAAAAGACATATATTTAACCTTTGGATTATTATGGACTAGATATAATCATTCAATAAATTCTAGTGAAGTTTTAGTGTAATTATATATTCCTTATCATTTTATTTTTAACCCTTAATTATAGTTTTATCTTATAATATGGTAACAAAAATTTCAAAGGTTATTATTCATTTTGACTAAAAAAATAAAAGGGTCCTATTTAAAAAATTCAGAGTTCCCGATTAAAAATATAACATTTATTTTTAAATGTTAAAAACATATAATTGGATGAATTTAATATAAAATCAAATTGTAAAAACACAAGGAAACATTTCTTTTTCAGAAAAATTCATTTTTAAATATAAAATGTATTTATGTAAAATTTAATTAAAAAAAATTAGTTAAAAAAATAATTGGATAATTTTAAATAAAAAAGCAACTAATTAAATTTTAAAACTAGTATAAAACATTATTTGACTTTGTAAATATATTTTTTAATAAGAATTAGTATTTTAACTATTCATTGAAAAAACAATATTTTCAGAAAATTCTCAAAAAAACCATCCTAAGATAATTTTGAGATGATCAATTCAAAAATAAAATTAATTTTATCAAATTAAAATTTAATTATTTTAATGTTAAACTTCTAAATAAAACCTTATAAGAAATGATTTTAATCAAACTATTTTCGTTTTTGATTTTCAAAATTACGCAATATATTTAAAATGAATATAACCATCTTATTCGAGAATACTAATAAACAGAAAATTGTTTTATTATATCATTACCTAGGTTGTTACATTGTCCCATAATTTTTTAATTGCATCCTTACAATTTTTATTCACATATTAATCAAGTGGGGATATCTTTCCCACAAATATTTTTTAGATTCTCTTGTTGCTTCTTCAAACTTATGATTTCTTCACCAAACATTAATGTGGAGAAACATATTGTTCCAGAATACTCTATATCTATAGTAAATAATCATAACATATTATTCCTCATAAGAAAGGTTATGTTTTAACTAAACTACCTTGGGGCTCAAATGCCACAAACCATCCTAGGTCAACTATGAACTGGTCACCAGAGCTGGACCACAACATAACTGAGGCACGTTCTCGATCACCCTAGGGTGGTAATTAGCACTAAGTGAATCAAAAAGAGATAGTGGGAATGATTTATCTGAATAAAAATAAATAAAAGCAGTAGAAAGATAAATGATCTACCCAATATAAATAAAAAGTGTTAAACAAAGAAACAAAACATAAACTAAAAATAAAATCAAACCAAACCTAATGACCACTAAATCTACAGGTGACCCCTTGGGTCACTATCTGATCCCAAAACCCATCATTTCACCATATATATCTAAACTAAGCTATAACCTACACCCAAGGATAAAAATAAGAATTAAAGTATAAGAGAGAGTATTAAAACTCAGTAAACATGCCCAAGTTATCTATTCCTAATGAGTTAACTTTAAATATAAGATTCACAAACTTCTAGTTTGAAAAAAATATATATAAACATAGATTTTTACACATTTATTTTGATAAAAAATCATGATCAATTTCTATCTTAATTTTAAATATTCTTCATTACTAAAAGGGATGATTTTTTATTAAGGATAAAATAGGGAAAGAGAGTTAAAGGAAATGAAAGAGAGTGAAACATTATTTTTTTAAAAACTCTTTATGAAAAACCATAAGAAAAAAATCCTCTTTTACCAAAAAGACACACCAAAAGAGGGAGAATATGTAATAATCACACAATAAGTGTAATAAAAGACATCACACATGTAAAAAATCTGTTAATGCACTGAAATTATATTCCGTAGATAAACAAGTGCTAGGGAAACATTGGAATACTTAATAGATAAATAGATACTCTTGAAAAAAATTTCCATAATCCATTTTTTGGTGCGCCTGATGAAATGAATTATCCCTCACACTTGTTCATACCCTACCTAGCCAAACTAAGGGGCATAATCCAAAACGAAAGAAAATCCGTACTAAGGTCCACCAACCAAAGAATAATCCAAAACTAGTGTCGCAAGCATTATCGAATAATCTGATATCTATGTTAGGTTCCCATGCCATATCTAAAGTGGGGGTGGGCCAAGAAAATTCCAAACAACCAACTATATATACATACTAAAAACAATCCATCACACAAACCACACAACCAAGAATCACCCCCGAATCACCCAAAGTAATGATATCTATACCTTCCAACCATCAAGTCACAAGGGAAGTTCCATATCAAGGACCTACCATTCCCATTTATAGTCTTTAATTCCATAGGATAGTTTTTCAAACTGAACCATTTTACGAAATTTCCAACCATTCCTCATGCATTCTTTAAGAAAAATCCATTTTTTAAATGAACTCGACATGAAATTTGTGAAACAAAAATACATTTAGAAATAAATTTCAAAAAATAGAATCACCATTTCAGAACTAAAACACATTTAAAAATAAAAAATAATACTTAAGAATCCATAAATCACTTATAAAGGCTAACCAAGATTTTTTTTAAACACTTTTTGTTTGAAGTTTAATAAAATAATTTCATACAATTAAATACAAGGAGAAATTCACTCTATTTCACATCAAAAAATTATTATAAAAATTATAAATCACTATTTAGTACAAAAACATAGCGTAAAAGGAATAAAATTGATGATTCCATAAATTCAAAGTCCAATTCATAAGGGATCCTACCTCAATATCATGGAACCTCGACAACGGAAACACGAAACAACCCCAAAAGGGTCCAAGATGGAAAGAACACCCAAAGGGAACCATAATAAATAAAAAACCAAAATTTAGAACCCATGAAACATGAAACCTAGGGAAAAAGAACCATGGACGAAGAGGAACCAAGAATAAATGAAATAGAAAGGAAGAAAATGAAGAGAGAAAGATATTACCTTAAGAATTTAACCCCAAATCTTGAAGAAATCACTTGATTCCATCCGTGGAAGAGGAAGGGGTGTAGAGAATGAGGGATGAGCCTTCCTTGAGTTTCATAATCCAAGAGGGGAATAAAGGGGGTTTTGGGTTAAAATTTAATGAGGTAAAAATGTTAATTTGACTTTGTTTAATGATCTTGGGAAATATTTATAGTTTAACCGCATGGTTTGGGAAACGGTAGTCTATTAGTGCATCTTTTACTGGACTCATAGAACACCCTCACAGTTTGGATGTAGGGTTTGGGAAACTGTGTACCGACCATATTTTTTGGTCCATTCCAAAACTATAGTTCCATGTATAAACTTACCACATTGTTTGGAATAACCATGACCAAGCCATGCACCCTCATTCAGGGACACCACACGCCTCACACTATTTCTACTAGGAGCCACATTGTTTGGATCAAATCAGGCGCTACCCATGAATCTCTAACGATGAAAGTTAAAATTGATTTGGAAAGGGATTCTGAATCAAGAAGGGGGATGGTTACCCCTTAACTATGCACACAACCATGTAACAAAGGAAAAATATTCTAAAACTCAAAAAATCGATCTGAAACACCTAAAAATCAAGAGAAAATCCAAAGTAAAAAAATATAAATGAAAATAAAAGAGTGAACTAAAAACTAGGATGTGATAGTTATCCTCACTATTCATCTTTCTATCAAGATAAATCCCCATGTTTTTCAGTTAATTAGGTAAAAGAATAAGGTTTACACACTCATACGATTTAACTCCTCAAGTTGAAGAACACCTTAGTCACTACTAGGTAAAAACATATATCTCTAACTGAAACCACACTATTGGATTCCAATGACTTCAAGAAAGATTTAAAAATTATAATCCATGATACAAACACCTTATAATCAATTCAAACATCAGGCCTTCTCCAAGAGAAAAACATATTAAAAAGAAGGGAAACTGAATGTTAGATGACTCCGGAGGACAGGTTTAACTTCCTAACGGCTCCTCAAAGGAAAAAAAATAATATAACAATTTGGAAAAAAGGGGCTTACATCAGTCTACATGGGAGGACATGATGGAATTACCACCATATTAGGATTATATATGGATACCCAAACAACACCAGCTTCCAAACACCAAATATTTGAATAGGAATAACCACACAAAATCTTCGGATGAAATAAGTAATAGGAACAAGATTAACAACAAAACACACTTTCACTTCTAGATTACAAGATTAAGAATTCTCTGAAGAGAAATTTCCAATAAACCAAATATTTCTTAGAGAGACACAACATCATTTTAAATTTCAGAAAAAATAAATGCTACAAGATACTACCATTACATCAAAAAGGAACATTTATATAAAACCCCATAAACATAACTCACACCCAAACTAAATTAATCATATTGAACCATGCACTTCTTTGAGGGAGTGTATCTATATCCAATATTCTTTTGATTTACACCCTTGAATAATTTTAGGAGATGAACCAATTGACCACAAGCACTATAGTTCTTTAAAGTGCTTGGACATGAAGGCTTATTGTGACCAATATTATCGAGATGATGACACAATATAGTCTTATGCGTATATTTTATTGATGAGATAACAGAAAACCTCTTAATTCCACCACTAACATGACCATATTCATGCCACTTTTGAATATCTTTACTGGAATTAACTTCACCGCTTCTAGATTTTGAAAGTGGATTAGCTTCTTCAAGCAATCCTGCTAACACAGCCTCAACCTGAACTGCTTGCCTCATCACATCATTAAAAGAGGCTAGATAAAATTATAAAACTCTTTATTAATTATAATGAAGAATCATATTCTAAAAATGTTGTGCTTTTAGATAAACATCCTTATACAACTTTAGTATTTAGGGGACCATATCGACAAAATGATAGAAAAATTCCAACATAGACTGATTGTCTTCATGAAGGCATCACATCTCCATCGCCTTCACCACCTTCACATCATCAAATAAGTAATTTTGGATGAATGAATCCTTGAATAATTCCCGAGAACGTTATTTTTGAAGACTAGTCTTAATGATCAAATTCTACAACTTCAAAATCATAACTTCGAGCATAAAGGTAGTGAACTTAAATCTTAGAGACTCAGGAAACTCAAGGAAACTGAACATCCTTTTGATTTTCTACATCCACTATTCTACTTCAAAATGACCTTTCTAAAAACAAAATAGAGGATGGTTCAACCTATAAAAATCAAGGAGGAAGTCTCTTGGTTGATCATTTGGAGGGTACACTAATGGTAAACTACCTGTATATACTCATAGAATGTCCATTAAATCTCTGGTGATGGCGTAATATAAATAAAAGTAAAAAAACTCAATAAAAACGAACTCTACATCTAGAACTATTCACCATTAAACAACAAACACAAAAAAAATATGAACTCACCAATTTCGCAAAACATTCTAAAAAAGATCGGCAACCACCACTTCAAAAACTATTTTCAAAATCCAAACTCCATTCCATTTTTTCCACTAAAATACATTAATTTTCATCAAGAAACCCAACCCCCTTTTCCATTAAATGTCATACCCATTTTAAAACAAAACTCATTTTATCAAATATAATTTAATCAAAAATGCATTTTATCAAAATTCACTTTATTTAGAAAATGATTTCTTAGAATTTAATTAGAACAAATCTGAAAACTCATTCATCATTTCCAAAAAAACAAAACATAACCACTTGATTTTTTTTAACAATTTTAAAAAAGGATTAAAAATGATTTTAAAATTAGGAAATAACCAAAAAAAATCCTATAGGGGACTAGTGAAAATGGTTAATTTATCCATATGGTTGGGGTCTATATTCCAATCTCACTACTACCATAGGAATTTATTTAAAAATATTTCCACATGCTTCAAATGACTTTCTAAACCCTATGATCTCACAAGAAACCACTTTTTCATCTACCATTAAGTTCTTGAGAGATAACTAAAATCAAAAGAAAAAAAATAAAAACCGAAATTCCAATGGAAACTCAAGGTTCGACATATAAAGTTTTATCCAGACACTTTCAAAAACCTAAAGACCAAGTTCTGACAGTCCTACCCCCTCTACCTTTACAGCTTAAATAACAAAGGGTGATCTAAAATCTAGGTTATCTAAATAACTTATTACCCACATCCATTTTTTCACAAAACAATCTTGGGTGACCTTGAATTAGTCACCAAATCTATCCCACAACATCCACAAGGCATGTTCTTAATCACCCCGATGTGGAGAAAGGCACCAAGGTAATAAACAAGTGATAATGGAATAAATTTCACCAAGATAAATAAACAAACGTAGCAAAATTATAAATGAGAATCCAAATATAATGAAAAAGAACCTAAATAAGAAACTAGATATAAACTAAACATAAAAACAAACTTAACTTAGCAACCACTAAATATCCATGTGACCCCATGAGTCACTCCCCAATCCAAAAACCCATCATCACACCATGGAGATTGAAACCAAGATATAACATAAACATGAGGATAAAAACAAGAATTGAATTATGGTTGTGAGTATTAAAACTCAATAAGAATTTACAAATGATATATTACAAATTCAACTATTTAAAAAAACAATTAAATAAAATTTTGAAATACATTATAAAAATAAGGGTTTACAAATTTCTTTTAAAAACAAATCATGATCCATTTATCTCTTCATTTGATACTGACTTCATTATTAAAATGGAAATATTTTTTCATCAAGGAAAAAATAGGGAGAGAGAGTTAAATAAAATTAAAGATAGTAAAAAAAAAATTTCAATGAATTATTAATAAAAACCTATAAAAAACTAAATATTCAATTTTACAAAAAATACATACTACAAAAGGGAGTATAATAAATAACCACACAATGAGGGAAATGGAATTCAGCACACATGTAACAAAACTAGTTTAAGAACTTAAATTTTCCACCATAGATATATTAGTTCCATGGAAACATGGGAATACCAAGGAGATCAGGGGGAAATCTAGAACATAGTGTCCCTGATCTATCATTTAGGTGTGCATTATGCAATCAGTCAGCCTCCATGCCTAGTCATACCCTACCTATCCTAACGGAGGGGAATAATCCCAAAGCATAGAAAATTTATACTAAGGGCCACTCGGAAGAGAGTAAAACTAAACTAGTGTGGAAAACAGTGAGGGATAATTCACTATCTATAGTTGGTTCCCCTTCCATATATAAAGTGGGGGTGATCTAAGAAACTCCAAACCAACACCACACACACACACACAGATATATATATTAAAAACAAGCCATCACACAACCCACACAACTGAGAATCATCCCTGAATCACCCGAATGGATGATCCCCTGCCTTTGAACCATCAAGTCACAAGGGAAGTCCCATTTAGAGGACCTCCCATTACCTTTATTAATCTTCAAGGAAATAGATATATCATAATGATAGTTTTCCAAATAGAAACTTTTTCAAAATTTCTAACCAGGGCTCACACATTCTTTAAGTGAAAACCCATTTCTTAAAGAACCTGAAACACAATTTGTAAAACTTAAATCTATTTAGAAATACATTTTAGAAACCTGAATCACTATTTAGGAACCAAAATACATTTATAAATAAAGAAAATACTTTATAAACCACAAATCACTTATAAATTTCAACTAGGCATTTTTTTGAACACTTAGTGTGTGAAGATTAATAAAATAATTTCATACAATGGAATACAAGAGAAAATTCACTCCATTACACGTCAAACAATTATTGTAAAAATCATAAATCACTAATTATTATAAAAATATGGATCTAAAGGAATGGAATGGATGATTATTTAAATTTAAAGGCCAATGTATAGGGGGTCCTACCTCATGCTCATGGTGCTTCTACAACAGCAACCCAAAACAACTCCACAAGGGTCTAAGAAGGTAAGAACAACCAAAGAGAATATTAAGAAATCAAAAACCCAGACTTGGAACCCAATAAACATGCATAATAGGTTATAAAAACCATAGAATAATAGGAACTAAGAAGAAAATAAATAAGAACAAGAATAATAAGGGATTAAGAGATTATCTTGGGAAATTAACCCTAAATCTTAATGAAATCACCTGATTACACCGTTGGAATAGGAGGGGAGACATGTAGAAGATAAGAGTATCCTTCCTTGAGTCTTAAAATCTTGGAGGGGGAGAAATGGGGTGGGTTTATGTTTAAAATTAAAATGGGGTAATGGTTAATTTTTCATTTTTAAAGAACTTGGGATCTACACATAGTTTGGCCACATAGTTTTGGGAAACAATTTGCCAATAATGCATCCCACACTGAAGTTACAAGACACCAGCATGGTTTTTCCACATGGTTTGGTAAACCATTATCCAAACATATGGTTTGTTTTTATAAAAAATTTCAGATCCACACTCATTCTTGTCGCATGGTTTGGATTAACCATGCCCAGTCCATGCACCTCTATCTAGGGAAACCCCAAGATTTTCATGGTTTATCTTGGGAGCCAAAAATTCTAGGTAAAACTATATGCTAACAATTAAACCTTAACCCTAAAAGTTAAAAATGAAATATAAAGGAAATCATCATCTGGAGGCTATATGGTCACCCCTTAACCAGGTACACAAACCGTTTACCAAAAAAGAGATATCCCAAAACTGAAAAAATCAATCTATAACTCCCAAAACTCTAGAGTAAAGCTAAAGATAAAATGATGAACCAAAATAAAAGAGTGAACTAAAAAGCGAGATATGACCTCAAAACATGAGATGAATCAGGAACATACTTTCATAACATTGAGAAATGAAAAACATTGAGTACCTTGGATAAACTCAGAGGAAATGAATCTTGGTAGGAAACTAATCAAAATTTCTCCATGATTTCATAGAGTCAAATGAAACATATAATGGACTTTCAATTTTTATAAAAAAACATAACATTTTCCATATATATACTTTAATAAAAACATTATCACCTACCTAAAAAGAAAGATATTTACTCTAGTTATCTGCATAAGTTTTCTGTCTTCTTTGCAAAGTCTTCAAATGTTGCTAAATCATCTTCAACCTCTCAGACATTTCCTCTACCAATTATGGTCCCATAAACTTTCTTTCACCTTATTCATCCCAAAAAATATGAATTCCAACACTGATTTCCAAATAATTACTCAAAATATTCCATCTATATACAAGAATAAAAACTTTTATTATAATAAGACTCAACCAAAGGAAGATATTGATCATAGATTCCCTGGAAATCCATTGAAAAATAAAGTTTAATTTCTTCCAAGGTATGAATTTTTTGTTCGTATGGTCCATGAGATTGAGGATTAAAAGATGTAATGAAATTTAATTTATTACCCAAAGAATTCTGGAGTCCTTTCAAAAAATGGAACTTGGGATCATGATCAGATAAAATAGAGATAGTAACTCCATGTAACCTAGCTACCTCTTTAAGATATAGTCAAGAATGTGGATTTAATGAAATAGTAAATTGAATGGGATATAAAGTAATATATTTAGTTAATCTGTAAATAATAATACAAATCACATTATAACCTTGATAATTCTTGGCCAATACCACCATAAAAACAATGGATATATTTTCCCATTTCCACTCAGGTACTGGAAAAGACAGATGCATCCCATTCAAAAATTATCATTCTACATTAACCTATTAACAACTAAAAAAATTAATGGTAAATTAAAAAATATATTTTTTAATTCTATCCCACTAGTAATACCCATAAAGTTATATATACATATTAGTGCTTCTAGGCTGAATGAAAAAAATAGGGATCTATGATCTTTACTCAACAATTCTCTCTTAAACCGGTAATAATTATTTTTCAACATTAAATTCAGAAAAATTATCCTTTATAACCAACTCTATATTTTTTTATAAAACATGATCCTCATTGTGATATTTCATAATTAATTATAATAGATACTATTGCACAAACACCTAAAATAAAACAAAGTAAGTTCTTCTATCCAAAACTACTAGGTCGAAATCCATAAACTCATTAACTAAAGGGTCATGTTACAAATGTAAAATGGTTAATGATAATGATGTTTTTTTAATAAAATCATTATATACTTTTTTTCATTCCTAGGATAGTAATGAATCATGAAATCAAAATCCTTGATATAATCCAACCATATTCTCTACCCCATATTCGTAATATTTTTAAGTAAATATATACTTAAAACTTTTATGATCAATATATATTTCCTACTTTTATACATAAAAATTGTGCCACAACATTTTCAATTAAAAAACCATATAAGCTAATTACAAATCATGGGTAGAATAATTTTTCTTATAAAGTTTTAATTGACATGAATCATGATAAATTACCAGATCATTTTTCATCACAACACATCCAATTCCTTTTAAATAAGCACCCCTGTAGTTAAAAAATTCACCATTCATGGAGGGAATGTCAAAAACTAGAGCATTCACTGCTCACCTTTTTAGTTCCTAAAAAAACGTCAATTAATTAGTCTAGATTAATTTAACTCCCTTTCAATATAACTTAGTTAGTGGTCTATACAACCAAATAATGTTTTTGACAACCCACCAGTAATAAACCACCAATCCAAGAAAACTAAGAATATCTATGAAATATTTTGGTCATGTTAATTCTTCAAAAAATTTATTTATAGTAGGGTCTATATTAATTCCATATTTGGAGACAATATGTCTTAGGAAATAAATTTGTTTTATCCAAAATTCACATTTTCTAAATTTTATAAAGTGTTTATTTTATTGTAGGGTATTTAAAATAGTTCTTAGGTATCTTTCATGTTCCTCATGAATTTTAGAACATAAACTTATATCATTTATACAAACAACCAAACAACTATCCAAGAACTCATGGAAATTCTATTCATTAGATCCATAAATAAAATTGGTGAATTAAAAAAACCTAAAGGGCATAACTACAAACTACTAATGATCATATCTAGCCCAAAATTTTTTATTAATAAAATATACCACATTCACTTTAAAATGATGGCACCCTAACCAGAGATCAATATTTGAAAAATACTATGATCCCTAAAGCTGATCAAACAAATAATTGATATGAGAAAAATGGTATTTTTTCTTAACAGTGGTGTTATTAAAAAAATTGTAATCAATTAAAAGCTTCATGGAACCGTATTTATTTTTAAAAATTTAAATAAGTTAAATATAAGGTTAATTACTTGGAGAAATAAAACATTTATCTAGAAACCCCTATATTTTTTTTCAATTCAAAAAGTTTTACTTGTTCTATTTGATAAGGGGTTTTAAAATTGGATTAGTATTAGGAACTAATTCAATAGTAAACTCTACCTCTTGACCAAGAATAACACAAGGAAAATAATTAGGAAAAACATCCATATATTCATTAAATATTAGAACATAACTAATTTTAATATTTTTATTATTTTCAATAATATGATAAAAGTAACTTTCACTCCCATCTCTAATCAATTTATCAACTTCTTGGTAGGTTATCAAAGGTACGAAATAATTGAAAAACATTAATATCTCTGTAATCTATCTTATCATCATAAATTTAAAACCAATCTATTCAAAACATAATATCAAAATATACTATGGGAAGTTCAATAAGATTTTTAGGAAAGACTATCCCACTAATAATAGTATGGATATTCCAATTAATCTTGATTTCTTTAACATTTCCACATTGAGTTTCCACCAAAATATCTATCTTACCTTCATTAGGTGATATTAAAAATTCACTTCTAAATTTATTAGATATGAAGGAATGTGAAGATCCGGAGTCAAATAGGGTATTGAAATAATCCTATTAAATAATAAAGATACATATCACCACTTCATTTAATGACCCAACATCAACCGTAGATGTTGAAAATAATTTTTCCACACCCTTTGGTTTTCAATATTGATTATTTACACAATGTGTAACTAATTAGGAACATATGTTAGCATAATTGACCAATTAATTGAAATTAAAACACCTCACTACTATATTATTATCTTTTCCACCATTCTTGGATTATGTGTAACCCTTTTCTTTGTAGTTACGAGCCATATGACCCAACTTATGACATTGGTAACACTTTATAGAACCAATTAAACATCCCTTGAAATGTTTTTTAACAAACATGGAATATGTTATGGGAATTATTCAAAACATATTTGATGGTTTATTCTCCATTTAATTCGACCTTAATTATTTATTATGTTTTTTATCTCAAGATACATGAGTGTTTGAAAAATCCATCTCAACTTTATCAGGAAAACAAATAAATTTCTCAGAACATTTAAATTATCATTCTAATAAATCTCTTCATAAACTTAGTTTAAAATGAGAGTAAAATATTTGAGTTTAAATATCAATTTCATGAAGAAAATATCGTACATACCAATCCATTCTTGTCAAATTGGTATCATAGGAAGACACAAAATATTCATATTTCTACCTTAATTCCATGAATTGTTTCTCCATTATATATCAAGAAAACTTAAGGAAATAATTATCTAGAAAAAAATTCTTAAATGTTTTCCATTCCATAGCATCTATATCATATTTCTATCTGGTATTATTAAGAAGAGACCATCATCATTCAGTTTTTCCTTTAAAATAATAAATGGAAAGGGTTACCTTTTGACATTCCGAATATCCCCTTGAATTGAAATATCTTATTTAAATAATTAATCCATACATTTAATACTACTAGCTCAAAATATCCATCGAGTACTGGAGGATTTTCTCTCATAAAATTCTTTAATCTGTTCGTGTTCCTTTTTTGTAATTCTATATTATCTCTAGCAAGAATTCCACCACCGTTTATAGATTGTGACAACTAAACCACAACTATAACAAACTACTTTATTCTAAATATAACCATCATAGGTTTCTGATTCAAGAGGATATCACCCCATTTCTTCCTTCCTACTATATCCTATATGTTTCCTCTATATAGGTCTATTTTAAAAAATATATTTTAGATAAAGAAACATGAAAATATTCAAAATATATATCATCTTTAAAATCATGTAAAATAATTTAAGGGTATTTTGTTATCGTCATCCTTACACCAAAAGTTATCAAAACACTAATTTTATACAAAATATAAGGAGATATCCTTAATAATAACATATTATTGAGTATTTAGACTAGGATTTACTTTACTTCATTCCAAAAGATATTTTAGGTTTAGAGTCATAGAGATTTAAGATAAAGCTATTACATAGTAATCCTATACATTACATGTGAAGACCTTTACTCAGTATCAATTTTCTTATATAAAAAACTCTGTAAAATAAAATATGATTTATTTTCCAGAAAATTATTCAAAATTTTTATCATGAATTCATCAATGTCCCTACTCATTCATAAAACATGAGAATTTGTTTTAAAATATTAAATGCGCATGAAAATCTTAGTAAGGGACATAAAAACAAGAAAACTATTAGTCGAGTGAAAACATGAAAACCCATGAAAAGTTTAACTTTATCTAAATTATAATGAATAAATGAAATAAATCATTTCTATATAAAAATAATACACACTTTTTTCTTAAAGAAAAACATTAAAATTCATAGCAAGAAAATAAAAACCATTTTGAAAATAACTGGTGCCTAGTTAAATCAATAAAGGAAACCTCCTAAATAACTCACTCCTTTTTTAAGACAATCAACACTACCCAATAAATTGGAGTTCTATTTGGGTTCACCCATTATATAATCATTATCGGGCCCACCTGGTGCTATCTAGGAACACCCAACATATAAGTTATATCAGGCTCACTCAGAAGCTATAATGGGGATCAAACCATCTTATAAGTTGTATTGGGATCACCTATTTCCCATATAATGCTCAATTAACATATCAACGAACTTATTCTTTCACCTTTTCATCACAAAACCTTTAAAACACATTTTGATATCAAAATACACTTTTTATCTAAAAATAATTTTTTATTACTAAAATACCCATGAAAATGGAAATAGGGGTTTTGTTATATTAAAAGATAACTTTAAAAATTATATAGAAAAACTATCTTTTAACTTTAAGTAACTTCAATTAATTTCATCTTATATAGAAAATAATTTTGAAGGAACCTTTCTTGATGAAAATATCCTTTCAATTTTAAAAATAGTTATTTTAAAAAACTATGAAATTTTAATGGAAAAATTGTATTTGAAAAGAAAAATATATAATTGAAAATTAATCTTCAACAAAAATATTATTCATGATGTTTTGAAAATCTATTCATTTTATATATGTTAATAAAACATTCCTTTCATACTTTTATCAAAAAATTAATAAAGTACCTCATTTGGAAAAAGAAAAGAACATTCATTTCAAACCATTTTTTTAAAATTTATCATTTATAAAAATTAATTTAACAAATAATATTAGAATATTAAGAAACTTATTTAAATTTTTTTTAGAAAATATATATGGAATAAAAAGTGATTTTTATTAGAAACTAGAAAAGATGATTTTAAAAGAATGTCCCTTACATTGAGTATAACTTGTCACATATGTTCTTCATCTTCATGAATAATAAAATTAACTTAAATATTTAATTTATTAATAACATTTTATTATTTTATTATTCCTATTATATAAATTATTACCATGTAATATACAATTACATAATCATTTAAGTTCACATTGAACGTTTCTAACGATATTCAGCTCATACGTCAAAAATGAATTCCGTAGGTTGATTGAAAATGATCAAAGAGATTACTATTCCATAACCTCAAAAATAATAATTATGAAATAATTATCACTTTTATAAATCATTTATACTTTTAAATCCAACCATTAAATGTGGTTATGAAAAATGAACTAGGTTACAATCATAGATATGGTTGGTCATACATACACATGAGTAAAGTTTCCATTTTCCAAAGATCATTATGGAAAGAAGGTAAGTATTATTTTATCTTTAAAGAATGATCATAATATAATAAATAATTTATTAATTTTTTAAATTTACTTATATATATCATTCATGTGATTTGGTGATGAAAACAAATCGCTTTGATTCGTGGATGTGGTAATCCACACATACACACGAACGATGTTGTCATTTTTTAGTGAATGGAATGGTGAGAAATTAAATGATATATTATCTTTTCATAATAATTAATATGCCATGAATATAATATATAAACTTTAATTCCATATTTATAACCATCTGTGCGATGTATTTATGGAAAACTAATTACATATATTCGTGACGCGGTAGTCAAACTTACACCCAAATGATGGATACCTTTCCCATTTGATGGATTTTGGAGATGGTTATAGTTTATTACCATAAAAAATAAAAAATAAGTATATTTAGGATATTTTTTTTATTATTTTATCATGTTTGAATAATATTTTATAGAGGTGAAATAAGAAAAAAACTAAAACATGAAGATAAAAACTATACATCTTCTTTTGAAAACCTCCATTGATTAACACCTTAAGCCCTCTAACGTAGTTGTTATGCCTAAAATAAGACCTATATAATTAGGGGTGGGATTATAGTAAGTTATTTGGGTAGTTATTATCTAAAAAAATTGTTTTGAAATGTGAAGTATTGATGATAAGAGGTTTCATTTTATAAGATAGTGTAGGGGAACTCTTGAAATTCCTCAAAATATTAAATTAATATAAATTAATATTTCATTCAAAATTACTAAAAACTGATTTATTTAGAATATAAGGTGATTATGTGATTAAATAACCTCGTAAAATAAAATTTATACAAGTTTTCACTATTTTTTTATCCTTATATTTTGATTTTAACCCTTTATTAACCGTTTTTAAACTTACCATGTCAACATAGTTGTTTATACGTTAAGGGTCAATATATGTACAATAAATGGAAAAATCTTATATATAAACCATGGTTGATATTATAAACCATATATTAGTCACTTGGATGAATCTAATATTTTTAGTAATTTTATATCATTTAAAAAAATTATTTATTATAATATAACATTCACTAGTGGAAACTCAATCTTTACCAATAGTTTAAAACTATTGGTAAAGGTTGGAAAACTATTGGTATGAACTTACCAATAGTTTTCCAAACAGTTGGATATTGAGTAATGTGGATAGATATATCCCAACGGTTCTTTGATAACCATTGGTATATGGCTTCAGAATAAAATATATACTAACAATTTGAAACAGTAGGAAAATATAAAAATTAATGTCTATACCAATGGTTTGGAAACTATTGGTATATAATTTTTTTCAATGGTTTATATGAAAACTTTGGTAAAGGTAAAGGTAAGGATTTATACCAATGGTTTACATGAATACATTTGTATATGTTTGGTTTTCACAATTATTCTAACAATTTTAAACTATTGGCATAGGTTTTTTGCAGTTCCTGCAGCAGGCCCACCTCCCCCTGTGCACCTGCAAAAATTACCAGCAATATGCAATACATAATTCTGAATACACATGTACAAAAAGTACCCGAAGTTTATAGAATTAACACATAACTAATACAGAATTCTGAATACTTATAGTTCTGAATACTGACAGTTCTAAAAAAACACATAAAAAATTATGAATACCTACAAATCAGTATTTAATTACTTGGTACACACATACAGAATACCTGCAGTTATGTATTTAATTACATGGTACACACATACAGAATTAACATGATGTATATTTTTTTGAGGGAACAATATAACCAAAACTCCCTTTTTATTTCATGCCTCTCATTGGAAACCACGTTCATTTGGGGATGTGAGCATGAGGTTGAGTGTGACACTAGATCATATCTAATGGTTTAGGTTAGGGTGTTATAAAATGGTATTTTACAATAGGTTTCAATAATTTTTTTCATCTTGTTACCTTGATTTTTAAAAGGGTGTGCTGGAGATAGGATTGTTTGGACTTGAGAAGGGGAACAGTTTCAGTTCCTAACTATAATGTTGTTATTGATTTTCAAGTCTCATGAATACGTGAATTTATATTCTTTATTTTGTATGCAACATTTGATTTATGTTCATATTTAATGATGCACATGATATTGATATATTTATTTTAGGGATTTGGTGTCTGTTCATGTATCTTTTGAGGATTGTAGGATCAAATTCCATATTCATGCAAAGTCTTGAGAGAAGGAAAAACATTTTCCCAACATTAGGCCACATCATGAAGAAAAATGGGTTAAGTTTTACTTAAAGTCACACATTACATTGAATGTGGTCAATATCAATTTGATTAAAATATTTTCAGGGAGAATTTGGTCCATCTATTTTTGGTATATATTCCTCTTAGGATGTATTGATTCTCGATGCATCATTACGACTTCCAATATAGTGGTGATAGAAATAATCATCTTAGTTTTGAAGGTTTACTCATATCCCTTCCCTTTGTATGGTTCACATGCTGATGTGGTTGAGAGTCCAAGAAAAAATGATGTATTATTGATCAAATATGGAGGAGGATATTGTAAATTCAAGTTTATAACTCATATATGAAGAATCACCTGCCTCAATCCGGATTAATTAGATAATGGTTATTGGTTTTGATTACTCCCGGATAAATTTTATATTTTTCCATGAATTTAATCTTTCAACATAATAACCTAGAAAGAGATTTTCATTATAACGATTATAACACTTGTGTTCCCTATAGTATAGTGATGGGGGAATCATATACTATGGGGTTAAGGAATTCTATAATGTTGAAGGATTTAGTTATGTTGTTACATTTATCAAGGTATTGGTTGGTGTTTAAGAGAGGGATCTTGGTTAGGATTCTGTGACACATATCATTTCACTAGTGATGGGTATTGAAACAAATGGGAAGTTCCAGCTGTCTTTATTGATTCAATGGGGATGGATATTTACTTGATTCATGAGGGATATCACACTCTTAAATTTCAAGGGGATATTCTATGATGACATCAAACATGGTGTTTGTCGGTGGTTATGAATCATTTACATCATCTATTGGGATCACTTTGGGAATTTTCTATCATATTCTAATAGGATAAGATTACACGGTAACATTCTATCCCCAATATACAAAGTAAACATTCATATAATCCTCCATGAAAATACTGTAGAGTAATTCATGGATTTTAGTTTATTCCTTCAAAAAATTATTTTTGTATCCATTTAAATGAGAATTAAGATCCATAGGGGTAATCATAAAGATTAAACATTTATCACATGGAATTAAGGTCCTCATAGTGGTATGAGTTTTAATGGTATAACAATAGGTGAGTATGATGGTATTTGAAGATCACCCATAGGTTCTGTCAGAGATATTACAAGATATTTTTAGTGTGAATCTCTAGAATAGAGAAGTGAATATTCAAAGATGTCCAGAACATGATGGGAAGTTGGTTAGTCGCCAAATATTCCCACAATATCTCATCATTTTTTTAATGTCTTGTTCTCGATCACTCTAGACTATAATGGGAAACTAGAAATAAGTATAACGATGGAACAATGAAGACCTCATTTATCATTGTTATATGGTTGGAAGAAACATCAACTATAAAATATTTTCCTTGGTTGTAAAGGGATCATACTAAATATTATATTCTTTTAGTAGTATGTAAAAATTGGATGGGGATTTGATGAATTCATCTTAAGTTAACCGATCTAGATCATGTGGTTATTTTGGAGTATTTTTCTCATCTAAGAGTTATAGACTCGATCTTGATTTCACTCCCACCTCTAGTGCTAAATTTATATGGTGGAATACCAATAATGTTAACAAATGAGGCATCAAAATTTCCTAAATTGAGAAAATGACATTTTTTGTTTAAATATCATTCACTGTCTTCTTGTTTAATCTTCCACTCATACATGGAATCACTCATTGTTATGTTTTTTATGAAATATTTATATATTCAATGATACTGTAATCGTATTCTAGGAAAATTTATAACATATTCAGTATAAATTTAGAAAATGACCTTTTATCAATGTATTTAAAGTGCCTCTTTTGGATACACGAGGTCTGATTTTATGGGAACATGGATTTCAAACCTAGAATATTAATAGATCTAAGTAAGGAAGATACAATTATGTATCAGTCAGGACTAGAAAATGTGTCTGAAATAAAATGTTTCCTTGGGATTTATAAGTAATAAATGAGGTTCATTCATGATCTTCTTTCCAAGAAGTATCCATTACTATTCACACAAAGAAGGTAGACATGTTTGAATAGATTGAATAATGAATATAGAACTTATTATACATGATGAATAATATGTTGCCAGTATAGATCCTAATATTTCCCAAGCTTGGAGTTGGGTAAATAGTGTATATCAATTCAAATGATGTTATCTCTAGAGCAGTTATGATGCATGGTAAAAATGTAGCTCCTTACATATCTCATTATCTTTGACCCCATGAGTGAAACTGCACCAATCAAAACCTAAGGATGGTAGTGATGGTCTAGAAATTGAAATGGTGATGAAACTACCTCATTTTTGTGATATTTTTCTTCTATATACACTAAAATATTCTATGGTATATCATCCTTCTATGTGACCTAAAAATTATTCACTGTTATTGGGTAGAGTATATATAAATTCTCAAAATCTACACCATCACACCCTGATCTTTCTCCTACCATAAGAATCAATTCAACCCACACAAGAAACAAATCAATGTTATTGATATTTTATGAATCATAAATGTTAGTTTGAAGGTTTTTGGTTCAAAATAGCAAACACTACACCTTAGTATAAGTTGTTTTGTCCTGAGTGTTCTTCGTGGTAAAATACGAAAGGTGGAAAATAGTCATGTCCATAGAGTGGTGCTTGGGGTAGGTAACTAGGTGCATCAACTTGGTAAAACTAACCACACCCATTTCATAGGTAATGGAATGGGGAAATTTCCAGGGATAAGGTGTCACACTATAGGGTTAGTTTTTTCAGGCTAGTGTGTTGATGAGCACCACAACCAAGGCTAGGCCATGGTGGAAGTTGTGTTGGTGGTTGTGTGGAAAATGAAATGATCCTCCCATCTTAGCAGTTATTATCATACGTCAAAAATCAATTTTTTGAAAATTATCTATAAATTCTAGGTATATATGAAATAATATATTTAATAAAACCTTCTCAAATTTTCTCCCCCTAAAGGGATGTCATGTTCTTATTCTATTTCTTGGTTTTTATTAATATATATGAAAGATATTATCTCCAAGTCTTCCATCATTTATATCCTTGATAAACATCTTTACATTATTGTATGAAAATCAATCCACACAATCATTCAATTCTCCACATCATAGATCACAAATAAAAATAATTGGTAATGAGGAGGTTCCACTAATTTTTCTAAAAAAATCATTCTAGAAGTGTCCTTCAACTCATCAATAGACATTAAATTATTCCAATAACTACATACTAAGTTTTCTTTTGGTTATTACTTTACAATTCTTCATTATACAAAATATCTTTTTCCACATAAGACTTCTAAATCATCATGTTTCTAGTTTTGGATGACCTCTAATAATTTTTAAATTACCTTCTAAATATCCTCACTTTCATGTAGCCTTAGATACTTCTTCATCTTCAACCAATTGTTTAACCAATGTCAATTTATTTAGGCAAACAATTAAGAAGTATTTCACAACATTATTATCATTCTAAGAATATTAATATGACATACTATTGTTTTTATTTTTAAAACTCTTCCAGTTCATTGTATATATAACCTCTCATTATATCCTTTTTATGCATACCTTATCCTTATGACCTTACAAACTTCTTCGACCCAAAACTTCTCATAAAATATTTTTTTTGTGTACATAGTTGTGGTGATGATCTAGTCTTATGTTTTTTTAGCTAAATTTTTTTCCTTATATTCTTATTGAAACTCTCTCTTATTTCTTTCTTATTTCCTAGTAATGACATATTGAACAAATGAGAATAGGTTTTATGTCCATTCATTCTACAAACCCAACAAAAATATTAAAACATTGTTCTTCAATATTTTTCCAAGATCTATCCATATTTTTGATGATTCTATCTAGTTTGATACTAATCCACACATTTCATAAGGGGTTGTGGCCTCCATGAAATACTCTACCAATCCATTTATATGAATGCTTTCCTCTTAATTTTCACTGAGCAACCTTGTAACAGTTTTTCTACACATATACTATTAATTATAATTGATCTATCTTGATAATAAAAAGTATAATATTTTACATAATAGTTTAAACCCTTCACTATACTAGATCGAGAAGAATATATATTAACCAGTATAGATTTAATGAAGTCTTTATTGTATTTTTTAAAATCATATTCGATTATGAAACATATTTCTTATGTTTAAGCTAGATCTTATTCTTTTGCAGTAATTGTTTCATCAAATCATATTTTATTCCCCTTAAATACATGGACTTCATTCCATATTCCCAGTAATATATAAAATTCCCTGATCTGAGTAATTCCTTAAATATTTCTACATTTTAATACCAAATTGGATCATGAAATATTTCTAAAAAATAAAGATACTATCCCTTAAATTGACCTTAAACTCCTATTTAAATACAATACGTGGCTAAATATGGCTATTTAACAACACTTACTTTTGGAAAAAATTCTATGCCACCACATCAACTGCATAAAATGTTCTCCTATGTGGGTTGTTTATCTATATGGTTTTTCCTAACCACCTATGTAAATGATTCACCTACATGATGAATCTATGTTGAATTTGTCTTGGATATAAAATAGATTTTTCTAAATTATTTGGCTCTAGGGATATACAATTGGATACATTTCAGTTTCCACTTCTAAGTACATTTATTTATATAGATTTGGAAATTTTATCAAAATTATTACATGATTCAAAGATTTTAAAATTTTAACTGAAACTAACTATGTACCTATTTAGCCAACTTCCTCCCCTTATGAAATTGAGCAAGTGAAAATATTACTTACATGATTTGAAGAATAAAATTTATAACTAAATAGATAAATCATTATACTGAGAGGTTCCATAACTATCATACCTACTTCAGGATAAACACATATTTGTGATAAACAAAGGGGACTAATTTGGAATATAAACAACATAAAGAGGGGAGGGGTGAATAAATAACATATATATTCAGTCACAACAAATCATCAAGTCAAATTTTATTATTTGTAGATAAAGAAATAATGATAATGTGACCTACCTAATCACACATATATTCAGGCATAACAAATCACCAAACATCAAATGTCAGTAGTATCAGTAAAAAATGCAACGGATCAATCTATCTCTCATCACCGTCATCATCTGTCTCATCCTCATCCTCATAGTTGTCCTCATAATCATCCTTTCCCTCCTACATTCCCTCATCCTTACCGTCATACTCCACATAGGCCTACTCCTCGCCCCCTCCTCACCCCCTCCCCTACCTCAGGCTCCTCTTCGCCCTCCTTCTCTGTCTCAGCCTCCTTCTCACCATCGTTATCACCAGGAACGACTTCATCTCGAACAACACTGTAACTTCCACTTGGTGCACCATATATAGAATACATCGAAGAAATATATTTATCACAAGTTGTGATAGCCTCTGGGGGAAGTGTTGGATGTAAAACTTCCATTTGTTTCATAAATGCAGTGTTTGACCTATGAGACTATTTTGTCATCTCTTTGGACCTTTTTTCATCATGTTCTACATGTGCCTTATGCTACTAGAACTCGGTGGCACTATAACTCATACTTGAAGAGATCCAATACTACCTTTAGAATATACTCTTCCCAGGTCAGCAGCGTACTCTTCCAGGGTTCTCATCTCCCCACACCAAATGTAAGTGATCATTTTGCCCAAAATTGTCAGGTTTTTGGGCAACAAGGGCCTCTAAGAAGACTGTTAAAAATATAAATTTATTATTAAGTTAAAAAATATATATTAAAATTTAAAATAAATAAAGTAAAAATTACAATATTCTACTGAGTCGGTTCATTAATCGCACTTCCATATTTTTCCCTTTTATTAAAGTACAACAATTTTTCTTGAGGTACACATCCTTCAATATTCAATATTTTCCTCTATAATGAAATTGAATGTAGGAAAACATAATTAAAAATAGGTTACAAATAATGAATTTCATAACTAAAATTATATGAAAACTTCATAAATAGAATAAATTATGGATGAAACAATATAAAGTTCAAGTTGTAAAGAAATATTATAAATAAATGTTGTACCTACTTCCTCTCATGATCCGACATCATATTATGTCCCAATGTGTGGAGGTATTTTTTCGAATTAGTTTCTTTTAATTTCTTCCAGATGATTCCTAAATAAAATTCATTAATACAAAAGATATTATTAATGATAAACATGAAAATTTCCATTTAAATGCCTCAAATGTGATTAATACCTTAAACTGGATAGTCATCCAATGAGTAATCATTTCCCGGTACTATTCTATCGAACAATCATCCACGATAGGTACCACCTATAAATCTATACCAACTCTATCATGCCATCCAATATACAACACATTCATATAGGCCCTCCAAATATCACCTAACTCCTTTATACATGGTGTCCATGCACCCTCGCCATCAAGGAAATTAAACTGAAGTTGACAAAAAAATATTAATTAATGTAAATACAAAAATAATATATTTCATTACATAAAGGAGATTTTTTATCCATATCTAATCCAATTAATTATCCTTGAATTCATTTGGAAACTGTCTCTGTGAGAGTGGGTTAACTAGAATGATGTCACAATATTTGGAAAGCATCGCTAAAAAACATCCACATTGTTGCCCTATTTTTTTCAATCATTTGATTGTCTTTATTGTAGTATACCAACAACTGCGTGTGGCGGTTCCACACCACACGCTTTCATGTACTCCCCCGTCCCCACCTCCTATTAGTAGATGTATCTGTTATGAAAGAAAAAAAACTAACAATACATTTTATAATGAAAATAAATAATTGTACAAATTTTTTTGGGTTCTATAAATATACCTGCAGAATTCTGATCAATGGGAACCACTGGATCTATAGAAATTGAAGGAATACCCTGTATAGGTAGAGTGGGTCCCAATTTATGCTCCTTAGGGGCATACTGTAGTGGAGCAGGAGTCGAAGAATATGGAATATAGAAGCTCGAAGAGAAGGAAGTACAAGTAAAAGAAGATGACACAAATAGATAGTCGAATCCATGATATAGATGGGGAGTGGGAATCATCATTATATATGTTAAAGATTGGTGATGAGACTCAGGTGTAAATGGTGGTTAATGCATGGGAGGCCTAAATATCTCGTGTATCCCTAACGACACATTGAGATCAGACTATGAGATAGATGGTATGAATGTGGGAGGGGAAAGGTCTAATCAAGTATGTCAACCAGATTTCCTTACACTCGTACCCCCCCCCCCCTCATACCATAGGCTTGAAAATTACGACCACTACTAGATTCCTCATCAAATAACTGTTTCCTGAGTGGTGGATCCAACAAAAATATTAAAAACAAAATTGATCACATGACATTATATGTTATTAAAATATATATATTTGAAATAAAATAATCACAGTAGTAACAAGTGGAGGAATGACCATCTCATCCATGTGACAGTTGTTGTCCGTCATCTTTTTTCGTCACATCTATTCAATCAGTTTCATTTCCTTCATTTGAAAAAAATACAGAAGTAATAAGAAAATAATAACTAATGTGTAACCCAAAAAATATAAGAGAGGGTATAAGGGGATTTATGGGTTTTGGGGTCAAGCAGTCATGGTCCATAAACCAATGAAATGTTCACCAAGTTAAAAAATTTGGTTTCGTAGGTTTGAATATAGTTCAATTCCAAATTAGAGAATGAAATTAAAATAAGTGTACAACCAAATATTAAAAATTCACATTAATTTTTAGTCAGATACAACATATTTGTAATCAATATTAAATCAATTTTAATAGTACCAACCTTAAAAACCGAATTTGGGTTAAACCAAAATAATTGAGATCATGGATGTATGATTCTATATATTTTCCACCACAACTTCAGGTTCACAGTCAAGAAAATTGAGCTATTGGATTCATCAAAAGTAATAAATGGATTGGTTCCTATGGAAGTATGAATGGTGTCAATTCAATCATCACCATCATCAAAAATATGTCTTATAATTACTTAAATAATGACACCAAATTCAAGTCAAATATGGTCTTTGACATAAAAAACTTGTTTCACCATTGATTCCAATACATATGGTTCATCGGTAGCAAGAGTGTAAGTCATATCAATTACTCAAAATCCAAAATCATCAATAAATGTGCCCTAATTCTTCATCAAATCAAACCATTTCCTTTCATTATAGTGACTCATCCATGGGAGTAATAATCCAATATTATTTTTTTCAATGACTCCATAATAACCTACATTTTTAAATAGAGGTCTAATATCTAATACACTGGCATAACAGTCTATTGTGGTAGTAACCATAACACCATATTGTTGTGTTCTCATGTTATTTTCTCGTTTAGTGATAATAAATCTGTACCCATTGATAACAATTGATTTATAGTCATGGAACATGGTATTAGGACCAAAAGCCAAAGAAATTATTTCCTCAAAGACATAGTTATTAGAAAAAATCAATACCTAAAATATAAATGAATATTAAACTTAATTAAATATTGATTTGATTATTTTAAACAATAATATTTTTACCTTTAATTTTAACTAAGCAGAAAACTCTTTGCTATGAAAAGTCTATCTCCTTCTCAAAGATAAATAATGATGATTTCTATTTATCATGACTTTATGTTCCCTGCAAGTAAAAATGAGAATATTTTAACAGATATTTTAGATATACATATTCAATTTACTTACCTGATGTAGTCATTTAACTAATCTTAGTTTAACAAAATTGTGCGATGTGCCATCTTCCACTCTTCAAGTCTTAATGCCGTTAATGTATATGATCCATGAATTCCTCCTATTTGAGGAAGTGATAGAAAATTGGGTTTAATTTGATCATACTATTCTTCTTAATTTCTCATTAGTTTTTTCATTCTTTTAGTAAGATCAGACAAATACATAGAGCAAAAATCCAGACATTTTTGGGCCATGTAACCATTCATGATAGAACCTTCGGGATGAGTCTAGTTTTGGACATAAGACTTTAATGTGTACATAATTATTATAGTTGGATATATCCAAAAAAAGTAAATAGGTCCATCGAGAAGTATTTCAGTTGGAATATGGACTGTTAGATGTGACATACATGTGAAAAATGATTGAGGAAATAGTCTCAAACATACACAAAATTAATGGGGCATCTACCAACATTTTTTGCATTAAAGACCTAGAAATATTCTTTGAATAGAGATCTCTAAACAAATGGCACAACCAAATAACAACCACCCTTACATTATTTTACAACATATTATAGATTTTTATTGGAATCAACTGATGTATAAATATGTTACAAACATGGGTCTTCAAAGATTTTAGCTTCAAATCTATTCTGTTGACCCATTTAGAATTGTTTCTTGAATAGACATCAGGAACTTTAATAGTATCTAGAACTTCCAGAAATAATTTTTTTCTATAGGTTTCATCACATAATAATCACATAGACCTTTACATTTATTTTCATGGATATGTATAGGATGCAATTTTGGTCTGATTCCCCAATCCACCATGTCACATCAAGATCATAAATCATATTTTGTATTTCCATTAACATTTAGAAAAATCAAAAGAAATATTTCACATGTATTCTCTTAAATGTACATTAAATCTATGAAATTGTGTAAAAAATTGGTTGAAAATAAGGAAAATAAAAGAAGATACTCCTCTTCTTCCATCTGTAACAGGTTTCAGTGGAAACATTCTCTCTCTTTCCTGATTGTATTTGAACTTCCCGAATGAAAAAATAAAAAACGTTCAATTAATTAAGCACATCAGTTAAACACATATTATGAGGTGGATCATTCGTCACTATGGTATTGTCAAATCATCCATGATTATTTCTATAAGGATGGTCCATTGGAAAGAATCATTGATGTCCCATAAAACTGAAACTACAATGATGTTTTAGTCTTCTAGATAATGTATTCTTCATAAAAATAGAACATGATAGTTTTCCCATTGTGCTCTATCCAAACATAATTATATAAGTACTAAAATCGTTGATCATCCACATAAGTGCATAACACATATGAAATATGTCTTTTGAACATGCATCATATCTGTGCACACCCACATCCCAAATAAGTTTCAACTCTTTTATTAAAGGTTAAATGTATACATATATATCATTTCCAGGATCAGAAGGTCCATATATGATTATAATCATGAAAGTGAATGGTTTTTTCATACACAACCATGGGGAAAGGTTATAAATGTGTATAAAAACTGACCATGTTTTGTGGGAAGTAATAATATTCCCAAACAGATTAAAACTGTCACATGAAAGACCCAACCTCACATTACACACGTTAGCTGAAAAATAAGGATATTGAGCATCAAATCTCTGCCATGAAAATCTATATACAGGGTGAACCAACTCATCAGTAGTCTTGCTTCTCTTGGTATCATGATATCTCATTTTTATTGATATTTCATTAAACATAAAAAGATTTTGGGGTCTGGGGATCAATGGAGATTTCCAAATTACTTTCTATGGAACACGAAATGGTGTTCTGTCAGCTTTTGGCTTCTAGTAGAATGTGCCGCATTTTATACAATCATTTCATTCAGTAGTTTCCTCCCAAAATAAACTGCAATCTTTCGGGTAAGTATAAATTTTGTTTTTTTTTTGAAAATCCAAGTTCCTCAACTAACTTCCATGCCATATAGTGGTTTGAGGGAATATCTGCATTATCTGTAAGAATGTACTTCAAGAAGGTAAGAATATAATCGATGGCAGTATTAGAAATCCCATACATAGTTTTCCTATGAAATAATATGATTAAAAATTATATCCTTTTCATTTTACAATATTATCGATATATGAGAGTTTTGGAAGCATTATTCAATGTTTTCACCCTAATAACATCAACATTTTCATTAGAGACATCATGTGTTCTCATATTGAAGTCTTATTAGGTCGAAATCCTTTCTTTTTCATGATGATGAATAAATGGAAACTGGTCATATAAAAAATTATTTAATCCATTCCCCTCATTTGGATCATCACCATTTTGAGATTTCATTTTCTCCCCATTGTGATACCACAGATAGTAGTTTTCTTGAAAACCATATTTTGATTTGTGGTATCTGACTTCTTCATGGCTCAACTATGGTCTTCCAACAAAATTGTAACATGGTAAGTGTATGTGACCACTATCTGAAGCATTTTTAAATGAAAAATCAAAAAATATCTCCAAATTGTTTTGTAAATCACTTGAGATCCGATTGGTTTCATATATCAAACTTCTATCCATTATGTATAAAAATTGTTATAAGTCATTTCATAAAAATGAATTCAATAATATTGAAGTTTACTAAAAAATATGTTTACGTAAATGGGAATTGTACACTTTATATTAAAACATAACTAACACACTACTCTATATGATAATCATAATATAAAAGATAAAAATACTATATTTATAACAAAATACTAGAAATTAATATAAATACGTGATATTGGATTAAATTATAAATATAATACCATGAAAGTTGTTCATATTGAGAGAACATATATAAATTATGGGATAATTTTGAGAGTCTGATACATATTGTATCTTAGAGAAGGAGTGATTTTGAATCCATGATTTTTTAAAGGAGAAAAATCCCATTATTCTCAAGTATTCCATGAACCAAGTAATAACTTGATCACCTGAGATATGGAGAGTGTTTTGAGACAAAAAAAATGTTCAAGGAAGGTTTTGAATATCTTGGAAGAACTATAAATGAGTGTAAAATATCATGTACACTTTTGGAGTAGAATTATTCAGGAGTTGAGTAAATTTTAGATCGAAGAAATTTTATATTTTAGCAGATTATTTGAGTGATATTCATAATATCTATTCTGAGTAAATGGGAAATATAATATGAAAATGGTGGTAAAAAGTTCCTTAGGGATTCAAACATCATGTTCATACATATAAATAATGATCCAAGAAATATTAAATTAAATTAAGAGGTGTTGGATGTCATAAGATGAAGGTTACATGGGGAAAAGAAGCATGATTCCATGTACATAGAGATTCTGAATGAGTTTAAAGAAGTGTATTTTTTAGGATTAAAACAAGGAAGCACCTGATTCTTTGGGTGAATTTAATGAGAATACAAAACAAGGATTGATGGAAGAATAAATCAAGAATATTTTTTGAAGATTTAAAATCCAAATTATTTCCTGTTACTGAAGATCATAGAGAATCCATATTTTGAATATGGAAAATTATACTCAAATGATATTTTGTGTCAACTTATTACGCAAGTTGAAAAAGATGAAAGTAGTGGATTTTGAATGAACCTGCATAAACTGTGTTAGAATTATGAGATATCAATACATCATATATCAAATAAATAGAGACATTTTAAAGGCATGAGACATTGAAGGATAAAAACCATGTTGTTCTTGGGTATTCATAGATTTTAGGAATAACTATACCACTTGAGATATTTAATGTATAGTGTATTGAATTCAAAATTCAATATATACAGAATTAAATTCTGTATAACACATACAATATTGAATTAATAATTTAGAAGGTAATTAGATTTGAAGATTCACTAATACTCTTCCTATGATTATGGGCTCTATCTCCCCCATCCATATCCTCTATATAATGTTTAGACATGGGAAATTAACTAACTACTATTTTGTATATACCAAAATGATGTGGGTTGTAACAACATCGATCTCACCCTATCAAGTATGAATAAGTTTTGTAATAATAATCTAGTTCCTTTCAAGGAAGTTAATCTTATTCAAGTTCCATTTATTGGTATTGAGTCATTAGTTCAACTCAAAACTAGGAATGAGGTTAGGGTTTTGAAAGTTCACCTATGTCTTTCACTGATAATCTGTGATGGAATCGAATACCACTAGGCATTCCATTGGAGTTATAAAATCTTGTCACATATAACGATTCATATGGTGGGGAGCTCCATGATTATTCAGGAGGAATCGATTTAGGACACTATTGTGTGTTCAGTTGGACAATTGAAGTGATTGTGGTATTGAATTTGGGTGGCAATGAAATTTTGGATCATCTAATGGTGTTCATGGCTGGACTTGTCCTATAGTGTTCCTTAGGTCCACCTCCACAGACCTAAAATACTACCAAATAGTAGTGACATACTAAAACATACATTGGGTATACTTGTCCATAATTATTATAACCATTAACAACAACTTATTAAATAACATCATTAGTGACAGATAATCAAAGAACACTAATAAAGTGTAGAACAAAAATAGAAAACAAATCAAAGTGAACTTATTGGGTATACCATGCAATAGACTGCACATACCTCTCATTTAGGCCAAATCAAAAAAGAAAACAGGAAAAATATATGCATAACATTAAAACTAAGACATTACTTACATATTCGAACTGTAGAACTAAAAAATTGAATGATTGAAGATGGATCTATCGGGAGGATGAAGTCTGACAGCCGACAGTAATGAGAGAGCTTCAGGAGAGATTCGGTTTAGGGCTGCAATCGTGCAAACGAGGAACTTGATCTATTCTATATTTTGAGGAAAAAATTTCCCATGGTTTTAAAAACCTGTTGGGAAATATAGTCTTTACCAACCGTTTTTTAAACCATTGGTATATATTATAAAAATAGAGGCTTTCCCAGCAGTTTAGTCAAACCATTAGGATTTGTTGTTTATGAAAACAGTATACCAATGGTTTGAAAAAACCATTGGGGTTGTCCTCCTATAGTAATGGTTTTATATAACCTTTTGTATGAAATTGTTGGTATAGACCTTGTTTCCACCAAAAATTAATGCCAATTTTTAGAACTATTTGTTACATTATTGTTAATAACACCAAGAAAAAAAAGTAAAATTAGAAAAAAAATATTTTAATAAATCCCAAAAATTTTATTTTAATATATAAAATTCATGTATCACATTAATTATCTAAAAATGTATTTATTTAAATATTTATCATATAATTTATTTGATTTTCCATTAATTGAATAATTACTGCATCGGTGTTGTGTAAGTATTTAAGGCAATTATTTATTCACTAAAAATTAAAAATAAATTACCATGAAAAAGATAAATACTTTATATTTCAAAATTCTATTTATTACTGAACATATAGTCTAGTTATTCTTAAATTAAAAATATTATATTTATTAGAAACAAGAGTGTGACATTTTTGACTTCTTCTCAAATAAAATATTTTAAGGTTATAATATCATATGAAAGGAAAAAAGGACTTATATTGTAACTTTGTATTATTATGGATATGATATACTCATTAAATAAAATTTATGTATGTTTTATGGTAATTTTATAGTGCTTATCATTTTATTTTTAACCCTTAATTACCCAATTTACACTTTAACATGGTTACAAAAATTACTAAGGTTGCTATTCATTTTGACTAAAAAATAAAAGGATCCTATTCACCTAATTTGGGATACTATATTGAAAATATTGAATCTATTTTTCAATATTTAATACACATAAGTATAATAATTTAATTTAAAATCAAATCGAAAAAATGTGATGATAAACATTTTTTCAGAAAATAACCCTTTAAAAATATAAAATGTCTTTATGCTAAATTCAAGTGTAAAATATAATTCAAAACCCATAATTGGATTATTTTAAATAAAAAGGGACTAATTAAATTTTATAACTAATCCAAAACATAATTTGACTTTTTAAATACAATTTTTAATAAAAATTAGCCTTTTTACTATTCATTAAAAATCATTATTTTCAGAGAATTCTCAAAAATTCATACTAATATAATATTGAAACGATGAATTTAAAAATTAAATTACTTTTTTCAAATTAAAATTTAATTATTTGAAAATTATACTATAAAATAAAACTTTATAAGAAGTCATTTTAATAAAACTATTTCACATTTTGACTTTCAAAATTAATCAATATATTTATAATGAATATAACTATCTTATTCAAGAATAATAACAAAAATAAAAATGATTAATTTAAAAATTACCTGGGTTTTTACAATCATGATTTATAAAAAACTCTTATTAGTCCATGTTTTTTATAATAAATTTCATCCTGTTCTATACTTTCTCATGTGCTTATGATCTAACCCTTAATGACATATTGATATGATTTCCCTTATTAATAATTTGAGCTTAACTATTTATTATGTTTTCATTACCCATGTTATTTAGATAAGTATAACTCATAGGAAGTTTAGAAGGTAATCTAGAAGGGTTTTATTATAGATAAATGTTCACAGGTGTTTTAAAATAAATTGCTTATATAGCTAGTCCTAAAAGACACTAAAACAAAATGTTCTCCGAGTTGTGGGAGATTATTATGAGATGTAACACTAATGTGAAATTTTTGAAAGATTATCTTCTATCATCTTTATTGGTATCAATGTGAATTTATAAAAGTATGTATTTTTATCATCAGACCCAGGAGTACGGTCTTGGGGTTCATCAGTTATTATCAATGGATTGTTTAGTTATTTTGGGGATTAGTTTAGATATTTTATTAGGATAAGTCAATTTTAGTAAAAACCATATTGGTAATTTTATGGTATAATACTAATTATAGGATAACATCTTGAAGTTTTGGTAAAGTAGAGATATTTTTTTCTCCTAGAAATTACATATATGTTTTGAAACTATAATTCGATGTAATATATGTTGAAAATATACCTAGTTTTAATAACCCTAAAATGGTTGGACTGGGTATTAACTTGGTCATCACTTGGTGTATGAAAAAATTCCTAATTGCACACCTAGTTTGAAATTCATGAGGGAAATTATATTGTTAATTCACATTATCTCTAAGTAAATGTTTTGTAGTATTTGAGTACGTTGTTAACTAATTAGGTTAGAGAACCTAATAGTAAAATGACTGTTGATATCTAGTAATTGAATAAATAGAGTCAAAGTTTGATTCAAAAATATAATACATAAAAAAATGGAACATATGGGAACATATATTCATATTGATTTTTTCATATCCTTATTTTGGGTATTATAATAACCTTTTTTATATAATTTTTTTAAATAGAAACATGAAAATAAAGTTGATAATGGTATATATCTAGACACCAATATCTCTTATAACCTAATAATAAAGCATATTTAAATGGTTTAGAATATTAATATATTACTTTTATGATGTAAAAGGTGAGTTTCCTAGAATTACCTAAGGTAGTGAGGTCGACATATTAATAAAAATAATTCTTAATACTCTTAGATTTTTATTATTGAGTGATATTTATCAATTATATTCTAGTTTCTAAACAATAGGGTTGGAACAACCAATAGATTGAGAGTGACTCGACCACCATTGTGCAAGCAGTTTGGAATGGTGTGATACATCTTGCACGGTTGATCACCACCCGTTGGATGGACTGAATCCGTGATCTTCTTGACATCAACTACATAATCACTCATATATATCGTGAAGCTAACATGGTTGTTGATGGTCTTGTGAACAAGGGAGTCAATCAAGACATTTCTTGGATTGATGAACTTCCTGCTAACTTACTACCTTTTCATAATAAAGATTTTAATATGTTTCTGTCTTTTAGACTCTTGTAATTATTTTCCATTATAATAATTGTGCCTTGGTTTTCTGGACTGGCGCCATCTTCTTATAAAAAATCCATGATATTCTAGTATATTCTAAAATTTATGAGTTTTATATGAAACATTAAATGATTATTCTTAAGTATTTTTTCATTATAGTTTTGATAACATATATTAAATGGTATCAATAAATGTAAAAAATGTTTTTATGAAAATGTAATATTTTGGGGGATAAATATTGGAAACTACATGATTGAGGTGTGGATAACTCTTAGGTTTAATATATTATTGATGTTGAGGTAATAAAGGGTTGATTGGTTTTATGAAAATATATTTATATAGTATTTATATAATTATAATTAATAATTTATTTAATGAAAAAGTATTCCATGATACATTTGGTGAAGTTTATCTCATTTTTAATATTATGATATACATTGAATTTTGTGTGAATTTATTATCTAGTGGTTAAAAATTTAGAGGTTTAAAAATAGATTCAACTTTTAGATGAATATATGATTTCATGGTGGTTTAATTCCGTAGAGATTCATATGGTTTCAGGAAAGGTATATTTTAGATAATGTATTATTAGGTTATATATATACTTGAGAATATTAATGTATGAATGATTAGTTCTTTTAGGAAGGATAAGTAACTTAATATGGACCAAGAGGGTAAGTAAAATGTCATATTAGAAGATATATCCCAAATGATAAATGTGATATGAATACCCTCACATAATTTCATTAGTGAGTAATAAATTAAATTGTGAGGATGCAATTTATTTAATGGGGGTAGAATGTGACAACCCAAGATTTAGAAATATATATTTTTTCACTAAATTAATATTATGTTCAATAGCCTTCTCCACATGAAAAACTGATCTAAAATAATCTATGACATATTTATTATAATGAAAATTTTTGAATAAGAAAATTATAGTAAATTAAAAAATATTTAAATCAATTAGAAAATGAATAAAAAATATGATTAGGAACACTTAAAGTTTTAAAAATTCATATTTCAATAAAAGCAGATTTTCTTTATATAGTTTGAATTTTCATTTAAAAGATAAATTTATAAATTTTATAATTTTAATATTACCAAATGAACTTCTTTTTTGAGTTCTACATAAAAAATTATCTTAGGGTAAATTTTTTATATTTTACTAAAATAATTGATTTGAGGTGAATAATACATAATATGGATTTTTCTAATACGGTAGATTTTATAACATTATCATAATTAAATAATAAATTAATGTTTTTTAACTACTTTTTATATAAAAATATATATTAATAAAGTAACATAATTTATTTAAAAATTATATTTTTAAATTTTTAAACCCATATGTAACGTTTTGGAAACATAAGTAATATTTTATAGTAAAAAATATTTCTATTCTCTTATATTAAAAAAATATTTCTCTAAACATGCATAAATTATAATTATAAAAATTTATTTAATATTCTATATCAAAATAATAATATTATTTAAAATTTAAATTTCATTTTTGGGCATAAAATTATTATTACGAAGATTAAAGTTAATGAATATAATAATGGTTAATTTTTTATTTTCAATTTTTTTTATTAATAATATATAATTTATATATAATTAAATAAATTATTAACTTATAAAAAATGAATTTAATATTATTTTTAAACTTTTATATAAATATTTTATCACTCATTCTATTGGTAACAAATACTAAGTAATATTAAGAACCCTAAATGTTAAAAACAACATTTTTCCACAAAATAGTTTATATATATATTAAATGTTTTGATTTGAAAGAAAATTTTATATTATTTTTAAATAAAATTGGATTAAACAGTGGATAAATTTATTTTCATCACAACAAATTTTTTTAAGAGGGGTAATTCTATATTTTTATCAAAACATATATTGCTTAGGTAAAAACAAGTTACCTATGTAAAAATGAAATTGGTAAAATGTAAAAACCTAATGGTAAAAAGTCTAAAAAAATTTAAAACATGTTTTTAAATGAGATTTAGAGAATTTATATACCATATAAGACCCTTAAATCAATTATTTATCACTTTTGTAGCCATTTTCACTTAAATAATGTATTTCTATTGTTGAAAAATAAAGAGTGATCATAGAAGTACCCTTTCTTCACTTATAAAATAGGAACATTTACACCACTTCAATCCATGACTATAATTTATAATTTATTACCAAAAATATGAATATTTTATCCTACTATAAACTTATATAAATTTCATAATACTCTATTCTCAATTATTTATTCTAATCCCTTCATTTCCAAGGAGACTTTCAAGAAAATGGTAAAGGTCCCAACATGATTATTACTTAATCCTTTAAATTTTCTTTTTTAACATTTATCTTACTATAATAACATATCCATAGTAATATAGTGACTTAATTAAAATTATTATATTGATGTTTTATTATATTAATGGAAATTTTTTTTACTCCTCTCCATCCATTTAAAAAAATAACTTCAATCATAAATTTTTGCGGATTACCACCTCCACGAACATACATCTTTTATTTTTCACCACTTATTTTTTTCTAGTTATAAGTATGGAATTGAATAATAAGTGTGAAATATATAATATCATTATAATTTTTATGATACAAATTATAATTCTCCTTTATTCTCTCTCATTAGTTGGGAAATGAATATGATAACCATGCGTTGTATGAATTGTCGCCTCCCCGAACTTACGTTTTTCATTTTTCATATATATTTACTTATTTATAAAAACCTATTAATATATAATAAAAAACCTTAAAACATATAAATAATATCATTATTAATCTGTTATAATGATATTATGTCAAAATAAGTAATTTCTTAAACATACTCACCCATCGAATTATGATATATTCATGTGTGGGTCGGTCTAACCCCCTACATGAAGAATGATATAAAAATATATCATATATGAATATGGGAAAATAAATAATAATATTATTATATGTTAATAATACAATCATTATTGTTTTATGGTTTTTTAAAATCTATATTATGTACTCAACTTATTATTAAAATATCATTTTTGATCTCTAAAATTACTGTATTAAGCAGACATAGATTCCATTTTCACACACCATAACTAAATAAATAATGGAATGAGATTATATATTTATGAATAAATGTAAATTATCTATTAAATCCCCTTAAATGATATAGTAATGACTAACTTTGAAATATTAATGAAGAACAACACTACTATTACAAAACTTGTTCAAAACGATCATGATAACTCACACCCAATATTGAATATAATTTATAAGAAACTAATATAAATGTATAGAATAATTGTAAATGAGATTTATAAATTGATATAGATATTAATAATCTTAATAAATAGGTTATTAAGAAAATAATTTTTTATACAAAACATTCTTGTTCTTCAGTGGAAGTTGGATATTTTGGTAATGGGTTCTTATCTCAAATTTAATTTCTTGAGAAATATTTCTTATTATATACCATGTTTTATTTATAATGTAGTATCTAATTCCCCTTTAATACTTTGTATCATGATCTAATCATTATTAATGATATTAAAATTTTCATTGGAAATCATATACTTTAAGGGGTTTTGATTCAAAATTTTCTAATTTCAAACGGGTTTCTTTGTCTCATTTTCAAATCCATGAGAGATGTTTGATATTTCAAACCATAATTTTAATTATACAGTGTATTAAATAATCAATTTAATTAAATTATGATTTATATCATTACTTTCATGATATTATAATTTCTATTTCAAGTTATATCTATTATGTTCTTTGATTATTATGTTAATAATACCATATGGGTTTTTATTAATTGAACTCCCTCGTTGAGTTATAATTAATTTTATTTAAATTATTTATTCTAATATTTATTAGTTCCCCCATAAAAGTTTATTCTCTAAAACCTTCTCTTTTCTTCTTTTTAAATTACACTTTTGATTCAAATCTTCCCCCTTGATGAATTTTTTACTTATAAAGAGTATAACATTGTTGAGAATGATTTTGATCTTCTTTAATGAAGATTTCTCATCCCTATCCATATTTTATTTTTCTTCAAATTTCATAATTTTTTTAGAAATATGATATGTGCTATATATTATGACCTTTATATTTCCCTTATTCTATTTTAATGTTTTCGTACTCTTTATACAATGTGGGTTTTTAAAAAAGGTATTTCAAAATATAAAAAAGGTTTTCCATCCTTTCAAAAACCATAATTCTCATCTTCCACTCCAAATTATATTTATAAATAGTTTAATAATTTTCAAATATTTAATGTTAGATATTATTTTTAAGAGTAACTGTTTCTAAAAAAATCCACTTCACTTTTTGAATCCTTTATGTTTTTTTCAATGATCCATTATTGAATATTATTTTAAAAAAGTAAAAGTTTTAAAGAAATTTTCACTTCACCCTTTTCCAAACTTTATTTATTTTTCAAGGCTTCATTATTGAGATTTATTTATAACTATTGATTATGAAAATGGATTATTTTAAATTTATTTAATTTGATATTTAAAAAATGACTTTTCAAAGTGGCCCATAACTTCCTCACCTACACCAATGTTAAAATATTTATTTAAACATCTTTTAGAATTTCAAAAAAAAACCTCTTTATATATAATGGAATTATTTAGTTTAAATTTATTTTTTCATGAATCAACCTATTAATTTTCTAACAAAATAATATTTTGGGGTGATTGATTTTTAGGTATCAACCGTTTACATTATTGAGTTCAATTTTGGAGATACCATTTGGAGATGTTGTGAAATAAATTTTTATTTACAAGGGTTATTTATGTTGTGATGAATTGTTATTTTCAATTAGAACTCATACATATGGATTATTTTTGGGTGCGGTTCTATATCTCACTCCAATTAATAGGTTAAGAATTTATATCTCAATATATAATTATTTTAATTGTGTACATTGTTTTGTTCCCAACATGAAGTATGAACATATTTTTTATGCACATTAGGATGTGTTTACTTTTTTTTGTTCATAATAGGAAGAAAGGAAATTTTATGTGTTCACAACATGAAGTGTGTTCATTTTATTTTTTCACAATTTTATAGTTTCTATATGCTAATTTTTGTGCCAGTGTTATTTTTTATACTTTTTTTCAAGGTCTTTGTGTATTTCTAGGTCATATGCCTATGATTGTGATCCATGGATCATGTTAATCATATCATAATTACTTACTATTTTTTGATAGTATATGTTTGTTCATTTGATATTACATTCACTTATATCATAACTTATGGAAAGATCTTATTGTTTCATGTTCTTTTTAATAATAAATTTCTCCCCACCCATGTTTCCTTATATTCTTATGATCTAAACCATGATGAAATGCCGATATGTTTTCTATTACTGAGAGTTTGTGATCCCCATGTATTATGTTTCCTTCCCCTATGTTAATAAGATATGTATAAATTGTGGTAAGTCTAGAATGGAATCTAGACATGAATTGATCTCCCAATTCATGCCTCTATAAAATTTATTAAAATAAAAGGTTAACAGTACAAGAATTATGTGTAACAAGATTACACAATCTATGAAATTAGGGTGTTATAATTTAAAGAGATATAAAGGTCCATCTAAATGAACAATATAAAACATACCCATTTGAAACATCATGCCATCTTCTTAGAATTCATATAAATCAGTAAATAAATAATCATCATGTGTGAAAAAATCCTTCAAGATCAAGTATCGTTTATGCTAGGAACTCTAGAAAAACTCCAAATATTAAATCATGAATAATACACCATTGTTTCCATTCAGTAGTGCATCACTTTATCAACAAAATCCTTCATATACCTCCCAGTCCAACCTAAAAATAAAGAGAATAAATATTTTCTATCAAATGGAGATAACATAACATGATTAAATGAACCAGAAATTGAGAATTAGAAGAATTATATCAAGTAGTCATAAATATATGGTCTCCAATGTGAATCAGATAGAGAAATAATCAGAACAATACATGAAGAATTCTGAAAAAAGGATGATTCTCAAAATCTAAAAGCATATTTCGAAAAGACATCCAATGAGTTTAATAAAAAATTTAATCCCTACTTGTGAAAAATAAACATCCTTCAATAATAATGACTAACATGCAGTATGAAAAAATATTTTTTGATTTATGATTCATCAAAGATATCTGATTAAGTGGCATTAAAGCATCACTACCATCATCCTGCAATTCAATCATCTTAATACCATGAATTTGTGTCATTATAAGAAATCAAACTTCAATGAAATTTCAGGATGTTGTAAACAATAACATAAAAGTGAAGTAAAAAACACATATTCCAAATGGTTCCCAAAATCTATAGATTCTAGAGAAAAAAGTCAAAAACGCGATCCTATCAATATTGCAACCTAAGACCTGTCGAAATCAGAGTGCCATAATTTTCTAAAAAATGACTCCTTCAACAACATAAGTTTCCATCTTCCAACAAACTTCATATACAATAGTTTATGCTTAGCCAACTAGTGTGGAAAAAATGTTCAAATTGGAGTCTCAAGTCATAACAAAAATATTGATCTAAATAAGAAAATAAATTATTGTCCTTTCTAAGGAATTGCTTTGAATTTGAAGTTTAGATTTTTCATCAATTCCTCCCCACATTAATGAACATTATTTTTTTGATTTGAAGGTAGTTATTAGTAGATATTTCACCATTTTTATATTAGAGGAAAGTATTTGCATCATGATATTCTATCCACGAGCCATGTTCCTTTGAAAAATTTAATTTCACCTCAATTTGATATGCATCCCTCCCAGTACGGTCATCTCCACCATCACTGCTATTATCTTCTAAGTCAGTTTCTTTAGTAGAGGAATTAAAATTTTTATCATCCACGTACTGGGAAGGGATATTATTATTTTTATTATTAGAGTCTTCTAGGGATTGTGTGACAATATTTCTCTCAATGTTAGTGTAATCCCTACATTTTTGAGTTTTATTGATATGTAGAGTGATGAAACCTTCTGAACCAACCATTGATTTTTTACCCTTTTTAGCACTCAATTCCAAGAAATAATCCTCTAGTTAAATAGATTTATAAAATAATCATGAAGAGACTCACTAAAAATAATTTTGTCACTTTTTTCCTCTCTATGATTCATTATTTTAGTCTCAATAGAAAATGGGTCATATTTAATAAGCAACTAACTATCCTCAATATTAGACTGATCATTATACACTACCTCCACGAAACCTGAGAGATTAAAAGAGGAAGGATGATTATTAGAAGAAAAAAATATAATTGTTGAGTTTCTTATCTACATGATCCCCATGTTGACCTAAGGGTGCAACATGCATCTATTTTTTCTCTCTTATTTCGACCCAAATTGAGTTAAATTGAGAAAGGGGGCATATATCATGTGGTTTATTCTCACATTCCTCCAATGAGTGTCTAATTATGAAACATCTTTGATAGTAGGCTAGAAAATTTAAAAAAAAAACGTCCTGAACAAAACCATTATCACCATTATTAATCCAAAAATGTGATGGTAGATCTTGTGATATATGAAATTCTTCACAGATTCTAGTGACTGAAGGTCGTGAGAGGTTCTTCATGCAAGAATATAATTTGAGGGGTTTTCCAAATAAACTAGCTATCCGGAAAAGAGAATTATTATTAAATGCGTTCAATGGAAATATTTGGAGTCGCATTCATATGGAGAAGATAGATGGATCTGAATAAAAACAAAAATTCGGGGACCATTTCGAGACCTTCATGAAACAACCATGGAATGACCACATGACTCTTGTCGAAATCCAATAGTAATCATTTTCATATTTAAAATGGAAAACCACATGTGAGGAATTCAATATAATGATGATAAAATTCAAAAATAAAATGTTTTATAGGGACTTTTTAAGGAAGATTAGTTAGTGTATTATTTTTATAAACTTTCTAATGAGCATGAAATGAATATTGGAGGAGGGAAATTTTACCTATTCATTTGAAAAAGAGATCACTAAAAGACATCTATAATGGTATTTAATTTTATTGATGAACATTGAGGGATTTGAATAAACAAGATCCAAGGAATGGAATTCCACATTGATGCATTCTAAGGATTGGATCTCAACATTAGGGTTTCTTCTCTACTCACCTGAGGGTGTGTTCTCTAGTACAGGATCCATCTCCAATTTCACCTTCTCCCATAATGGTCAGTTTTTCCTATAATCATTAATTTAGGTAAATTATGAACCAAAGGGGAGGTGAAATGGTAATAGGGCATGTAAATCTAATGAAAAAAATAATGGATAATAAAATAGAGGTGATTTTTTAATATACAATTTAAAAGTTACCCATAATGGAAATTTATTCATAACAATTTCAAATTCAAAGTGATGTTGGAAATAAAAAATCTTATGGATTTCGTAGCCTTTAAATCAAAAAACCATAAAAGATATAACATGAGATTTATTATTAAATCTATTTAATTTCATTAAAATTTTGATAGAAATTCATCCATGGTCAGTATATAGTCCATAAAAAATAAAACAAGTGGTGAATATAAAGAATATATCAATGGAAGGAAATCAAGATGAAAACCCCTTATGGATTTTGAAGATTTTGAATCAAAATAACTTAAAATATAAAATTTGACATAAAACTATAAATAAATTTAATTTAATTAAAATTATGATGAAACAAATTAATGGTTGGTATGTACCCCAAAAGAATATTGGGGGTGAATATTGAACATATATCAATGAAAGGAAAATTCATATGAAAACTCTTAACTTTACTCTTGAATTCCATGAATGTTCTTTAACCTTATGTATAATAAAAATATCTATATTAATCACTTATTTAATAATCATATTCATATCTATTACCTTTTATACATTTAAATTATAAACATTTTTTATATATATGATTCATTTAATGTTTATTTCCATTATTATATGTTAATAATTTTGATTGTTTCGTAAAAGTTTAATAATGGTGATGTAGGTCCCCATTCTTTGATACAAAATTCATAATTAAAAAAATTATAAAAGAAGATTAAATCATTTTAATTCAACTATTTATACAACCCCATGTTCAATTGATTGAGAATACGGATATGGTTTTTGAGAATGGAATCTTGGACTTGCTAGTTTAGGGTAATTTACAAATATCAACATATTAGTTTAAAAAGATAATTAATTTTTGTTCTTCCACTAAGAATAATATTAATGGAATTTATTACTCCTTAATATAATATATATCCATAAAATATATTTTTATAACTATCCATGTAATGTGGTGATGAAAAAAATACATTGTTCATGGAGGTCGTAGTCCAAACATAACATGAGCGATGTTTTCTTTCTTTTTTGAATGAATGGGAATATATTAGAAAATGGATATTGCATTAACAATATAAAACATAAGTAAACTAATGATATTGATGTAATTATGTTAGTATTTTTAGAATGAAATTTGATTAGATATAAGTAATATTAAATTGATATAAATGAAAAAGAATCTATTATGATTTTATACAATACTCTTCAAAACTGTAACACCTCAACCCAAATCATAAGGTTTGAGCTAAAGTGCCACATAATATCATGCATTAATCCTTAGAAAAAAAGAGGCTATTGACTAGTGGTGAGGTTTTAAAGTATCATTGGGATACCATGCTCATAGTAATCATATCCATCACTGGATAATATCAACACAAACTTATGCCAACTAAATAACAAAATAGAAGAAAACATGAATAATTTCTATACCAGATGACATATGAAGTCATTCTAGTATAATCAAACAAACCACCAACATGGAAGGTAAAAATTATAACAAAATATTTGAAAATGATAATGGATGAATGTTTTTTGGAAACCATATGGATCCTATCTCGATACCACATCCATATCCTAACACCATACTCCACAAAAACCTTCAATAAGATCATTTCCCTTATCTAGATCCTTGATCATGAAGTCTACACACACACCAAGATGCTCATGTAGAGTGTGAGTATAAACCTAGTATAATACCACCAATTTATCCTTAACATATGTGTGTATTATATATAGGTTTATGACATGATATTAAATTAAGAGAGCATATAAGCATAGAAAAAATCATGTATGGATAAATCTGTGCTAACGAGGCTACCATAGACCCCACCCATACCTGATTCGGATTTATGAAAACAAAAATATAATATTTAGTCAATCAACTGACTTAGATCATGATATGTAACCCCATACATATTTAAGTAATTTTTTTTTTAATATTTAAGGATCATCTCCACACCTAAACATTAAGGGTAAATCACACCCATGATTCATGGTTACCTTCTCAACTCTAAAGGTGCACATGCTAGGTATGCCAAAACAATGATCTCTCTCTCATAAATACTGAAATTTCACATCAATAGGTAATACAAGAATATATGTAATCTCTTTCAATGATGCCCGGAGTTCCCCATGGGCTATGCCCATTCCAATATAATGCAATGACCATCATGCACAGATCCATCACCAATGAGTCATGTAATCCACGCTCCCCCTCATAGGGATAGACTAAGTCTGTTAGCGCCACCTATCAACAAAAAAACTGAAACAAATATTATAATAGATATGTAAAAATATAAATGTAATTTATAACATATAATGGAACACTATATCACCTCAACTACTTCCACATACTTTGAAATATTACACATGTAATAAATGACATAGAAAAGGACACCCAAACCCTAAACAATAAAAGGTCCCATGAGCCTCACTATATATATCAAATTTATCTATATTGAAAGGGTTCCAACACTAGGAACATACACAAAAGAAAAAAATTACAACAAATTCTATACAAAGGCCCAATATGGAAAGGACTTCCTACCTTTAATAGGTTGATGATAAATTCCACGATCTGCCAAGGGAATATTACCCAAATCACATCCTTACACCAAAGCTCAATATAAAAGTCCCAAGCCATTAATATATAATATATAGAATTATAATTCTATAAATAAATCATGATAAATAATTAATTCCACATAAACATTCTGAAAGGGATTTTTTATCAACACTCGATCTTGGATCTATTAAGAATGTGATTCCAAAGTTTCTAAATCTAGCGTCTATCCAATAAAAAACCAAGAATTTTGCATTATATTTTGATAGAGTCCTTATATCTAGACAAAATAACTTGGATCTGTGATTATTGTTGTCATTAACCAGACCAGAGTGTCATAAAACCTGACATCTGACCTGGTCCATGACATGGCCCGAAGGGCATTCTCGATCCTCACAGGATGAAAACTAGTGCCAGGAATCAAAGTTATAAATATGGGAAAGATTTTTTCTAATAAACCAGGATTAATAAAAAAACTAAACATTAATTATAATATAAACTTATCCAAATACAACAACTAAAAAACAAAACATAAACTAAATAAAAATTGAGATTGAACATGCCAACATGATCTTCATGTGACCTCTTGGTCACCTCCAACCACAAGACCAACTACTCCCACAATGATCACATGAACTATGAACCTGAACCTTAAAAACATATCAGGTCTACCAACACTAAATGATAAAATTATGGTGTGAAGTTAATAGCTCATTAGGTAATAACCATAGGATCCACACATTTCATATCCTAAAAACTGTCAATTAAAACTAGTTTGAAATACATGTATGAAAATAGATTGTTCTCATTTAAATAAACAAGTAAAACTTTCCATTTTACAAAAAACAACACCACATTCTCATTTTCAAATCATGTTACCATTTTAAAACCAAAACCCAAACTAAAGTCCTACAAAATCAATACCAATTCGAGCTGAAAACAAATGAGCTATGTAAAAAAGAAAACCAGGTACACAAAAATATACACAAGAACAGACATATAATAAACCATGGGAATTTCCTAAACATCCCTAGAGCGATCCCTGGATGTATTCAAATCAGACTCACCGTCTGATATATGGTGCAACTCCATAGTCAATAAACAACTAGCCAACCTAAACTGAAATATTCAGTGGCGCATCCCACATTTCACTATAATGTATAGGGGGTGCCAACCCGTCTAATAGAGTTCAAAAATAATCCATCACTTGAACCTCTAAAATATACCCAAGAAACCCATTATAAAAGTATGTTTCATAAGTAGCAGGACCCCAGATGTGTGAATCACCTAACCTGTATCCACCGTACTTGCCTACCCCAAACAATGACACCACCCATGTGATTAACCACTTGGGGAAATCCTCCATAGGGGTGCCCAAAATATAAAAAACTATTCACAAGTTCCAACCAGTCCATCGCATCACATGATATTTAAAACCATTTCTCAAAACACTTTATGTTTCCAACCGAGCATTTATATTTCCAAAACCACAATCATTTCATAAACACCACAAAATGACAACTGGGACTTTACCATTTTAGGCTCAATCCATTTCCAAAACTATTTAAAATATATTTTCAAAATCTAAGGTAAAACATACCATAAAATCAGAAATTTCCAAATGCCCTTTATACCAAATCCTTTATCAAAACACAGTACAATATTCTAAATATTCCATTTTTAAAGATCACCTTTGAAGTTATATTTTTATGTTTCTCAAAGAAAAACTTAACCATTATGAAATCAAGGAACCATTTTATGGAAAATGGGAAGAGGGATGAACTGATAATTCTTTTGAAAAACCGAGTCTCATGGAATTTATGATTTTTAAATTCCATTATCATTTCAAGGTCCACCCATGTGTGAACATTGTGCACCCATGGGTGTACCGACATCCAATTACACACTTCAAGATTCTATGGAACCATAAAATATAATTTGTAAGAAATAAAATTTGTATTTAAACTGAAACAACAAGTCACACAATAAAAAATAATTAATAAACATTTAAAAGATGGAGGAAGCATTCAAAATCATTTACCAAAATTTTCTCAAACCAAAAATAGGCTTACAAACCCCAAAATATCCCAAAATTATTATTAATAACACGATACAATATTTAATCAAGGACAAAAACCTCAAAAAGTGCTAAATTTAATTTTAATATAATAATAGACATTTTAGCTAACACTTTTTCTACATAACTACATAACATTATTAAGGAAACCAAAACTAAAACCACATCCACCAATTTTTTTCAACACAAAAACACCATACCAAGTCAAGAAAACACACCACAATGATAAGATACACATATATATATTATCTAAAAATACTCAATCATCAATTAGAATTCATCAAAAATGAAACTGATGGAAACACCTACCTCAATGGAGTGTAGATGCGATGAAACATCGAAGGAAGGAAGAACTAAGCCCAACAGAAGATCCACACACCCTAACATAAATTATATTGACCAAAATCATCCAAACATAACCATATAGTTCATACAAGAGAAGAAAACTCTAAGAGATAACCAAGAAAAAAAGAGGAGAGATGATGAAAAAGAGAAAAGTGGAAAAAACTATAAGAACTCACCTTAGATTTTTGGAGAAGAATATATGGGGGATGAGAACTAAAGGAAAGAGGGGTCTTCGGACCCCTTTATTCACCAAAAATGACCAAGAGGGAGGGGGTTGAGTTGTATTAAAATAGGTGAGGGTAGATTAGGGGTTTTAAGATTATAAAAATATAGTCATTCCATATGGTTTGGATGCACAGTTTACCAAATAGTGTAATATCCACTATCCAAATGGACAGAACTGCTCACACAGTTGTGAAATGGTTTCCCAAACCATGTGAAACCCATGCATCTTACCCCTGAACTCCAAACCGATATAAATGGTTACTTGGTCCAAGCCACATAGTTTCCCTTAACTATTCATTGCTTGTGCACCACTTTATACCAAGCACAAAACATCACTTTTCAACCAAAAACCTACAAATTTAAATCGGGACTGAAATCGAATATCAAAAAAGGATCCAAATCCATGAAAAGAATAAAATAAAATAATTATGAAGGATTGGGTGTGATAATTCTACCTGAAAAGAAAACATTATTCCTTCATAAAGTCACCCAGTCGAAAGGTAAAAAATTGATTTCATGCCCGATCAAAACTAAAAGAAACCAAGAACATCGGGGTGGACTTTCACTTCACAAGCCACACCCGGCCGATTCTAAAGAAAACCACTGCTCAAAGGACAATAAGAGAACATGAGAGGGTTCTACCCACCATAATAACTCAACTACCAACTTGGAAAGACTTCAAATCATCCCGATAAGAGAAATAAATATAAAATATTTCATATTAATTGAGAATCACCACCACTATGACTGGGAACTCTTTACACATCTAACCAAAACTTCATTACACAAGAGAAAAAACACCTCCACCATAACAGAAAATTTACCAAAAAAACTAAACCCCCAACACTAGGGGAACCCCATGAAAAAACTTGATCCAAACATCAAGTCAAAACAACAACCCACCAATTCCAAAAAAAATCAAGCATCACCCAAACAAGAACAACTAAAACCAAGATCAACCCAAACAAGAGATAATAACACTCAAATAATAAAAAATGATTCAAATAGACACATTTTGTTGAGCACAACTACTCAAATTATGATTAAACAAGTCCCTCATACCAAACAATGAATTTACAACAATAGATAAAACTAAAACAAGTAAACTTAAAATGTTTCCACCCCATCACGGAAGAGACAAAGCTGAACTAAGGATCACCAAACACCCTTGTCAAAACCTGACTACATGCCAGTTCACTTTGGGGCATATGGCTAGAGCCCTGATGACCGATGTGTCTACTGCGTTGCATACAGAAGTTTACATACTCCGATCAATACTTCTTAAGAAAAATATTCTTGCAAAACTCATCAAGATGAGCCAAACGTCCTCAATTGTGATAAGACATTGGTGGATTGAAAAAAGAAGACTTCTAATTCCTGAACCGTCGACACTAGTGGCACACAAGCAAATATTTTGACAAGCTTAAAGGAAAAACCAACGACGGAGACTTCTCAAATATAGTTTCCTCCAACATACACTCCTCACTAGATGGAGAACCTTTATGAGAAATACGAGACATTATAGTGAAAACTGTCACTCCTACAAAATGACACTTTGCAAAAAAAATTCCATCCACCAACTTCTAAAAAAAAAATCCTTGGAGGAGAGGACTCACTCCTTGATCTCAATAAAAAGATCCCCAATTAAAATAGCACCCTTTAATATATCATGTGAAGCTACTTCAATGGAAAAAGGAAACTAGATCCTTGATGTGGTCAATATAGGCCTTCACCATCCACTGGACTTGCTGAATTCTCATGATCTCTTACCTTTTCTTCATCTTTACTCCCTCAGGTATAAACCATTGGACAAATACCAACTTAAATACTTCCCACATCATCCCAACTTAAATAAATGGAGGGGAAACATCTCCCATTAATCCAAATATAGACACTCAAACAAAACCAGAACAACATGAGATCTAAAAACATCAGGAGTTCCCAACGATCAGAAGACACTCTCGACCTCCTCAAGCCACTCCACAGCCTCTAACGGACCTCGATCACCATGACATATAGGGAACACTCTGTAAGAACGAGAAATGGGCATGAATCATTAGAAAATTTGGGGAAATTTCAGGGAATCATATTCTAAACAACCTAAGGATCACTATACCAAAATCAACATCAACCTGAAAGAAAATTGGGAAGGATATCCTAATACAAGACAACATGCTCACAAACCAAACACATACAGACACAACCAAAATCTTCTTTTCAAAAAATTACCATTTCTTTATAGTTTTCAAAACCACATTCTACCAAGGCCAATTTTCAATTCCAAAATCCACATTTTATTAAATAGACCCCACTCTTTAAAATGAAATTAATTTGAAATGTAATTTTACATTAAAAATCATTTTTTTAAAACCAAGCCAAACCTTTAGATTCAAATAATCACCCATGGAATTATATGAACCTTCATATTTGTGTCCATCCACTTCCTCTTACCTCATCTACACACAAGTTCCAAAATTCATTTTCCATGCATTCTCACACATATGTGAATGCATATAAATATTACCAAGGGTCACAAATTTTATCCCATCATCAAAATCCAATCATTTTTTAAATTTCTAATCCATGTAACTTTCAATTTTAAAGCCCATTTTTCCAATATGAAATTTTTTGAAAGAGATCCTTTCTATTTGAAAAACCATTTTCATTATAAAATATTACTTACACCAACTGAAACAAAAAAACATTACTCACACCAAACCACTAGAATGAGGAACAAGTGTATATTCCAAACTTGGTGACATGGAAGTATGTCATGCCCCATGTAACCATAAACACTATGAGGATGTTGAACTGTGCACTCAAATTCCACACGGGTCACTACTCCATGTAGGATCACAACATAACACCAACTCACCTCTATTTTCTCATCCACTCAAGTCAAAACCAAAATAAAAGACTCATTTCTTGGACTACACTTAGAAACTCGAGGATCATAACAAGTAAGAGTTTGTGACTCTCTTCTCATACCTACCTCATGAGTCTTGAGATTCAAAATATCCAATATACCTAATTCCCCTAATAACAAGGGCCTTATCTAATACCATTTTTTCATGAACCATACCAGAGTTCCATCCAACCCAATATCGGACCTAGTCCGAGACATGGCCCAAAGGGTGTTCCCTATCCCCACAGGTTGGAAACTTATGTCGAACATCAAAGTAATAACTATGGGAATGATTTTCCCCAATAAACCAGTATCAATAAAATAAAATCAACTTCAGTAAATATATATAATGATCCGAATACAAAAACTAAAAAAAATAGAAACTAAATATAAAATTAGACCAAACATGCCAATACCTTCTCAATGTGACCTATTGGTCTCCTCTAATGAAAAGAAAAACAGCTCCAACAATGACCACATGAACTAGAAACCTAAACCTGTAAGAAAGAACATCTATACATACACTGAATGGTAAAAGTAGGGTGTGATCTTAACAATATTGTAGGTAATCACCACAGAATCCATGTGTTTCCTTTCCCGAAAATAGTCTATTAAAACTAGTTTGAAATAGATGTATAAAAATTGATTGTTCTCATTTTAATAAACAAGTACAACATTCTATTTTACAAAAAAAATCACACCACATTCCCATATTTAAATCAGGTTACCATTTAAAAACTAAAACCCAAACCAAAATCCAACCAAAGAAATACCAAGTTGAGATAAAAATAAATGAGCAGTGTAGAAAAAGGAAACAAGGTGTATTAGAATATAATCAAGTAAAAATAGATATTAAACCATTTTCATTTTATAAAAATCCCTAGAGTGATCCCAGTATGTTCAAGAATAAAATTCACCTACTGACTTATGGTTCAACATGATAGTAAATAAAAAAATGGTGACCTATACTAGCCAATATAGTGGCATATCCCACCAATCCCTATAAATTCTAGTGGGTGAAAACCTTTCAAGTCAAGTTCAACTAAAAACCATTAGTCAAACCTCTAAAAGACACCCAAGAAACCCATAGTAAAATTATGATGTGTTAGTAGGAGTCCCTCACAAGTGTGACTCGCATTACCTGCCACCACCACACATTCTTACCCCAAACATTTTCACCACCCACACAATAACCTACATATGGGAATCATCCATAGGGGTTACCAGCATATAAAAAACCATTAAAAAGTTCTAACTAGGCCATCACATCACATGATCTTTCAAACCATTTACCAAAACAAATTATGATTTCAATTGGGCATTGATATTTATAAAAACAAAATCAATTCACAAACACCACCAAATACTAACCAGACCTTTAAAATTTCAAACTCAATCTATTTAAGAGACTATTTCTTAATCCTTTCCAAAATCCAAGGTAAAAAACAACATAAACTCAAAAAGTTCCAACTATCCTTTATACCAAATCCTTCATTAAAACATCGTACAAGATGCTAAATCAACCATTTTGGAAGAATGCCTTTGAATTTATATTTTTAAGTTTCTAAAATAAACACTTCCCCATTTGGAAATCGAGGAATAATTTTAGGACAAATATTAAGAGGGAAGAAATAGGAATTGTTTTGAAAAATTGAGTCTTAAGGAAATTATCACTTTTAAATGCCATTATCATTTGAAGTTCCATCCATGTGTGTACATAGTGCACCCATGGGTGCACCAAAATCCAATGACATACTTCAAGAATCCATAGAACCGTCCAAAAATCATTTTCAACAAATAAAATTTGTCTTTAAACTAACACAACAAGTAACACAATAAGAAGATCATTAGTAAACATTTAAAATCCATATGAACCATTCCAAAGCATTTACCACAATTTTCTCTAGCCATAGAATAGATTCCAAACCCCAAAATATGCCCAAATTATGATTAAAACCCTCATAAAATATTTAATCAAGGAAAAACACCACCAAAAGTGCTCAATTTCATTTTAAGAAAACAATAAAAATTTTATCAAACACTTTGTGTGAATAACTACATGAAATTATTAAGGAAAACCCTTCTAAAACCACTTCCACCCATTTTTTCCAGCACAAAAACACAATAAAAAGAAAATAAAACACAATAAAAGGATGTAAAACACATTTATATATTATTTAAAAATAATTAAGAACCAAATTAAATTTATTGTAAAGGAAAAATATGGAAACACCTACCTCAATGGAGTGAAGATGCGGTGAAACAAAGGGAAGGGAGAACTAAGCCCCACAAATGATCTGTACACCCTAATATCAAAGAAATCGACCAAAATAATCTAAACATAACCATAGGGGTTGTACTAGAGAGGTGAAAACCAAGAGATAACCAAGAAACCAACAGGAGAGAAGAGGAAGAAGAGAAAAAAGGCCAAAAACCCTAATAAATCACCTTAGATCCTTATAGGAGAATCCATGGAGGGAGGAGAACCAAAGGAAGAGGGGTCTTGGGACCCCTTCATGTTCTAAAAAAACAATAGGTAGGTGGATAGTGTTAGGGTAAAAAGAGGGGAGGGTAAATTAGGGGTTTAAATTTTTAAAAAATTTGGCACACCGTATAGTTTGGCCACACGATTTACCAAACCTTACACAAACTGTGTGATGGCCACTATCCAAATGGACAGAACTGCTCCCATGGTTGTCGATGGTTTCCAAAACTGTGTGCAAGCCATGAATCTTACACATTAACTCTAAAACAAGATTCACGGTTACCTGGTTGAAGTGACTTTGTTTCCCCTAACCTTGCGCTGCCCATGCACCCCATGCTGCCAAGCCCCAAAACATCACTTTTCAACCAAAAACTAAAAAATTTAAACTGGGACTCTACCTAAATTTCAAAAAAAGAATTCAAAGCCAGAAAAAGAATAAAATAAAGGCATTAAATTGGTTTGGTTGTGAAAAATATCAAGAGATAAAGAGTAGATCAAGGATATATGTGAAGAAAGTAAGAAGAAACAACCTCTTACCTTAAAATTTCATGATCCAATACACTAAATCCACTGAATTTTGAGAATAGTGAGAGAGATAAACCACCAAGAATTATCATAGGTTCTATATAAATAGGTATGGGATAATAATAGAGAGTTTGAAGAGTGGTTTTGAGCTTAAAATTCAATTTTTGAAATAATTAATACCCCACACATAGTTTTCTCTTATAGTTTATTGAACTGTGCACCAACTATGTGAGAATTTCTACATCTTATAGTCACTCATATGGTTTGGTAAATAGTTCTTTCAACTTCATCCCATGTTAAGTATTTTTTTTTTTTGAAACTTCACTTGGTTAGTTCTAACCATGCACAAACTATTATTTTCCCTATTTATTTATCCAAACAATATTCATGGTTTCTTAGGGAGAACTTCGTGGTTTTCTTTAACTATGTGACTTGTTTGTAGAAGGAAAGAGGGAAAAATGGTTTGTGCATGGTCCAAAAAAACTATGTGAATTTTCAAAAAATAGAATGTAACCTGATATATGAGAAATATAATTTTTGGTGCATGGTCTACCAACTAGTCTATCCAAACCATGCAGGCTCATCTAAGTGGAAGAAATCCTTGCATGGTTGGCCCACAATTTAATAAACTATGAGACCAAACCGTGTGTAGGGTATTTATAACAGCCTAAGTTTTTAGGATTTTTTTGAATAAATTAAATTTATTTGTTGTATTTACTTATATACATCATCAATTTAATCTTTTTTTTGCATGCAACACCAGGTTCAACTTGCATTACATGCAAAAGAGAGTTTCTATGAACCAATCTTTTATTATTATAATTATTTAAACAAGATAGTTATAACCTATCCATTAAACATAGTAATATTTATAGTATTAAATAATTTTTAAATATATTATTTATGATGGTTTTATATAAACAAAACCAATTTATTATAAAATACATAACTTTTTATAAAGTATTTATATGTTTTGAAAATACTATTTTATAAAAAACAGTATTTAGGACTTTTTGTGAACAATAATAAATTTTTTTTGAAAATATTTGAAAAAGAATTTTTTAAATTAAACATAATTTTTTAATTCATAATTTAAAAATTGTATTAGGGTGATTGTTCGTAATGTTTTTGAAAAAAATTATTCTTTGATGAATAATAAAAATTACTGATTTTAAATTGGAAATTTTATTTTCTATTAATTTATTTATAAAAATAAATTATTTTTAAACTATAATAAGTTCAATTATAAATAAATTAATCCAATTTTTTTAATTTTAATTAATTTAACATTGAATTTTTATATAAAAACATTCCAAAGTTTTGAACTTTTCCACTTTAAAACCTGATTTGTCATTGTATCAGTGGAATTAATTTAATATATATTATTTCCACATATCTGAATTTAATTTTAAAAATAGATTCAATATTTTTAATAATATTAATTTATGATATTTAAAAATTCTATCATAATTTTTTACCATAATGATTAGTGAAAATAGTTAAAATTAATCACGATGATTAAGAGAAAAATGAGTTTACCAAGGGACTAAACTTTAAAATTAATGAGTAAAATGACAGAGAGACTTGTCCAAATATTAATTTATGGTCATATTTATACCTTATAATTTATTTTGTTAATATAAGTCCATTATTTTATCTACTTTACATGGAAAAAATGTGGGTGGAATATACTCTTTCAAAAAATTACATGTTTTACGGTCACACCACTTATAAAAGGACACCTCCTCTCCTCTATTCCTCACACAACTCAATACCCTTTGTATCAACCAGTATCTACACAAATAAATTCCCAAAGTTACTCTACTTATCCTATAATCCTTAATTTGGGTATAAATACAATCAAGGAATACCTTTTGTGAAACCCAAAAGGAGATACCCAAAGAAGTGGTAACATTCATCAATGAACATTTTTGTTTTACTTATTCCTCAAAACACTTTAATTATTTTTATATCATTATTATGTAATAAAATTAGTATATTAAATATAATTATATTTTTATGTTAATTTTATGACCTATAAACACATACATATCCATAAAATGGAATTAGAAATCATCATTTGTGTATATGATGTACTACTGCCTCGCGAACCGTTGTCGTTCATTTTTCCATTACAACCTATCAAGGTTGAGAATAATGATGGAAATACTATTTATATGTGATAAATATAATTTTATTATTATTATTATTTAATTTATATATCACATATACCTTCATTATTTCCATTTTTGAGAATATGATAACGTCGATCGTATGTACAGTGGATTACCGCCTCACAAAGCAATGTGATTAATTCACACATTAAATGGAATTTATTAAGGATGAGTTAAATAAAATATGTTATATAAATGAAATATAAATTATTTTTGAATGATAATATATCATATAGTTTTTTTCTTTCAATATGAAATGAAAATGGAAACAATGTTCATGCGTACGTATGACCGACCGTCTCCATGAACAGTGTATTTAATTTTCTAGTTCTATCTTTAATTGATTATTATAAATAAATATATAATGATTATATATTATATTTACATAATTTTTATCAATATTTATGTTATTAAATCATGATCAATGTAATAGGATAAAAAATACAACAAATCAAAATATATATGAAAAACAAAGTGGTTATTACCTAAAATATAACTTTAACATAGAATTGTTAAAAAATGGGAACTAAAAGTTCGTAATAAATTAATATATGGTATGATATAAATTAATATGGTTATGTATAATATTTATAACAAACTTATATTAATTATATATGATGATTGAATGAGTACAATGGAATTCAAGACTTATGATAAGGGATTTCCGTCTCACTTTTATTTTCCATGAGACACAAGCCATGTTTACCATGTATTTCCTATGTGTGGTATGTATACTACACATGGATGTACTGTATGGTTATTATAATACTAAATATTTTGATTTATATATCCATTTCATGATTTCTAATTTATGGGTTTCATGGTTAAAATTTCACCAAAGAGGTTTGGGGATTTTTTTTCTTAATTTTACTTCTTTGAGACGTACGTTATGTTACAAAGATATATTCTTTAACTAGTTTCATATACAGACCCTTTGACATGTAATATTTTTTTCATCCTTGTGATATTTTAAGTTTAATTTTATTTTATTCCTTCATGGGTCTTATGATTCAATGTTTCTTAAGTGGTAAAACTTTTATGTTACAATCACACCATTCATCAGGATTGTTTATGATTAGCACTCCAATGTTAAAATCTCATGTCCCACCTCTAAAAATTTTTAAATAAATTTATTATCCTCTAGTTATTAATGAAATATTCAACTAATAGTACCATTTTATCCCTTTTTGGTACATTAAACTATTAATAATATATCTTTTATGAAAATATGACTTTATCTCTATTTCCAGTTAGAAATATGTTTTTCTTAAAAACCATGTTTTTTTAAAAAAAATTCAAAAATATTTTATTACCCTCTTCTGATTTTTTAAAATAATTTTTTTTCACATGTTTTACATTTTAAAAAAATTAATGTAATATTTATATATTTTTTCAAAACAATGCCCATTTGGATTTTACTAAAAATGTGAAAGGAACCTTAATTTTAATGTGTATGGTATGAACAAATGCTTTTTGATGTCATGAACAATAATTTATTTGAAGATACCTTTAAAAATTATCAAGTTTATTTTTAGTATTAATGTTTTTTAAAATTTCATATGTCTTAATATAATTTTTTTGTTAAAAAAATATATTTTCTAAAGAAATGTATTAAATGATATTTTAAATGTATTTTCTATATAAGATGCCATTTTTTGGTGTTACCTATTATTTAATGGATATATGATCGAATAATAGCATTAATATTCTTTCTATGAATGGTTTATGTTTTTATGTAATGATATTTATGAAACCTATTACTCTTATATGGGTTATACCTTGATAAAACAATTTTTAAACCCCCTTCATTTAATGGGTTATGTTATGATAAAATGTTTATGATACCCACTTCATTTCATGGGTTATGATATGATTAAAATTTATGATCTTATGGAATACATATGTATGATTTCATTATGTGACTAGTGGTACCTATATCTCCCTCCAATGTATTGGGTAAATATTTATATATGTCATGAGATATAAATGGTTGGGATGGGGAGTAAACCTAGTATAGTAATTCAAGGCTGAAATGTAGAGTAAAATTGGTATAGTAATATAGGGTTGGAATACAGAGTGAAATATGTACAATAAAGTGCTTTTTATTATATTATGGCCTTGAAAGTGATCCTTGACCTATATGGAAATGATTTTATATGATTATTTGTATGCCACAAATTCTATATCGTATTCCAATATTATAATTTCATGAATTATGTTATTTGATTTCCTTATGTATAATTTCTTATTAACTAACAATATTTATTCCATGACTCATGATTATGATATTTTGTTTTTAGGTTATGGTTTTCAAAGTTTATTCCTGTGTTCTCACACCCTTAATTAATTCTTATGTATCTCTACCCTTTATGATCATCTGAGTTAACCCTTTATTATGTTTCCTTTACATAGGTTATGAAGATATGTATTATGTATAATTCATATAATAAGGGTTATAGTTATGTAAAACATAGTGTATGATGACATAGGTCACTTATGGACTAGTATTTATGTTTCTATGTATCCAAATTCAATAAAATAATACGGTCTACAAGCGTGTGTTTGTATAATGTAATAAATATTCCTAAAAAATGATGCAATGTTTATATATGTTAATCCTAGATCTCTACAGTTGGAATCATATAAATGTTTTAGATAACGATTTTAAAATAGGATGATAAAACCTTATTGACATCCCTAAGAACATGTCTATTGAAATGTTTAAGGATGAGTAAAATTATAGGAAAATTTCCCATAATTTTGGTAAAGGAAAGAGTGAGCAGTTTCCTAGAAATACATCCCTATCTGGATAATACAAGTGGATGTGGCTCTGGGATTGATGTACCTAGGGGTAATTACCACAAAAATACCATATTAAGATGGAATTTATGGGAACTAGTGAATAACAATGGGCCTTTCTACACACCTAGTTTGACACTCTTGGGGTATATACTTTAGATATTCACAAACAATTTACAAGCCATCATGAAGGATTTAAATAGAATATGGATCTGTATGGCCTTTTATAAACCTAATGCATCATATATTAATGATAGTATCATAATTTATACATCCTATAAGTTAATTTCATGATTATGTGGTTCCCCACTAGGATAATTGTTACTTAATCTATTATTTTTTGTTTTAGTTAATGGAGGGAATCCAAATAAACCACATTAAGGCTGAGTGTGATAGAAAATATAATTATTAACCTCCTGATAATCCAAATGTTATGGGAGATAAAATGAAAAATCACACTTCTATGATCACATAACTTTATCAGGGTATGAATCATGTGGGACTTTCAAATGATAATTGGAGAAAACAAAATTATACTGACTCCTTCATGAGGAAACACCCAACTTCTTTCAGTTGGTATTCTAATCCACTAGTTTTTTAACAATGGATTGGTTCCAATAAAATGATATTTTCCATTATCTAGTGTTTTGATAATGAAAAAATCATTTTTTGTCTTCCATTTGGAAGGTGAAGTGGATTAATGGTGGAATATTATCATGAATATAAGTCAACATGATGAAATTAAATCTATGGATTAGGATGAGTTCAATTTTTTTCAATAAGTACTTTCCTCATGTTCTTCAAACAAATATAGAGAAGGAGTTCCTTGAGTTAAATGAAAAGGAGGATGAATCATTTAGTACCTATGGGGATACTTTCATAAGACATTCAAGGTACGCTTCTAGTATTATCATCCAACCTAAAAGTAAGGAGGATCAATTATTTAGTGGATTAAAATCAATTATCCAAAGGGATTCATCTATAAGAGAATTTAGTATCTATGAATATATTGTGTGTTGTGATATAAAGGTGTAAATGGAGGTTGGAATTCCATATCAATATCATGGTTTTGAAAATAAAATAAAGATTGAGTTCAAAGGTAATTATAAAAGCCATACAGAGAAGAAGATGATATTTTATTTATACTCAAAGTGTGGGAATAAGTATAGAGGAACTTATGATAAGGGGGATAATAAATGTTTTAAGTGAGGAAGGAAAGGTCATCGGGCAACATATTGCTAAAGTGATGAGAAAAAGATACATAATAATGTGAATAGATAGAAAGCTACACTGAATTCACCTCCCCCACTCAAGTACTTAAAGAATAAGGAGAATGGAAATTATGCTAACCAATTACCAAACCTGATGGTTAATGATGATAATAAACGTCATAAACCTTCTATGCCAAGGGAAAAGGATAAATCTCATGTGATCATTATTTATAATGAGGGTTGTGATCACAACATGGTGAATGATACACTTACCATGCACTCTATAACTTCTAATGTCTTATTTGACTCTGGATCTACCCATTATTACATTTCTAAATAATTTTATAAGGGTATCAAGATGCCAACCAACTATTTAGATATATAATTATCATTGCAAACCCCTAATGATATGATGATTGCATATCAAGTATATTATTCCTCTCTAGTTGAAATTAGATGGAATGTACTTCATGAAAATATTTTTATTCTTCCTCTAGTTGAATTTGATTCCACCTTATGCATGTATTTTATTTCTCTACATAAATCTCATGAAATTTTTTGAGTAAGGGATGTTATGTTTTGAAATTCTGAACCAACCAATGATTTTATATCAATGTGACAATAAGTAGGAGATTCTTATAGAAATCACATACATTGTATAGATCTTAATTCCCATTAATAAGGTGTGTTTATCTTATATAGTTGGGTATAAAACTTGATATACATTATATGCCTATTGTTTTTTAATTCATAGATGTCTTTCCATAAGAGTTTCTTTGCCTTCCACCAAAATAATAAGTTGATTTATCAATATAAGTAATACCTAGTTCCACAACAATTTCAAATAATCCCCATATAATGGCCCTAATTGAGTTGCAGTAATTGAAGAACCAACTCTAAGAAAACCTTAATAAAGGATTCTTTTAGCCAAGTATTTCACCATAGGGTGCACTTATTCTTTTTACGAAAAATAAATATGGATCAATGTGACTCTTATTGATTACTAGAAGTTAAACAAGATCACAATTAAGAAAAAGTATAATCTTCCATGTATTGTTTACTTTTTGATCAATTTCATAGAGATCAATACTTTTCCAAGATTGAAATTTGTTCTGGATATCATCAATTACGGGTTAAGGAAGATATACCCAAGATAGTATTTTGTACAAGGAATAGACACTATGAATATATTGTGTTGTTATTCAATCTTACTAATTTCATTATTATTTTCATGGATTTAATTAATAGTGTCAATAGATATTACCTTGATTAGTTTCTGGTAGTCTTTGTGGATGATATACTTATCTACTGAAAGAGAATGGAAGATAATGAAGATCATTTGATAATTATACTAATGACATTATGGAAAAAGGAAATATATGGAAAATTTAAAAAGTGTGAATTTTGGCAACAAAAGGTTTCATTTTGGGTCATATAATCTCAAGATATGGTATATCGGTAGATCCATTAAAGATTAAGGCTATTAAATGTTGGATGAGACCATTGTCAGTTATTGAGAACCATAGTTTTCTTGGTTTAGCCAGATATTATTGGTGGTTTGTGGATAATTTCTCATGAATATATAATCCTAGGACCATGTTAACTTTAAATGGGAAAAAGTTTCTCTAGATAGATAAATGTGAAGAAAATTTCAAGGAACTAAAGAGAATAATAGTGAGTGCACTTGTACTTACATTACCCTATAGTGGTGAAGTTTCTGAAATATATAGTGAAAAATAAAAGAAGTGGTTGAGATATATTCTTATAAAGAATGACATGGTTATAGCTTATACCTCATTAAAACTGAATATTCATGAGAAAAATTACCCAAATGATTATTTGTAATTAGTTGTGGTAATTTTTGTATTATTTTTTTGGAGGCATTATCTTTACCAAGTAAAGTTTGAAATATATACCTATCATAAATTTTTGACGTATATATTTAAAAATAAGGAGTTAAAATGCACCATAGATGATGGTTAGAGATGATTAATAATTATTACTTCTCAATAAATTACCACCCTTGTAACATCTCGACCCGGGTGCCACACACAGAAGGCTAGATACGGTTAGTCACATAACCTCATGGGATCCTCCTTGTCTGCCCAAGGCTGCTGACTAGCAGTTAGGGTATAATATTGATCATGGGGAGACTATACCCTCTTTATCATAGTTCAAAAATAGTGTAAATAAAGAAGAATAACAAAATGTTATAACCAAAAACCAGACAAACCAGTATTACTTGATGACTGAAATTGGAATACAATATCCAAAACAAAACAGAATATATGTCATGAAAAGTTATTTTTAAGTTTCAATATGAAAAACCCAAAATAAATAATGAACTTGGAAACTACCAATTAGGACTAAAATCATGTCTGGTTTCCTCATCAATTCTCCATCACAACTCATCCATCAAACATATTAATTTTTTCCTTATCCTGTCCTACAAAAATGAAGTCTATCTGGGTACAAATCAGGAATCCCGATTAGGGTGTGAGTAAAACTCAATAGTCCATTACCAATGGTTTCTAAAACAATATCCATTCAATAATTGGGTGTGCAATTTTATAAAGAATAAAGTAAAATTATTAAGTAAACAGGTATCATATTTTTAATTAATCTTTAATTAATCACATAAACTCCCGAGTTCATGAGAAAAGATTATCTCTCAATAGATACTTCATCCCGCACTGTAGTCTGAACCATAACACACTATGGATTCAAAATTAATTATAACATAATGAATTTCGTTATCAATTTCATTCCATTTATCATCTTGATCAGTTGAAACCATAGTCCAATGCCAATATCATGGGCATATAACATTGTGTCTAATACCCTGTGGATATTAGAAGTATATGTCCCCATCCCACACTCATTTATCACATATGTAATTGGAGCTTTAGTCCATGTCCCACACTTTCTATCTCATATGGGTATTCAGTGCCTCAGTCCCCATCCCACACTCATTTATCACATATGGGTATTTAAAGCCATAATCTCTAGCCCACACTAGTATATCACATATATCACAATATCACATATAAGAAATTAATCTCATTCATTAAGGTTAAACATGATTAAACTTCATACCATATATCCACAACATGATATACTATTTAAATTCGTTAACCACAATGGTTTTATCACTTTAATTCACATGGAATAATATGAACAATTCACTATTAAACCATTTTCAACATTTATTTATATTAATCGTGAACCCTTTAAGATTAATCTAAACATACCTAAATCCCCATTACCAATTAATTCATTATAACTCTAATTTTCCAATTACACAACCCCAATTTCTCGTCAATTACACAATCATCACATTCCATTAATAAATTCAAAAATTAATTAATCTAATTCCAATAACTACATAATCACAAAAATTTCCATTAATTAATTCTCTAATTAAATAATCCAATTCAACCAATTCCAATTGTCATGAATTTAACCCAATTCATAATCACATGGAAATTTCATTAAATCAATTCCATGATTCCATAAATTAATTAATCAATTAAAGATTTTAATTCCAATCATACCAATTTATATTTCAAAAAACATACACACAATTGGAATTCAAGACTATTGGAATTTAATTTATAACACTTACCTCATAATTGATGATAAAATCTTTCCAATGGAAATCCCCAATTAAATCATAACAAACAGGATCATGACAAAGAATGAGATCTAGATCCAAATCCTAGATCCAAAATAAAACATATTTGATCTATCCAAACCTAGATCTAGATCCATAAAATATAGAGGAAAAAATCACATTATAGGATGAGAAAAATATGGGAGAGAGGGTGGAAACTAAACAGGATTAGAATATATTATAGGGAGAGGTTCAGATCTTCAATTTGAGATTTGAATAATTATGAATGGAGGTATGAAGGCCTTCGAATCCATCTAGGAGCCTCCTAAATCAATATATATTATTTACAGTCAATATAGGGTTAATTTAGGGTGAATTATAGGGGATCAGGTATTTTTAATCTGTTTTTGAGGGATTAAATGCTCCCTTACAAGGTTTCATTCATATGGAGAATGGTTTTCCCTAAAAGTGTGCCTCCTCCTAGATAGTCACATGGTGACTACTAAAAGGGTTCACAGTTTGAAAAACCATGCACCATCTATGAGAATCCCCTCTGTTTGGGTTCACATGTTTTTTTGGTTTGGGTACACCATTTTGGAAAACTGTGTTCCAACCGTGAACTACCCTTCTTGCTCCCAAAATTCTCCAATTTCACCCAAAACTACCCCAAAGTAAAACCCTAGGAGATAAAATCAAAACTATGAAAAATAATACCCATAAATGATCATGGTATATCTTCATGAAATTTTAATGATATTTCAGTCTCTCCATCTTATAAAATCTTGTCCTCAATCTCTACTCCCAAGAATATCTAAGATTCTGAGTCAAAAACATCGGGCCACTGAGCCTGCATACCCGCTTCTCTTTCCCAAGTTTCCTCCTAAACATATCCACATTTACACAATACAAAAACTTTCAACAAGTTCTTTCACCATACCACTTTCTCAGGATAATTTGACCCGCAAATCAAACGCTCCTCAAATAACACATTTGTCTCAAACTCATCATCATCAACATCAATCACAAGAAAAGGGTCGGGGAGATACCAATGATGTTATGAAACATGAAAAATATCATTCATAGCACTGTATCTCTATAGAATAACCAATTGGTATGCCACTATCTCGATCCTCTACAACAACCTCAACCGGTCCAACAAACCTAGGCACCAACATTCCCCATCTTCGTATCCTAAGCTGGCCCAATCTAGGTGAAACCTAAAGGAAAACAAGATCACCCTAGGAAAAATCTAGGGGTCTTCGACATCTATCAACATATGAATTCTTTCTACTCCTAGTTGTAACCATACATTTCTGAATCAGATAAACCTAATATAAAGTCTCCTACATGAGACTCAATCCCAACATCATTGACTCACCTGCTTGCATCCATCATAGAGGTGCTCTACATGGACTTCCATAAACATCATTTTATAGTTCCATATAAATAGTCTCCTGATAACTATTATTATAGGAGAAATCCACCAGTGCTAGGTGATTCTACCTAGATTCACCAAAGATCAAGACACACACCCGAAGTATATCCTTAAGAACATGTATAGTACGTTATGACTGCCCATCTTTCTGTGGGTGTAAATACATACTCATTAAAAACTATGTACCAAGTTCTGTATACAGAACCTATAAAATTCACAAATTAAAACATGATTTCTTGTCTAAAACTATAGTCTGTGTAACCCAATGTAGATGGAATATTTCCCAAACATACAAGTCTCCCAATTCTTCTAATAAGAAAGTCTCTCATATAGGCACAAAATGTGCTACCTTCATCAGTCAGTACACAACCATCCAAATAGAGTCATTATCCAGAGGAATCCTTGGAATAACCACCATTAAGTCCATATTAACATTGTCTGACTTCCATTATAGAATGGAAAATGGTTTCATTAAAACTATAGGTCATTGTTTCTAGACCCTTACCTGTTGACATGTATAGAAACATATCACAAACAAAACAATATTTTTTTCATGTCTGACCACTAAAACTGTCATTAGAGGTCATGGTAGATTTTTGTCAGACTTGGATGAACCAATGAATTTTAGGCACAAATTCAAGCATCAACTCCTCCTTTATATAAGTAGGCACAACAACACGGCCCCAGACATAGAAAATATCATCCTCATCTATGGTCCAATATGAAGGTGACTCCTCACATTCAAGGATTTCATTCTTTTATAATCATTCCTTAACATCATAATTCTTATCCCTTATCCATATCAAGAGTTTAGAATCCATTGAAAATGATACGAGAGTTATCTATTCTTGACCCTCCTGAACTACAACATGCATCTCAGTCAGTAAATTCATCATCTTCTACTCAACACAAGACTCAAGAACTTCCTGAGTCTGGGTTTTCCTACTTAAAGCATCAGCAACACTATTTACCTTCATGGGTGTATATTATAGATCAATGTTGAATGAATTCATATACTCAACCCATCTACATTGTCGTAGATAAATATCTAACTGTGAAGAGATATATCTTAAGATCTTATGATCATTGTACATAGTACTCTTTTCACCCAAAAGATAATTATGACAACAATTCAAGAATAAACAAGCGCTTCAAACTAATGTTCTTGTATAGTGTAGTTTCATTCATGTTTCCTCAACTATAGAGACCCATATTCCACAACTCAATCTCCCTCCACCAACACCACTTTAATACCTTTTCTAGATGCATAAAAAAACATTGTGTACACCTCACCTATCCTGGGTAGGATCAATATTGAAACCATTTTCAAGCACTTATTTAACACATTAAAGTAATTGTCACATTATTCCATTCATTAAAAATTTATCACCTTCTTAGTCAAGCTTGAAATAGGTGCTCCCAAATGGGAAAAGTCTTTAATGAACCTCTAATAATAACCCACAAATCCAAAAAACTATAGCTATAGAAACAATTCCTAGGCTACTCCCAAGAAAGAACTTCTTAAACCTTCTCTAGGTTCACTAAAATGACTTTCTTTGAGATGATATGAACTAAGAAGTGCACCTGATCGATCCAAAAATGAAAACTTATATATCATGGTGTATAGATGATGCTCTCTCAATTTACTCTAGATAATGTCACGTTGTTGGTCATGATCATCATGAGTCTTGGAGTACACTAAGATGTCATCCACAAATACTAACATGAAATAATAGAGGTAAGGGTGGAAAATTCTATTCATGATGGTCCTAAAAACTAATAGAACATTCATCAACCCAAATGGAATCATGAAAATCTCACAAAGGCCATACCTGATTCTGAAAGTAGTTCAAGGTTTATTAGAAGGTATAAATCTCAACTAAAGATACCCCGATATCAAGTAAATATTTTTTAAGACACAAGATCCCATCCACTGGTCAAAAAGATCATAGATACGCATAATAGGATACCAGTTCTTTATAGTCATCTGGTTCAACTTTCAGTAATCCACACATAAGCACAAATTCTTATTAGCTATCTTAGAAAACAAAACTAGATAACCAAAAGGCAATGTACTCAGATGGATAAAAAACTTATCTAATGACACTTATAGTTGAGTAATATGCTCTTTATGCTCAATTGGTTCCATTATGTGTGGTGGAATAGAAACTGGATCAACCCCCAACATGAGATCAATTTTAAATTCCACATATATCTCATGTAGAATATTTTAGATGTCCTTAGGAAACCTATCCTAGAAAATATACACTAGGGGTGGATAAACATTATTTTGTACACCTCTATTATTCAGCAACAGACTAGAATATTAGGCTGTTAGTACCCTAGTTATCGATGAACTTGACCTGCACAGTCCACATGGATAACCCACTCTCAACGATGAATATAATTCTCACCATTACGATATGTAAAAGTAACTCTCCTTCAATAATAATAAATGCAGGCATGGTATTCCACCAATAAGTCCACACCCCAAATTAGGTCAAATCCGAACATATCCAGAATGTAAATATCCCAAAGTAAATGATTCTCCCCTACCTCGAGAGAACACCCTTGAAAAAATAGATGTCTCTCAACTATAATCCCAATGGGGTATGTATTGTCATATCCCCACTTACAAACTCTACCATCAGGATGAGACCATTCAAAATTCGGGTGGATATAAAAGAATTAGAGCTACCAGTATCAAATAAATAACTAGCTATCATATAAGCTATAAGAAGAGTACCTATTATTGTCAATAGTCCCACCTCACATTCCACAAGCATAGGATGAACTGCATGACATTGCATTTCCCCTCTCCCATATGATGTAGTCTAAGTCCCATGAGATGCACCACTCTACTGATACAGGTTTTATTTCCTAGAATCACCTTTCCCACTACCTTGACCACCACAACTTGTAGAATCCCATCTGCTAGTATGATATAGTGTAGAAGATCCCCTTCCCACTATTTGGTTTTGTTGATCTACTAAATCACTACCCATATTTCATGGGTTTCTACAAAACCTCTGTAGATGTACAATATTTTCGGAAGCTTGACACACTACTAGTGGTCAGGGATAATGTCTACAAAAGTGGCACGTCCTACCACACTATTTGAAAAGAACTCGGGAATGATCCTGAGTAACTGATTCTCCCCCTTTCCCCTATTATTTCCCAATCACTAATCAATATTCTCATAATTACACTTCCTACCTTCAGAAGACGTACCCCCTAATTAGCTAGAAGAAACCACATAGCCTCCAAAGGAAGCTTCTATCAGGCCCCCCCTCAGCTATGACAGCCTGATCCACCAACTCATCAAAATTATTTAACTAAAATATGTTGACCTAGGACATAATATCACATTAAAGTTCATCCTTGAAATGAATTTTATTAGCTGACTCACCCCCTATTTATACTAGAGAAAATCATTTCAAGTCAGTAAAGTGACCAGCATAGTCCATCACAGACATACTCCCTTGAGTCAGCCACATGAACTATGTTTTTCTCCCATGTCTCAGTTTCTCTGGATAAAAGTGATCCAGGAAATTCTCTAAAAAGTACTTCCATTCCATACCATCTTCTTAAACTATCTGGGCCTAAACATCCCAATAGTGCTTCACTGATACTTGTAACATATAAGCAGCTAACTTGACCCTTATCTTAGTAGGAGTCTTAAAATGGTCAAGTATAGTCTAGATAGACTCAATTAATAACTATGCCACCTCAGTTCCACCATATCAGGTGAAATTTGGAGGGTTTTGTAACTAAAACTCTCATATCAAGTTGAACATACTCTTTACTAACCACTCTAGGTATCTCTCCATAAACTTCTGGAAGCAAGAAAAGTTCTCTTAGAACTACTCTCAAACTCCTTTACTCAGAATTATATATGCCTCAGGTTCCACTACCATAGGATCATTTCCACCCATTTCCTCTTGTAATCCTATCAGCATATATTTTCATAGAGGCATGTCTCTAAAAATACAAATACACATATCAAGAAACATAACACAACATTAACACTTTTATGTAAGAGGGATTCCAAAATAATCTATAACAATACATTCCCTCAAACCCTACCACATGGTTTAAATAGAGGCACTATCACTACCCTTAACCATCCTACACCTATAGTTAAGTTTAAAAAAGGGTAAAAAATTCTCATTATTCATGTTTCACATTAGACACCCATTCCCCACACTTTTTACTATTTTCAAATTTCCAATTTCAAATTAGTCACCTTTTTCAATAAAGTTTACTCTAGAAAGAAAAAACATTTCAAATTTCACATTAGACACCCATTCCCCACACTTTTTACCATTTTCAAATTTCCAATTTCAAATTAGTCACCTTTTTAATTAATGTTTACTCAAGAAAGAAAAAACATTTTAAATATAAAAAATTAAACAATTTTTTTTTCTCTCGTGCATGTCAAAAAATGATACATGTTACAAAAAATCCTGAGTACCCAAAATGAAGCAAACATACTCTCAACTGTCACACCATACCAGGCCATGAGTTTAATATCTGTTGAGCTCTCTAGAAGATTGTTGATTTCATGTCTATTATTGATGTTTTAATAATCACAAATCATCACATACCATTAATTCTTAATCTGGTTTGATTTCTCATAAACTTAATTACAATCTGTTAATGAATCTGTTATCACATTTTTTGTCTATGCTTATTGACGTACAAAGTATTTTGGAAGCACCGATTCAATATCAACAGACATCGGAAGCACTGATTGCATATCAAAGGACAACAGTTGCACCGATCCGATGCAAAATGAGTCACCGATGCAAATGAATCACCGATGCAAATGACTCACTGATGCAAATGACTCACCGATCATATGACAGACCGATGCTGATCAAATGACTCACCGATTCAAATGACTCACCGATGCAAATGAGCCACCGATCAAATGACTCACCGATCAGATGACAGACCGATGCTGATCAAACTGACTCACCGATCAGATGACAGACCGATGCTGATCAAACTGACTCACCGATCAGATGACAGACCGATGCTGATCAAACTGACTCACCGATCAGATGACAGACCGATGCTGATCAAACTGACTCACCGATCAGATGATAGACCGATGCTGATCAAACTGACTCACCGATCAGATGACAGACCGATGCTGATCTATCTGAGTCACCGATCATTACTCACTAATGCTAATGACCCACCGATCACTTGATTCTTCAATAATCATAAACAACTGTTTGAATTTATTTATCATTATCTTTATTTAATCTAACCAATGGTCATATTAGGTATATTTTAATGCTCTGTCAAACTATTAATAAAGGTTGTCGGATGTCAGGAAACCGTACCTCGTACCTGCGGAAAGGAAACTTTTTCTATCTTTCGAAGCACGTGACATAAATACAAGAAGACTCTGCTGAAGATAGGAGTGGTTGACAGAAGAACACAAGAGAAATACAGAGGAAAAGAAATAGGAGGAAGAACCAATCAGAATAGAACTTCATACACAATAAAGCCTACTCAAGAAGAGTTCTGTGCATACACAAGAACATTGAAGAACTTCATCGACTACATCTCGCTGCCTTTGAGCCTGAAGCATACGACACTCTTCTTCTCAAACAAAAACGAGAAGAGGACTCAGAATAAATTCTGACCAAATACAAAAGAGTCCAGAGCTACACTAAAATCACCAGAGCCATTTCTAAACTCTACATCTCTGCTCTGTGATACATTTGTTTTAAATTTTTAGCAGTGTGTGTTATCTGCTGTATTAAACACACACACTGACTCATGTACTTTCACTGGAGGATCTGTAAATCCTCAGCAAACCTTTTTACACTTCATTTCCCACTATGGATAGTGGTAGAGGTCGTATGAGACCTAGATAGCTCTAAGCTGTTGTTTGTTTTCCCACACAGAACTGTGGTAGAGGTCTTGTGACCTGGACAGTGTGTTCACTGTTGTTAACCCCGATCCAGGGTGTGGATCATTTTTATATAAAATTTTTAGAGGACTAATTCTCGGCTTGAGACTGAACCTCTTGGTTAATTCTCTGTGTTTGTAGCTACATACTATATCCATACTACATATTTATTTCATATTCCGCTGCTATTACTTTGAAATATAATTTATTTTCAAAGCTACTTTGATAGTTAAACTCGCAAGTGTTTATATTTATTATAGACCAGTAAGTTAGTTTCAAAAGTTAATTTAATCATAAGATTAAGTTAACTGAGAACTAATCAATCTCTGAGAAACTAATTGAACCTTTATAATCTGTATAAATTCACTACAGTTTAATCTGTTTTTGAAATAGGGGGATTTTAATCAACATTGTTTTTAACAGAAAATTTTAATTGGAACTCAATTCACCCCCCTCTTGAGTATCCACTCCGACCAACACTTGGTATCAGAGGGTGTTAATATTTTCTAAAAGTACTCTGTTTTTCAACTGTGATTTTAGTTGTATTTTAAAGTTCTTAAAATTTCTGTTATTTCTAAATTTTTATCTCTTTAAAATTATTTTTGTAATATCATGGATAATAGACTTGAGGGTGATGCTACAAACCGGCCACCTTTCTTTAATGGAAACAACTATGCTCAGTGGAAGCTAAAAATGAAAATTCACTTAGAAAGTATGGGCTTTGATATTTGGACTGTCATTGAAGCTGAATATAAAATTCCCAGTACTGATAGATCTACTTGGGATGAACCTACAAAGACTGCTTACAATAATAATTGTAAAGCTATGAATGCTCTGTACTATGATCTAGGAGATGAAGAATTTAATAGAATTTCTGCATGTAAAACTGCATATGAAATTTGGGATACCTTAGCTGTTTCTCATGAAGGAACAACTAATGTTAAGGAGATGAGATTGAATACCTATACTATTAAGTATGATAATTTTAAGATGAAGCCTGATGAACCCATTTCTGATATGTATCTCAGGTTCAATGAAATTTTCAACACAATGACTTCTCTGGGAAAGGATGTTCCAGCAAAGGAGCAAATTATGAGAATTTTGAGATGTCTACCTGAAAGATGGAGAGGAACCTTTGTCTCCATTACAGAATCCTGTGACATTGGAACACTGCCTTTCAAGGAGTTAATTGGTAAGCTGATGATGTATGAAGAAGAGCTTAAAGTAAATAAAGAAGAAGATGATGGACCTAAAAGGAAGTCTATTGCCTTCAAGACTAGAACCTCAAAGAATAAGGATAAGGAAAAGCCTCAAGCTATCAATGAAAGTTTAAGTAGTGAGGAAAGTGAGAATGATTCTGACAGTGATGCTGAGATGGCACACATTGCTAGAAGATTTAAGAAATTCTATTGGAAGAAGAAGTTTTTCAGAAAGTCAAACTACAAAGGCATGTATGATAACAAAGGACACTGGAAAAAGGATTGGAAGAAGTCTGATAAATCAGATGAAGTTGTCTGTTATGAATGCAAAAGAAAAGGACACATAAAAACAGACTGTCCAAAGCTGAAATATAGAAAGAAGTATGAATACAAGGATAACAAGTACAAGAAAGCCATGAAGGCTACTTGGAGTGCTTCAGAAGACAACACAGGTGAAGCTGAATCTTCAGACTCTGAAAGGAATCGAGCCAACATGTGTTTCATGACAAACACTTCTGAGGTAACATCAGAAACTCCTGCTTCAAATTCATATTATTATGGAGATGATTCTGAATGTGATAACATGTCTAAATCTGAACTGTTTGAATATTTTGATATGCTTGAAGAAACCTGTAATGAGCTTAAAGATAAATATAAAGGTTTAAAGAAACAGTATGCTTTAAGTGTTAAGCATAAATCTGATCTGGATATAGAAGTAGAAAAGAATGCTCAGTTGCTCAAAGAGAATACTGAACTAAAATTGTCTAATGAACAACTCAGAAAAGACTTAGAGAAGTTCACAAATGGCAAGAATACTCTAACACAAATGCTAGGAAATCAAGTTGCACCTAGATATACTACTGGTATAGGATACCAACCTGGACAAAGAAAAGTTGCCAAAACTAGATTCATTCCTAAATCTGGATAGAAGATAGTTAATTCTGGAACTTCATATGCCTCAACCAGTTATATTCATAGTTATGGATCTAATAAGGTTTATCTTTCAAAGAATGTTAATTCTACAAATTATATGATACCCATTAGACAAATATGGGTACCTAAAGTATCATTGGATAACATGTCTGGACCCAAGAAGATCTGGGTACCAAAATCATCTTCCATCTAAATCTGTTTTGTAGGAGACCTGCTTGAAGAGCTGTCACAAGAAGATATGGTACTTAGACAGTGGATGTTCAAGACATATGTCAGGAGACTTTTCATGTTTCAAGACCTTAGTAAAAGTTGATGGAGGCTTTGTCACTTTTGGTGATAATTCAAAAGGAAAAATCATCAGCTTAGGCCAGATTGGTAACACTGATTCAATCTTAGTTTCTGAAGTTTTATTTGTCGATGGACTTAAATATAACTTGTTAAGCATTTCTCAATTGTGTGATGATGGTTTTTATGTGAAATTTAAAAATGATTCTTGCAATTTTTTTAACTCTAAAAATGTTTTAGTATTTTCTGCTTTAAGAAATGAAAATTTTTATGCTGTTGATTTAGATTCCTTAGCTAAGCAGAATATTCCTTGCTTAAATGCTTTTCATAAAGAGTCTTGGCTTTGGCACAGAAGATTAGGACACTGCAATGTACACTCACTTAGAAAACTTTCTATGAAGAACTTAGTTAGAGACTTACCCAAACTTGAATTTCCAGCAGACAAAGTTTGTAATCCCTGTCAAAAAGGAAAGCAACATAAAGTTTCTTTTAAATCAAAGAAAGAAGTGTCAACTTCTCAACCTCTCGAGTTGGTTCACATGGATTTATTTGGACCTTCTAGAGTTTCTAGTTTTAATGGGAAGCACTATGTCTATGTTCTTGTAGATGACTTTTCTAGATATACTTGGGTATATTTTCTAGCTCACAAAAGTGAAGCTTGTTCTTACTTTGTTAAATACTCCAAGTCTGTAGAAAATCTTAGTGGAATCAAGATTAAGACCCTGAGAAGTGATCATGGTCGTGAGTTTGAAAATCATGAGTTTGATTCTTACTGCTCACACAATGGCTATAGTCACAATTTCTCTGCCCCTAGGACACCCCAACAAAATGGTGTAGTAGAGAGAAGGAATAGAACCCTGCAAGAAATAGCTAGAACCATGATCAATTAATATGAACTGCCTATTTACTTTTGGGCTGAAGCTGTAAATACAGCTTGTTATGTCATTAATAGAGTCTTGATCAGACCAGTTCTTAAGAGGACCCCTTATGAGTTGTGGAACCATAGGAAACCTAAGGTTAACTACTTCAAATTTTTTGGCTGCAAAGTCTTCATTCTCAATACTAGAGACAATCTTGACAAATTTGCATCCAAGAGTGATGAAGGAATTTTCCTAGGTTACTCTATCTCTAGTAAAGCCTATAGAGTTTTCAATAAAAGAACCAAATGTGTGGAAGAATCTGTTCACATCAAATTTGATGAAACTGATCCACATGAACCTAAAATCTCTCTTGAAGATGATCTCTCTGGTTTGAATCGCAATGATAAATACAATGGACCTATAGTTAAAACATCCAGCTCTGGAAATTCTCCAGAACATGCTTCTGTTGAACCTCACGCTGTAGATGAATCTGAAATCTCTAGCCCTATCTTTTCAAGACCATCTAGGACTCTAAAGAACCATCCTTTAGATGCTGTTGTAGGAAATCTAGATAGAGGAACACAGACTAGAGCTTCTCTAAGAAATCAGGTTGAACATCAAGCTTTTCTTTCACAGTTAGAACCTAAAAATATCAATGATGCCATCAATGATGAATTTTGGGTAATGGCTATGCAAGAAGAACTAAATCAATTTGAAAGAAACAAAGTCTGGAAATTAGTAGAAAGATCTAAGGATATTTTGACCATAGGCACAAAATGGGTGTTTAGAAACAAAGTTGATGAATCTGGAAACATCATTAGAAATAAAGCTAGGCTAGTTGCACAAGGTTACAATCAAGAAGAAGGAATTGACTATGAGGAAACCTTTTCACCTGTAGCTAGATTAGAGGCTATTAGGATCTTACTTGCCTATGCATCACATCTGAATTTCAAGCTATATCAAATGGATGTCAAAAGTTCTTTTCTAAATGGTTTTATTGTTGAAGATGTTTTTGTAGAACAACCACCTGGTTTTTTAAATCCTCATTTTCCAAATCATGTTTTTAAACTTTCTAAAGCTTTATATGGTTTAAAACAAGCTCCAAGAGCTTGGTATGAAAGGCTTTCAAACTTTCTTATCTCAAAAGGATTTACAAAAGGAGTAGCTGATCCCACTCTTTTTATAAAAATGATTTCAAAAGATGTATTAATAGTACAAATCTATGTTGATGATATTATTTTTGGATCTTCTAAAAATTCCTTATGTACTGATTTTTCAAAGGTTATGCAAAATGAATTTGAAATGAGCTTAATGGGAGAGCTTAAGTATTTTCTTGGTTTTCAAATTCTTCAAACTAAAGATGGAATTATTTTAAATCAGAGTAAATATACAAAAGATCTTTTAAAACGTTTTGGATTGGATAGTATTAAGGAAAGTGATACACCTATGAGTACTACCTGTAAATTGGATACAGATGAAGCTGGGAAACCAGTGGATCAAACCAATTACAGAGGTATGATTGGGAGATTACTTTATCTTACTGCTAGTCGACCATACATTATGTTCAGTGTATGTATGTGTGCTAGATTTCAAGCTAATCCTAAAGAATCACACTTACTGGATGTTAAAAGGATTTTTAAGTATCTTAAGTATACTATAAATTTAGGTTTGTTTTATCCAAAAGGACAATCATTTAACCTAACTATCTATTCAGATGCTGACTTTGCTGGATGTAAGTTAGATAGGAAGAGCACATCTGGAACATGTCATTTGCTTGGAAAATCCCTAGTATCATGGTGTAGTAAGAAACAGAACTCAGTTGCATTGTCTACTGCCGAAGAAGAATACATAGCTGCTGGTAGTTGCTGTGCACAAATTCTGTGGATGAAACACACTCTATTGGATTATGGATTTGATCTTAAACATGTTTCAATTAACTATTACAATACTAGTGCAATAAATATATCTAAGAACCCTGTGTCTCACTCTAGAACTAAGCACATTGATGTCAGACATCACTTTCTAAGAGATCATTATCAAAAAGGTGATATTTATTTGAAATTTATTAGTTCTGAACATCAATTAGCTGATATCTTCACAAAGCCTTTATGCTCTGAAAGAATGAAATTTATTAAACAAGAGTTGTGTATGATTGATCTGTGAAACCTATCTGTGAAACTGATCTGTGAAACCGATCTGTGAAACCGATCTGTGAAACCGATCTGTGAAACCGATCTGTGAAACGGATCTGTGAAACGGATCTATGAAACCGATCTGTGAAACCGATCTGTGAAACCGATCTGTGAAACCGATCTGTGAAACCGATCCGTGAAACCGATCTGTGAAACCGATCTGTGAAACAGATCTATGAAACAGATCTGTGAAACCGATCTGTGAAACTGATCTGTGAAACCGATCTGTGAAACCGATCTGTGAAACCGATCTGTGAAACCGATCTGTGAAACTGATCTGTGCAACCGATCTGTCATACCGATATTTTTTTTTATTATATTGTAATTAATTAGTAAATTTCTTTTATACTTTTTGTGGGAACCCTAAATGATAAAATAAATGATATGCGGCTATTTATCCTCCCTAAACCTTTGACCTTTCATTTCCCGCCAAACCTTTCAACCTCTCTTCCCCTCTACTTCGAACCTTCGAACTCCTGCCTTCCCAAAATCCTCGAATGGCTAAGAAAAAGAGACCGAGCAAAGGACCGGATAGCCTTGTACCTTCAAAGCGTGCTCGAGGCGAGTCGAGTAGTACCTCTCAACGATCAGTAAATCCGAACCTGGAAACTCGGATTGTTGCTGTAGAAAAAGAAGTAAGCTCTGCATGGCTTTTGTCAAGTAAGTCACTGTTGCTGCAAGTTCTTGAATCGCAAGGATGGATAGACTGGTTTTCTGACAACTCTCGAATAGACTACCTGAAGCTGGTACATGAGTTCTATATGAATATGGAAATCACTTTAGATGGTGTGGAGGCTGCCAGGATGTCGTCTGTGGTAAAAGGAAAGAAAATATCCTTCTCATCTAAGCAGTGGGCTGAGTGCTTGAACGTACCTCATAAAGGTCGGTATGAGGATTATGCTGGGAATATTCCTCCAACATCTGATTACTTCTCTTATGAATTAGCTCTGGTGCTTCTGACAGGAAACAGAGAGTCACGGAGAATCACAGCTTCAGAATTAGATGGTGAATGCAGACTTCTTTTCAAGTTTATTCAGCACCAACTTTTCCCTAGGAGAGGAGATTTTTCTGCTGTAAAGTACCAGGATGTTTTCCTGTTGTTTCTTCTGAAAAAACATGAGAAGATCAATTTGTGTAGATATGTGATGGTACACATAGCTGGAATGGTAAAACCGTCCAAGAAAGCCACTGCCTTGTTTTATTCAAAGATGATATCTACCATGCTCAAGAATCTAGAATGTATTGATAAAGATGATGAAGTTAATGAAACAGATCATACCTTCTGTCTCAACAAAGAGATCTGCAAGAGGATGAAAATCAATTGGAATCCATGAAAGAAGTGATGGGTTGTAGATGAAGATAAATTGTATGAAGCCTACAATCCCATAGATCATGGAAAGAGGCCAAAGGATTTGAGAGACCCTAGCTTGAAACCAAATGAGGAACCAGTTTATTCTGATGATGATGAGCAAGAAGAAGGAAAGGATGTGGCCACCGAAACCCAAGAGCCAGAAGAAGCTGTGACTGAGGCAGGAAGTATGTCATCTCCCGATGATAGGAGTGATCCTGACACTGCCAGTCCCAAAAGAAGAATAGAATTTGGACCTGCTAGTCCACCCTTAGCCCTACCAGAATCAGAACCTATTCTTGGTGATGAAGAAGATTCTGACACTGAAGAATATCACAGTGAAGCTTCTGAGAAGAGTGATGATGGACGTACTGATGATGTTGAGGCTGTTGTTGATGGTGATAACAGACCAGTGGATGGTCTTTCTGAAGATCAAATAGAATCACCTCAGTCAGTACAAGAAGTACATATCAATGGCAAGGATGATTCACCAAAAATCAGTGGAACAGCAAGCTATGCGAAACCTGTGCTGCTGTTTGGGATGACTACCCTGGTTGTGCTGTGTTGGGATTAGAATATTCTGAAGACGAAGAAGAAATGCCAGAATCTTCTGCAGCTGTGAAGAGGAACCTCCCACGAGAAGCAAGGTCTGTTCCTGCTGTTGATCCTACAAATGATAATTTACCGTGTTCTGGAATCTCTCAAGCTGATCTTGATGAGTTTAAGATTGAATTGCTAACCGCTATGAGAGCCACAGTTAGAGAAGAAATTTTTAATGCTCTTACTCAAGTGTCTCTCCATGTTTCTGAACATTCATTGGAAGCCTTCTCACAAAGAGTATCTAATGCTGTGAAGCCAGACCTGGCCAGACCTGGCCTATTTGCATGCACAGGCCACTGCAATAGTACTTCCTACTTCTGAACCTCTCAGTGACACTGATGTAGCTCCAAATCAGCTATCTGTTGCTCAAGCTCTATCTCAGTTAAGACCAGTCCCTCAGCAGGCTTCTCAATCAGCTCCTGTTTCTCAACAACAACCCTCTGTGGCACCTGCTCCTACACCTGCCCGAGTTGTCTTACCACCACTTCAGATTCGCCAAGATCAGCCTGCCTCCAAGCCTTCAAACTTACCCACTATTGATCCCAAAGAGAAAGTCAAAGCCCCTTTGTATCCCAACAAATAGTTGTGTATTGTTTTTGATAGGGTGAACAATGTGCTGCTTGTAATAGTTGTACTTTATCAAATATTTTTCTGTCTACTCTCTGCTGACTGCTTTTCCTTTCACTTTCTCTTATCTGTTTTTTCCCTCCTTTTTGATCATCCCAAAGGGGGAGAAGAACAAGAATACTTTATGGGAGAAGAAAAAGAATACTTTATGGGAGAAGAACAAGAATACTTTATGGGAGAAGAAAAATAATACTTTATGGGAGAAGAAAAAGAATACTTTATGGGAGAAGAAAGATGTATAGGAGAGATATATGGGGGAGAAAAGATGTATATATCTCATGGGGAGAAATCTGTATAATATATATGGGTAATCTAAATTAAGGGGGAGATTTATATATCTCTTTATATTTATTCTTCTTATGGTTTAATTGTCATTGTGTTTTTTTTATGATATATCATATTATTTATATTTAATGATAAAGATTTGTGATTATCAAAAAGGGGGAGATTTTTGAGCTCTCTGGAAGATTGTTGATTTCATGTCTATGATTGATTTTTTAATAATCACAAATCATCACATACCATTAATGCTTAATCTGGTTTTATTTCTCATAAACTTAATTACAATCTGTTAATGAATCTGTTATCACATTTTTTGTCTATGCTTATTGACGTACAAAGTATTTTGGAAGCACCGATTCAATATCAACAGACATCGGAAGCACTGATCGCATATCAAAGGACAACGGTTGCACCGATCCGATGCAAAATGAGTCACCGATGCAAATGACTCACCGATGCAAATGACTCACCGATGAAAATGACTCGCCGATCAGATGACAGACCGATGATGATCAAATGACTCACCGATGCAAATGAGCCACCGATCAAATGACTCACCGATCAGATGACAGACCGATGCTGATCAAACTGACTCACCGATCAGATGACAGACCGATGCTGATCAAACTGACTCACCGATCAGATGAGAGACCGATGCTGATCAAACTGGCTCACCGATCAGATGACAGAACAATGCTGATCTATCTGAGTCACCGATCATTACTCACTAATGATGATGACCCACCGATCACTTTATTCTTCAATAATCATAAACAACTGTTTGAATTTCTTTATCTTTATCTTTATTTAATCTAACCAATGGTCATATTAGGTATATTTTAATGCTCTGTCAAAGTATTAATAAAGGTTGTCGGATGTCAGGAAACCGTACCTCGTGCCTGCGGAAAGGAAACTTTTTCTGTCTTCCGAATCACGTGACATAAATACAAGAATACTCTGCTGAAGATAGGAGTGGTTTACAGAATAACACAAGATAAATACAGAGGAAAAGAAAGAGGAGGAAGAACCAATCAGAATAGAACTTCATACACAATCAAGCCTACTCAAGAAGAGTTCTGTGCATACACAAGAACATTGAAGAACTTCATCGACTACATCTCGCTGCCTTTGAGCCTGAAGCATACGACACTCTTCTTCTTAAACAAAAATGAGAAGAGGACTCAGAATAAATTCTGACCAAATAAAAAAGAGTCCAGAGCTACACTGAAATCACCAGAGCCATTTATAAACTCTACATCTCTGCTCTGTGATACATTTGTTTTACATTTTGAGCAGTGTGTGTTATCTGCTATATTAAAAACACACACTGAATCCTTTACTTTCACTGGAGGATCTATAAATCCTCAGCAAACCTTTTTACACTTCATTTCCCACTGTGGATAGTGGTAGAGGTCGTATGAGACCTGGACAGCTCTAAGCTATTGTTTGTTTTCCCACACAGAACTGTGGTAGAGGTCTTGTGACCTGGACAGTGTGTTCACTGTTGTTAACCCCGATCCAGGGTGTGGATCATTTTTATATAAACTTTTGAGAGGACTAAGTCTCGGCTTGAGACTGAACCTCTTGGTTAATTCTCTATGTTTGTAGCTACATACTATATCCATACTACATATTTATTTCATATTGCGCTGCTATTACTTTGAAATATAATTTATTTTCAAAGCTACTTTGATAGTTAAACTCACAAGTGTTTATATTTGTTATAGACCAGGAAGTTAGTTTCAAAAGTTAATTTAATCATAAGATTAAGTTAACTGAGAACTAATCAATATTTGAGAAACTAATTGAACCTTTATAATCTGTATAAATTCACTACAGTTTAATCTGTTTTTGAAATAGGGGGATTTTAATCAACATTGTTTTTAACAGAAAATTTTAATTGGAACTCAATTCACCCACCTCTTGAGTATCCACTCCGTCCAACAATATCTAAAAAAAATCAGAAACAACAATCACATCACACAACAAGTGCATCACTTTAGGTGAAATAACATTACATATAACAAAAATCCCACCTTAGGTACTTAGATTTTACCCTTATACATGGGTTAGCTTCTCCCATGAACGATATCTTAACCATGTTCTGAATCATCCTATTCTCCTGCATAACATTCAAAAATTGTATGAGAAAAGAAAGAGAAAAGACATGTGTCCTCTAATACCACTTTTTAATATCCTAACATGGGTACCACACCCCGAAGCCCCAATCCGGTTGGTTACATGACCTCAGACTTGCCTCCCCATATGCTAGAGGATGCCGACTAGGAGTGCAAGTCTAATATAAATCATTGGGAGAATATACCCTCTCTATCAAAGCATCTCAACAGTATAAATAAATAAGAAAAAAAATAAATTATATAAATGAAACTCATACAAACTAGTATCAGATGATAACTAAAACATGAATACAATATCCAAACCAAAATAGTAGATATGTCATGCCAATTACATGTCAAGTGTCAATATGAAAACCCAAAATAAATAAATACAATGAAGACTCATAAGGGGGTCCTGAATCACATATATTTTTCTCATCCATTCTCTATCTCAACTCATCCTTCTAACATAGGAATTTTCCCCTAATCCAATCTTGTAAACATGATGTCTATTGGGGTACCGATCAAGCAGCTTGAGTAGGGTGTGAGTACCACCTATTAGGCATCCAGAAATAGAGTCTAAAACAATATCCGATGAATAATAGTGTATGAAGTTATATACAGAATAAATTTCAATTAATAAGTATGCAATTACACTTTTTCAATTATTCTTTAATTAACCACATAAACCCCTGGTTCTAAAGGACACTCGATCCATAAATACCTAATTTAACCTATATCATAGTCTAAATCAGAACACACGAGGGATTAAAAATTCATTATAACACAAGGGATTTAATTATCCATTTAATTCCATTTCTCATCGTAATCTGTTGGAACTATAGTCCAATGCCAATCTCATGGGCATAGAACATCATTTATAACACCCTGTGGGTATTTGGACCCTCTTTACCTATCCCACACCTCAATTTCACATTGGTATTTGGATCCTCAATACCTTTTCCACACTTTCTAACTGATATGGGTAATTGAAGCCTCAGTCCCTATCTCACACTCATTTATCGCATAGGTATTTGGAGCCTCTATCCCAGTACCACACTTGCTATCTCATATGGGTATTCCAAGCCTCAATCCCTATCCAACACTAATTTATCTCATTTGGGAATTTGGATCCTCTGAACCTATCCCACATATGTATATCACATATATTACAATATCACATATAACACATTCATCACATTAATTAAGTTTAATCATTATTAACCATCTTACCAAACATCCACAACATGATATACTATTTCAATTCCTTAACTATAAAGGTTCATCACATTAATTCACATGGAATAATATGAAAAATTCAATATTAATCCATTTATCAAAATTTATTCATATTAATCATTAACCCATAAAGAACAACCCATAATCCCCATTATAAATTAATTCATAACCAAATTAATTAACCAATCGTATAACCCAAAATTATCATCAATTCCACAATAATCGCATTTCATTAATTAATTAAAAAATAAATTAATGTAATTCCACTAATTTCATGATCACAAGAAATTTTATTAATTAATTCACCAATTAATAAATCTAATTCAACCAATTCCAATTATCCTGAATTTAACCTAATTTACAATCACGTGTAAATTTCATTAAATCAATTCCAAGATTCCAAAAATTTATAAATTAATTAATTAAATCTATTAAAGATTTAACCGCCAATCATGCCAATTGATATTTCACAACACATACACACAAACAGAATTCAAGAATATGGGAATTGAATTTAGACCACCTACCACAAAATTGATGATGAATGCTCACCATGAAAGTCCCAAATTGAAGCGTAACAACAATGATCACGAACAAAAACAAGATCTAGATCCAAAATAAAACAGATTATATATATATAAACCTATATCTATATTCATCACTAATGGAAGAAAACATCTATTTAAAGGATGAGGGGATGATGAGAGAGGGAGGAAACCAATCAGGAGTTGAATCACTTACCGGGAGAGGTGCAGATATTCAATTCAGGATTTGAATCATTAATAGTGGAGGTTGGAAGGCCTTATAATCCTTTTAGGAGCCTCAAAAATAGAAAAAAGTATCTTAAGGTCAAGATAGGTTTTATTTAGGGTGGTTTACAATGATTCAGTTATTTTAAATCGAATTTTTGGGGGACTAAATTCCCCTATGAATGGTATCTTGCATGGGGCACACATTTTTTCAAAACTATGAACCTACTCCCAAGGAGTTACAAGGTTTGAAAAACTGTGTGCCAGCCATGTGAATCACCTATATTTGGGTTCACACTATTTTCTGGACTGGGATACAGTTTGGGAAAACCATGCACCAACCATGCACTTCCCCTCTTCCTCGGAAAATTATCCAATTTCACCAAAATATAACCAAAGTAAAACCCAAATGATATATACTCAAAACTAGGAAACAGAATACCTAGAAATGAGATCGTTAAAACTATGGAAAAGATGAGGATCTTTAAACATTGAGAAATTGAACAAGGTGGAAGATACTTTGAGTTGAAAGGATTATGCAATCTTATTCATGATGAGGATAAAAAAATATCTAATATTTTTATATTTTTAATGGATGGAAATGGAAATCCTAAAGGAATGGAAAAAATATTATCTTTCTCAATTGAATGTTCAACTATCCATCTAGTTAAAGATTAAATTTGTGAAAAAAAGATGTAGAACAACTAAAGAAAGTTATAAATGTTCTTAATTTTAAATTTGATAATGATGAAATGATAAGGTTCAATAATCATGTATGTGTTCCCTCCATACCATAATTGATGAAGTAGTTATTAGAGGAAGCTCATAGTTCATCATTATCTATTCATCCAGGAAGCACAAATATGTATAGATATTTTAAAAAATAATTCGGGTGGGATGACATGAAGAGATATATCACAGAGCTTGTATCTCGGTGGTTAGTATACCAAAAAGTTTAGGCTAAAAGAAAATAGTATAAGGGGATGTTTCATTTATTACCCATACTATAATGGAAATGGGATAACATCACCATATATTTTTTCATTAGACTCCATAAAACATCTAAAGTGCATAATGATATATGGGTTATAATCTATCTTCTTACTAAGTTAGAAAATTGTATCGCTACCAAAGAAGACTTATACTTGGATCAACTTGTTAAAATATACATTAAGAAAGTTGTAAGGTTTCTTGGAATACAATGTTCCATTGTATCTCATTGGCATCCAAAGTTTACCTCAATGTTCTAGAAATGTCTTTAGTAAGATCTTGATACATAATTGAATTTTAGCATTGTCTATCATTCTTAAACATATTGTAAGTCTGAAAGAAAAATTCGAACCCATGATGATGGGTTTAGATCATGTTATTTAGATATAAAAGGTTGTTGGGATTAAAACTTTCCTATAGTTGAGTTTTCTTACCACAATATCTTTCACTCGGGAATTTAGATTGATCCTTATGAAGACATATATGGAATTAATTGTAGAGATCCAATGTGATGAAATAAAGTTGGAGAAATATAGCTATTGGTACCTCAGATAGCTGAATAAATGGAAGAGAAGGTTAGAGACATTTAGTTTCCCATAAAGGCAGTTCAATGTTATTATAAATTTTATACTGATAACCACTAGTGTGATCTTAAAATTGAGGTTGGTGATAATTTATTTCTAAAAATTTCCCACTGGTAAAAGTTTATAAGTTTTAGGAAGAAAGGGAAACCAAACCCTAGGTATATCAGTCCCCTTGAAATTCTTAATCATATCAGGATTGTATCCTCTTGCATGGTTCTTCTACCAAATATATCTCATGTCATTGATGTGTTCTATGTATCTCTCCCAAGGAAGTATATACCTAAACCTACACATGTACTAAACTCATAGGCCATACTGTTGGAGCATGATATTTTTTATAAGGAATAAGTAGTGGAGAATTCGGATTGTACAAAAAAATTCTATGATACAAGGCCACCCACCTAGTCAAATGTTTGTAGAGATTCAACCAGTTTGAAGATGTTACATAGAAACTCAAGGATATAACGAGGAAAAATTTTCCTCATATGTTTGTGTTAGAGGGGTGAATTTTGAGGGAGAAATTAATTTTAAGCGTGTGTATAATGTAACACCCCAAATTTTTGTGAGTTTTTTCCAAATAAATTAAATTTAATTATTACATTTATTTATACAAGACACCAACTTATTATTTTGTTAAACCCAAATTGGGTTCAACATGTGTTACATACAACATTGAGTTTCTTTGAAACAACATTTTATTATTCTTCAAACAAGACTGTTATAACATTTCCATTAAACTTTGTAACATGAATAATAATAATTAATTTTTAAATATTATGTATGATGGTTTTATATAAAGAAAACATATTGATAATTAAATATATAATTTTTAGAAAAGTCTTTATATGTTTTGAAAATACGATTTTCTAAAAAAACAATTTTTATGTCCTTTTGTGAACAAAAATAAAATTAATTTTTAAAAATTTTTTGGAAAAGGATTTGATAAAGTAAAATAAAATTTAAAATTCATAACTTTAAAATTATCTGAATATTAAATTTTTTACTTTTCTTAAAATTTTCATTTTTAGATGAATAGTAAAAAATACTGAATTTTAAATAAAAAGTGCATTTTCTATTAATTTATTTATAAAGATAAATTAAATATTAAATTGATTTTAAAGTATAATTATTTCAATTATATATAAATTAATACGGTTTAGTTCATTGGAATCAATTTAAAATTAAAATTTGATATAAAAACAATTCAAAATTTTGAACTTTTTAATTTAAAACCCCCATTTATCATCACATCTATGAGATTAATTTTAAATTAATTTTTTCCACTAATGAAACATAAATTTCAAAAATTTGATTCCATATTTTAAATTAGAATAATTTATAATTTTTAATATGGGAAAATTATTTTTTTATCATAATGATTAGTGAAAATAGTTGAAATTAATCATGTGATTTGGAGAAAAACAAGTTTACCAAGGGCCCAAACATTATCCTTAAGGAGTAAAATTGTCTATAAACTTTTAAAAACCCATTGGTTGTACATATATCTACCTTAAACCTTCTATTATTGATATTGGTTCATTACGGAGCCACTTGGCATGGAAAAAAACAGGGATGGAATTCCCATTTTAAAAAATTTACAAGTTTACCACTCACCCTACTTATAAAAGTCCACCTCCTCTAATCTCATAAAAAAACCTATCTAGTATATTTTTCTCAACCAATATATAAACAAAAAAATTCAAAAAAAACATACCATCATCCTAAAATCCTTACTTTTGGTATAAATCCTACCAACTAAGGACTTTGGTTCTAAACAAAAGGAGATACCTGAAGAAGAGGTAACATTCATCAATAAACATTTTTTTTATTTCTACCTCAAACCCCTTTAATTATTTTCTTATTATGATTATATAAAAATATAATTATATTATATATATATATATGTTAATATTATGACCTAAAACCACACACACTTCCATAAAATGAGTTACGAAATCATCATCCGTGTGTATAGAGGAATACCGCCTCATGAACTGATGTTTTTTGTTTTTTCACTAACACCACTAAAGGATAGGAATAATGATATAAATACTAGTTATATATGATATTTATGATTTTATTATGATTATTTAATTTTTATATCACACATACCTTCATGCTTTCCATTTTTTGGCAATATAATAACGCCGATCATGTATATGATAGACTACCGCCTCGCAAAGCGATGTGATTCATTCATGATTTAAATGGAATGTATTAAAAATGTGTTTAATAAAAATATGTGATATTTATGAAATAAATTATCCTTTAATGGAGATATGTCATATAATTTTCTTTCATTCAATCCGACAAGAAAATGGATGCGGTGTTCATTCGTACATACGACTTACTTTCTCCATCAACTGTGTATTTCATTTCTGATTTATATCTTTTACATATTACTAAAAATAAATATATAATGATTATATATTATATTTAAATAATGGTAGTAATTATGGATATTTTTAAATCATGATAAAAATAATAGGAAAAAAAATATAACAAATCAAAACATATACAAAAAACAAAGCGGTTATTACCCGAAACATAACTTTAGCATGGAATTGTTAATGAACATGTAATAAAATGTACAAATAAAATAATATATGGTATTATATAAATTAATATGGTTCATTATTATATTTATAATAAACTTTTATTTTTTATATATGAGTATTTAATGAGAATAATGTAAGTAAAGACTTAAGGTAATGCTTTTCCATCTCAGTTTTATTTATTTTTAGACACATGTCATGTTCACCACCTATTTATTATATGTGGTGTTTATAATACCCATAAATATATTTAATTATTATTTTCTGAGAATTATTTTGATTCAAATATCCATTTTATGATCTCTATTTCAAGGAGTTTACTATTAGAATGTTTCCAAAGTGATAAGGGTATTTTTATCTCAGTTTAATTTCGTTGAGACGTATATTGGGTTATTCACCTATATTTTTTTAACGAGGTGTATATAAAGAAAATTTTACTTTTAATATCAATTTATTTCATCCTCATGATATTTTATTTTTTTTCTCTGTTATTCCTTATTTGGGATTATGATTCAGTGTCACCAAAGTGCTAAAATAGTTATGTCACAATCTCATCATTCATTGAGATTGATTAAAATTTAGACTTTGATGTTAAAATATCATAACCTACCTCTCAAAAATTATCATGATTTGTATTCTATTATATTAATTCATGACATCTTTATGTAATAGTACCATTTTCTACATTTTGATACATAGAATTATTAATAATTTTTATGAAATCCTGACTTTATATCTATCTTCAGTCAGAAATTTGTTTCCTTAAAAAGCATATTAAAAGAAATTAAAAAATGATTAAGTACCCTCTTGTAAAATTTTAAAAGAAACATTCACTAATGGTTTACTTTTAAAAAAAAAATTACAATGAAATATTTAACTCGTTTTCCAAAATAATTATCATCTATCTTTTACCACAAATGTGAATGGAACCTCCATTTTAATTTGTATGGAAAGAATGTAATTTTATGATGTGAGGACCAATATTTTCTTCAAATATTAATTAGTAATTTTTCAATTTTATTATCAAAGGAAAATTTTTTGAAAATATTTTATCTTTTAAAAAGAGTTTTTTAGTGTAAATGATATTTTACTTAAGAAATGTTTTAAATGACATTTCAAAATTATCTTCCATCTAAGATGACATCCGTTAGTATTAAATATTCCTTACCAGGGATATGATCCAATAATAACATTCATATTCTATCTATGAATGGTTTATGTTTTGACTGAATAATATTTATGAAACCTGTTACTCTTCCACAAGTTATACCATGATAAAAATATTTTTAATCCCACTTCTTTTCAGGGGTTATGTTATAATTAAATGTTTATGCTAACAACTTAATTTCATGGGTTTTTATGTGATGGATGTTTATAATCTTATGTAAGGCATAAGTATGATTTCATTATGTGATTTTTGGGGCCAATATCACCCTCTAATTCATTTGGTAAAGATTTATATATCTCATGAGATATACATTGATAGAATAGGGAGTGAATCAGATACAATAATACAGGGATAGAATGAGAAGTGAAATTAGTATACTAATAAAGAGCCAGAATGAGTAGTGAAATTGGTACAATAATGTATTTTTTCTATTAGGATGGCCTTTTTGTGTGAATTGACCAATATGGAAATTATTTTTATGCTTATATGTATTCCATAAATTATATTTTGTATTCTAATGTTATACTTTTATGGATCATGTTATTTGATTTCCTTATAATTCATGTCTTACAAACTACCAATATTTATTCCATGACTCTTGATTATAATATTTGATATACATGGTATGGTTTTCAAATGTAATTTTCATGTTCTAATATCCTTATGTTATGCTTACATATCTCCCTTGTTTACACTTACAGAGCATATGATCTCACCCTTTCTTATATTTTCATTCCCAAGTAATGATGATATTTATTATGTTTTTTATTTCTAATAAGGATGATAGTTATGAAGATCATAGTGGGAGATGATGTACCTCACTTATGGACCAGTGTTTATGTTTCCATTTTTCAAAAGGCACTAAACTAATATGGTATTTGAGCATGTGTTTTTGTAATGGAATAAATATTACTTGAAAATGATGTAATGTATATGTATGTTCATCCTGGGTTGTTATAGTATTAATTAAACAAAAAATTGTATTTTAATCCCACAACCCCTATGAATCATCTATTTTATTTTCCTATTTTTAGTGTTCTCAGACCTAGGGACTGTAGTTAAAATTCTTGGTGGTTCCTCTCTCCCTTAATTTTCCAAATATAGTGGATCTTGAGCATTATATCATGAAACTTCAAAGTAATAGGTTTTTTCTTCCTCCATTGTTCACATATATTAGATATATCCTCATTCTATATTGAGATGAATCATATATCTAATCTATGTTGGCTATATTTATGGATTCTATCATAATATAATGGGGAATTCTTGGTTTTTTATTAATTATATGTTGAATCTGGGGAATTTAGCATCTCTTTCTTAAGAGGGTCTTAGATTTACTATTGATTAAAATTACATTTTAGTAATTGGATGTGGATTTCATTCCTTAACATGATTCCTTACTTTAATTCCAATCAAATAGATTATTTGTTTATATATTGGTTTTTTTATAGTGAACATTGGAGTGAGGACATGATCCAGGTGTAGTTCCTTTAGTGGATATTTGAATTTAGTATCAACACATTAAGGATGAACATCCTTACCACTTTGGGCCATTATATGAAATTGTTTGGAATGTCTGGATTATGTGTATGTGTGTTGTGTAGAAACACTTTCATAATAGATACATTTTACATAACTAGGGTGTCCAATTCTACCTTTTCTTGGCTATGTATTGTGAGTTCCTTATGTTTTAGTTTATTACTTGTGTAATATTTTATAGCCTGTGGAATTACTTGTGGTGATATGTTTTTCTTTTCTATGTTATAACTTATATGTGAATTTTATATAGCTTGTGGAATTTTTGTTTCGATATTCACCTTGACAAGTAGCCATGATGGACATAGTCAACCCTTTAGAGGGGGAACATGGATGACATGAATCTTTGGTGATGGATCTTTATAGTATGGTTAGTGCCTTAGATTCACATGTGATTAGCCCATAGAGATCATAATACAAAATTAAAAGAGATTCAATATAATCTTATATGACCTACTAATGGGTAAATTCCTTTCATATGAGAAAGTCCATTGTTTGAGAATTCCATGCATGTATATCATCAAAAGAGAGCGATTCACCATCATTAACGGGTGGGTTTATTGAGGTCTACTATCTCTAGGGTGTTATTAGGAATAAGGATTATTGGTGTTTGGGTAGTGGAGAACATAGAGTGTTCCCTATATTGGGGATGTCTTCAAATAGAAGGTTTGGGTAGACCCCTGAACCTACTCATTTTTTTCAAAAACATAGGTAGTATAATGGGAGTTTAATTGGATTTTTATGGATTTGGATCAATTCAAAAGTGGATGGTGGTCATATAGTTAATATTTGCATGAGGTAGATACCTTGTTTTGAATAGGGGTTCTAAGGATGCTCTAGTTTGTTGTAACTGAGCTATATGGGGAGAATGGTTAGCGGTGTTAGGCATATTATCCTAGTTTCATTAGAACATGGCCCACATTATCATAATTCATGTTGGTCATTTGGGAGTAGTTTGAGGAAAACCTTGTAGTGGGGAGTGCACTGTTGGCTATTGGTGTCCATGAACCTTGTTTAATTGGTTTTTTGAGTGTTAAGTTTGTTGTTTCTAGTGGTTCGGGAATGAACATGGGTTATTGGGGTTTTTATATTGGTACTCATGTGTTAGTGGTTTGTACATGTATATCCATTGCATTTAGTGATTAATATATTATGGTCCATGTGGTTTTTCTTTTGGTTAGTAAGGTGATAAAAATGATACTAATATGGTGGGGACCACTAGACTGGTCACAATTGAATATCTCTCATATTGGGAGAGAGTAGGGTACACTGTAAGATTGGCCTTGGGATAGTCAAGATGGTGTTGGTTGTGCAAGTTATTGGGGGAGAGCATGGATTATGTTTGGCCACTGAGGCTTATCAAGGATAAGAATCATTTATTGTAGGGATTTTTTGATGCATCATGTCATCATGGGTTGGGATAATAAAGAGAAATGATAGCTTTTTTTTCCTGAGAGTGTTTCATGGTAAAAATGATAATTCCACCCTATAATTAGATCTAAAATAATTTTTCTGACCACTCTCTTGGTCCAAGAATAGGGTGTTTACCCTAGGATATCAATTTGGGGGAAATTTGAGTCGTTTTATTTTATATGGAATATTTAATATATAATTAATTAAATATTAACTTACTCATAAATGTTCTTTCGATGATATATTTAAAACAAATCATTAGATTTAGATTATACCTTTGTGTTTGTGTCCAAAATAGGGGGTTTCCTAGGTAAGGTATAAACTCATTGTAGGCACTAGGTCCAGGGTCGGGCCCTTTTCCTTTTATTTTTCTTCATTTTTCTTTTTTAAATTTTTATTTTCTTTATTTTTCCATTTCTTATTGTACACACTCTTATGGGTATTGTCGTCGGATGACTGATATAGGGAGAGGGAGGGGATCAAAGAGGGAGGGGTAAGAGGAACTACCACAGTTTCTTCTAAGGTTCATATTATAGTGTGGTAGCTATAGGTGGTGGATTTGATGTGATGTTTCGTTGGTTTCTACTCTCCAGTAGGTATGTTTTATATTTTTTTACCATTAATCCTGTTATTTTAGTTGTTTTAAGTTTTTAAATCCTTTTTTAGTTTTTTGGGACCTTTAGGGGGTTGATTTGTGGCTTTTTGGGAGACATTTGAGGTTTTATACCATTTTGGTCATTTTCCTGTTGAGAAAACCCATGTACATATTGTGTAGTTCAGAGAACACACATAATGTATTCTTCTTATTTCGGAAAAATGGGTTTTTAGGATGTCACACCATGTATCAAAGGGTACATTCCATGTAGTGGAATCCCAAGCAGTTCTAGGGGAACACGGCCTTATTGGGTACATGACCAGAACCCATACAAGGTATATAACTAGTTTTCAGGTATTGTACTTAGATATACCATGTCTAGGGGTATATTTATATATAAACATATGGGAACCCCATATGGGTACATTCCATGTACACGGCAGTACAATCCACGTAGTCTTGTGGTGTACATGTGGGATAGGGATGAGGTACGTGGGAAGGTACCCATGAAAGGTTAAAATCCATGTACAGGGTGTACACACCATGTATTTTGGAGAATTACATTCTAATTGGCCTATATCACTTGGAAAAGAAGGACTTTTGGGTTTACAAATTGTGTATATGAAGTACACATCATTCACTTTTTTATGCCTTATGTTGTTTTGCCTATTTTTCATCTTGGAGTCATAATTGGTCCTATAAGTAGTACATTCTGATCATTGTTTCATATATATAATGATAGTGGAATCCAATCAGTGTTTAGAGGCCACCTAGATGGTGTTTTGGATGGGAAAACGTTTATAGGAATATTTCTTTAAGGCTTTTTTCAAAAATCCTCCTAGGGTTGGGTTGCGAGCTGTGAGGCCTAGGTAAGGCTTATGTGATCATTAGAAAGAATGGATTATAGATTCCAAACCAGAGTTATTGAAGGTTCTTTTGAAAAGATCCCGAAAGGAAGGATTGAGTAGTATCTCTAAGGATATCATGGTTTATCCCTGCCTATTAGGATCGATTTCTCAAGGTTAAAGTAGTTAAGGTTTATCTTTTAAGTTTGGGAGACCAGAGCTATTATATCCTTTGGGATAGGTTGATGTCATGTGACAGAAGTAACATCTAGGATCTATTGAGATGATTTTTAGATGAGTCGGAGCGACTATTACTGATGCCATAGTTATCTGGTTAATAATCAAATGATCAATGGTTTCTATAGTCAGTAGTTATGAATGTTCAGGTGGTATGGTTTGGATTGTGCCAAATAACCCTTATAGATGTTCTCCTTCTTTTGAGGTGGCCACAAGGACCATTGGTAATTTCCTTGTAGGCGTTTTGTTCTTTTGGATACCCCATTGGGTGCATTGTTGATCGAGGATCAATTGGAGGCTAGTGAGGGTAATTTGGGATGTTTCCACATTAGGCGTGACCCATGATTTATGATGAGCTATATAAACCACTCATAGGGTGTCCTACTCTTATTGTGGCCTTTTATCTATTTTTGGATCATTCAACTGGTGTGGCTCGCGATCTTGGGTCTAACAGAGTTGTCCCTAGTTGGAAGTTTCTTTGTGTTATGACCCCAGGGAATGCGGGAACCCTATATTTTGGTTTGGCTATAAGGATGGTCATGGGGAGCCTATGGTGGTCATTTTATTGGATGAGGTGATACAGGGTGCTGTGAGTATCCCTCCCCTTGGTTAGCTGAGTGTATCGGCATTTCTAGTTCAGTTGTTTGGATGGTGGGTTCAAAATGTTGACTGATCCATGTTTGGTTTTCTTTTAACTAATATGTTTAAGGTATTTTCTACTTAGTATTTGGGTTTGAGGAGTAAACCCTTGGTGTATATTTTATTAGAAATTTTCCCTATGTTTTTACTTGGATATATCCTCCATTGGATGGTTGTTTTAGATGATTTTTTTAGATAATGGGTGATATGGATGAGTACAACCCCCCTATAATTGAGTGTGCACCCTATATAGAGTGGATTCAGGATCATGAGGTTTAAAGGTACTCATGTAGTGGGTTGTTTCTTCTTTGGATGTTATGTTTATCTAGGCCCCATATATTTTTTGGCACTCCCTGGTTTATATATATTAAGCACACCAATTTTTGTGTCTATACCTAGTTTCTAATTAATTCTAAAAGACATTCAAGACTAATAAATTATATAGTTATGTTGACCTAGTTGTTCATGTCACTAGTGCATATTATTCTATTGGATTATTAGTGCTTGATAGATGTTAATTTTTATGTGGACTCCTATAGTTATGCCCTAGGGGATGACATTCATGTCTGTTTCATTTAGACATATATGGGCTCTTGTATAGATCTAGCATATATGATGGTTTTAATGTGGCAGGGTGATTCATGTGCTATAAATCATCTTGCATGGACCTGAGTGGGGTTATATTTACCGTGGGTATTAGGATAGAACCTGCAGTTGGTTATTTTATTTATTTATTTATCTATATTTAGTTTTTTTGTATTTTTTATGCCAACTATTATTAGTGTCTAGATACACTGGGCATATCACATGTGCATGAACTTATTAGGATATAAAATTATCCGTTCACTATTGGGGGTGGACTATTATGATTTATTTATCACCACATATACGTTAACCTTAGTGTCCATGGAAACCAGATATATGATTTCAAGTTGGAGCATAGGTTGTGTGATAGAGGGTCTAAGGCCCAATGTATCTTGATCATGAGGAGATACTGCTAAAGATTCTCAAGACGAGGCTAGTGAAACTAAATCATTGTGGATACTGGGTATGTGGTTTGTCTTGGTGTTTTTTTAGAGTCAAATATATTTATTTTCAATTTATTTATTTTCTATATGTGGTCAACCTAGTGGATGAATGTTTGTTGTATGTTTTGTATGCTCATGAGTCGTTATGACTGTATGTTTCATTCCATTTATTATATAATGATTCTGTCATCATTTTATTTATTATACACACATTTATTCTTATCCTTTTGTATGATTTTGGTTATTTTTTGGTGTTATTTCACAATTACTAGTGGTTATAGTCTCATAATTTCACCTTTTATCCCATTTCCACTGGCTGACAGTATCTGTTCTTTGGGAAAGCATGATTGAGGGATTATGGAAATCTAGATTGGGTAACATGTCAGATCGTCCTGGGATAGTTTATTACATGGTGAATAGATCCATTTATAACTGATAGGGGTGATATTTTTTTAAATACTTATTAATTTAAATTAAATGAATGAAACTTTCAAATCTAAGTGCATAAAAGTGTGGAAAATAATGGAGAGGGATAATTTTTTGATCAAGAAACCACTTTTATACACAAATAAGGGATGCGGTTTGAGATATTTTAGGCCTTTTCTCCTTAATTTAACTTCCACTAGTAGAAAATTATTTTTTCATCTTTATTTGAACATTTTTTCTAAAAGGTAAAATATAATTTAATTCTTAATTTTTAAATGTTTTAATGTCAGATTCTAACAATCCAATGTTAAAAAACCATAAAAATATTTTCATTGCTCATTATTTTAAAAAGTAAAATTAAAACTTTAATAAAAAATATTTGTAATGTCAGTTTTAAAAATAACCAATTGTAATAGAATATTGTATTCTAAATTTAATAAGTATAGGATGTAAATAATTGAAAATCAGTAATTCACTTGTCAATTTATTTTATTTAAATACATTTTGATAAAAAATCATTTTTTCATAAAGATAATGATTTCAATGATGATGAAGTTTTCATATAAGATATATAAGGTAATACTGAAAATTCATCATGAGATTTTCATCATGGAGAAAATGAATATTAATAAATGATATCTAATGTTGGAGAAAATGAGCACAATTATGTAGAAGAACGACATTAACCCATATTTTCTCATTTGGATGTTGCAATGTTCTATTTTTCATCTTATTCTTTGATAAAAGATATTTTATGGGATTTGTTCTAAAATTACTCTTTTAGAGAATTCTAACTTCAATCAGATATAACTTTTGATCTTTAAGTCTGTTTTGGCTCCATGACCTATCAAATCGAATCCTATGAGAAAAAAGGTTCTAAAAATTATTTTTTTAGGTTTTTAAAATTATTTATAAGAAAATCCATTGTTTAATATACTTTTTACATTATTTTTAATGTCATTTTTTCTTATAACAAACATTGTAGGTAAGTTTTCACATCAATTGTATATATAATTGATGTGAAAATTTTGTTTCCACATAAAAATTGTATTTCAATCAAAAAATATTTAACTTTTCTTGTCGGTTTTATATAACTAACATAAAAATTGAATTTATAATGTTTTCCAAAATAATTTTGGTCAAAAAATTTTAAAAAACAAAATGAAAAAATTACATTTTATTCTAGGGTTTCTTTACAATTTACTTATGTCATTATAAATCGTTTTTACATCAATAAATTATTTCTATGATTAAAAATGATATGAAAATTATTACCTAATTTGAAAATGATGATTCCAAATTTTGGAAATTTTTTAAAGTTTTAAATTTTAAAAAGTGATAAAAATTAATTTTAATCAAAGTACCATTAATGCAATAATAACCATTTTTTTAAATGCCCTTTTTTGGCATAAAAATGCATTTTAACCAAAATCATGTATAGTATGGATTTCCAAGAGATTAATTGGTTTATAATTAAAAAGAAATATTTTTTAATTTTTAAATAAATTAAAAATCAAATGGATCATTGTGGATACTTATTTAAAAGAAAAAGGACCAAAATATTTTTCTTTTTAGAATAAAACACAACTTATGTTCCAAAAAGGAAAGCATGGATTTCTAAATTACAAATATTTATTTTAAATACATTATTTTACTCCTTAAATTTATTTTTATCATGAAAAATGTTTCATATATTTTTAGTTTATGGCTTTATTATAATGACATCAAAAATTTTATATTTGTAAAGATTTTATTTTTACTATTCACGTAAATATCAAAAATTTTAGGAAAATACAAAAAAAATAACCATTAGATAATTTTTATGATGATGAATCCCAAATTTAAATTCATTTTATCAAATTTAAACTATAAAAATTTTTAAATGTAGCTTTAAATTTAAAATAAAAAATATAAAGTATAAATTTTTTCATAAAGAATGATTTTTTTTAAAGTGTTATTATTATTATTTTATATTTAATACCAATTAAATGAGTTTTAAGATATTTTTTTAACATTAAAATATTTTAATAAAATAATCCTTTAAAATTCACTAATAAAAATACACACCACATTTTTCTTTAGAAAATATTTTTTTAATATTAAGTGGATTTAATCAAATAGATTTAATTATTTGTACGTTCAACATTAAATTTTAATCAATTAATTAGTTTTAAAACACATTAAATCACTATTTAAAAAAAATATAATTAATGGAATCAAAATATATGTTTTTTATAATAAATTACTGTATTGAATTTTTTATTGAGATTTTACTCTTATTTAAATATTCATAATAATGTTTCTCATTTAATATTCATAATGTATTAATGTTTACATTGAATTTTAATAAATTATTATTCTTTTTTTGATTTTATATTGTGTTTGAAAAAAGATATGCAACAAATATTAATTTTAAAATAAATATATTCTAAAATCTTATGGTGTTACATTCTGCCTCTTAAATAAGTTGTGTTCTCACAATTTTGATTATCACTCAGTAATAAAAATAATTAAGGGTTTCTATATGATATATGTGACTCAAGATATAATTTCTAATGAGATATGAACCTCTCTGTCTTAGGTGAAACTACTAAAATTCATATTTTCTATCATTATTGGGTATTAAGGCCCATATAATGAAAGTAAATCCAATATGAATTTTATAGTCATCCTTACACTAATAGATTATCATAGTTTGATTTGAAATATGAAATGTGACTGCCCTATCCCATAATTAATATGGTTTATACATGGTGAATTTTAATTCATTCCCAAAATCACATCATATTTCACTAAAGATTAATAAGAGTTTATGAAAAAAATCATTCCTGAATAATTCTATTAGAGAGAAGTTATAAACATATGATATGATCATTTACCACTAGAAATTTTCATTGACAATTAATTATCTACTTTTGGGGTGGAAATTTGATGATCATAGAAAAAATCCCAAATATAAAGTAGTAGTTAAAACCATAATTAAACAGGATATTTTCAGTTCTTGAGTAGATTATGAGTGCACCTTAAAACAAATCATTTTAATGACCCACTTTAGCAGTTTAGATTACATAATTCTTCCATTTATCCTTGAAATAGGGGTTTTTGGATTTGATTATCATCATTAACCCTTGATTTCGGGGATTAATTGACATAATTTCTAAATTCCATGTATTTTAAGATTTGAATTATGGGTGGTATATTGATTGGGGAATTTATATCCTTTGTTTTATTGGTTTCCATCTTCATACCTTTTAACAATCATCTGCTCGATGACCAACCCTTCCATACATGACACATTTTCCCGTTCCTTTTAATCTTTCTCTCTAGTTTTTCCCATAATTTTGGTATGCATATGGTTTAAGTTTCATATCTCCATGTGATTTAAAATTTTAGTTTTTATAAAAATACATTTTCCATTTCTTTTTACTAAATCTATGATCATAAAAAGAGTCTCGAGTATCCATTTACACTATAAGTGCACATCGAATAATTTATCCATGGTTTCTAAAGTCCCTAATGGACAATTCTTATTGAAGACATTGTTTTTATCTACTAAAGATAAGATAAATCTTAATTTTATGGTAAATAATAAAATTAAGGGTATTCCTTGAATGTTCCATAATGTTTTCTTTGTATGAACTAATCAATTCATCCTCTATTTGCTTTATGTTAATGAAATATCTATACATTTTCATGTGAAGAGTTTATGGGAAATATTTGGTGAATAATATTTTTAAAATCATATATCATTCCATGGAGTTAATTTATTCCATTATAATCACGTTCTTTATCAATATACACCATTTATCAGCTTCACCTTCCGATCTATAAATAACTAAAACCACCTTTTCATTCTCCAAGCACTGTATAATGGATTTTTTTCTATTTTTTGATTAATTGATCAAAAATTAATGGATTTGAAGATCCACTAAATTTAATTAGTTTTTGATGCATGAAATATTCAACAATTCATTACTCTTTATTTGGTACATTTGGGATCTCAATATAGTTCAATCTATTTTTAATAACATGAGATAGCAATTCCATAATGTTTTTCACTCCAATTCCCTTCACATTTCTTTTCTCATTAAGTTAATCACTAGATTATTCATCACACAATTGTTAAATGTTTTTATTCTTATTACTTGAAACTAAAGTGTTAGTGTAATTCTCAAGTAATAATAATCGATGTAAGAAATCAAATAATAATGAAAATCAATCTTAAGATGTCATGAATTACTGCAACTTCACTTTGAACTACGATATTTTAGGTTTATCCTATAACACTTTTGGTTCATCATAGATTGTTTTTAAGTACTAACATATTTTCATTCATAACTTAATCCCCTAAAATAATTAAACATAGTTTCACTAAAAACTAGGATGATCCTGACCTGTTCTCTTGGGTATAGTGTTAAAACACATATTTTAAATATTTTCTTCGATACAAAGTGATAAAATCCAAGAATATAAAGAATATATTTTACATCATTTTTGTAATTTAAACAGTTCAGCTCACTAATTCAAATAATACCCAAACCTAAAACTTTATCATCTTAGGAGATTATCTATGTGATCTTATTTTTCAACAATTCTTTAACATTTCCAACGAATATCTTTATCATGTGATATTCGCCTTGACATATCATACATAATACTCCTCTTCATTACCCGGGAAATAGAAACATAAGAAATAGTGAGCTAAAATACACAGTAATGTTAAACATAGGTGTTAATAAACAAAGATCATAAGTGAGCATAAGATGATCATTTGTGTTTGAGAACATAATCAAATTTCATGAGCATAAAATAATGAAACAATGGAAAAAAATACATGAATCAAAAATAATTAATCTTGAAATAAGGGTTTTGGAATGAAATATGAATCATAATCAGTAATATCATTCCATCGGAAACATAACATAGGATTTGGATTTGCCATAAGAGTGTGGTATAAACATAATCATAAAAATCATAACATTGTGGATATATCTATACACAATCATGTTCATTCATTATCATGTGAAAATATAAAATCACAATCATGACCAAGTATTATCTTATAAATACATCTAATTATAATAATACCCACACATTATCATGTGAACATAGCTAATAGAAATAATTTCTATGCATTATATTATGAACACAAATAATCACAATCAATTACACTTATTATCATATGAAAATAACCAATTTCAATCATGTCCCTTCATAATCTTATGAATATAGAAAATTGAAATCATGTCCATGAATGATCTTGTAATAATAGAAAATAATTATCATATCTCATACAATTAAGATATTTACCCAATGAATTAGGGGAATATAATTGAACCACACATCACATGATGATAAAACACACACACATGTGTTCCACATGAACTTGAAAAATTTTCTAGTTCAATCATAGATTAATTAACCCATGAAAAGAAATGGGTATTGTGAAAAAAAATTATAAGACATTATCATAATACACGTAAAGAAATAATATAGATGGTGAAATTGGATAATATTCCTAATGAATCATAATTAATATTAAATGATGTTGACATAGATGAAAAAATCCATTATAAGATCATTTAAAATTCATTAAGAGAAAGAATAAGAGATACCATTTTCATTTTTATACCTTTTAATAAAATATTTTATAAAAAAATGTAATAGATACTTATTTTTAAATATATGAAATCTTGGAGATGAATATTCATAATTATATACTATTATAAAAGTATAAAAATTTATTTCATTTGAAAAGAATAAAAAAATTCATTTCATAATTTTATAATGTCAAAATTGGTAAAAACCAACCACTTCAAATCATTAAAAGAAGATTATTTTTTTAAATAAATTCAATCAAATTTAAAATACCATAATCAATCATATAATTATATTTAATAACATCCCTAAAATAAAATAAAAAATATATACATGGAAGAGAAAGATTCATAACTTAAAAGAAGAGGTAATGTTAGTTTTTCCTATAAGAATTACTTTAGGTAAATTATGAACTAAAGGTGATGTCAAATGGTAAGAGGAAATTTAAAAATCATGAAAAACAATGGATAAGAAAATATAGGTGTTTTTAGAGAGCTAAATCAAACAATTTATCTAGAATGAAATTTAGTCGGAACATTCTCTCATTCAAAGTGACATTGGAAAGAAAACCCTTACAACATTGGTAACCTTTGAATAAAAAACACTTTATAGTGATAAATTGATATGTATTTTTAAATTAATGTATCTAGATAAATTTTTTATAAAAATATATCCATGGTTAGTACATACACCATACAAAATAAAACATGTGGTGAATATGAAGAATATCTCAACGGAATGGAATTGAGAAGAAAAATATTACAAAATTTATAGGTTTTCATTAAAAAGAACTTATAAGATAAAATTTATATATTCTTGTAAACAAATTTAATTTAAAGAAAATTGTGAGGAAAAAAATAAATAGGCAGTATGTACATCAAAAAAAATTATTTAGGTGGTGAATATGTAACATGTATCAATTAAAGGAAAATTTAGACAAGAAACGCTTAACATTACTCCCAACTTCCGCAAATGTGATTTAACATCATGCTTTATAAAAATAAATATATTAATAATTTATTTTATAAAAATATTAATATCTATTTAAATTTACACTTTTCAATTATAACCCTTGATTACATATATATGAGTTATTTAGTGTTTATGTTCATCATTTCATGTTAGTTGTTTTTATTGTTTCATACAAGTTTTTTAACAGTGATTTTGATCCCCATTATTAGATAAAAAATTCAAAATTAATAAATTTTAAAATTTATTAAGATCATTTTTTTTGAATTATTTTTATTTATTTTCATTCATTTGATGTAAATTATGGGTATGGTTTTTGATAATGCAATGCATGATGAGTTTTGTTTGGGTAATTTACTAATATCAACATATTAATTTACAATGATCTTTAATTTTTTATTTCATCAATTTAGACCATATTTATGGAATATATTACTAAAAAATATCTTATATATTCAAAAAATATGTTTTTTAACCATCCATATATGATAGTAATGATAAATGAAATGTATCCTTCACAGAGGCAGTAGTCCGCACTTAACATGACCAACATTTTCATCTTTTAAATGGATAGGAGGAATATATAAAATAGATATTCCATCTACATTGTAAAATTAATGTATAAAAATTATAATGATGTAATTTTTTTAGTATGGATAAAATATATTTGTAGGAGATAGGAGAATAATGAAAGAAATATATATGAAAAGAAAAGGATTGTGAGTTCCAACCTTACTCTTCGGGACAACTCCTTAAGTCTTATTAGATTGGTATTTTGGTGAGACCAGAACCTGTTTAATATTAGAAAAAGAGCTGGGAATGGGTTTTTATAGATTTTGGTTGAGATAAAAGGATTTATATGTCAGTATAAGTGAGGTGGTGAACGGATTTATTTATAAGTAAAAGGGGTTAATTGTTGTTAAATACTCATTACTATATATTAAAGTCATTCCACTTTCCAAGGAAAGTTGATCAAATAATAGAAAATAATGGAGATAGGGTAATGATTAGTCGAGAAACCTATCATATACACAAATAAGGGAAAACTTTTGAGATATTTTAGGCCTTTTCCCCTTAATTTAACTTTTTAATCAAAATTTAATTTTATTACAGTAACTCATTTTTTTACTTCAGAAACTTATTTTTATGACTAAAAATGTAAAGAAAATTATTAATTAATTTTAAAATGTTTATTCCAAATTTGAATACAATTTCAAAATATTCAATTTATAATGTTTTTTGTAATTAATTTTAATAAAACTACACTAAATGAAATAAAACAATTTTTAGAAAAATTCATTTTTAAGCATAAAAATGAATTTACACCAAAATCAAGTATAATATTGATTACCATGATATCTATTTGTTTTTAATTAAATGATGAATATTTTTATGACTTAAAAAAATTTAAAAAAATCAAATGGATCACTATGAATACTTAATTAAAGTAAAAAGTACAAAAATATTTTTATATTAGAATAAAAAAAATTATGATCCAAAAAGATAATAATAGATTTATAAATTCAAAATATTAATTTTATATTAATTCTTTAATCCTTATATTCATTTTTATCCCTAATTTTTTTTATGTTTTTTGGTCATTCTTATACTATAATTATGTCAAGAAAGTTACAATATTTGTAAAAACGATATCATTACTATTCACTTGGAAATAAACCTTTTTATAAAAATACAAAGAAATAAATCTACGCTAATTTTGGAATAAAAAATAAAAAATTAATTTCATTTAAAAAAATTAAAATCCTAAAATTTTAAAATTTAACTTTTAAAAAGAAATATAAAATATAAAGAAAAACTACTTTTATAAAAAAATGACAGTTTATTTTAAAATTTAAGAATTCTTTTACTTATATCATTTCAATTAGAAATTAAATGATTGTTAATATATTTTTTTATAAATTAGAACATTATATTAGAATAATATTCTAAAAATTACCAATAAAAATAAAAAAACATAAAAACACTTCTTTGAAAAATTTTATTTTGAATATTAAATGACCTCAATCACGTCCTATTAATTATTTATCTTATAACCATTAATTTTTAATAAATTAATTGGTATTTGGACACATAAAATTCTTATTTAATAATAATGATAATATTTAAAGAATCAAAATATATTTTTTCATAATAATTAATTTTATTACTTTTTTATTATGGTTTTACTCTTATTGTAATCTCTTTAATGATGTTTCATATTTTATATTCATAATGTGCTAATGTTTACATTTAATTGAAATATAGTATCACTTTTTTGTATTTTATTATTGATTGAAAAAAATCTATTCAATCATTATTTATTTAATATGAAATACATGCTAAAATCCTTTTGTATTTTAATTTAGTTAGGTACTATAATGTTAAACATTAACATTTAAATTATTATCCATGTATGTTATAATTTATCTTATATGTTTCATATGATGAAAAATTGAAATAAAACAAACCTAATGATGACGGTTACAGGTTTTTAAATGGTATAAATACTCAAACATTTTACAAAATTTTTGTAAATGAGGTCAAGGTTTAGGGAAAAACCTAGAGGCCTATATGAAGAGGTCAAAGTCCATGTAAATAGTATCCCAACATTCTATCAATTATGTTCACTAAATCTATTTTCTCCTTCTTCCTTTACCACTAAATATGTATTAGTATATTGTGGTCAAAAAGTGTATCCAACCCAAATGTTGAGTGATTATTCAACCCTTGGATACACCTATGAGGAAGGAATGCATTGGTTTCTTCTCAATGATATTCATTAAACTTGTGATTGAAGACTAAAGGTTAGAGCATCTATTATTCAAGGTATATGTTCTTTATTTTTTAATACTTGTTTTTGGTTTCATAGAATGAAAGATCTTGGTTTGCGGGTTCTTATTATCTTCCACTACTTATATAAGAGTTATTTGATACCAAAATTGTTTTCAATGGTATGAGAGTTGGGAAATTTAGTTTGATATTTGAAATCATTTTTAAAATAATTAAATATTGGATATCATGTTTTCTATCATAATAAATGATATAGAGTTTGAACTATGTGTGTTTTTATGATATATGTTATCATAACTGGCGATAAGGAATTTTAATAATATATTAAATATTGTAATATATGATCTAGTGTAAATCCTTTAGTTTTTAGATATCGTACCATATGATATGGGCTAACCATATAAAATGACAGTGTTGATTAAGACTGCTTTCATTCTACAAAATGGAGGCTTGTATTATCGAGTCGATATTCGGTATATCATAATTTAATGTTCAGCAACCTTTGAAGGTGATATTTTAAACCATTATTGCTAATCATAAAGTGTGATACTTTTTTTAAACTAAATCACAGGTTATGATTTAGAAAATATCATAAAATAAGAATGATTACCTAGATAACCAATCTTAGGTCGTGATGTGCCTATCATGTCCCATCATGTAGGTTTTAAAGAGTATCTCGAATTAGGAAATAGATTATATCATGAAATACAACACAAAGAGAAATTTGATTTTTCGAATTTTCTAATTGTGAACTGAATTTGTTAATGACAAAATTGTTTATAAATTATGGAAAAAGGTATTTAGGGATATTTATTTAATTTATAAAATTTTCAAAAATTATTTAGTTATAATTTTTTAATAATTTATTATTAACATTATAAGAAGAATTTAGTAAATAAATATCTCTAATATTAAATGTTAAAATTTAAAAAACTTAAATTTGTATGACACACCTTAAAAAATTGATATAAAGTGTGTATATAGAAGTTATAAGATAATTTATACATTTTTTATAAATTAAAAAATAAGGAAAAATTCAAAAGAGTTTATATTGATTTTTTGAATTTTTCAAAATTATTAAATTGAAATATTTAAATTAAAAGGCCTTCTTGGAGAAATTATTTGAGCAATATCAAAAAAGGATTTTGATAGTTGATATAACCAATGATCAAATAATATTAAATAGGTAATATTTTTCTTTTATAATTTTTTTTACATAATATTTGAATTTTTCATATGAAATATAAATATAAAATATTTATAAAATCAATATAAAAGTTAATATAAAGTATTATATATTAGAAATAAATATAAATTATTTATATTTAATTGATTATATAATGTTCGTAATATATAGATAAATTGCAAAAATTTATAGTGAATTATTCATAAATATTTATCTCATATCTAAATTTATGCATTTTTCATCTATTTAGTTTTTTTGTCATCTTTATTCATATATATAAATTTTTTATATTATGAACTAATATATTTTTTAGTTTAAATCATTATTATACTTCTATAAATTATCGTATATGCATTTAAAGAGTTAAATGATAAGTATAATAATTGATTTAGTTTTCTTTGACCTTGAATTAGAAACGTATTAAGTGTTATAATAATGATGGAATTGAGTTCTATCTTGATAAAGGAGACATGGGTAGTGGGACTTTAAATAATACTACTCACTGGTCTGGGAGATTATTCTCTATCTAAAAAAGTGGGGGTTGGCTACCTATCACCCCATTTTTACTCTTATAAGGGATATTTATTTCATATTATTTTAATCTTTTAAATGAAATAATTTCATGTACAAAATACATATGGTTCATTTGGATATGTGTAAATATAAGTTAGATTTTAATTTGGGTTAGTAAAGAAATGTATGAGTTGTGTAAAGAGTTCCACATCAATATGGTTTCAACATGTTGATTTTTTGGAAGGAGAATGATTTAAAACCAAATCACTAAAAACACTCATACATGTAAAGGGAATACATGAGTTAATATGGTGAGATGTTAAAAACAACTTTGAATATAGTATGTTTTAGATTCCTTCAAAATCAAATGTATGTTATGAAATTGATTATTCACCCTGGTAGGTTCTACCAAAGCAGGGTGCCCATGGAATATATTTTGTAAGGCATGGTGGGAATGGATAACCTTATGGTTTTTTCTACCAAATCCCATAATGATATTTTGAGATGCACTTAATTGGGAAACCCTTAATGTTAGGATACCAAAGGAATAATGTTGATTGTATCTATATGATGGATTAAGATAAATATTTATATTGTCTAAAATCCAAGATTCATATCCAATATGAATGGAATAATGATATAAATATATAGATAAACTATAAATATACCGATACTAGTATCCCATAGATGGTGCCTTACTTTATTGAATTGGATTACTAAACAATGAATTCACATCCTAAAGGACTGAATAGTTTATTAGGTTTTCAAAACTAGATACAATAATAATCCTTACAAATTGAAATAAAATAAAACATACTAACTCCATTAGAGACATCCCTATTATCCAATACTATCTCTGCATGTGAATCATAATATAAATCTTAGAATCCTGGGAAAAAAATAAAACATAAGAAAGGGGTGAAATCTGATTCTAAGTAAGGGTAATAAAAAAATTAAAGATATCATAGATAAACAAAATCAGTAAATAAAGGTGAATAACTAAGAATTAATTACATTAAAACATAATCTTGAGTATAATATAGAGGGAATAAAATTTGATCAAATAATGCCATTTAAATAATCACTTGAGAATGATATTTTCACCTCGATATTCTACTATTTTAATAATCTTATGGATTTTCAATAACTAATCTCATTATTATATAATTCATAATGTAGGACATCTAAAAAATACCATAAATTCCTCGACCAATAAGTCTATGTAAAAGTGTATGGCCTTAGACAAAACCTGGTCTAGTTTGTCTCATGATACCTAACGATGCATTGAGGTGCTATAGAGGGCCTCTCCCAACGTTCACTAAGTGCAATTCATTCCTCATATGAATTCGGTGAAACATAATAAATATAAATATTCATATTGAAACTAACATATGAAATATAAATAATTTCCCATTCGGTAAACATAATCATAATCTGTCTATAGTAATGCGGATAATGGTATTAAGATAGTACATCACCAATCAAAATGGCCATAAACCATTAAATAAAATATGGTAGATGGAATCATAATAAATTATCCTCAATTAATCATAATATTCAATAGATTATGTGGACATTGATGAATATACTCTAACAAAATAATTAATAATTTCTTGAGAGAAATACCCTTTTTTACTTTGGAAAAATTTATTTAAAAAATATATCCAATTATAAATGAAAAAATATATTTTAAAATAACCTTGAAAAATTATTAAGTTTTACTAAAAACATTAAGTATTCATTAAATATGTAGAATCTTATTATGTCATATAAGTTAAAATAACATTTCATTTAATTATTTTTAAAAGAAACATTTAAAAGAGTATTTTTTAAATAAAGTGTGAGTGTTATACAAATGAATCAATTATGTGTATTGTATATAAATATAAATAAAACAAGTGTAAATACAACTTAAGATAATCAAAATTCATTTTACACATAATCATTTCATGACATAGTCATTGGAGAATATGTTTAACCTAAAGAATGGAAATTGGGTCAATAGTTCCCTTACTACTATGAAAATAGTCAAATCCTATGCCCCATAAAACTAATAATCATAAAATAAAACATTTAATACCATGAATATGAATAGATTCAGGATATTATATATCAAAGGGTAGTATACATACCCCAAAAACAAGAAAAAAGTGTTGAGAAATGTATATCTCATAGAAATAAAAGTGAGATGAGAAACCCTGACAAAGAACATATCATTTGAGTGAGGATAAATCAATGAAATAATTATGTGTGACAAATGTAAATCCAAAAAATAAATGTGTAAATTTAGTATAAAATAATTATATTTCATTTTAAAAATATTATTGGCATAACATGACATAGAAGTTTAACCCAATGAAGGAAAAGTGAGTAAAGAAGTCCCTTACCTTATATATGAATTCATTTTGTACTTGTACTTAATGTCCTGGATAATAAAATTTGATTAATTAATTATTTAATTAATAAAATATTAATATTATAATTTTTTTATTATAATTTTATTAATTTCATTTATGGCCATTTTTATGTGTTGTAATTTTTAATTTTGTTGTTTTGAGAGTGCTCATTTTCTTGGTTTTCATGATCAGTTCACTTTTATGAAATTATGGAAGTTCGTGTAAAATAGAAATAATTCTCTAGAATTGAAATTATATTTTATTAATGAATATAAATATATTTAAATTATATCATATATTATTTGGTTATGTGGTATTAGGATGATTTATTAGATAAAATATTAATGAAAATGATTAGTTTATTTTGGTGTTTTATTTCGACCTTCACAAACAAGTTTCATTCTATTTAATATTATATCCATATATCAATTAAAAAATGTGAGAACATAAATAATTTATATTTATCCCATATTAAACAATTAAAATTTGATTTAAACATTCTAAGAATTCAACAATGGGAAATGGAAACTCATCGTCTATGGAGGCGGTGAATTGACACACCATGGATGAAGATTTTGTTTTTAAGAATAAATTAAGAAAATAAAAGACATTATGATGGATATACATTAACAAAATATAAATAATGTATATATATGATACTATAGTTATAATGAAATTTTTTATAAGGGTTTAGGATAGGGTAAAAGTGAGAAAGAATTTAAAATAGGAGGAATTTACCTCTTGAATATTTTCGCCTTGAGAACCTTTTTAAAGTAATATGAGTAGGTATTATCATGAGACCATAAACCCTATAATGTGGTAATAGATGAGAAAAGGAGTATTTTTATGAGAATATTTCTTCAATAAGGCTCAAGGTGATGAAATTAAGTAAAGGAAATAGTGCCTTTTATAATTGAGATTAGGGATAATTTAGGAATTACATAAAATATTAAAATATAATATGGCTATTATAGGGGTAAAGACTTATAAAAGTCCTAAAAGGATCAAGGGATTTCATTTTAAACAAAATATTATCCTTTTCCATATTAAATATTTTTTTCATTTTTCAAATAATTTATTAAAATATTATATTCAGGAAATATAATTTTTTCCAAATTTAGCACAATTCAAAACCACGATTTAAAAACATAAAAAATATAAAATTTGAAAAAAATATTTTCATATATCATATAAATGTTATATTTACCTATATAATTCATGTATCATCTTAATTATCTTATATTATATTGATTTTCATATTTTTAATATCATTTATTTGATTTTCCATTAATTTAATAATTACTACATCATAGTTGTGCAAGCCTTTGAGGAATTTATTTGTTGCCTAAAAATTAAAAATAAATTATAATTATTAATATAAATATTTTAATATTCCAAATATTATTTACAGACTGAAATATCTTTTGTAAAACCATATATTAAGAACTTATAATAATTAAAAACTATAGTGTGAATATCTTGAATTTCTTTTAAATAAAATAATATAAGGAGCTTAAAGTGATCCAAGTGGATCCAAAAGGTAACAAATTATAAAAAAATTGAACATGACATAAAAAACTCTTAAAAAAATATTTATTCAATATTTTTGGTCGTTTAATGGTTTTTATAATTTAAATTAAACTCATTTTATTGATTTTCTTCTAAATTCACACATACTGCATCAATGTTGTATAAGCATTAATGTTAATTATTTCAAATATAAAAATTAAAAAAAAATTATATCATCAAAATAAATTAATTAAATTAAATATAATCTTTTATATTTGTTAATTATATATATATATATACTTATATCCATAACAAGACAACTTCATTAATTTGTTAATTTTACCTTTCTTTCCTTCCACAAGCTTTACACGTACATTCAAATAAGATTCATGTTATATAACTCTAAAATTAGAAAATATCATCTAAAAATTCAATTATAAATAATAATTAACAAAAAATATGTGGAAATAAATATTTCACTAAATTATTATCTATAAAAATCTAAATTTAACTTTTCCAACATCATGCAGACACTACATTAGCACTGACAATGACTTTTATACTTATCATGAAATAAATTATAGTTTACTCGTTCTAATTTTTTTAAATAATTATATTATAATTTCATAATTTAATCACTTCATATGTTTAATAAATTTTAATATCATAATTATGCCATGATGATATCACAAAATATAGAGTATTTTATACAAAAACTGCATTATTTACTATTCATCAAAAAATGAAACATATCAGAAAAATACCAAAAATTTAACTGAAGTAAATTACAATAATAAGTTTTAAAAAAAATAATTTATTTTTTTAAATAAAATTTATAAAAGTTTCAAATTTTTGTTTTAAATAATGTGCACCATCAAACGGTGTAAAAAATGCATTTTAGAAAAATACATTTTTTATGCATAAAATTGGATTTTTTCTTATTTTATGCCTATAAATATTGTTGGATGAATTTAAAAGAGTTTATTAAATATATGAAATATGAATTTCAATATGATATTTCAATAATAGTGATTAATTTAATTTATTAAGAAAAAATTCCTGTATGGTCATAAAAATAGCTTTTTATTAAAACACATCCATTATATTCTATTTGTTTTTATTTTCATTTATAATTAGTTGGTAACAAATAAATTTATTTTATAATCATGTGTAAAATAAATTTTCATAATCTCTTTCATTATCATCATTTCAATGGATATGTTATAACTACCATAATAAAATAATAATATTTAATCCTTTGTTTAAGCTCGGTGTTCTGTGTAACATAAGCTATCAAAGAAGTTAAATTTTAAAATGTGACATACCGTAAAATATTGGAGTGTAACATTCTCCACTCATTAAATAAATTGTTTCCTTACGATTTTAAATCGCAATTCAAAAATTAATGGTTGATACTAGAACATTACTTTTTGGAAATTCCACATCTTAAAAAGGGTTTATAAAATTTATACGTAAAAGTGGAAAAGAGAAATGTGTATTTCACAAAAAAAACTAATATTCCAAAATATGAGAACATTTATGAAAATATGGTCATGGAAGAGAAATATAACTATTGTGTTCTGATGGATAGAGATAGGGAACATGGTCATTCGAAATTCTACCACAACAAAACTGTAAATTTTTATTAGTTAAAAGACCATTGATTTCTCTAAATGAAAAGTAAACAGCTAACATTTTTGTTCTAAAATCTCTTTCCTAGAGATGATGGGTTATTTTACAGTACAAATAAAAATTTGAGAAAATGAACTTTATTTATTTATTTCAATGTAATAATGATAATCTCAACCTTTGGTTGTTCTTTGATTCATCTCCACTTAATTTATTAAAGCAAGATATGGATATTCAAGATAAAGTTTTTATACTTGAATCACTTTTATCAAATGATCCATAAGTCATTCCTCCATCCTATAAATATTTACCAAAATAATAATTGTTATCACATGTTATCTAATATTATAAATGACACTTTAAAATCAAACAATTATATAAAATGTTCAACTTAATCCATTCCATAAATAGTTACCTTAGGAATCATTCAAAATATATCCATACATATTTAAAGTCCAAAAAAGAGAAGGAAGGCCAATAAATTTCCATAATCTTCTCAACATTTGATCCCAAAAAAAATAATTTATCTTTTATTGTCACAAGACAAATATATGACTACCTAGTTCACCATAAAACATTAATGAAAACATTCATTCGTCTAGAAATAAATTCCCAAATTTTTAAATATATTCCTTAAATCCAACCATATAGTAAACCCTACAAAGATAATATAAACTAACCAATTTCATGGTCACCAATACTATCCCACAAACATCCATTTATCATTATTATCCCAATATAAGGCACATAATTGGGTCTATCTTTCCCAAATCATGTGTTTTTAAGATTATTAACTTACAATAGAATCACTTATATTGATTATTGGTGTTATTCAACTCATGATTTTAATTCCTTATGAAGAAGTACTAAAGTACAATTCTTATATATCTAATGATTCTGATAACCTAATAATTATTGACAAAATACTCAAATAACATTATTCTTGAATCCAAAAATAGTTATATTAATCATTCATCTTAATTTGAGGAATTAGCATAAACTTTACCATGATCTATTATCCTCTTTTTGGGTATATTACTTTGATTATTGAGAAATTGATATGCTTAGTGTCCCATCTTCTTAAAGTTAAAGAATTTTACATTAGAAGCCTTATTCATACCCTTCAAATTGCAAGAACGGTTTCCTTTCTCTCTAAACTTGTATCAAACTACCATTTCTTTTAAGGAATTACCAACGTGTTTCTTTCCACAATTATCACTTATGGGAAAATAATTCTTTCCCTTCTTTACTTTATCTAAATTTTTCCATGATTTACTCTTACTCTTGTGCTTCCCTCCAAATCCATAAAACATATAAAAATATTTCATTTTTATCATTAGAAAATGATAATAAATCCTTATATGTTGATAATGTTTGCGAGACTTTTTCCCATTGAAAGATTAGAATAAGACCATTAAATAATTGACCCTACTTACTATTTGGATCATGTGGAATGGTGAGGTTACCAGTCTTTCTATATGGTTCAATTTCTAAATGAAGACATACACTATATTAGATCATATCATTATGAATCATAATGTATAATCCTAAAAGTAGTGAAATACTTAATATAAATTAAACATTTTATGCATAGATAATCTCATAAACGTGGTTTATTTGGGATTTTACTCTATATTTATCCTCATAGTATATCTTAGGGACATGTTCCCTAGTCTAGGATTTCTTAAATCTAGTTATCAAGGTTTCTACTGAAGTTCCTCTGATACAAACTATAAATACCCTGACCCCAGTATCATGGATCCAATGCCTTTCTTTATTACATTGGAATAATAAACAATGAAGTCACATCCTAAAGAACTAAATAGTTTAGTATATTTGGAAAACTAAATACAATCCTAATCATTACAACATGAAATGAAATAAAATGTAATAACTCTGTTAGAGACGTGCCTATACTCCTAGATTATCACTACATCTCAATCACAATATACATCTTGTAATCATGGGGAAATAGTAAAATATAAGAAAGGGGTGATCTCAGATGCTCAATAAGGGTAAGAATGTAGTGGAAAATATCATAAAAAACACATTCAGTAATAAAAGTTGACTAACTAAAAACACATTCCATTAAAACATAATCTCAAGAATAATATGTTTGGAATAAAAGATTATCAAATAATTCCATATAAATAATCACATGATGATGATACTTACCCATGGATATAATATTAGTCAAAAAATCAAATTTATTATCAATAACTTATCTCATGATGATAGAATGCATAATGTAGGACATAAAAAACATATCATCAAGACATAATCTAAAAATTCTACATAAATAAGAAAGGCCTTGATGAGGACTTGGTCTAGTTTGTCTCATGAGACCTACTGATGCGTCAAGAGGATATAGAGGGCCCCTCCTGACACTTACTAAGTCCAGTGAATTACTCAAATTAAAGGGTTTAAACATAATAAATATATATAGTCATATTGAAACTATTTGATGAAATGTAAATAATTTCCCATTCAGTAAACATAATCATAAACTATCTAGAGTAATATAAAGAATGGTGTCAAGATAGTATATCCCTAGTCAAAATGATCATAAACCATTCAATAAAATATAGTAGATTGTATCATAAGATATCATCCTTCATTAAGAATAAGATTCAATAGAGGGTTTTTACATAGATGAAAATATTTTGACCAAATCATTTAAAGTTTCTTGAGAGAAATGTGCCTTTTACTTTGGAATCATTTTTTAAAAAAATACACACAATTATAAAAGAAAAAAGTTTCATTGGAAATAAAGTTTTAAACCTATTAAGTATTAATTAAAACATTAAGGTGTCATAAAATCTAGAAAATACGCTTCTTCCATATAATTTTAATAAAACATTTCTTTTAAATTTTGAAAAAAAAACATTTCAAAGAGTATTATTAAAATAAAGTGTGATCATTAACGAAATGAATTAATTATTTGTATTATCTCTAAATCCACATTAAACTAGTGTAAATATAATATAAGATAATAAAAATTTATTTGAAACATAATAATAGTGTTACATAATCATTATAGTATATTTTTAACCTAAAGAATGGAAATTTGGTTAAGAATTCCCTTACTACTATGAAAATAGTTGAACTGTATTCCCCATATAATTAATGATTGTCAAATGATATATTTAATAACATAAATATAAAATGATTAATTATGTGATATATCAAATGGAAGTATACATAAACCATACATAATAAATAGTTGGTGAATAAGGCATATCTCACATATATAAAAGTCAGATGATAAACCCTTATAAATATCATGTCATTGGAGTGAGGATAAATCAATGAAATAATTATTTTCAACAAATGTAAATCAAAACAATAAAATTGAAAATATAGTATTCAACAATAATAGTGAATTTCACATGTATGCATGGAATATAATAACCAATGAAATTTCATTTTAACTAAATGAATTAAAATTGAGATAAGAATTCCCTTACCATATATTGAACGTGTTCTGCACTTATACTTATTATCCTGGACAAAAAAATTCAAATCATTAATTACTTAATTCATAACCTATTAAATATATAATTGATTTATTATAAATTTATCAATTCAATTTTTTTCAATTTATATGAGTTATAATTTTTAATTTTGTTGTTTTGAGAATGTTTGTTTTCTTGGTTTTTATGATCAGTCTACTTGTATGCAAATATGAAAGTTCATGAAAAATGACAATAATTCTATAAAATTGAAATTATAAGTCTTTAATTAAATTAAATAATTTTAAAATATATTATATAACATTTTTCATATGTCATGAGATTGATTCATTAGATAAAATGTTAATGAAAATTATTAGTTTATTTTGAAGGTTTTTCTGAACTTCACGAACTAGTTTTTTTTGTTTAATATTTTGATAATATATCAATTCTAGAATGTTATAAAATACATAATATATTTATTTAGTCTATATTTAAAAAGTATATGTGAATTTAAACTTTCCATTAATGTGTTGATGGGAAATGAAAACTCATCATCTGTAAGGGTGATGAATTGACACGTCATGGATGACAATTTTATTTTTAAGAATAAAAGGAGAAAATAAGAGATTTGATGATAGATATACCTTTAACCCAAATAATTAAAGTATATAAATTACACTAAGGTTATCATAAACCTTATTTATATGGGATTAAATAAGGTAGAAGTGAGAAATAACTTAAAAGATAATAATATGAAATTTACCTCTTGAATATTTTTCTCCAAGAGAACCTTCTTAAGGCACTTAAAATTGGTCTTTTGTGAGACCAACAACACTAGAATGTGTAAAGGGGTGAGGAGAACAGAATTTGGAGGAGTATAGTTGAGAAATATGGCCCATGGTGATGAAATTAAGTGAAAGAATGAGTCCCTTTTTTAATTGAGGTGAGGGGTAATTTAGAAATTACAAAAAATATTAAAATATAATATGGCTATTATAGGCGTAAAGACTTCCAAAAGTACTAAAAGGATAAGGGGACTAAATTTTTCATAAAATATTATCATATTTGGCCTTATTCCGAATTTTTTCTAAATAATTTAATAAAATATTATATTCATTAAATATATTTTTTGTCAAATTTAACACTATTCAAAACTTTGGATTTAAAAAAATAAAAAAAAAATTAAATTCGAAAAAAAATATTTCATTATATCTTATACATGTCAATTTTTTTAGATAATTAATTTATCATCTTAATTATATCATGTTATATTTATTTTAATATTTTTAATATCATTTATTTTATTTTTCCATTAATTTAATAATTACTACATCATAGTTGTATAAGCCTTTAAAAAATATATTTTTTGCCTAAAATTCAAAAAATAAATTATCATGATTAGTATAAATCTTTTAAATTTCTAAAGACTATTTATGGTAAAAATATATTCTGTAAAATCATATATTAAAATTTTATAAAAATTAAAAACCATAGTGTGGACATATTGACTTTCGTTTAAATAAAATATTATAGGGGGCTTAATGTTATCCATGTGTTCCCAAAAGGACCTAAATTCAAACCAAATAATATTATGAGCGTGTAACATCCCAGATAAATAAGGAATAAGACACTTTTCATATTTATTAATATTAGTGAATTAAATATTAATTTTAATTTAAAGGGTATGCTATGTTTGATGGCATACCTGATACGCAACAATGGGTTTCTTTGAAATCTTACGTTACACACTAATAATATAATATTATTATTTTAAATAGTAGTTAACGCCTAGCTGTTGTATTGAATAGAATGAATATAACTAACTAGAATATGATTATCCATGTTTTTTTAATATTTCTACATTTATCCAATAAAATTTAGAGGCTTAAAATAAGTAAATAATTCGATTTTAGGCATAAATACACTAATATTCACTAAAAGGCCGATTTACCGTCTTTTAATGGAGAACCCTCTTTAAATATAGTTTTTGCCACTTTTATATGTTCTATTTGAAAAAATAAAATTCTCCTTTATAATTGGGATACCAAAATTTACTTTGGATGACATTTTGGTATTTTTCTAATAAAGTTCGTTTTTTTAAGGAATTGTGAAAAATACTATATTTTAATTCAAAAGTGCCTATTAATCTAATTTATTTATATGCTTATATTATCTTTTTAATTGGTTTTAAATTTTAATTATAATACATTTTTCCATTTAATCAAATGTTGGTCATTGGAAGTAATTTCATTTTGAAATTGGACATAAACCAGTGTCAATCTTTTGATAGTTATTATTTCTTAAAAACACGCTCTTTGTTTTAAAAGTGGAAATAAATTTTAAATTAATTTCTGCCACTTCTGTGTTTTGAATTTGGAAAAAAGGATTTCATATTTGTAATTAGTAGGTACAAATTGTGTAAATAGGTAACTTTTGTTTTTCGACATTTTAAATATTTACTTCAGTAAATATTTTATTTGCCATGATTAAAAGGTAAAAATAATAAATAAGGGTAAAATATAATATTATAATAATATTAATTTAGCCTAACATGTGTCATAATCCTATTTTATGACACATAGCCGACCATGGGAATCCTTTGGTTGAATTTGAGACCCCATGGATCCACATGGGAATAATAATGACATTTTATATTAATTAATTTAAAGTAAAGACAAAAACGACATAAACAAATATCCTATAGTAAATAATTTTTTACATAGGGTTATATAAGATATCATTTAGACTATAAATATTCTTTGGAAATATAAAAATATTTCCTACATCATGGTATTTTTATTATAATATTTGGATATCATATAAATTAAATTATTTATGACACAATAATGATACAATATTTACCTCATTAATAATTGATTTAAATAAACAAGATTATAAATATTTAAAAAATATCCAAACCCAGTCCAATTCTTATTGGAATATTTTATTTCGACCATGAGTCATCATAACTTTTATATTAACTAATAGTTGACCTTTTGAAACCGAATATTAGGTTATAATAACATAATTGTTTCAAAATTTCCTAAAGAGACCCTCCTCTCCCTTATAAAAATACCTCACTTCTAACCCATTTATCACACTTCTCAAGCCTTTGGCTCGTAAAAACTCTGGTCCAATAATCTCACAAGATCCCTCTCTTCATTCTAGAATTCTTACCTTAGGCATAAAACACTTCAAGAAACCCTTTTGGTTCAAACTAAAGGGAGTTACCCGATTTAAAGGTAACATCTTCTCTTAAGTTCTTTTGTTTTATTTTACTTCTCCAACCCCCTAAACTCTTTTTATTCCTTTATTTTTTAACTAAAACGGTATATTCAATATACTAGGATGTTTTTATGAAAATTATTATAACTACACTTACACACACCTCCATCTAATGGGTAAAGAACATATTGTTTCTGTGGATGGAAAACTAACGCCTCACGAAACAATGATTCTTCAATTTTCTCCTATCGCCTCTCATGGTGGCCATTAAGATGGAACTGTGTTTATATATGATACATATTATGTTTTTGTTTTCTTTATGATTCTATAATTTTTATTTAAAAACATACCTTTATGCCTTCAAATATGTGTAAACATGATAATTTTATTTGAGGAAGTGCGGACTACCGCCCCCTCAAGGTGATATAATTCATTCTTGACATACATGGAATGTATAAATATGGAGTTAATTAAATTATGTAACATATATATCATATAATATTATAATGGAATTATAATATACCTATGTATCATTAAGTTTTCATTCCATTAAATATTAAATAGAAATGTAAGTAGCATTCATGCATACATACGACATATCGTCTCCATAAACGGTGCCTTTCATTTCTTATCTCCAAATTTAATTTACTATTATAAATATATATATATACTGGATATATATGATATATATGATATCTAAATCATTATTATAATTCGTGATATAATGGATTTTTGACCACGTGGACAAATTTTAATTATAACAAGTTCATTTTTAACTCAAATTCCAAACATCGACAAAATGTACAATATGAACTCAAATAATTAACTAATTGTTATCGAAAGGTAATAAGTGATTAAAAAGGTTAATAATAATGTAGAAATTTACTTATGTTTATTATTTAGGAGGAACAAGGAACATATGAGTCCAGTTGGACACGAGGTAAAGGATTTCTTATCTCACTTTTAATTCCGTGAGATTTCCGTTGTTCACCACTTATTTATTGCATGTGGTGTATTTTGTAATTCCATTTGATATATATAATCATTATTCTATTTATATTCATGGTATTCTATGATTAATTTGGTGGTTATTAACTTTTATCATACGACTCGATAGATTACAACGTGGTAAGGGTTTTTCATCTCACTTTTTATTCCCGTGAGATTCATGCTATATTAGCCACTATTTCCTTTTGTATGGTTGATGTAATTCCCATGATTTTTTTCTTTTTGTAATATAATCTAATTTATGGTTATTTACATATTCATTGTGTGATCTTTCTTTCATGGGGTTCATGTTTCGTATGTTACCAAATTGGTAAGGGAACCTTTCACCCTCCTCTTTTTAAAAGACTTATTTTTGTTATGTCTTTTAATTTACATATTATTATGTTTGGATATGTTCTTATATATCATTATTGATGTAAATTTTATGTATAAGTGATGAGATATTCTTTTCTCTCTTGTCAACTTATTTTCTGAATTTTAAAGTGGTGTCGTTAGGTTGTTGAATTTCTGTAAGAAAACTTCTTAACCCATTTTCAATTTTTGGGGTTAAACATCTAATTCTTGATTATGTCATGCTATGAATATGTGTCAATATACTATGATTGTTTTACACTTAATATCCAGTTATATTGGGTGTATTTATATTTTTCACACATAATTATTTAATTGATTTATCCTTAATCTAAGGATACCTTCTTTATAAGGGATTTCATCTCAATTTACATTTCCATTGAGACTTTATTGTTGATATGCACCAATTTACTCTTATATGGTGTATATACTATCCTTTAGAATATTATATCATGAATACCTTTATCCTCATGATATTATTAAGTTCTGATTAAATGTTATTCCTCAATTATTTGTATTCTGGGCCCTCTCATTTTGTTAAAAACTCTTTAACTAAAATATCATTTTAAATGTTTTCAAGGTTTATTCTTCTAAATATTTCACATTAATGTACATATTTTAAAAATGGTTTTAATGGTTTACTCACATGGACATGTATTTTTTGAAATTTAAATGTCTTTCAAAAGCTTCAAAGTGGTATGGGACAATTTGATTCAAAAATATCTTTATTTAATATTTTAAATGGTTTTGAAAATGGTTTGATAAAAGCTTTGATTTTGTCAATATTTTGAAATGATATATTCTGATTGCAATGACGAAATGTTACATTTACATTATTTTTTAGGGTTTATGAATGGCTATTGGGAATTGTTTACGTATACGGGTGGTTTCGTGATAAACCTAGGGAGGGTGAGCCCAAGATAGCTCTCCAATGCATTGGGTAACGTGACAGAGGTAAATGCTAATGTTTCTCCTGAGAGATTTAGGGAATATAATGTGATGGATATTCCAAATGTGACTCCCTCTATAGTTATGATAGCTATAATGTAAGTACGATATTTATGCCGTAAGTTACCATTATGATTTATGATATCTATGTGTTGTTTATAAATCTTATGATTTCATGAGGTATGTTATGATTAGAGAGTATGGTTTCATTGTTTCCTATTTATTGATGGGATCATGTTTTCATTCCTTATTTTATATCCCTTACTGAGCTTTTATGTTCATCCCATGTTTTTGAAATGTTTTCCACATGACTTAAAGATGAATAAGGTTCAAGGATGGGATCAAGGAAAAGTCTTGCTGTCTAAAAAATGGAACTATACATGGCACTTTTTTCTCAAGAGTTTTTTTATATGAAAAAATAGATATTGAGTAGAATTGTCTACACGTAATATTCATGTTGTTATGTAAATTTTATGACCTAATTATCTAAAACTCTAAACCTAAAAAGATCCTTAATTTGAATTCTTCAATTAATTCAATATTATGTAATGTTATAAGGCTGGGTCCTTATAGTTGGTATCAGAGGTGGTACCCAGCCTTAAGTGCGGTGCACTACCTGGGTTGAGTTGTATGGCCCAGAATGAGGATGTTGTGATCTAAATGGGGTGATGGTAACACCCCCTAATGATAAAGGGTTAAATTACTAAATGATAGGACTCATGTCAACAAGGTGCACCTTCCTTTCTAGGAGCCTACCTAGTTAAAACACCATAGTTAAGCATGCTTGGCTTGAAGTAGTGATCAGGATGGGTGACCTTATGGGATGTTTCCCAAGGTGTGTTTGAGTGAGGATAAAACACACTGGAAAGGCCATATGTTGGACAGTGGGGACATTCATTAGTCAAATTACGTGTTCAAGCATGTGGGTGGACCCTTGGGTGGGGACCATGTGTCTGCGGGGCATCTGGGGGAACCTGGCAGGCCAGGACCCGACTGACATGTTAAGGTGGGGTGTTTATGCTGTCACTGGGGCTCAGTTGTTACATTGGGTATCAGAGGTCGGTGTAGACAACTTTAGGGATTAGGATTTTTCGTTAAACAGATGGTTAGTCCCTATGTATATTATTTTAGTTAAATCGTTATTTTATAATTTTTTGCAGATTAAGGAAAGTTAGTTACATATGGAAGGAGGAGGATCTCAAACGACATTCTTATCTCTTCTTGATGACTTGCTTGCAATAATTATTGCAAAGTCGTGTTTGGATGATTGTGAAACTTTTTCTAACATACAACTCACTTGCGAGTAATTTTTTGAGATATCAAACACCTCCACTATACCCTGATATCATTTGTGTTGTCACTGGGGCTCAGTTGTTACATTGGGTATCAGAGGTCGGTGTAGACAACTTTAGGGATTAGGAGTTTTCGTTAAACACATGGTTAGTCCCTATGTCTATTATTTTAGTTAAATCCTTGTTTTATAATTTTTTTGCAGATTAAGGAAAGTTAGTTACATATGGAAGGAGGAGGATCCCAAATGACATTCTTATCTCTTCCTGATGACTTGCTTGCAATAATTATTGCAAAGTCGTGTTCGGATGATTGTGAAACTTTTTCTAACATACAACTCACTTGCAAGCAATTGTTTGAGATATCAAACACCTCCACTATACACTGATATCATCTGTGTTGTCATTGGGGATCAGTTGTTACATTGGGTATCAGAGGTCAGTGTAGACAACTTTAGGGATTAGGAGTTTTCGTTAAACACATGGTTAGTCCCTATGTCTATTATTTTAGTTAAATCCTTGTTTAAATTTTTTTTGCAGATTAAGGAAAGTTAGTTACATATGGAAGGAGGAGGATCTCAAATGACATTCTTATCTCTTCCTGATTACTTGCTTGCAAAAATTATTGCAAAGTCGTGTTCGGATGATTGTGACACTTTTTCTATCATACAACTCACTTGAAAGCAATTGTTTGAGATATCAAACTCCCCCACTATACCCTGATATCATCGTGGATCATGTGTTGTATTTAATCAAATCATATTTTTAAAATATTCTCATATTTTCAAGAAAGGTAAATATTCTCAAGTAATTTTAAAATATTTTACCTTATCACAAGATTTTGAAGCATATTATGATTTTGAAAAAGGTGCTGAAGAAGGAGACCCTTGCACAACCTATTTATATTTGATTTTAAAATATATTCTCTCAGCACATACTTATGATATTTTAAAAGAACCAATGATTGAATGTTTCAACTAAAACTAAGTCTGACTGTTTTATAAAAATCAAGTTTTATCAGATGTTTTGAAATTATATGTCATACATGATTATTTTCAAAAACCATTTTTCTATGAACAACCATATAACCCAAGTTGTAAAAGGTGTATTTGAATGAAGGAAGCTTAGAAGGATATCTAAAAAATTGTTTCAATGCATGGACCTGATACCTACGTGAACAAGATAACGATGAAACCAAGTGGACACCATGATCAAGGTATGATGTTCTTTATTCTAGGGATCGTTTCATTTTATCATATGGTGGTGAAATTAAAAAAATAGAAATATATATAAGACATCAAGAACTAATATGTGGAGATCATAATGATTTGGGATGAGAATGAGAGGTATAAGGAAACCATTGAGGTTAAAACATGTTAGGGTTATTTTTGAGTTTTATAAAAAGGACAACACGCAGACCATGTGACAACTTGTCACGTGAGACAAAGCTACGGGAATCGAACCCACAACCATAGTGCGATTAGGATTTATCACCTACCACTAGACTACGTGAAGTCCCTAGTTAGTATGACTTATTATTTTTAGTTAAATGATTTTATGGATAAAGAATAAGTTGATTTTGGGAACTTATGTTTTATTAAATGGATATCTTTAATATAGGAAAATGATTTGGCGATTAATTGAAAAAGGTTATTTTGTAACATGTTCTTTATTTTGGGGAAACACTATATGCCTATGGAAAATTTATTAATTTGGGATTTAAAATGAGGAGTAATGGTGAAATTTTATTTTGAAAGAATATTTTTTGTGGACAGATAGTGATTTGGGTTATTTATGGAAATGATTAACCTATCATAGAGAATATGTTATTTGGCTAAGTATGATTTAGTATGAGACATTAAGAGTAGTCTATTTTTTTTGAGTTAAATGTTAATATTTACTATGGAAGACCATGTGATTATATCCTTCTATGTTTTGGATTTAAATCTTATTTTGGATTATTTTGAAGAATTTTATGGACAATTGTGTATTGAATGGACTTTCTTAAACATTGGGTACTTTTTGTTGAATTTTGGAGATTAAGAGTGGTATTGTTTTTATAAAGGATTATCCTTTTTTGGGGATTATATGATCTTATACTAACCATTTTGGTTTTATTTGATTTTTAAAGACAAGGGAAATATATAGTTCTTCTTTTGGGGATTATGTGATTCTCTATAATATGATACTTTTGATTTTTATGTGACCAAGTCTTTTTGAATTCTCATTGTTTTGAGAAAAGATTAGTTTTTGGTAGAAACTAATTAAAGGAGGAAATTATACTTGAAGGTAAGTATATTTCCTTATGTTCTTATTCTATGCAGTAAATGAATTCCTAAAAATTATGAAAAGTAACGTAAAACAAAAACTTTGGTGGTTTATATTTCCTACAGGGAAATCAAAGAACGTTTAACACATCATAAGTTTGTGACTTTCTGGTGATTAAATTTCTCCTAACGATGTTTTCTACCACTCTCCATCAGAACTTGAACGTTTGTCCTCTCTTCCATATCCATGTTTTTTTAAATGGAATATGAGTATGGGTTATCTCGGGTGACCTTTGTACTTCTATTTTACTCTATTAAATTGATAGTTTTACTGACTCTTTTCTAATGTAGGACTTTTATTGAAGTTTCCAAGCCCAGTTTTAAAATTGCGAGGACGAAATTCCCAAAAGGGGGGAAAGATGTAACATCCCATATAAATAAGGAATACGACACTTTTTATATTTATTAATATTTTTGAATTAAATATCAATTTTAATTTAAAGGGGATTCTATGTTTCATGGCATACCTGATACGCAACAACAAGTTTCTTTGAAATCTTACGTTGCACACTAATAATATAATATTATTATTTTAAATGGTAGTTAATGTTGAGCTCTTTTATTGGAAGGAATGAATATAAATAACTAGAATATGATTATCCATGTTTGTTGAATATTTTTACATTCATCCAATAAAATTTAGAGGCTTAAAATAAGTAAATAATTCGATTTTAAGCATAAATACTCTAATATTCACTAAAAGGTCGATTTACTGCCTTTAAATGGAGAACCCCATTTAAATCTATTTTTTGTCACTTTTATATGTTCTATCTGATAAAATAAACTTCTCCTTTATAGTAGGGATATTAAAATTTACTTTGGATGAAATTTTGGTAATTTTCTAAAAAAGTTCATTTTTTTAGTAATAGTGAAAAATACTGTATTTTAATTCAAAAGTGCCTATTAATCTAATTTATTTATATAGTTATATTATATTTTTAATTGGTTTTAAAGTGTAATTAGAATATATTTTTACAATTTAATCTAATTTTGGTCATTGGATGTAATTTCATTTTGAAATTGGAAATAAACAAATGTCAATCTTTTGATAGTTATTATTTCGTAAAAACACGCTATTTGTTTTAACAGTGAGAATAAATTTTAAATTAATTTATGCAACTTCTATGTTTTGAATTTGGAAAAATGGATTCTATATTTGGAATTAGTAGGTCCAAATTGTTTAAATAGGTAACTTTTATTTTTATACATTTTAAATATTTACTTCAATAAATATTTTATTTACCATGACTAAAAGGTAAAAATAATAAATAAGGGTAAAATATAATATTATAATAATAATAATTAACACTAATATTGGTCCTAATACTATTAGATGATACATATACGACCATGGTCATACTTGGGTTGAATTTGAGACCGCATGAAGCCACATGGGAATAATAATGACATTTTATATTAATTAATTTAAAGTAAAGACAAAAATGACATAAACAAATATCCTTTAGTAAATAATTTTTTACATGGGGTTATATAAGTTATAATTTCAACTATAAATATTATTTGAAAATCTAAAACAATTTCTTACATTATTGTATTTGTTTTATAATTTTTTTAAGTCAAATAAATTAAATTATTTATGACACAATAATGATACAATATTTACCCCATTAATAATTGATTTAAATAAACAAGATTATAAATATTAAATCAATATCCAAAACCAGTCCAATTATTATGGGATTATTTTATTTGGACCATGATTCATATTTAATTTGATATTAACTAATAGTTGACCTTTTTAAACTGAATATGAGGTTATAATAAAATAATTATTTCAAACTTTCCTAAAGAGCCCCTCCTCTCCCTTATAAAAAGCCCTCACTGCTAACCCATTTCTCACACTTCTCAAGAATTTGGCTTGTAAAACCTCTGCTAAAATAAGATCCAATGATCCCTCTATTCAACCTATAATCCTACCTTAGGCATAAAACACTTCAAGAAACCCTTGTGGTTCAAACCAAATGGAGTTACCCGATTTAATGGAAACATCTTCTCTTAAGTTATTTTGTTTTATTTTACTTATCCAACCCCCTAAACTCTTTTTATTCCCTTATTTAGTAAAAAAAAGTATCATAAATATACTAGAATTTTTTTTATGAAATAATTCTAACTACACTTACACACACCTCCATCTAATGGGTAAATAACATACTGTTTCTGTGGATGGAAAACTAACGCCTCACGAAACGATGATTGTTCAGTTATCTCCTACCGCCTCTCATGGTGGCCATTACTATAGAACTGTGTTTATATTTGATATATATTATGTTTTTTCTTTCTATATTATTCTGTAATTTTTATTTAAAAACCTACCTTTATGCCTTCCAATATGTGTAAACATGATAATTTCATTTGGGGAAGTGCGGACTACCACCCCCTCAATGTGATATGATTCATTCTTGACATACATAAAACGTATAAAGATGGAGTTAATTAAAGTATGTAACATATATATCATATGATGAAATAATGTAATTATAATATACCTATGTATCATTAAGTTTTCATTCCATTAAATATTATATAGAAATGAAATTCGCAGTCATGCGTACGTATGGCATACCGTCTCCATGAACGGTGCATTTAATTTCTTATCTACAAATGTTTTGTACTATTATAAATATATATATATATATATACTGTATATATATGATATATATGATATCTAAATCATTAATATCATTCTAGAGAAAATGGAGTTTTGACTACCTTGACAAATTGTAATTATACAAGTTCATTTTTAACTCAAATTCCGAACATCGACAAAATGTATGATATGAACTAAAATAATTACCTAACTGTTATTGAAAGGTAATAAGTGATATAGAAGTAATAGTAAACATTAAAATGGTTATTAATCAAGTATAAATTAACTTAAGTTTATTATTCAGGAAGAAGAAGGAACATACGAGTCAATTTGGATACGAGGTAAGAGATTTCTAATCTCACTTTTAATTCCATGAGATTTCCATTGTTCACCACTTATTTATTACATGTGGTGTATTGTGTACTGACATTTGATATATATTATCATGATTCTATTTATATTCATGGTATTATGTGATTCATTTGGTGGTTATTAACTTTTCTCATACGACTCGATTGATTACAATGTGGTAAGGGTTTTTCATCTCACATTTTATTCCCATGAGATTCATGATATATTAGCCACTATTTCCATTTGTGTGGTAGATGTACTGCCCATGATTGTTTTCTTTGTGTAATATAATTTAATTTATGGGTATTTTCATATTCATTGTGAGATCTTTCTTTCATGGGGTGCATGTTTCGTAAGTTACCAAATTGGTAAGGGAACCATTTACCCTCCTCTTTTAAAAAGACTTATTTTTGTTATGTATTTTAATTTACATCTTATTATGTTGGGATATGTTCTTATATATCCTTATTTATGTATATTATATGTCCAAGTGATGAGATATCCTTTTATCTCTCATCAACTTATTTTCTGAATTTTAAATTGACATCGTTAGGCTGTCAAATTTCTATAAGGAAACTTTCTTCACCCAATTTCTATTTTTGGGTTAAACATCTACTTCATGATTATGTCATTATATGAATATGCGTGAATAAAATATGGTTTTTTTACACTTAATATCCACTTTTATTGGGTGTATTTTTATTTTTCACACATAATTATGTAATTGATTTATCCTTAATCTAAGGATACATTTTTTATAAGGGATTTCATCTCAATTTACATTTCCATTGAGACTTTATTGTTGATATGAACCAATTTACTCTTATATGGTGTATATACTATACTTTGGCATATTATATCATGAATAAATTTATTATCATGATATTATTAAGTTCTGATTAAATGTTATTCCTCAATTATTTCTATTCCGGGGTCTCTCATTTTGTTAAAAACTCTTTAACTAAAATATCATTTTAAATGTTTTAAAGGTTTATTATTCTAAATCTTTTACATTAATGTCCATGATTTAAAAATGGTTTTAAGGTTTTATTCATATGGACATGTATGGTTTGAAATTTAAATTTCTTTAAAATGCTTCAAAGTGGTATAGGACACTTTGATTCAAAAGTCTATTTATTTAATATTTTAAATGGTTTTAAAAATAGTTTTATAAAAGCTTTGATTTTGTAAATATTTTAAAATGATATATTATGATTGCAATGTGGAAATGTTTTATTTAAATTATGTTTTAGGTGTTATGAATATGTAATGGCTATTGGGCATTGTTTATGTATATGGGTGCTTCTGTGATAAACCAAGGGCAGGTGAGCCCGAGATAGCTCTCCAATGAATTGGGTAACGTGACAGAGGTAAGCGTTAATGTTTCGACTAAGATATTTAGGGAATATACTCTAACGGTTGTTCTAAATGTGACTCCCTCCATAGCTGTGATAGATACAATTTAAGTATGTTATTTATGTCATAGGTTACCTTTATGATTTATAATTTCTATATGTTGTTCATAAATATTATGATTTCATGATGTATGTTATGATTGGAAAGTATGGTTTCATTGTTTTTTATTTATTAATGGGCTAATGTTTTCATTACTTATTTTATATCCCTTACTAAGCTTTTATTCTCATCCTAAGATTTTGAAATGTTTTACATAGGACTTAAAGATGAATAAGAGTCAAAGATGGGATCAAAGAAAAGTCATGCTGTCTAAAACATGGAACTATACATGACACTTTTTTCTCAAGAGTTTTTATTTTTTAAAAAAATTGATTCTGAGTAGAATATTCTATATGTAATATTTATGTTGTTATGTAAATGTTATGACCAAATTCTCTAAAACTCTAAACATGAAATGATCCTAAATGTGAATTGTTCATTTAATTCAATATTAAGTAATGTTATAAGGTCGGGTCCTTATATAATGACTCTTACTCTTAAAAAATATTTATTCAATATTTTGGGTCATTAATGGTTCATATACTTTTAATTAAAATCCTTTTTTTGATTTTTCTTCTCTTTTCACAAGCACTATATCAATGTTTCACAAACATTAAAGTAAATTATTTCATATATAAATCAAATTATATAATAAAAATAATATAATTTGTTCAAATAAAATCTTTTCTGTTTATTCATTATATATATTTACACATATCCATGTCATGATAACATCTTTAAATTGTTAGTTTGACTTTTCTTACCTTGTGCAAGCATTGCACATGCATTCAGAAAAGATACATGTGATATAAATGTAAAATTCAAGAATATCATCCAAAAACATAAATTATAAATAATAATTAATAAAAAAATCATGAAAATACATTTATCACTTAATTATTATTTATAAGTAACCGAGTTTTATTTTTTCAACACCGCACATGCATTGCATCAGCACATATAATGATTTTTATACTAATAATGAAAAAAATATAATTTACATGTTATAAATTATTTATGTACAATATTTATATTATAATATCATAATTTAGTCACTCCATGAGTTTAATAAATATTTATATCATAATTATGTTAGGAAGATAACACAAAAGATATAGTATTTTATAAAAAACTATATTATTTACTCTTCACCAGAAAATGAAAAATATGAACAAAATACCAAAAATTTAAGCAAAGTAAATTTTGATATTAAAAATTCAAAAATGAAATTTATTTTTTAAAATAAAATTTATAAAATTTATAAAATTTTGTTTGAAAAAAAGTCTTCTATCAAAAGGTGACAAAACTACATTTTAGAATAATATAGTTTTTAATGCTTAAAATGGGATTTATTCTTATTCTATTCCTATAAAACTTATTATATGAATTTTAAAACATTTAATTTTATATATAATATATAAATTTCATTATTATATTTCAATAATAGTGATTAATTAAATTTATTAAGATAAAATTTCATTCTGTTTATAAAAAATAGTTTCTTTTGTAAAAAGACATCCTTTATGTTCAGTTGGTTTTTATTCTAATTTCTAATTAATTGGTGACCAATGAATTCATTTTAGGAAAATTTTTAAACTATATTTTCATAATTTAATTAATCTATTTCATTCCATTATTTCCAATATGTAGGTGATAACTATCATAATTAAATAATAATATTTAATAATTTGTTTAATCTTGGTGTTCTGTGTAATGTTAACTATCAAATATGTAAAATTTTAAAAAGAGACATACCATAAAGTCTTGGGGTGTTATATAAATGGTGATAAGAACACTTAATTATAATAATTTATTAATTAAATAATTATATTAGTATATTAATGAATATTATGTAATTCAAATGGGTTCATCATTTTAGTGGGAGTATATCTAATAAAAGTCCTCATAAAATGAATGTAAAACAAAATACACATTTCATAAAAGTTTTTTTTATAGATAAAATGACATCATCATCATAAAACATGAATATGAGATCCATCTTATATAAATAGAAGATCAATGGAAGCAAATTTCAAGATTAAAAGATAAAATTATGAATAGTTCTTAAGAAATTAAGAAAATTCTATGTGTTAGTAAAACCCATTCCCAAGTAAAAAAAATATTAAATTATGTACATAATTAGATCAATATTATTGTGAAAAAACATAGATGAATTCACTTGAGGTTTTCAAGTCATCATTTAGATAAAATATAATAGAATAAACTTTTTTATTTTCTCACATACTTAATATGATTGAGTACATTAATGACTTTGAGAAACTAAAGGTTTCCCTTAAGGATTAATCTAACTAAAAACATCATTCTATGATCTTTATGAGAAATGTTTTTATATGAATAGATTTATTTAAAGTTTTAGCTACTTTTTTACATGTATAACCATGATGGGTTTTCTATTTCGGTTTTCATCTTACATTATGGTTATCTTATACTATTATTCGGTAAATTTGAGTCATTTCATGTTTGAGTTTATATCCATAACTTTGTATGGTTTTTATTCCATGATTTTCTTATAGAATTAGTGTTTATCAAATTTTTAGTGTTTTATAGGTACCATTGAGATGATCTAAGGCCTCTATTGGAATGTCATCAGTTGGAATAATAGGTATGTGAAAATGGAATCTTAAGTATATTAATGATGGTTTCATTTAATGAAACTTCTTAGATTAATAAATAAATTATATCATGTTATGATTATCCTTATATGTTATTATATTAGAGCATGTTTGTATTATCTTGATTATAGTTACCCATATTTTTCATTCATAACTATTACATTATTTTTTTTTTGAATATTCAATATATTTCCCAATAATACACTCTTGAGGACAATAAAGGTTTAGTATCTTTAGAAAATTGGATATGTAAATAACTGATACATAATAGATCTACACCATTTCTATTTATGTTTTTCAAAACTATCCCCCTTATTAAAGATATCATATTTAAAATCTTTCGTCATAACCCAAGGAAGGGAAACATAAGAAAGGGTGAGATCAAATTCTTAGTAAGGGTAAAAATAAAAGATATCAATCAATGATTGTAAGTGATAAAAACATATGCATAACGGTATGAGAACATGAAAATACATAAAATAATAAAACCTAATAATTCAAAGATATTTAATCATGAAACATGGAATAAGGTTATTAAAAATAAGACATAAGAGTGGAGAATTATCAGTAATCAATCAAGATCCATGAAAACATATCATAATCATTATACATAAGTTTGAGGCATGTAAATAATAATGGAAAATAATTTCCCTAGTCAAGGTTCACTGCCAAAATTATCATAGTGGATTGGGTTTACTAACCATTTCCTTCATTTTATTAGTCAAGGTTCACTCTGAAGACTATCATATTTTACAAAGTCCTTTATTGAACTCGGTTCACTCCCTATTCTAGTCATTATTATCACATGTGATATCCTTATTTACCCAATGCATTTAAGAGATATAACATAACCACCTGGCCTTGTTTAAAAATTTAACCACCCATCCTCGGTTTATAATGAAACCACCCATCACAAAATAAAAACCAAATATATGTATTCCACAAGATCAAAAGACATTCCTCATATAATCATATCATAACCCATGGAAATGATATGGGTTTCATAAAAATTTTATATTCATAATCATAAAACATAAAGATAAATAATAAATAGTGTAACATTGTACCTTCTCCCTATTATATCATAAACATCAAATTGTGTTATTACAATTGAAAATTTCTTTAAACGGTCACTAGAACATTTCTTAAGGAAAATGACATTTTTATTTGAAAACACTTATTTATAATCTAAAAGTTTAAAAAATATTAATGGAATAATTTTATTTGAAAATTAAAAAGGAAACATGTAAATTAGGCTTTAAATATAATATTATTTATCATGGATGGGAAATCAGTACATGTTTTGTATGTTAAAATGAAAATTCTATTCACTTTTTTTAAAAAACTGAAAATTACCATGTTTAGAAAATAATAATAAGGTTTATTATAAAACATGGTAAGAAAACTAAAATATATTCAAAAATGAATTTAAATAATCATTTTAGAATTGTAAAAACATTCTTGAAAATATTTTAAATAGAAATAATAACAAGTAAGAAAAGATTCTTGACTGATGGGAAAACAATATCAGTTCTCCTTATAACATTCTTTCAATATATTAAGAACATAAAGTGAGAAAAATAATATTAAATAATGAAATCACCAAAACATAAGGGATAATTAAATACATAATATTTATATATATGGATAAAAAAATTATCATCAAAAAAATTAAGTATACATAATACCAATATAAATGATATTGTAACATAATTTTTTTACATCATTAGATACTGTTAAATAACAAGTAATTGGATGATTGAAAATATTATAGGTTTTTTATATCCAAGTAATTAAATTAATAATTATTATAAAATACATTACTTGTAATTATATGCACTATAGAGATAATAAATTGGGGCATAATAATAAAACATGCCTCAATGAAGAGAACTTGACGTAAAAACCTTACCAACTTTGGTATCTTTTGAATTGAATGACACGTAAGGAAAAAAAAGATATATATCATAAAACCACATTAATATAATCTATATTTCAAAATAAATTCATTATATAGTCATCACGACATCTAAAAAAAATTATGTTATGTAATATCAAACATGTCTCATGAATTTAAAAATGAGATAAAGAAACCCTTACCATATATTTGACTTGATTCGTCAGTTCTCTAACCCTGTGTATAATAAATTTAGATTTAATATAATTATATAAAATAATAATATTAATACATATAATATCACATATGACCCTCTTATATCATTTTAACATCCATTTATTAACAATTCTCTATTAAAGTAATCATTTTAGGTGTTAATTACTTCATTTTTCATGTATGTTTTAGTTCAGAAATTTTGGTCCTTGAACTTTTATCATGGTTATTATATCTAAAGAAGTTTAATTATGATATAATTACTATATAAAATCATTATATACAAATTTATAACCATTCATATAAAACGGTGATGGAAAATGAATTACATCACTACTTGGAGATGGTAGTACAAACATACGCACTAGTGATATTTCCATTTTCAATAGAAGAAGAAAATAAAGTTATAAAATAGTTAATATTTATAAAATACTTATTATGACATAAATTTCATATATAAAGATGAAATCTATCATAATAATTATCCATCAATGATGGTGGTGGAAAATGAGTCGTATCGCTACATGGAGGTGGTAGTCCACACATACGCACAAGAGATACATTCATCTCCCATTGGATTGAAAAAAAGTGTTAAATAGTTTATAATAAAAATAATAATAACTAATTATATATATTATAATTTATTAATCATTTTTTATGGATACAACAATTTTATGGGAATTTATAAAAATATTTTCATGATGGGAGGGCCACACATGGAATTTTTAAAAGGATGTCAATGATTTATGGTTACTTTCATGATCCAAAATACCTAAATTGATAGGTATTCAAAGGTAAGATAATATATAATTTAAATAAATTAATAGAATAGGAATTTTATAAGTTTTTTTGGGAAATACTACCCTTATCTCATGGTTTAACCATCCCAGTAAACTCATATTAACTTTAACTTTGGTAACAAAATTTTACTATTTTTAAGATTTACTATGAAAAACATTAAGTTAAACCTATTAAATTATATTAATTTTTATTATTAAAAATATTTAAATCAATTTAGTAAATTAAAATTCTATAATTTAAATATTATAATTTTAATGAAGCATGCAAACCACAATGAAACTTATTTTTTTAAATGAAATTTTAATCGTAAAACTAAATTTACCTCAATTAATTTCTTTGTAAAAGCCATAAAATGATGGTTAAAATATTATATTTAATATATAATCTATAAATTTAATTATAAAATTAATCAATATATATTAAAATAGTTTATTTAAATAAAAACACATTGGGTTCATAAAAACAATTTTTAAAAAATGTGTTTTTAAGGCCAAAAATTAACTTATTCAAAATCATGTATAACGATGAATCTTATGTAATTAATAATATTATTTATGATTAAATAATAATTATGTTAATTTAGTGTGAAATTAAAAATATATTGGGAAATTTACTGGGAAATAAATGAAAATTTGTACAAAAATTGATATTTTTTACTATTCTATGAAAAATAAATCTTTTTAGAAAATCCTAAAAATTCAATATAAGTAAATATTGTACTGATAAATTATAAAATGATATTAATTTACTCTTATAAAATTTATAAGATTGTAGAAATTAATTATAAAATTTAATATGCAAAAATATTAAAAAACCTATTTTTAAAGAAAGCATATTTTTAAAACGTAAACTGACTTTACTTAAAATTGATTACTTATTTATTGTCCACTAATCAATAAATTTTCATTAATAAGAAAATTTTATAAATATTTTTCATAATATAGTTATTAATATTCATACTTATTAATTTAATGTATATTTTTTAACAGATTACTATATCATGGTTCATATAAATTCAGGGTTTCATATAAGGCAGTTATGAAATAAATCAAGTTTTATTTAAAAGGAAATACATATATAATATTGGGGTGTTACATTTTACCCCCCTTAAAATTAATTTCTCCCTCAAAATTACATCACCCTGATACAAATAAATGAGGATATCTAAGCTTCATCATATCCTCATATTCCCATGTAGATTCCTCAAACTTCTAATTCCTCCAAAGAACTTTCACCTGGTGAGTAGTATTGTTCCATAGAACTTTATCACTATGTTACAAGATTTATTTCAATTTTTATTCGTAATAAATATAATTCTATAGCATTAAAACATCTATTTTCAGTACATATGAAGTATTAATTATGTACTTCCTTGGGATAGATACATGGAACACATTATGAACATGAGAGAGTTTTGGTCGGGGTACCACGTGATAAACTACAGTTCCTACTCGATCAAGAATCAAGAAGTGAAAAATATAACTAGTGATCATATTTCCAATATTATTGAATCTAAAAACCTTATTACATAGATAAATTCATAGTAAAACCTTCCCACCAACATTAAATTCCATATCTCACTAATTATTGTCAGCTTAACTCTTCTATCAAATTTGAGATGCCTTGATATGATGATCAATGGGCCTAACCATATTTATCATTTCCTCAGATAGATCAATTCTTAATAACATTATTTCTCCAAATTAATTCCAGCATTTTCAATTTATACACTTCTTTACATATAGAGATTCTAAAGGATCCATATGAATCTTTGAGTAAAAGTTATTATTGTTAGAAAATTTGAATATAGGAATGTTTTGATTCCAAACACCTTTGAAATATTAAGAATAATATATCAATATACTGTCTAGGGTTTGAATGGTCCTCTTAGACTGACTATCTACATAAGGATTATAAGAAATAATTAAATATAACTTTTTATCTATATGTTGTTTAAGGAATCTTCAGAACATCGATAAAAACCTTAGATCATGATCAGATACAATAGAATATGGTACCACGTGTAACCTTACAACATCCTTAATGTATATCATATAAATATTATCAAGATATAAATATTCTATGATATTAAAAAAGTGCGTTGAATTTATAAAGTGATTTACTACAATGCAAATAGAATTATGGAATCTAAATGTTTTGGGGATTTTGAAAATGAAATCCATGGTGTGATGTTTTCCATTTCCATTCCGGTATGAGTAATGGATGTAACAACCCCTTAGAATTATATCTCTCATTATTACTTTCTCACTTACCATGAATTGAGATACATAGTCTAAAATATCCCTCTTCATATTGTCCTACCAAAAATAATATTTCATATCTCTATATATCTTATTACTTCCTGGATGAATTGATAATGATGAGGTAAGGGATTTTTCTAATAGTTACCTATTCCATTTCGATATTGATGGGACATATACTCAGTTATAGAACCTTATCATTCCATCATAATCAAGGTTGAACTTGGGAATATTTCTCACCATATTTTACAGCTATGCATCCTCCTTTTTCATCTATTTATTAATTACATAGATAGATAATTCAAAACTAATTTAATAAAGATAAAATCTATCCCATTCTTTAACTATTTAAAGGTATATATTTTTTAAATATATAAATAAAGTATTTATTTTATCCTCAACATATATAAGATATCATTATCCTTTCAAATCAAAGCATCATCCACCTTATTTTATTTCCAAGGGTGGTAGCGCATTGAGAATTCATAATATTTAATCAACTTCAATCATATACTCTGATACATATTCAACTCCTTTTGTATGATAATATAATTAATTTTTTTAATTAGTATATATGTCAGACCTTTCTCCATAAAGATAATTCCTCCATTAAATGAAATTATCACCACTATTAACTCAAAACAATGAATCAGGTAATTATCTTCATGAACCTAAAATTAGAGAAATACATAAGCTATCAACATATTAATCTAAATGAGAACACATAACATATCATTCATTGGTACATCACTATAAATCATAAGGCCTTCTCTATTTTAGAGTAGTGTGAGCATAGGTGAACTGAAAAACCTTCTCTAAAATTCCTTAAAAAATTTCTTCACACTCAACATTCCAAAGGATTTGAAATCCCTCTAAATTTCACTTTGTGAGTAGATTATATAGCCATGAAAAATCCGTCTGAAATCATCAATAATATACATACAATCTTAGAAAACTATAGATTTCAGTAATAGTTGTTAGTATGGTCTAGAGTTTTATAACTTTCATGTTTGGAGAATCAATCAATATACCATTACTTGAGATTATATGACCCAAAAATGAATATTTATACAGTCAAAATTCACACTTGGTAAATTTTTCATACAAATTATCATTTCATAGGGTATTAAGTACAATACCCAAGTGCTCTTGATGATCTTACTTTCTCTTGGAATATATAAAATATCTTCTATAAAGTATACAAATAATTGATTAAGGTAATCTCAAAAAATTATATTCATTAAATACTTGAAGATAACAAGGGAATGTGTAAGACCAAATAGAATCACTATAAATTCATTGTGTTTATACCTCAAATAAAATGTTTTATTGGGTATGTATTCAATTTTGACCATTAACTAATAGTATCCCAATCGAAGATCAATCTTTAAAAAATATTGAGATCCTGGTAATTGATTATAAAAATCATCAATAAGGGGGTAGAGGAAACATGATCTTGATATTTGTCTTATTATGTTTTCTATAATCAAAATATAGCCACATTGATCCATATTTATTCTTAAAAAAGGAAATATGTGCCCCATGGTGACACACTTGGCCGAATGAGTCCAATATCATGATTATCCTAGAGTTCCTTATTTAAGTCATATAACTCAATCGATGTCATTCGATATGGAGTCTTTTGAAATAGGTGAATCCCCATGTATGATTAATATTGAAAAATCAACTTTACGATTTATAGGAAGACTAGACAACCATTTTGGAAAGACATCAACAAACTCTCACACAATAGGCATATCATCGGTGTTGAGTTTCTCCAAAAACATCTAAGATAAATACCCACTTTGAATAGGAATAATGACCAATTCAATGGATGTAGTTTCCATTAGAATTTTTCATTTATCCTCACATCGATATACAATCATAGGTTGGTTAAAATTATCACATTTTAATTACCTTTCTCAGAAAATGATACGGGATTTATAAAAAGAAATCCAGTCCATTAAAAAACTACATCAAATACAACTAGAGGAAGAATAATAAGATTTTCAAGAATCACATTCTGATAAATTTAAATTGAGTAGGATTCATAGATGTGAGGTAAAATCACTATACCATTAAATGTTTTTACTAATATTTCAATATATAATCATTGAGGATATAAATTAATATTCTTTGAGACATTTATTGATATAAAAGAACTCATATAACTATGATTAGATAAGGTACTTAAATTTTTGATCATACGTATTACAGCCTTAACTTTTTTTCATTCTATCTTTAAAACCTTACTAAAACCAAAATGGTTAGAGATACTATCAAGCATCACTAATCAAAGTTATAAATCATGAAAAATATTTAAAGAATGTCTAAATCATGAAATATTATTTTCAATATATAAAACCTTAGGTTTATACTAGATTATCCCTGGTTTTCATATACTAAAATCCTTCATAATTGTTCATAATAAAAATAAGAATTAACCTAAGAATATCACTCTAAAGTGTCAAACCAGGTGCATAGAAAAGGAATATTTAACATTCACCATAATGAAAGTTGAGATATACTCAACCAACAATTTTTTGGGTTATCAACCCTAGATTCATCTATTATAAAACCATGTCCACTTGTAGTATCCAAATAGAGATGTATTTACTTAGGCGAACCATACTTATTTCTTTACCATAAATTAGGATGTTCTCTTGTACTTAGGCATATCTTAAGGGTTATCACTAATGATTCATCATCCTAGTTTCCAAAATTTACTAAAAAATTCATTTGATACCAAATATATTGACCCATACTATTAATATATAAATATTTCATCATTTAAGCTGAATATTCAATATATTTCACAGTAATACAAGCGTGATGACCATATATGTTTAGTGTCTTTGAAAAAACAGATACATAAAAAATGGTACAAAAAATATATACAAAATATCTAATTAATTTATTCATAAATAAAACCCTTATTAGACATATCTCAATTAAAACCTTTCTTCAATATCTAGGGAAGGGAAACATAAGAAATGTTGAGATCTGATGCTTAGTAAGGGTAAAAAATATGAGATATCAATTAATTATCATAAGTGAGAATAATATATTCATAGGGTTATGAGAAAATGATCAAGAAATACAATAGTCATACCCAATTAGTCAAATATATTTAATCATGAATCATGATATAAGGTTTTTCAATGAAATGCCATAAGACATAAGAGTGTAGAATAATCAATACACAACCAAGAGCCACGAAAACATATCATAATCATAAGAAATGATTTTTTTGGAATTCATATAGGAGTATAAAATCATTTCCTTAATCAATTATAACTCCCAATACGTTCATAGTTGATTGGTTTCACTCACCATTTCTATCATTTTATTAGTCAAGGTTCACTCTCAATACTATATCATTGGAAAAATACCTTCATTGAACTAGGTTCACTCCCCACTTCAGTCCTTATCATGTCAAGATATATCCTTATTTAATAAATACATTGGAGGAATATAATATAACCACTAAACTGTTGTTTACAACATAACCACTTGTCCTTATTTCATAATTAAACCACTCATCAAAAAAATGAAAACCATACATATGTGTGCCACAAGATCCTAAAACATTCATTATATCAACATTTCGTAACCAGTGGAAAGGATATGAGTTTCATAAAAATTTCATATTAATAATAATAAACCCACAATAGAAATAAGAAATATTGTAACATTGTATTATATCCCTAATAAATCATAATAAACATCAAATTATGTTTTTATAGATGAAAATTTCTTTAAATGATCACTAGAACATTTCTTGAGAAAAATACCCTTTTTATTTGAAAACACTTATTTAGAATCCAAAATATTCCAAAATTTTAAGTAAAAAATTGTATTTAAAAATAACAAAGGAAAATTATAATTTATTATTTAAATAAAATATAATTTGTTATGGTGTATAAATCCAATCATGTGGTGTACGTTATAATAAAAATTGATTTCACATTTTTTGTAAAAATTCAACAGTACCATGTTTTTAAAATGATAATATGGTTACTTTTAAACCATATTAAGGAAAGTAAAATATATTAAAAATGAGTTTAATTAATATTTTGATAATATTAAAAACATTATTGAAAACATTTTAAATAAAAATATGGACATGGAAGAAAAGATTCCTGACTGAAGGGAAAAACAAGGTCGAGTTTCCTTAAAAAAATAATTTTTGTCTCTTAAGTGCATAAAATGAAGAAATTAAAATGAAAGAATTTAATATAAAAAAACAACCTTAGGAGAAAAATATATATAATATTTTGGATATATATATTATACTATTTTTGTAACATCCAAAGTAAGTAATGAATAATAGATATTTTTATCTATGTCTATTAATGATTAAGATAGTGTTTTAGAGGCTTAAAATGAAAATAAATCCAATCTTAAGCATGGAATACACTAATATTTTTAAAAGATTGTTTTACTGCCTTTTGATGGCAATCCATTTTTGAATCTATCTTTTGACAATTTTATAAACAATGTTTGTCAAAATAAACTTATTCTTTATGATTGGGACATCAAAATTTACCTTGTGTGAATTTTTGGTATTTCTCTAACAATGTTCATTTTTTAATGAATAGTGAAAAATACTGCATTTTACATCAAAACTGCTTTTTAATCTAATTTATTTATATTATTAAATTATCTTTTGAATTGGTATTAATGTGTAATATGAATATATTTTTACCATTTAATCCAATGGTGGTCATTGGAATCAATTTCACTTTGAAATTGGACTTAAACTAGTGTCAATCTTTTGATACTTATTGTTTCATAAAAACACGCTATTTGCTCTAACAGCGGGAATTAATTATTAAATTAATTAATGTGACTTATATGTTTTGAATTTTGTAAAATAGACTTCATTTTTGAATTCTGAATATCAAATATAGCTTAGGGTGAATTTTTGGTAATTTTCTGAAAAAACTTCAATTTTTGATGAATAGTGAAACCACTAAGTGGTAATCAAACAAACTGATTTTTCAGTTAAATGAAAGTTTACCACTAATTTGTATTGAATTTTGAAAATCCTACATACATGGTTTCCATTAAGAAGTAAAATTTGGTTCAATGGGATTAAAATAATTTTTTGGTGAATAGTAACTTATTAAGTTTTTAATCACGATTAGTGGTAATTAGGGTAGTTTAAGGTATAAATAATGCTTTAATAATATGAAATGACCTAGACACATGTCCCAACCTTATTGGTTGTGTCATGGCCGACCAAGACAAGCCATGGGTAAACTTGGGGACCCCATGGAGGCACTTTGGTTGGGAAATGACATAAATAACTTTTTATTTAATGTAAAAGTAAAAATGACACCAACATAATATGTTTTACGAAAACAATTTTTACATGGGGTTATAAATATTATATTTTTGATTATAAATAGTAATTGGAAATATAAAAATATTTACTACATCATAGTATTTTTTTTATAATTTTTAGACATTAAATAAATTAAATTATTTATGACATAATAATGATGCAGTGATGAAATCATTATTTGACGATTTAAATAAAATGGAAAGATAATGTAAAATATATGAACTAAACATGTCCAAAACCAATTGTATGAGTGTATTTCGAACCCTTATCACCTTATACACGAATTATATCAATGTGAGACCTTTTAAAACCGAAACACATTTTCAAATAAAGTAATATTTCTTTACTTTCCAAAAGTACCCCTCCTCTCCTCTTATAAAGGACCCCCACCTCTACCTCATTTCACACAACTCCTCAAGCCTTTGGATGGGCCAAACCCTACCCATTTACTATCTCCACATCCCTCTCCTCATCCTAGAGGATTCCCTTTGGGCATAATCCTTTCAAAGGAAGCCTTTAGGCTCAAATCAAAAGGAGTTACACTTTTAAAGGTAATTCTTTCTCTCATGTTCATTTGTTTTATTTTGCTTCTCCAACCCCCTAAGCTCTTTTTATTTACTTATTTTGTAACAACACCACTATATCCAATATACTAGGATGTTGTTATAATATTTATTTGAGCTACACTCTCACACAACTACATCAAATGGTTAAAGAACATACGGTTTCCGTGGATGGCGAAATTCTGCCTCCCGAAACGATGATTGTTCAATACTCATTTAACACCTTCAAATGTGGCCATTATGATGTCACTATTTTTATATATGATATATAATATGTGTATGTTTTCCTTAAGCTTATGTTTTTTTCATTTTGGGCATACCTTTATGGTTCCCATTATGGGTAAACACGATATCTTCATTTTAGGAAGTGCGGACTACCGCCCCCTGAAAGTGATTTGATTCATTAATACCATATGTGGGATGTGTAAAGGATAAAGTTAATGATATTATATATGTTATTATACTGGAATTATAATATACTCTTATATCATTATGATTCCATTCCAGAAAATACGAAATAGAAATGGAAGTAGTGTTCATGCGTACGTACGGCTTACCGTCTCCATGAACGGTGCATTTCATTTCTTACCTCTGAATGTGATGTAATATTATAAATACATGTATATGATGAATAGATATGATATATATGTTATCCAAATAATTAATATCATTCTGGATATAATGAACCTTTGACCAAATTAACAACATGTAAGTGTAAGAAGTCTATTTTTGACTTAAGAACCAAATACCGACAAAATGAACATTATTAACTTAAATGATTACATGATGTTCATAAAATGGTATAAAAGGAATAATGAACTTGAAAAAGGTTCATAAGAAAGTAGATATTAACTCAAGTTTATTATTCAGGAGATTAAAGAACGGTCGGGTCAAGTCGGATACGAGGTATGGGACTTCGTCTCAATCTCTTTTCATTGAGGCATATTTTATTTTATACACAACTTTCTTTTATACAATGTATAAACCCCTTTGACTTTTACGTTTATTCAAAAGGAATCTTTTTTTTATACGAAGCGTTTAATAAACGACAAAAGGGAATGTTTTTGTCGTACGTATGCGGCGACAACGACTTCTCCGCCGTCGTGACCGTTATTTGAGTTTCAGCTTCCTCTACAAGCCATACCTTCTTTTTAAAAGAAAAATAAATACCATGTTTTACTTTTCTTTTATTTTGGTATTGAAAATGGTTTTCACAATGTTTTTTGTGTTGTATTGATATATTGTGATTGAAATGTGGAAATGTTATGTTTCCTTTATGCATGTTTTATGTGATACGATTATGTTATGGTTCTTGGGCATTATTATGAAGACGGGTGATTCCGTGATAAACTAAGGGCGGGTGAGCCCGATATATCTCTCCAATGCATTGGGTAACGTGAAGGAGTGAAACGTTAAGGTTTCTCCGAAGAGATTTAGGGAATATACTGTGATGGGTATTCCAAACGTAACCAAGAGGGTTACTCCCTACGTAAGAATGTTATGAATGCCTCAAGTTACCATTATGTCTTATGATTTCTATGATTTATTCACGATTTTATGAGGTATGTTAAAGTGCCTATGTTTTATGGGTAAAGTATGATTTCATTCTTATGTATATATGAACTCATGTTTCCTTTCCATGTTTTTATAACCCATACTAAGATTTTTATGCTCATCCCATGTTTTTTTGAAATGTTTTCACAGGTCAAGGGAAAGGTACATGATATGATGATAGTGTCAAGTAAGTGTCAAGAAATAATCCATGTTTTATTTTAAATGTGTTTCCATTGATGGGAATGAATAATACTATCTTTATGTAACCACTTTGTTTATATGTGGAATGTAATGCATGTTTTATGATCTAATTCTCTAAAACTCTAAACCCGAAAAGATCCTCAATGTGTAATCTTGTAATAACTCAAGATTTAGTAAAGTTTAAGGCTGGGGCCTTATAGTTGGTATTAGAGGTCGGTTTAGATAACTTTAGGAGTTAGAATTCTATTAAATGATTATCCAAAAATATTTTTTTTATGGTCAAATTGAAGTGATTTAGCATTTGAAGATTACCATGTTGCTTCATCTAATACATGTTTGTTCAGAATGGTTTTCCGCAGAGAAAACAGGGAAGTAGTGCTAGGAAGGCATACAGAAGGAAATTACCTTCCGAATCAGCATCTAGAAATGGACGGAATTGGAACTGAACAGTTTGTTGCAGTAATGACGCAGTTGACTCAAGCGATAAATGGTGGTGGTATCCATGCACGAGATCAGCCAGATCAACCGCAGAGGAACATGTCAGTGGTGGAACATTTCATGAGGCAACATCCACCATCATTCAGAGGATCATCTAACCCTGTGCTAGCTGAAGGGTGGATTAAAGCACTGGAGAATATTTTCGATGTCATGGGGTGTTCAGACAATCAAAATTTTATTCTTTCTATTTACTGTTTGGAGGGTGAGGCAAATCACTGGTGGTCGATGGTTAAAAATATCAGGGATGCCGATGAGATTGATGCTCTTGACTAGGATGAATTCAAAGGTATGTTTCTTGAGAAGTATTTTCCTAAGGCTGTTCGACTTAGGATGGAAAAGAAATTCTTGGAATTGAGGCAAGAAGAAGACTCAGTGGCTGCCTATGAAGAAAGGTTCACTCGATTGGCAAGGTATGCTCCAAATTTTATCCGAGACCTTGATAGTAAAATCAATCGTTTTTACTCAGGATTAAAGCCAAAATATCAAAGGGCATTAGCTTCTCGTGAGTTTAAAAGTTATGAAAAGCTTGTTCGATGTACTGAGAGGGTGTAAATGGAGTTTGTCGATGACCAAGTGTTCTATAACAACCAGCAGAAGAAGAGACCGAGGTGGCAGGAGAAAGGTAAGAATTCTTCAAAAAATTCTGATGGTAAGAGAACTAAGTTTCCAGTTTGTGATAAATGTGGCAAAAGGCATGCTGGGGAATGTCTTCTGAATTCTGGAAAGTGCTACCGATGTGGTAAGATGGGACATAAGGCTCGTGATTGCACTGAAAAGGATCAAGGTGAAGGTAAGAACAAATTTGATTTACAGTTAGTGAAATGTTATAAGTGCAATGAGATGGGTCACTATGCAAACGAGTGTCCGACAAAGAGCTTGAGTGATGGAAAGCAGTTAGACTACAAGCAGAAAGGGGTGGTGAAATCCTTTGCAACTACTTCAGCAGATGTCGGGCCATCAAATGAAGTTGTATCAGGTACTTTGATTGTTTTTTCATATTATGCCAGTGTGTTGTTTGATTCGGGGTCTACACATTCTTTCATCTTTGAAACCTTTTCTAGTAAAATGGGAATACCATCTCAAGAAATGACTCCTGAACTTTTGGTAAAAACACCTGGGGGAAATGTTGAGGCAAAAATAATTTATAAGAATCTTTCTATCCTTATCTGTGGAAATAACTTACTTGCAAACCTTATTGTTCTACCTCTAGTAGAGTTTGATGTTATCCTGGGTATGGATTGGATCTCTATTTACCATGCTAAGATTGACTGTAGAGATAAAGAAGATTCTTTTCAGAAAGACTTTCAGTTTGTTTACAAGAATGAACCCTTACTTTTGATAACATATCAAGAGGCCGAGAAACTTGTAAAAGATGGAAATGAATGTTACCTTGCACACGTTGTTGAAAATAAAGGAACTGTTCAGATTAATGATGTGCCAGTGGTAAATGAGTATCCTGATGTTTTTCCTGATGAGTTGCCTGGAATAATACCAGATCGAGAAGTTGAGTTTACTGTTGACTTAGTTCCTGATGCTAAGCCAATTTCAAAACCCCCTTATCGAATGGCACAAATTGAACTTTTAGAGTTGAAGGAGAAATTGCAAGATTTATTAGAGAAAGGTTTCATTAGACCTAGCACATCACCACGAGGTGCCCTTGTTTTGTTTGTTAAAAAGAAAGATGGCTCTATGAGACTTTTCATTGATTATAGAGCCTTGAATAATATCACTGTTAAGAACAAATATCCTTTGCCTCATATCGATGATTTGTTTGATAAGCTCTAGGGAGCTCAGTTTTTTTCAAAGATTGACCTGAGATCGGGGCACCATCAGCTGAAGGTAAAGGAGGCAGATATTCTGAAGACCGCGTTCCGTACGAGATATGGCCATTATGAATTTGTAGTAATTCCTTTTGGGCTAACCAATGCACCTACTGTATTCATGGACTTAATGAATAGAATTTTCCATGAGTTCTTGGATAAGTTTGTGGTGGTTTTCATTGATGATATTTTGGTGTTTTCTAAAAGTAAAGAGGAGCATGAAAGACATTTAAGGGTTATCTTGCAAACCTTAAAAGAAAAGAAACTGTATGGGAAATTCAGCAAGTGTGAGTTTTGGTTGCAACAAATTTCTTTCCTTGGTCACATTGTTTCTAAAGATGGAATAACTGTTGATCCTGCAAAAACAAAAGTTGTGGAAGAATGGCCAAGACCCAGAAATGTAACCGAGATTCGTAGCTTCCTTGGTTTGGCGGGCTATTACCGAAGGTTTGTTAGAAATTTTTCACGGTTATCTAGTCCAATGACTAAGCTAACTCAGAAGGGTGTTAATTTTATCTGTACAAAAGAATGTGATGATTGTTTTCAGGAATTGAAAAGAAGATTGGTGAATGCTCCAGTTTTGGCACTACCTTCCAAAAATGGTGAGTTTGTTATATACAGTGATGCTTCATTGAAAGGACTTGGTTGCGTCCTAATGCAGAATGATTAGGTAATTGCTTATGCTTCACGACAGTTGAAAACTCATGAGGTAAATTACCCTACACCTGATTTGGAATTAGCTGCTGTTGTTTTTGATTTAAAAATTTGGAGGCATCATTTGTATGGAGTAAAGTGTGAAATATATACCGATCACAAAAGTTTAAAGTATATATTCCCTCAGAAATAGTTGAACATGAGACAAAGGAGATGGCTAGAATTAATCAAGGATTATGATTGTACAATTCATTACCATCCGGGAAAAGCAAATAAAGTGGCTGATGCTTTGAGTCTAAAAAGTAATGCTTCATTAACAATGTTGCATTTGGAACGTGATCCTTTGGTTAAGGATTTGATGAACTTTGGCATAGAATTTGTTGGTGAAGGAAGTCCTTCTGTTTTGTTTCAGGTATCAGTGAGATCATCTCTATCAGATAGAATCAAGCAAGCACAGAAGCAAGATAGTGAGTTGCAGAAAAAGGTAGAGCTGGTTCAGAAAGGTAAGTTGCCTGAATTCAACATTGATAATGATTGTGTTTTGAGATTTGGGAAGAGATTGTGTGTGCCTTGTGATTAACAGTTGACGAGAGAGTTGTTATGTGAAGCTCATAGTTCTCCGTTTTCAGTTCATCCGGGCAGTACTAAGATGTATAGAGATCTGCGGGAGTATTGCTGGTGGGATGGAATGAAAAGAGACATTGCTGATTTTACTGTGAAGTGTTTGACTTGTCAGCAGGTTAAAGCAGAGCGGCAGTTACCGAAAGAGATGCTTCAGCCTTTACCAGTGCCAGAGTGGAAATGGGAGAATATATCCATGGACTTTGTTGTTGGATTACCAAAGACATCTTGAGGTAATAATGCAATCTGGGTTATTGTTGATCGCTTGACCAAATCTGCTCATTTCCTTGCTATACGAGATACTTTCTCTCTTGATCAACTTTCCCGTTTGTATCTTAAAGAGATAGTCAGGTTACATGGAGTTCCTCTCTCCATTGTATCTGATCGTGATCCAAGGTTCACTTCTAACTTTTGGAAAGGCCTTCAGAAGTCATTGCGTACTGAATTAAATTTTAGTACAGCTTTTCATCCTCAATCATATGGGAAGCCAGAACGAACAATTCCGACATTGGAGGATATGCTACGAGCTTGTTCTATGGATTATCAGGGAAGTTGGGACCAACATCTTTCTTTGGTTGAATTTTCATATAATAACAGTTTTCATTCCAGTATACAGATGGCACCATTTCAGGCATTATATGGGAAGCGGTGTCGAACTCCAGCTTTCTGGGATGAAGTGGGTGAAAGGAAGTTGATGGGACCAGAATTGGTAGAAGAGATGGCAGAAAAAGTTCAGCTGATTCAGAAGCACATTAGAACAGCTCAGAGCAGGCAGAAGAGTTATGCGGATAACTGGAGGAAGGATCTCTCTTTTGAGGTAGGTGATCATGTTTTTCTCAAGGTTTCTCCTTGGAAAAGTGTGATGAGATTTGGTAAGAAAGGAAAGATAAGTCCAAGGTTTATTGGACCATATGAAATTATGGAGAGAGTTGGATCAGTTGCATACCGAGTGGATTTACCTCCGAGTTTATCTCAGGTACACAATGTTTTTCACGTTTCGATGTTGAGAAAGTATATGCCAGATCCATCTCATGTTTTGAGTCCAGAGGTAGTTCAGCTTGAAGAGAACCTATCTTATGAGGAACAACCAGTCCAGATTCTTGACCATAGGAAGCAAGTGTTACGGAATAAGGTGATTAATCAGTTAAAGGTTTTGTGGAAAAACCACATGATGGAAGAGGCAACATGGGAATCTGAAAATACAATGAGGGATAAGTACCCCCCATTTATTCGATAGGTAAATAAATTGTGGGGGCGCAATTTTCTAAAGGGGGGAAGGATGTAACATCCCAAGTAAGTAATGAATAATAGATATTTTTATCTATGTCTATTAATGATTAAGATAGTGTTTTAGAGGCTTAAAATGAAAATAAATCCAATCTTAAGCATGGAATACACTAATATTTTTAAAAGATTGTTTTACTGCCTTTTGATGGCAAACCATTTTTGAATCTATCTTTTGACAATTTTATAAACTATATTTCTCAAAATAGACTTATTCTTTATGATTAGGACATCAAAATTTACCTTGTGTGAATTTTTGGTATTTTTCTGACAATGTTCATTTTTTAATGAATAGTGAAAAATACTGCATTTTACATCAAAACTGCTTTTTAATCTAATTTATTTATATGATTAGATTATCTTTTGAATTTGTTTTAATGTGTAATATGAATATATTTTTACCATTTAATCCAATGGTAGTCATTGGAATCAATTTCACTTTGAAATTGGACTTAAACTAGTGTCAATCTTTTGATACTTATTGTTTCATAAAAACACGCTATTTGCTCTGACAGCGGGAATTAATTATTAAATTAATTAATGTGAATTATATGTTTTTAATTTTATAAAATAGACTTCATTTTTTAATTCGGAATATCAAATATATCTTGGGGTGAATTTTTTGTAATTTTCTGAAAAACTTCAATTTTTGATGAATAGTGAAACCACTAAGTGATAATCAAGCAAACTGATTTTTCAGTTAAATGAAAGTTTACCACTAATGAGTATTGAATTTTGAAAATCCGACATACATGGTTTTCATTAATAAGTAAAATGTGGTTCAATGGGATTAAAATAATTTTTTAGTGAATAGTAACTTATTAAGTTTTTAATCGCGATTAGTGGTAATTAGGATAGTTTAAGGTATAAATAATGCTTTAATAATATGAAATGACCTAGACACATGTCCCAACCTTATTGGTTGTATCATGGCCGACCAAGACAAGCCATGGGTCAACTTGGGGACCCCATGGAGACACTTTGGTTGGGAAATGACATAAATAACTTTTTATTTAATGTAAAAGTAAAAATGACACCAACATAATATGTTTTACGAAAACAATTTTTACATGGGGTTATAAAGATCAGATTTTTGATTATAAATATTCATTGAAAATATAAAAATATTTCCTACATCATAGTATTTTTTTTATAATTTTTAGACATTAAATAAATTAAATTATTTATGACATAATAATGATGCAGCGATGACATCATTATTTGTAGATTTAAATAAAATGGAAAGATAATGTAAAATCTATGGACTACACATGTCCAAAACCAATTGGATGAGTGTATTTAGAACCCTTATCACCTTATCCATGAATTATATCAATGTGGGACCTTTTAAAACCGAAACACATTTTCAAATAAAGTAATATTTCTTTACTTTCCAAAAGTGCCCCTCCTCTCCTCTTATAAAAGGCCCCCACCTCTACCTCATTTCACACAACTCCTCAAGCCTTTGGCTCGGCCAAACCCTGACCATTTACTCTCTCCACATCCCTCTCCTCATCCTAGAGGATTCCCTTTGGGCAGAATCCTTTCAAAGGAAGCCTTTAGGCTCAAATCAAAAGGAGTTACACTTTTAAAGGTAATTCTTTCTCTCATGTTCATTTGTTTTATTTTGCTTCTCCAACCCCCTAAAATCATTTTATTTACTTCTTTTGTAACAACACCAGTATCTTCAATATAGTAGGATTTTGTTATAATATTTATTTGAGCTACACTCTCACACAACTACATCAAATTGTTAAAGAACATACGGTTTCCGTGGATGGCGAAATTCTGCCTCCCGAAACGATGATTGTTCAATACTCATTTAACACCTTCAAAGGTGGCCATTATGATGTCACTATTTTTATATATGATATATAATATGTGTATGTTTTCCTTAAGCTTCTGTTTTTTTTCATTTTGGGCATACCTTTATGGTTCCAATTATGGGTAAACACGATATCTTCATTTTAGGAAGTGCGGACTACCGCCCCCTGAAAGTAATTTGATTCGTTAATACCATATGTGGGATGTGTAAAGGATAAAGTTAATGATATTATATATGTTATTATACTGGAATTATAATATACTCTTATATCATTATGATTCCATTCCAGAAAATAAGAAATAGAAATGGAAGTAGCGTTCATGCGTACGTACGGCTTACCGTCTCTATGAACGGTGCATTTCATTTCTTACCTCTGAATGTGATGTAATATTATAAATACATGTATATGATGAATACATATGATATATATTTTATCCAAATAATTAATATCATTCTGGATATAACGAACCTTTGACCAAATTAACAACATGTAAGTGTAAGAAGTCTATTTTTGACTTAAGAACCAAATACCGACAAAATGAACATCATTAACTTAAATGATTACATGATGTTCATAACATGGTATAAAAGGAATAATGAACTTGAAAAAGGTTCATAAGCAAGTAGAGATTAACTCAAGTTTGTTATTCAGGAGATTAAAGAACGGTCGGGTCAAGTCGGATACGAGGTATGGGACTTCGTCTCAATCTCCTTTCATTGAGGCATATTTTATTTTATACACAACTTTCTTTTATACGGTGTATAAACCCCTTTGACTTTTACGTTTATTCAAAAGGAATATTTTTTTTATACGAAGCGTTTACTAAACGAAAAAAGGGAATGTTTTTGTCGTATGTATGCGACGACAACGACTTCTCCGCCGTCGTGACCGTTATTTGAGTTTCAGCTTCCTCTACAAGCCATACCTTATTTTTAAAAGAAAAATAAATACCATGTTTTACTTTTCTTTTATTTTGGTATTGAAAATGTTTTTCACAATGTTTTTTGTGTTGTATTGATATATTGTGATTGAAATGTGGAAATGTTATGTTTCCTTTATGCATGTTTTATGCGATACGATTATGTTATGGTTCTTGGGAATTATTATGAAGACGGGTGGTTCCGTGATAAACTAAGGGCGGGTGAGCCCGATATAGCTCTCCAATGCATTGGGTAATGCGAAGGAGTGAAACGTTAAGGTTTCTCCGAAGAGATTTAGGGAATATACTGTGATGGGTATTCCAAACGTAACCAAGAGGGTTACTCCCTACGTAAGAATGTTATGAACGCCTCAAGTTACCATTATGTCTTATGATTTCTATGATTTATTCATGATTTTATGAGGTATGTTAAAGTGCCTCTGTTTTATGGGTAAATTATGATTTCATTCTTATGTATATATGAACTCATGTTCCCTTTCCATGTTTTTATAACCTATACTGAGCTTTTTATTCTCATCCCAAGTTTTTTTGAAATGTTTTCACAGGTCAAGGGAAAGGTACATGATATGATGATAGTGTCAAGGAAGTGTCAAGAAATAATCCATGTTTTATTTTAAATGTGTTTCCATTGATGGGAATGAAGAATACTATCTTTAGGTAACCAATTTGTTTATATGTGGAATGTAATGAAAGTTTTATGATCTAATTCTCTAAAACTCTAAACCCGAAAAGATCCTCAATGTGTAATCTTGTAATAACTCAATATTAAGTAAGGTTTAAGGCTGGGGCCTTATAGTTGGTATTAGAGGTCGGTTTAGATAACTTTAGGAGTTAGAATTATATTAAATGATTATCCAAAAATATTTTTTTTATGGTCAAATTGAAGTGATTTTGCATTTGAAGATTACCATGTTGCTTCATCTAAGACATGTTTGTTCAGAATGGTTTTCCGTAGAGGAAACAGGGAAGCAGTGCTAGGAAGGCATACAGAAGGAAATAACCTTCCGAATCAGCATCCAGAAATGGTCGGAATTGGAACTGAATAGTTTGTTGCAGTAATGGCGCAGTTGACTCAAGCGATAAATGGTGGTGGTATCCATGCACGGGATCAGCCAGATCAACTGCAGAGGAACATGTCAGTGGTGGAACATTTCATGAGGCAACATCCACCATCATTTAGAGGATCATCTGACCCTGTGCTAGCTGAAGGGTGGTTTAAAGCACTGGAGAAGATTTTCGATGTCATGGGGTGTTCAGACAATCAAAATTTTAGTCTTACTATTTACCGTTTGGAGGGTGAGGCAGATCAGTGGTGGTCGATGGTTAAAAATATCAGGGACGCCGATGAGATTGATGCTCTTGACTGGGATGAATTCAAAGGTATGTTTCTTGAGAAGTATTTTCCTAAGGCTGTTCGACTTAGGATGGAAAAGAAATTCTTGGAATTGAGGCAAGAAGAAGACTCAGTGGCTGCCTATGAAGAAAGGTTCACTCGATTGGCAAGGTATGCTCCAAATTTTATCTGAGACCTTGATAGTAAAATCAATCGTTTTTACTCAGGATTAAAGCCAAAATATCGAAGGGCATTATCTTCTCGTGAGTTTAAAAGTTATGAAAAGCTTGTTCGATGTGCTAATAGGGTAGAAATGGAGTTTGTCGATGACCAAGAGTTCTATAACAACCAGCAGAAGAAGAGACCGAGGTGGCAGGAGAAAGGTAAGAATTCTTCAAAAAAGACTGATGGTAAGAGAACTAAGTTTCTAGTTTGTGATAAATGTGGCAAAAGGCATGCTGGGGAATGTCTTCTAAATTCTGGAAAGTGCTACCGATGTGGTAAGATGGGACATAAGGCTCGTGATTTCACTGAAAAGGATCAAGGTGAAGGTAAGAATAAATTTGATTTACAGTTAGTGAAATGTTATAAGTGCAATGAGATGGGTCACTATGCAAACGAGTGTCCGACAAAGAGCTTGAGTGATGGGAAGCAGTTAGACTACAAGCAGAAAGGGGTGTTGAAATCCTTTGCAACTACTTCAGCAGATGTCGGGACATCAAATGAAGTTGTATCAGGTACTTTGTTTTTTTTTTCAGATTATGCCAGTGTGTTGTTTGATTCGGGGTCTACACATTCTTTCATCTCTGAAACCTTTTCTAGTAAAATGGGAATACCATCTCAAGAAATGACTCCTGAACTTTTGGTAAAAACACCTGGGGGAAATGTTGAGGCAAAAAGAATTTATAAGAATCTTCCTATCCTTATCTGTGGAAAGAACCTACTTGCAAACCTTATTGTTCCACCTCTAGTAGATTTTTATGTTATCCTGGGTATGGATTGGCTCTCTATTTACCATGCTAAGATTGACTGTAGAGATAAAGAAGTTTCTTTTCAGAAATACTTTCAGTTTGTTTACAAGAATGAACCATTGCTTTTGATAACATATCAAGAGGCCGAGAAGCTTGTAAAATATGGAAATGAATGTTACATTTTACATGTCGTTGAAAATAAAGGAACTGTTCAGATTAATGATGTGCCAGTGGTAAATGAGTATCCTGATGTTTTTCCTGATGAGTTGCCTAGAATAATACCAGATCGGGAAGTTGAGTTTACTGTTGACTTAGTTCCTAATGCTAATCCAATTTCAAAACCCCCTTATCGAATGGCACAAATTGAACTTTTAGAGTTGAAGGAGCAATTGCAAGATTTATTAGAGAAAGGTTTCATTAGACCTAGCACATCACCATGGGGTGCTCCTGTTTTGTTTGTTAAAAAGAAAGATGGCTCTATGAGACTTTGCATTGATTATAGAGCCTTGAATAATATAACTGTTAAGAACAAATATCCTTTGCCTCATATCGATGATTTGTTTGATCAGCTCCAGGGAGCTTAGTTTTTTTCAAAGATTGACCTGAGATCGGGGTACCATCAGCTGAAGGTAAAGGAGGAAGATATTCCGAAGACCGCGTTCCGTACGAGATATGACCATTATGAATTTGTAGTAATTCCTTTTGGGCTAACCAATGCACCTTCTGTATTCATGGACTTAATGAATAGAATTTTCCATGAGTTCTTGGATAAGTTTGTGGTGGTTTTCATTGATGATATTTTGGTGTTTTCTAAAAGTAAAGAGGAGCATGAAAGACATTTAAGGGTTATCTTGCAAACCTTAAAAGAAAAGAAACTGTATGGGAAATTCAGAAGGTGTGAGTTTTGGTTCCAACAAATTTCTTTCCTTGGTCGCATTGTTTTTAAAGATGGAATAACTGTTGATCCTGTAAAAACAAAAGTTGTGGATGAATGGCCAAAACCCACAAATGTAACCGAGATTCGTAGCTTCCTTGGTTTGGCGGGATATTACTGAAGGTTTGTTAGAAATTTTTCACAGTTATCTAGTCCAATGACTAAGCTAACTCGGAAGGGTGTTAAGTTTATCTGGAAAAAAGAATGTGATGATTGTTTTCAGGAATTGAAAAGAAGATTGGTGAATGCTCCAATTTTGGCACTACCTTACAGCAATGTTGAGTTTGTTATATACAGTGATGCTTCATTGAAAGGACTTGGTTGCGTCCTAATGCAGAATGATCAGGTAATTGCTTATGCTTCACGACAGTTGAAAACTCATGAGGTAAATTACCCTACACATGATTTGGAATTAGCTGCTATTGTTTTTGCTTTAAAAATTTGGAGGCATCATTTGTATGGAGTAAAGTGTGAAATATATACCGATCACAAAAGTTTAAAGTATATATTCACTCAGAAAGATTTGAACACGAGACAAAGGAGATGTCTATAATTAATCAAGGATTATGATTGTACAATTCATTACCATCCGGGAAAAGCAAATAAAGTGGATGATGCTTTGATTCGAAAAAGTAATGCTTCATTAACAATGTTGCGTTTGGAACGTGATCCTTTGGTTAAGGATTTGATGAACTTTGGCATAGAAGTTATTGGTGCAGGAAGTCCTTATGTTTTGTTTCAGGTATCAGTGAGATCATCTCTATCAGATAGAATCGAGCAAGCACAGAAGCAAGATAGTGAGTTGCAGAAAAAGGTAGAGCTAGTTCAGAAAGGTAAGTTGCCTGAATTCAACATTGATAATGATTGTGTTTTGATATTTGGGAAGAGATTGTTTGTGCCTTGTGATTCACAGTTGAAGAGAGAGTTGTTATGTGAAGCTCATAGTTCTCCGTTTTCAGTTCATCTGGGCAGTACTAAGATGTATAGAGATCTGCAGGAGTATTACTGGTGGGATGGAATGAAAAGAGACATTGCTGATTTTACTGTGAAGTGTTTGACTTGTCAGTAGGTCAAAGCAGAGCGACAATTACCAAAAGGGATGCTTCAGCCTTTACCAGTGCCAGAGTGGAAATGGGAGAATATATCCATGGACTTTTTTGTTGGATTATCGAAGACATCTCGAGGTAATAATGCAATCTGGGTTATTGTTGATCGTTTGACCAAATCTGCTCATTTCCTTGCTATACGAGATACTTTCTCTCTTGATCAACTTTCCCGTTTGTATCTTAAAGAGATAGTCAGGTTACATGGAGTTCCTCTCTCCATTGTATCTGATCATGATCTCAGGTTCACTTCTAACTTTTGGAAAGGCCTTCAGAAGTCGTTGGGTACTGAATTAAATTTTAGTACAGCTTTTCATCCTCAATCAGATGGGCAGTCAGAACGAAAAATTCAGACATTGGAGGATATGCTACGAGCTTGTTCTATGGATTATCAGGGAAGTTGGGACCAACATCTTTCTTTGGTTGAATTTTCATATAATAATAGTTTTCATTCCAGTATACAGATGGCACCATTTCAGGAATTATATGGGAAGCGGTGTCGAACTCTAGCTTTCTGGGATGAAGTGGGTGAAAGGAAGTTGATGGGACCAGAATTGGTAGAAGAGATGGCAGAAAAAGTTCAGCTGATTCAGAAGCACATGAGAACAGCTCAGAGCAGGCAGAAGAGTTATGCGGATAACCGGAGGAATGATCTATCTTTTGAGGTAGGTGATCATGTTTTTCTCAAGGTTTCTCCTTGGAAAAGTGTGATGAGATTTGGTAAGAAAGGAAAGCTAAGTCCAAGGTTTATTGGACCATATGAAATTCTGGAGAGAGTTGGATCAGTTGCATACCGAGTGGCTTTACCTTCGAGTTTATCTCAGGTACACAATGTTTTTCACGTTTCGATGTTGAGAAAGTATATGCCAGATCCATCTCATGTTTTGAGTCCATAGGTAGTTTAGCTGGAAGAGAACCTATCTTATGAGGAACAACCGGTCCAGATTCTTGACCACAGGGGGCAAGTGTTACGGAATAAGGTGATTAATCAGGTAAAGGTTTTGTGGAAAAACCACATGATGGAAGAGGCAACATGGGAATCTGAAAATACAATGAGGCATAAGTACCCCCATTTATTCGATAAGTAAATAAATTGTGGGGACGCAATTTTCTAAAGGGGGGAAGGATGTAACATCCCAAGTAAGTAATGAATAATAGATATTTTTATCTATGTCTATTAATGATTAAGATATTGTTTTAGAGGCTTAAAATGAAAATAAATCCAATCTTAAGCATTGAATACACTAATATTTTTAAAAGATTGTTTTACTACCTTTTGATGGAAAACGATTTTTGAATCTATCTTTTGAAAATTTCATAAACTATGTTTGTCAAAATAAAATTATTCTTTATGATTGGGACATCAAAATTTACCTTGTGTGAATTTTTGGTATTTCTCTGACAATGTTCATTTTTTAATGAATAGTGAAAAATATTGCATTTTACATCAAAACGGATTTTTAATCTAATTTATTTATATGATTAGATTATCTTTTGAATTGGTCTTAATGTGTAATATTAATATATTTTTACCATTTAATCCAATGGTGGTCATTGGAATCAATTTCACTTTGAAATTGGACTTAAACTAGTGTCAATCTTTTGATACTTATTGTTTCATAAAAACACGCTATTTGCTCTGACAACGGGAATTAATTATTAAATTAATTAATGTTACTTATATGTTTTGAATTTTGTAAAATAGACTTCATTTTTGAATTCGGAATATCAAATATAGCTTAGGGTGAATTTTTGGTAATTTTCTGAAAAACTTCAATTTTTGATGAATAGCGAAACCACTAAGTGGTAATCAAGCAAACTGATTTTTCAGTTAAATGAAAGTTTACCACTAATGTGTATTGAATTTTAAAAATCCAACATACATGGTTGTCATTAAGAAGTAAAATGTGGTTCAATGGGATTAAAATTATTTTTTGGGGAATAGTAACTTGTTAAGTTTTTAATCGCGATTAGTGGTAATTAAGGTAGTTTAAGGTATAAATAATGCTTTAATAATATGAAATGACCTAGACACATGTACCAACCTTATTTGTTGTGTCATTTCCGACCAATACAAGCCATGGGTCAACTTGGGGACCCCATGGAGACACTTTGGTTGGGAAATGACATAAATAACTTTTTATTTAATGTAAAAGTAAAAATGACACCAACATAATATGTTTTATGAAAACAATTTTTACATGAGGTTATAAAGATAAGATTTTTTATTATAAATAGTCATTGGAAAGATAAAAATATTTCCTACATCATAGTATTTTTTTTATAATTTTTAGACATTAAATAAATTAAATTATTTATGACATAATAATGATGCAGCGATGACATCATTATTTGACGATTTAAATAAAATGGAAAGATAATGTAAAATCTATGAACTACACATGTCCAAAGCTAATTGGATGAGTGGATATCTAACCCTTATCACCTTATCCACGAATTATATCAATGTGGGACCTTTTAAAACCGAAACACATTTTCAAATAAAGTAATATTTCTTTACTTTCCAAAAGTGCCCCTCCTCTCCTCTTATAAAAGGCCCCCACCTCTACCTCATTTCACACAACTCCTCAAGCCTTTGGCTCGGCCAAAACCTGCCCATATACTCTCTCCACATCCTTATCCTCATCCTAGAGGATTCCCTTTGGGCAGAATCCTTTCAAAGGAAGCCTTTAGGCTCAAATCAAAAGGAGTTGCACTTTTAAAGGTAATTCTTTCTCTCATGTTCATTTGTTTTATTTTGCTTCTCCAACCCCCTAAACTCTTTTTATTTACTTACTTTGTAACAACACCAGTATCTTCAATATACTAGGATGTTGTTATAATATTTATTTTAGCTACACTCTCACACAACTACATCAAATGGTTAAAGAACATACGGTTTCCGTGGATGGCGAAATTCTGCCTCCTGAAACGATGATTGTTCAATACTCATTTAACACCTTCAAAGGTGGCAATTATGATGTCACTATTTTTATATATGATATATAATATGTGTATGTTTTCCTTAAGCTTCTGTTTTTTTTCATTTTGGGCATACCTTTATGGTTCCCATTATGGGTAAACACGATATCTTCATTTTAGGAAGTGCGGACTACCGCCCCCTGAAAGTGATTTGATTCGTTAATACCATATGTGGGATGTGTAAAGGATAAATTTAATGATATTATATATGTTATTATACTTTAATTATAATATACTCTTATATCATTATGATTCCATTCCAGAAAATACAAAATAGAAATGGAAGTAGCGTTCATGCGTACGTACGGCTTACCGTCTCCATGAACGGTGCATTTCATTTCTTACCTCTGAATGTGATGTAATATTATAAATACATATATATGATGAATACATATGATATATATGTTATCCAAATAATTAATATCATTCTGGATATAACGAACCTTTGACCAAATTAACAACATGTAAGTGTAAGAAGTCTATTTTTGACTTAAGAACCAAATACCGACAAAATGAACATTATTAACTTAAATGATTACATGATGTTCATAACATGGTATAAAAGGAATAATGAACTTGAAAAAGGTTCATAAGCAAGTAGAGATTAACTCAAGTTTATTATTCAGGAGATTAAAGAACGTTCGGGTCAAGTCGGATACGAGGTATGGGACTTCGTCTCAATCTCCTTTCATTGAGGCATATTTTATTTTATACACAACTTTCTTTTATACGGTGTATAAACCCCTTTGAATTTTACGTTAATTCAAAAGGAATCTTTTTTTTATACGAAGCGTTTACTAAACGACAAAAGGGAATGTTTTTGTCATACGTATGCGGCGACAACGACTTCTCCGCCGTCGTGACCGTTATTTGAGTTTCATCTTCCTCTACAAGCCATACCTTCTTTTTAAAAGAAAAATAACTACCATGATTTACTTTTCTTTTATTTTGGTATTGAAAATGGTTTTCACAATGTTTTTTGTGTTGTATTGATATCTTGTGATTGAAATGTGGAAATGTTATGTTTCCTTTATTCATTTTTATGTGATGCGATTATGTTATGGTTCTTGGGCATTATTATGAAGACGGGTGGTTCCGTGATAAACTAAGGGCGGGTGAGCCCGATATAGCTCTCCAATGCATTGGGTAACGTGAAGGAGTGAAATGTTAAGGTTTCTCCGAAGAGATTTAGGGAATATACTGTGATGGGTATTCCAAACGTAACCAAGAGGGTTACTCCCTACGTAAAAATGTTATGAATGCCTCAAGTTACCTTTATGTCTTATGATTTCTATGATTTATTCATGATTTTATGAGGTATGTTAAAGTGCCTATGTTTTATGGGTAAAGTATGATTTCATTCTTATGTATATATGAACTCATGTTTCCTTTCTATGTTTTTATAACCCATACTGAGCTTTTGATACTCATCCCAAGTTTTTTTGAAATGTTTTCACAGGTCAAGGGAAAGGTACATGATATGATGATAGTGTCAAGGAAGTGTCAAGAAATAATCCATGTTTTATTTTAAATGTGTTTCCATTGATGGGAATGAAGAATATTATCTTTATGTAACCACTTTGTTTATATGTGGAATGTAATGCAAGTTTTATGATCTAATTATCTAAAACTCTAAACCCGAAAAGATCCTCAATGTGTAATCTTGTAATAACTCAAGATTAAGTAAGGTTTAAGGATGGGGCCTTATAGTTTTATCATCATAAAATTCAAGCATAAACAATCTTAGTAAAAATGAGATTGTAATGTGAAACCCTTACGGATTTAGTAATATTTGAATCAAAAGTAATTAGATTATTGAAAATAATATGGGTATTTAAATTTGATAAATTAAATAATGTATTATTCTAAAATAAATTATTGGGTAGTATATACACTATAGAGATAAGAAATTGGTGAATAACATTAAAACATGACCCAATTGAGAGAAATTAAGATGAGAAACCCATACAACTTTGGTATCTTTTGAATTTTTCTTAAAGGTTGGGGCCAGAGCCTAATTTATTATTAAAACCCCATAAATTTAATTTATATGTAAAAAAAATTCATTAGTTATTAATCACACCATATTAAATAAATTATGGTGCACAATATCAACCATGTCTCAGGAATTTGAATTGACACAATGAAACTCTTAACTTATATCCAACTTGATTGGTAAGATCTCTAACCTTCATTATAATAAATCCAGTTTTATTATAATTATCTAATGAATAATTTTCATCAATATAATTTCATATATGATCCAATTATATCATTTCAACACCTTTTTATTAAAAAATATCTATTAAAGTATCATTTTTGTGTGTTAATTTCTTTGTTTTTCATGTCTATTTTAGTTCTTCAATTATGGTCCTTTCACATTGATCAAGGATCCTCAATATCCAAAATATAAATAAGGATATAATTATTATATATAATACTTATATATATAACCATTTATATAAATTGATGATGAAAAATTAATTAAATCACTATATGGAGATGATAGTCTGGATGTACGCACAAGTGACATTTCAATTTTTTTTATAGTTGGGAAAAAATATAGGTAAAAATTATTTAATAATTAAATAATATTTATTATAACATAAATATATCATAACAACTGACCATTAATTATGGTGGTGTAAAATGAGTCGTATCGCTACGTGGAGGTGGTAGTCCACATGCATGGATAAACAATACTTTCACCTTACATTGGATTGAGAAGAGGTGGTAAATGGTTGTTACATTATAAAAATAAAATTTTAAGTATATTTATGATATAATATTTTTTATTTTTTATGGATGCAAAAAAATTAGAGTAAGTTTAAGAAGAAATAAAATTTAAAGAGTTTGGTTGCGATCTATACCTCTTCCTTGAGAGACCTCATTTATCTTACTCATTAAGCCCTGATGGATTGGTCTTAGCAGAAGAATAGAATCTCTAGAAAGAATGAAATGATTATAGGAAGGTTTTAAATCAGATATTTTATTATCTATAAGATTAAAATGGTCTCAATAGGGGAGGATAATAGGTTCCCTTTTATAAATTAGGGGGGATACACATGGAATTTCTTAAAATATTTCAATGATTTAAGGTCACATTCAAGGGAAATTGGATCAAAATTCAAATGTATTAGAAGTTAAGATAATATAAGGTTTGAATATATTCAGCCAATAATAATTTTATATTTTTATGTGGAAATACTACCCTTATCTCATGGTATAACACCCTGGTAAACATGTTTTAACATTAACAATGATAACCAAGTTTTACTATTTTTATTGTTCACTATGAACACAAATTAAGTTTAACTTATTAAATTATGATAATAATAATTATTAAAAATATTAAATACTTTTTTATATATTAAATTTCTCTAATTTGTGGAATTTAATTTTAATTAAATGTGTAAACCACAATGAAAACCTGTTTTCGATAAATGAATTTTTAAGTATAAATCCGAATTTACTTCCATTAATTTTGGTATCAAAACCATAAAATGAAAGTTAAAATATTATATTGAATATTTAATATATAAGAATAATTAAAAAAATTGATCAATATATATTAAATTAATATATTAAGATATAATGGCATAACATGCACAAAAATAGTTTTTTTAAATGTGTTTTTATGCCAAAAATCAACTTATCCAAAAATAAAGTATAATTATAATTAACATGTAATTAATTTTAATAAATATAATTAAAGGATATTTTTTAAAATTTAATATACAAATTAAAACATATAAGTATAATTACTTGAAAATAAATGGATTTTTTTTTGTAAAAAATGACATTTTCCCCTATTCACTAAAAAATATTTTTTTCAGAAAAAATAATAAAAATTTACACTGAGAAAATATTGAAATTATAATTATAAAATTGATAATATTTTTCTACAAAAATTATAAAAAGGGTGAAAAATAATTATAAAGTTCATGTGAAGAAATGTGAAAAAACCCATTTTTGAATAAAGCATATTTTCGAAGCAGAAAATGACTTTACTACAAATTGAGTACTTATTTATTATAAACTAATAAATAAATATGATTTAATAAAAAATATATACATATTTTTCAGAAATTACTTATTACTATTAAAACATTCTAGTTTATTGGCTAGGTTATAATGGTTTACTATATCATAGTATATATAGACTTGGGGTTGTGTGTAAGGAAAGATATCAAATACTTAATGTTTTATTTCAAAGTAAGTACATATAAAATATTTGAGTGTTACATTAATACACATAGAGGTAAACGAGATCGATAGCATACCTAAATTTTATATGCTTTTGTACTTTTAGTTTTTTTAGGTTGTTAGCATTATTTCATGAATAAACAAATATATGTGGTAGAGAAACATCATGTATTCAGGTTGTGAATTAAATTTATAATTTGGATATTTTGAAAATATATTTAATTTTATTAAAAAAATTAAGTAATTGTATTATTCATGTATAATTTGGAATGTTTTTTGATGAATTTTAAATACTAGATATTAAATTTTAGGGGGTTGACTCATTTTCCCATATATAACTTTTTTTGGTCATATTTTTTCATATCTTCTCTAATTATTTTCCAATGGTCTATGACATTAGACTATTTTCAGTTGATTAATATTTTTTTTACCTAGATGTGTGGTGATCTGTCGATCAAGTTGATCATGCGATGGAGATATTTCTTTGGGGTGCTTCTTAAATTCTTTGTTTACAGTGAGTATTTTTATGAATCCTAGTTTTTCAATAGATGTCTTGTCAATGTGGGAATCCAGTCTTATTTAATTTTTACCTGAATGAATTAATGATCCTTATAATGGATATTTTCCATATCCATGTCATGGGCCATGCGTATATTCTTTTCTCCATAATTACTATGACATACCTTCTTGATTATTGTGTGTGTTACCCTTCGATTTTGGGTTGTCCATTGGTAATGGATTCTCATAATTATATGATTATGTTTATTCACAGAGAAAGATTTTGATAGGGTATTTATTTATGGTTCTTGGTTGGTGAAGTAACATAAGATAGTGGGGCCTAGTAATTAAGGGTTCTCATTCTTTCATTAGTCCTATTCGAGAAGAAGTTTTTCCTCATCGTTCTCATAATCATCTTGTTGGATATTCCCTAAAACAAGAACCACCAATACATATTGGTGCAATAAATCCATAGTCAACAATCAAACATGTATTGATATTGATGTGATGAAAATTTTGGTGCCACATCCTTCTAATACACATTTCATTAGTTATGGATCAAGGAATTTATTTTTGTATGCCGATATCAATTAAATCATTGAAGTGTTTAGTGAATGAATACCAATAGGTTGAAATAAATAGATTCCATGTAATGGAATCCAATTAATCACATATGGTTTATTTTCTTCATTTGATAAATATCATCGAGGATGGATATATAAGAGGATGTGATCCTCACCTGTGGGAGTGTTGTGTATGTTTGACTATTGCAAATAATTTTCAAGAAAAAAAATCCATCCTCTATTGTTTATGTTTATCCATCACTTGGAGAAGGTGATATCATATATTTGAATGTTCGAGATTCATAATGATGTCTTTATGGATCCATTGGTCGGTGTATAACCCTCAGGTGTATGAAACATTATTCTACTACTCCTTGTAATCTTTATCAATATAACTCTATAAATGAATAAGACATTATCTGCTAATTCTCTAGAAATATTTTTTTATGCAATTTACACGCCCTGTTTTTTAATACACTAATAAATTTGATTTATTAGAGAGATATATTCTGTGTTTTGGGGTCTCTTCTACTACCAAAGTTTATATGATGATCCAAAAAAACTCATCATTAGTATTAGAGTGAGTTTCATAAATATTTAAATGTGTCAAATTAGTGTTTTTTAATATCAGTATCATTAGCACAGCATATAACTACCCGTAGTATAGTCATAGTAGCTTCAAAATGGCCATATCTCAAATACCATGGAATAGTGACATCTGTGGTGGTTCATCACTTGGATTCTCTATGAACCATGACTAGTTTCAGGACACCATGATGTAGTGTTGTCCGTGGTATTATTAATAGCCAGGGGTGGCACCACAAATTGGATTCCATGTTATCTCAAAGTAGTACTATTTTAAATGGACAGAACATGAACACCACATCATTTTGAAAGTTGCAGTAAAGCCTTCAGTTGTTGAACTTTATTTAAAATTTAAATTTAAATGGTTTATAAAAGGTTTATGAATCATTAGAAAAATTTATTTTGTGATATTTTAAATTATAAAAGTTTAATAAATTAGTGATAAATATTCTATAATTAATTAAAGTTTTGTGAAAATTATAGAATATTATTAAAATATTAAATTTTAATATTTAAAATAACTTTTGTAAATTATATGGTGTATATTATGGTTTATAAATAATTTTTTTAGTTAAAAAACATGATAAATAATTTATAAAGCTTATAAATTAAAAGGCTTAAATATAAAGGTGTTTATATTTATAATTATAAATTGTTCATAATTAATCAATTTGAAATTATCCAAATTAAAGTTAAAACCTTGTTAATAGTTATTATTTGAACCACATCAAAATGGTTTTGATTATTAATATGATTATTGGTTGAAATAATATTTGAAATTCCATATAATGATAATATAAAATATTTCATATTGTTTTTAATGTAAAATAACTATATTCATATGTTTACTTGTTTATAAAATGATTATAATTAGTTTGTTTTTATAAATAATTCATAAATGACTCGTGTTTTTTAAAATAAATAAAAAATTTATTTCTTTATTAAATTTATTTCATAATCATGTTTAATAAATTATTTATTAAATGTTAGGATCATGTATGATATAATTCAACTATCAAAATGATTCTACGACAGATCCATTCATGTCATTCTAGGTTTGATATTAAAAACATTAGTTTTAGTCAACCTTGGCCTCTATTTGTAATTGAAGTTATGTGCCTGAGAATAGTTATTGAGCATAGTTTTTACATATTAGGTAATAGTGTTATTATGAATTGAATTCTATCTTGATTAAAGTATTTAAGGGTAAAGGGACTTAGGATTGGATCACCTACCTTCCTGGAGGATATTTTTATCTATAAAAGTTATTATGGATGGTTATTTTTCACTATGGGCTTACTCATGTGGAGTTTTTTAATCTCATATAAAATTATTCCTTTACAATAAGAGTACATGTACCTTATTCATGTGATGTATTTGGATATGTATGAATATACTTGGATTTTATTTTTTGGTGAATAAAATAGACTTGTGGGTAGTGTAAACAGTTACACATTAATGTGGTGTGAACACATTAATTTTGTGTTTGGAATAGGGACTTAAAAACTAAATCATTAGAAGCATGCATATAGAAACGAATAAAACATGAGAGTATAATTATTACATAAGATGTAATAAGTATGGATTTAATATGAATATAATTTATATTAAATCTTTGAGACCTTAAAATGGAAAAACCCCTTAAATACTAAGATTGATATTCCTTCCAAAGAAACACTTTTCAAGACATCAATGATTCAACCGTGTATTTTTTATCTCAGCATGAGTACTCCTAAATTATATTTTGTAAAGAAAAAAAGTAAGAAGTAACTTTCGATTATTTTGTGGGTAGGTAAATATCAGCATTATTATCCTTTTATTTCCCTTTTTTAGCTTTTTATAGGAATTTAATTTAGGTTACACAAGATGGTAAGCCCTAATGGTTAGGTTACTAGAGGAATAGAGTTGAGTATATCCATATGATGGATTTGGATAAGTGGTTATCTTCTCAACTATCCAAGAATAAAAAATGTTTTGATTTTTATGATTCCATATGTAAATAATAATGGAAATATTATATGATAACTGGTGTATGTCATGTTGAAATATAGATCTTAGCTCACTAATTATATATGATATTGGTTCTGGGAGCAATGGAAGCATCCTTTGAAGATATTACCAACTCATGTTTTAGTCTATAATATGAGTAACCCTTACTTTACCTGATAAAAATGTCATGTCCAATGAAAGAAATATATTAATAGACAACATTAACATGATGGAACTAGATGGAGAGGATATTAACATGTAATTAATAAATAGTTTATTTGTAGTTATAGAATTACCTCAACATGTAATTTTTCTTTCACTAACGATCTGATGGAATAGAATTATTCACATTGACATTGTGTGTAAGATTCAAGTGGATAATACACCTAGCGGTGATCCACACATGCTCCATAATCTTTAAATGATGTTTTAGAACAGCTGGGTGTAAGAACAACCAATACTAATCACTTTCATTGTTTGTGGTTGATCATAATAAAATTATTCTTGAGAGAGGAAGAACTCTTGATGATATCTCATTAGATTGATAGAGTTATTTAGAATATAACTCTAGATCTCTTAATATCTCTCTAGGTATTGATAAATTCTCACTCTATCCAATTTTATCACTAATTATATGATATGGAAAGTGATATAATTAGATATTGAATAAAATATATCAAGACACGGAAAAAAATAAAATTTTATATTTATTATGGTAGTTTTAGGTTTGAAAAATTGAACACCAAACCCTTTCCATATTTGTAATCCTTAATTGAAACCATTTTAAATAATAATAACATTATTATTATGAATTTATTGACATGTGAAACATCTTTAATAATATATAAATAAATATCATTTATATTATTTCCAATCAGTCCATTTTGATCAGTCCACTTTCCCTCATCTATATTTTCCAGTCCTAGAATAGTTAATATTTAATAAATAAATTTCACTACATTATTCATAGACAAATATTATAAAAATTATATTCATTAAAATTAAAAATAAATAATTATTTTTATTACTTAATTCACTTATTATTTTGAATAACTTTTGATCAAAATGTGGAGATCAATCAAACCTGAATAAATATTATTTATTATAACTTTTTAAATTCTATTATATAATTTGACCAAGATTGTGGTTACACTAAGTATGTGGACCTCCAGGACTCTTTATCAATGGAATTAATCATAACTTCCTAAAGTCCAAGGTTAGAATATAGAAACATGGTAATAAATCCATAGAGAATGAAGTTAATTTCACAAAAATTTCCGACCTCCTAAAAACATTTACTATGTAATATAATCCTTTCATCACAAAATCTCAAATAAAGAAGGTTCTATGATGGTGCCATCATCCTATACACTCTATGTCACTTTCGTTGACTTTATAAAAATGAACACACCCATGGAAAACCCTGTAAATTGATATATTTAGGTTTTTCTATTCCCATCAAAGGTCTTAAGATATTAACTTCTATCAAGGTATTAAAGGGATGAATCTTTTCACGTGTTATCCATTAACTCTATATCATTCTTGATGAACCCAACACATCCGACTTTGTTTTGAACATATTTCAACATGGTTTTCATCAAAAAAATAAAATTATGTGGGTCATGATATCAATTAATGATAATCTTAAAGTATATAGATAAATACAAACATATAAAAATAGAAACATCCAATGACTCTTAAAAATATTGATTTACTTATGATAGTCCTATTATCATAACGATCTATCTTAGAGATTACCAATGTAGAACACCATGATAAGGTGTCTCAATGTATAATGAGCCTCATGCCCATAATAGTATATATTTTCTACACATATTTAGATAATATATTACAACCATGGAATAATGTAAAAGAATAATGTTGTGGAACATCTAGATTCTCATAATAGTAGAGAGATTCTATGACCTTATACCATGACATATATTCTAACGAAATTATCACATAAAAACCAAGAATAATAATAACAAATATATTATAAGGAAACTTATTTAAAAATAAAAACCTAAAATCAAGTATGAAACAAGTTGGTTCTAGGGAACTAACTCCAATATCCTCCCACTTGGAATAGATTCAACTGAAAACAACTTTTAGTCCATAATATCTGATATGATTATCATTCTTTTATTGAGATAAATACTTTGTTAAGGGGTCCACAACAATTTTGTCTACGGATACTCTACTCACTACTATGTTTCATTGTTGGGAAAAATATCTCAAGAGATGAAAGTTTTGATGTATGTTATTTGTCCTTTGGTGTGACCTTGGATATTTTGAGAGATCTATCACTATATTGGTATCACATTAAACTATGATATGATATTTACCTATTGGTACCACATCAATCTATATAATTTTTTTAATCCAACCTACTTCATTGGATTCATCAGAAGCCGCAGTATACTCAAAATCTGGTGTAGAATAGGTAATAACTCACCGCATTGAACTCTTCCAGCACACAAATCCAATGTTAAGACAAAAGGAATATCCTAACCATGACTTAATATAATTATTATATTTCATAAATCTCGAATCTATGTAAACATTGATGACTAGCTCTTTATCTCTTCTATATAATAGGGATGTATCCATAATTTGCCTTTGGTATTTTAGGATTGTCCTAATATCATTCCAATGTTATTATACTAGATATTCCTGATATATGTATACCAAAATAAAAGAAAAAGAAACATCAAGCCTCTTACATAACATAGAATACATGATAGATCATATCTTACAAGCGTATGATATCTTAATCACTCTCTCTCTTTCTTCTGGTTTCTGAAGACACCTTTTCTTGTATATATGTATACCGTGATACATTGTATCCAATCCACTTTTTGATTATTTTATACTAAACATCTTAAGTGTCAAGTCAATGTATATACTTTGAGTTAGTTAAAGAATCCCCTTGTATATATCACACATGATCTAGATCAATATAATATATGAGGCTTCACTTAAGACCTTCATAAAGAATCACTTACTCAACCATTCCTTATTCTCTTATAAGGTTGGTATATCCTTTCAAATTTTTAATATTTCATCAATATATACTACTATGAAAACAAGTATTCAACCACTAAAAAACTTATAAAAAAATGGATCACGTTCATTTTTAATGGAACTTATTTCCTTTTTATCTCTCAAATATTTTGAAACCTGGATGCTTTCTTCAATACATAAATAAATATCTACAACATGAATACCTTTTCACATTTATTGAAGTAAAAAACCTTTTAGTTGTTTCATTTACACATCCTATTGAAGGTTCCAATTAAGGAATGCATTTTTGAAATCCATTTTCCAAATATCATATTCGTGTTAACATGGTATAGAAATTAGTATTTTGATGGATTTAAATATGAAAACTAGATAAAAGGTTTCATAAACATCAATTTCTTTATGTTTGATAAACCCTTTGTACACAATCCATGATTTATAGGTATTTAATTTATCGTCCATGCTTAATTTTATGTTGAATTCCCATTTACACCCAACAGGCTTTACATTTATTGTAAGATCGATCAAAACCCAAACTTGGTTTTGATATGTGGAATCCATCTCAGAATTCAGGGATTATTTCCACCTTATAGTTTCTAAGATATATACTTAATCCTTGTAGGGGAGTGAATTATAATTTTTAACCAACAATGATTCACCTTCATCAGTGACCATAAAATCATATCTCTTTAGTTATCTTACCTCTCCCGTGCTCCTACATAGTCCTTTTGTTTTAGGAAAAACATCTTCCAAAAGGAATGGTGGAATCAGTTCCTATACAACTCTTATGTATCTTGAGAATATACTTCATTGAAGTCAATGTTTCTCCCACTATCCTCCTTGATTATGTTCTCCCTCTCAAGAAAAATATAATAGCTTGTGATTGTTATTTTCTTTTTTGAAGGGTTGTATAGATAGTATCCCCTTATTTCTTTATGATACCCTACAAAGATACACTTCCTACCTCAAGATTCTATTTTTTTTCTTGAACTATCCTCAACAAATTCCTTACAACCCCATTTATAAACATGTGAAAAAAAAAATTTCTTTCTAATCCATAACTTGAAGGGAATACTATTTTTTGCTTTATTTGGTACTTAGTTTAGTAAGTCTAATTCCATCTGTAATAGATATCCCCAAAAGGATAAGGGAAGACTTGTGTGACTCATTATTGTCTTTAGCATTTACAGTATTGTATGGTTCTGATTTTCACTAACATAATTCCAGTATAGTGTATAAGTTGGTGTTAGTTGAGTTAAAATCTTATTCTCTGGTAAAATGTATATAAAGTCTGGGTTAAGATATTCAACTCCTTGATCCCGTCAAAGATTATTTATCTTCTTACCAAGTTTATTCTAAACCTCATTCTTGAACTCTATGAACTTCACAAAGTATTCAAACCTATAAATCATTATGTAAATATAACCATACCTACTCAAGTAATTAGTAAATGTAATAAAGTATGATAATCCACCTCTATCCTCTTCTTAAAAAGTTTTTCACACATCAGTGTGTAAAAAATATAGAAGATATTTGGCTCTTTCATCTTAACCATTGAATATTTGTTTATTCATATTACCTTGTAAACAAAAATGACATTTTTCACATGGATTAATCTCAAAAGATTCTAAGAAACCATCTTGATAGACCTTTTTCAAATGCTTCCTGTTTATGTGACCAAGATGTTAATGCAATAAATTTGTGTTATATGAGTCGTACAATTTTGTTTTTTATCAATTTCCAATATTTGACTTACTCAATAACGAACACACATAAATCTTCCCCTTGCTTTTTTGGTTGGGTATAATTCCTCTTCCAGTGGAACTGCTTGGCACATGAAAAACATACTATATCTTATTCCATCCCTTCTATTTGGATCTTCTTCTTCTTAGAAGGGTTGTTCTTGGGAGACTTAGAATTATGAAGATTCTTTGGTCCCTTTTCATTGTTATTCTTGTTTTTATTTACCCTAAGGATAGTGAATTTTGTATAGCCCATGTATTTATCAACATGGAGAATAAGTGTAATAATTTATAAAATTATGTTCTTTGTGTACCTCATAAGGAATATTAAAACCCAATATGTCCAAGTGCTCAATGTTTCTTATAAACTTGAATACATGGGACCCATATGGAACTAAATCTCCAAGATTTCATGTGAATAGTTCAATAGAGATCCCATATCTTTTTGATCTCTCCTTCCCTTGATAGATATCCCTAAGCTGAGCAATGATTCTATACGCATCCATATCCTCATATTTCATTAAAATATCATTGGACATAAAGGATAGAATGAAACATTGGACATCCATAGTGTTGTCTACATGATTCATATACAGATAAAATTATTAATCATTAGAAACCATGGAAATGAACTCAAGAAGTGGGGTTTCCATTAAGTACAATTTTCATTTGTATCATTGTATAACGTGCAAGCTCCTATACTATTCCTGGTAATTCAAAATGATGAGAAGTTTATCCTTCTCTATTATGGATCACAGTGATATAGGCAATATCATCTAATTTTCTATTTCTATAAATTAATAAAAGATAATTAGTAATTTTTTATTATAAAAATATATTAATAACTTTAAATTCAATTAAATAAAAATAATCTCCAACTATTTTTCAAAACCTAATAGCCCTCACCATCGGTTTGAGAATATCTTATTTCTTAGATATTATAGTGTCAAAGATCCATATACCCATATCATAACCAAAATATGGGCCTGATAATCTATTTTAAGGGTTTTAAGTAGTTGTATCTTTCTAAATAAATTAACTCATTGTTACTTGGTCCGTTGAGTGGACCCCCCAATCCTAAAATCATGTTTTCAGATTTTCTCAACCTTTTCCTATTAGTTACACCATGTATCATTTGTGATGTGTTCCTTGATTTAAATTAAGTTAATTAAACCCAAAAAATCAAGCTATATTTTCCATGATATTTGAAAACACCCCAACTTTGTTTTTTCAATTAATTTGAACCATGAATTCAGTCTAACTTAAGTAGTGGAAGGCTAATCTGACTAAATATTTCAATTAATGGATTATTATCTTTATGTGTAAATATCATTTATACTTCTACATGCCTATTAATATTAAGTGGGTTTTATTTAAGTGATTAACCATATCTGATAAAAATATATATACCTAATTCAATTATATTTTATTCTATATTTCATGATTGTTAATTCATTTTTTATGAGTTCACGCAACATTCAAAAACCTTCATAACTAGCCATGATACTGACAGACAAAAGTATAAGTGGAAATATCATGTGATTTTTCTAGTGGTAAGTTTATCTTATGGATGATAAAATAACCCTTTATCTTGGAGAAACACCTTGAACCACAACATGGTTCATGTTGCATCATTCCATCTTTGGTTCCTTTGTATTACCTTGATTGGTTTTACCTTGGCTTCTTGACCCAAACCGCCGAAACTTTCTTGGGAGATCCATCCCTACATAAGATTTTACTCATATGCAGGTAAGGGGATCCAATGGATTAGAAAAGGGGGTTTAAATAAAATAAATCACAAGAAGGTATACCCTTACATAATAAAGATGGGATAATACACATGACATAAATAATAATTTAACCATAATAAAGAAAAAGAAACTGGTCATACATAATGGTTGGTCAAAAATCATGACAATACACACATAAATAATTGAGTATACATTTACAATATTAGTATCAATTTCTTATATTTATTTTTTAATTAAGATAATGTGCCATAAATTAATCCAATTAATTTAATTTATCTTAATTCCATCCAACCATTATTAACTCACATCCATCTATAATTTAAAAAATAATAATTTCATTTAAAATTAAAGTAGTAAATAGGTTTACTTGGAGGAAACCTCCTCTGTTTATCTAAATTTTAACATAGAAAATAATTTAATATATAGTTTTTCATCCTATGACATGGTTTGTACTATCGAATTAATGACACACGAAACACATAATCAATAGGTTTAATTATACTTTTAATTCTTCTTTCCTTTAAAATTTGAAAACACTGCCTGGAAGAAAACCACACAACATATACAAAAGTATAGGGAACATAGTTCTCTTCATACCTTTCCTATAATACATGTCGTGATCTACTCGTGTTTTCTACCTTGGACATGTTTGAGGTATATATAGTCTATTAGGAATACTTGGCGAGTAACCTTGGAGTTTCACGGAATGTCAGTCCCCATGTCATGTATCGAATATATGACTCACTGGGACACACCATGCTCTCAACATCAATAATATAGGGACTACATAGTGGGTAAGCTACTTATATGACATGGAGTTATACATGTTGTGTTCCAGTATTTTCATAAATATAAACTGATGTGATACATTCATATTTTAGATCTTTTTTTTAATCACACCCAATATATAAAGATATGAATGTGAAAGAAGAAATACATGGTGTGTACTCTGGGGAGCACATGGAATGTACGTTTTTTCTCTTGGAAGAGCCTTTAGAACCTTCATATAGAAATATCTAGAAAAATCAATATTTTTTATTCATTAATTGGTTAATAAATATGTTATTGAGAATAAAGAAGAGAAGAGATAATGATGTCATACTACTAAAATTATTATTTTTAATTAAAATAAAATGAAAAAACATATAATCAATCAAAAAATAACAATTAATTATAAATTAAACATGTGGTCACTCTAATACCATTTTTAGGTTTCAGGCATAACAGAAGCCTCCTTTTAAGGTTTTACCAACATATTTTTTAGTCTTAAATCATGGATAATCATTTCTTTACATGATAAAAATGCCATGTCTAATAAAAATAATATATTAATATGAAACATTAATATTCCATAACTAGAGGGAGATGATATTAACATGAAATTTATAAATAATTTATGAGTATATATATAATTACTTCAAATCTTAATTCATCTATCATTGATGATAAAATGAAATAGAATTCTTCCCATTTTCATTTCATTGTAGTATTCATGTGTGAAATCCCTATAGCGGTGATCCACAAGTGAATCGTAATACTTGAATGATGTAATAGAACCACCAAGTGCTAGAATGGATTATCTTGATCACTTTCATTGTTCTAAGTGGATCCTAGAAAAAAAATTTCTCATGAAAGGAATAACTCTTGATGATCACTTATTAGTTTAATATAGGATGGTAGGATATTACTATAGATCTCTTGATCTCTCTATTGATCTTGATAGATTATCACTCTATCCTTTGTGAACAAAAATTGTTGTATATAGAAATTGATAAAATTTGGTATGGAAAATATATATCTGAATATGAAAAAAATGTATAATTACATATTTATTTTAGAAGGCTTAAGGTTGGAAAATTGCAGAACAAAATCTTTTCATCACTATAATTCTTAACTGACCCCATTTACAATAAAAATAATAATATTATTATTAATTTCTTGAAATGTGAAAAAGGTTTAAGAATATATAAATAAATATCATTTATATTATTTCCAAATATAACATTAAGATCGTTCCCCTTTCCCTCTTCTACATTTACTAATCCTAAAATAATTACTATTTAATAAATAAATTTCACTACATTATTTGTGATAAGTATAATAAATTTTATATTCAACAAAATTGAAAATAAAATATTTACTATTATTATTTAACTAATTTATTCTTTTAAATAACCTAGGATTAAATTAAAGAGATCAATTATACCCTAATTAATATTATTTATTCTAACTTTTTAAATTTAATTCTAAAATTGAACTGAGAATGTAGATAAACTTTGTGTGTCACCCTCTAGGAATATTTTTCAATGGAAATAGAACTAACTTCCTAAAGTTTAAGGTTAGTATCTAAAAACATGACAAGGTATCCATAGAGGAAGTAGTTAACTTCACAATGATTTCCAACCTTATATGAACTTTTACTTTGTAATATGATCCTTTTATCACAATATATCAAATCAAGAAGGTTTCATGTCAGTTCCATCAACCAATAAAATCTATGTATCTTTATTTAACGTTATTAAAATGAAAAAACCCATCAAACAACATAGATATAGACTTATTTAGGTGTTTCCATTCCCATTACAGGGATTAAGATACTAACTTTTATTAAGGGATGGATGGGATAAATCCTTTCTCACATTATCAATTAATGTTGTATCAATCATGATAAACCTAACATTTCATACTTCACTATGAACATATGGAATCATGGTTTTCATCAATACATAATATTACATGAGTCATGATATCCATTAATGATAATATTAATGTTTAAGGATCAATACATATGTCCACATATAGAAACATCTAATAACAAATGGAAATGTGGATTTACTATTGACTGGACTATTGTCACAACCACTTCTCTTGGATATTACCAAGGGAGAAAAACATGATAATGTGTCTCAGTGTCTTATGATCCTCATACTCTTGATATAATATATTATTTATGTCTCATAAAACAATATAATTTTTCTATATAACAAGGTTAAAGAAAAATGTCATGGAACCTCTAGGTTCTCATCATAATAGGGAACTACTATGATATTTTAGTAAAATATATATTCTAATAACATTATCAAGGAAAAATATCATGCATAATAATAATTAATAAGTGATAAAGAAACTTATATAATTTGAAAGACATGTAATTAATTACTAAACCATTTTGTCTAGGGAACCAACTCCAAAATATGATGAATGGGGTCATCTTTTTTTAGTTGGAGAAATTTCATTTAAAGTCTTCAATGAAATGATATAATATATTATACTAACCTACATATATGTCTATTGTATACTACGTAATACTTCACACTAATTAAATTGCGATCACTAATAGGTTTGACCTATAAAATAGTCAATGATTATTATATAGGATTGAGCAGTGTTCTCAAGGATAAATATTTGTATTACATAAATGTTAATGTTATTGATATCAATTCAACGAAACATTATTTATGGGTATTAGGTACTATGTGTGCATCACACATTTTTTTGAAAAAATATAGACTCAAAGATAGGAATGAATTGATGAAGGGTGATATAGATAAACATGTTATAAATAGAGAAAGAGTTTCTACATGATAGGTTAGCACCTTTGATATAACTTTACATAGTGTATTCATCCTGTAATTAAAATAAATTATTATGTTTCAACCGTAAATATAAGTTTTATTTTTGTATCTTTTTTGTAAAAGATGATATTTTCATTCATTATTAATAAAAATAAGTGTTCTATATATAATGATGATTTTTTATGGTGTTTGAAATATAATGAATGTCTTATATATTTTTGATATGTATAATCCAATTATAAAATTAAAAATTAATAAGTTCAAGGTTGATTCTAATCCCACCTACCTTTGGAATGTTTTCCTTGGACATATAAATGAGAAACACATTCGAATACTCTATAGAGATTGATTTTTTGACACATTTTTTTATGAATCATTTGTTATATATAAATATTGTTTATTGGGAAAAATTAGAAGGTCACCATTTTGTAGAAAAGGTGAGAGAAATAATGGACATTTGGATCACGTAAAAGTGATGTATCTGGACCAATGGTCACATAATAAAATGATAGCTTTAGATAATTTATTAATTTTTTCAATGACTATAGTTCGTATATATTTTTGTTTTTTGATTTAGAAAAATCATGAAACTTTTGAAATGTTCCAATAGTTTTTTAATGAAGTACATAATCAACTAAGAAAAATTATTAAGATTCTATTATAGGATCAGGTTGGTGAATACTTGATACGATAATTCATATATCATCCAAGAGATTATTGAATTGTTTCACAACTCAATCCTCTTAGAACACCACAATAGAATTATATGACTAAAAGAATAAATCATACTTTATTTTACATGGTCCGATTGAAATTACCTTCCTATTTCATGTTGGAGTTTTCTCTAGTGAATACTCTATTCATACTAAATTGTTTTCCATTTAAAGTATTCATAATGAAACCATATGAAACATGTAAATGGAAACATCTTATAATGATTTTAATGGGGATAAACCTTTTATAATCATACTAAATGTAATGTTTTTGTAGACCGATGAGGTATTTTCCTTGATAATGAATAATTTAGTCGATGTTTCATTCGAGGGGAAGTTGAATATGGATATTCTAAAATTCAATTAATAGGAAGTGTTCCTGAGATAAAATTTTATCAAGTTCTATAAGTATTTTTGGAAGAAGATCCAAATCAAGTAACAAAAGAACCTAAAATATCTTGTTGGATTTTAATGATATAGTGTGCTATGTATTTCATGTGGAAATTTATGATGAGATAATGCTCATAGGTGATTACCCTACCACTTACCAGGAATCTATTAAGAGTTTTAATTATGTGAAATTGTTCAAGTCCATGGAAACTAATATGTAATCCAAGTCTACTAACTATGTTTGGAACGTAGTGAATGCACCTAAATGGGTAAGACCTATAGTGTGAAAATGGTTTTTTCATAGGAAAACTAACAGGGATTTTAAAGTGTCTACCTTTAAAGAATTCATGATTGAAAATGGTTATAGATGGATTTATAGTATTGACTTTGAGGAGACCTTTTCAATAGTTGTGATGATAAGGTTCATCCATATTTTTCTTTCCATAATTGTTCATTATGGTGATGAGATATATCTTATGGATGTGAAACCCACTTTTCTCAATGAGAAATTAGTTGAGGACACGTATATTATTCAATATGAGGGTTTTTATGTTCCAAATGAATCTGTTAAGGTTTTCAAGTTTCAATTGTCCATTCATGGACTAAAGTAATCTTATCATAATTGGAATATATAGATTAATGATTCAATAAAAGATTTTAGTGTTATCGAGATTGGAGACAATTCCTATGTGTATAAGTGGGATAGTGGGAGTGTAATTGTATTTCTAATATTCTATGTATATGACATACTGATTATCGAAAATTATGTCCCAACACATCATTTTTTTTATATTGTGGCAGGGTAACTATTTCTCAATGAAAGAAATGAGTGATGATTCCTATATAATCTATATAAAGACATATAGAGATAGATCTATGAGGTTTCATGGACTAAGACAAAACACATATATTGGTAAAGTGATAATTAGTTTAGCATAGAGAAATCCGAGAAGGTTTCATTACCTACATTTCATGAAATTGATCTTTGGATGATTTAGGATCATCCTAAATTTTTGTAAAGGATGCATATGATTATTTATTCATCCACTATAGTATCTATCATGTATTCAATGTTTTGTACTTGAACTGATGTATCTTATTATTTGATCATAACAAGTAGATACCAATACAATCATGGTGAGTTAATAGATTTATTTAGAAAATATATTTTTATACTTAAGAGAAACTATGTAAATTTAATTTCCCTTTAGTGGAAAGTATTAACCTTATGTAAGGGTTACAGAGATGCTAGTTTCTAATTCTAAAAAGATGATATGAAATATCAATTTGGGTTAATTGTTTTCCTAAATGGTGGAACTATCAGTTTTAAGGGTTCCAAAAAAGACACCATAAAAAACACAACAATAAAGTATTAGTATGTCATTATATATTATGTTGAGAATGCTTCTATTTGAGTCAAGAAGATCATTACCAAACATGGGGCAGTTCTTTTAATTGGGGGATAAATCGAGATATATTTTGATAATAGCTGGACTATTCTCAAGATAAGGAACCTTGGCCTTCCTAAAAGACCAAATACATCCCTCAAAAATACTATCTAATAAAATATATTGTTGGGGGTGACTATGAAAAGATATATTGTGTAGATACTAAGAATAATATATAGGATCCAATGATGAACCTATTATCACATTAAAAACATATGGTTTGTGTTGAATATCTGGTATATTTCACATGAGAGATTTATGTAACAGTTGTAAATGTATCATGTTATTATAATAAATGAAATACTTATTTACCATTAATTCATGTGTGATACAATTTATTTACGAAGAATGGTCAAATGATAATATCTCATCAAAGTATGACTCGTATTTGTCCCTAATCAATTATCATCATGGATTATTATCGGTTGTGATGATATGTAGAGGTTAGCTTGAAAATATTCTTGTTCTCATTACAAAGAGTTATACTTGAGTTATAAAGAATGGATTCATGGAATAATAAGTATAGACTTATTACTTGGATTGATCCACTAAATTATATCCCATGGATATCATACAATCATCGATATACTTAGGGGTGTATTTGTATTATTGATCCTTAATACCTAAGTTTGGATATATACCTAGAATGGGAACCTTTATACTTTTATACCCTTCTTATACAATTTTACATGTTGACCTATCTAATCAGGGGGCAGTTGGGTGTGTTGTTAAGCATGTCATTGGTTAGAGCACAAAAAAGGTAGGAATTGTCCATTTAGATGAAAATAAAATATGTCTAGGCCTTTATTGTATTAGAATGTGTAAAATCATGTCCATTCTTAGTTTCCTCACATATTATGTGATCCACTACATAGATAAGTGACATATGATGTTCTTATTAGATAAATAAATGAAATTTTATGTATTCATCAACTTGGTTAGTCTTATTAAAAGAGTTAAAAAATTATAAGATGTTTATACTAGATTGAAATGTTCCATTTATATTGTTCACTTGATTTCAAGTGAAAAGGGATTATGTAGGTATGAATATGACATATTTAATATATATTGTGGTGGAAATTTTCATATATATATGGTTTTGTTTAATGGTGATCACACCAGACCCCTTAGTATCTTATGAAACAAAAGTTCTTTTCTAGAGGATACACTTTTTTTATATCTATGAAATAGGTATTTCATATTTGTTTTCAATGATAATAAAGACCATACGGTCACAAATTCGGCCCGTTATATGAGGATTATGTTTGGAAAATGTGTTTATTATAGAAAGAAGGGAGTTTTATCGAACTCTACCCAAAAGGATTTTTGGATATATTTAAACATTGTTTTGAATTTTTTCAAAAATATATATTTTATTTCAGGGAAAGTTTGATATTGTTGGATATGTAGTAAAACGAGAACCACCATGACATGGTGGTGCAATGAATATGTGGATGAAAGCCACACTTGTTTTGATGTTCATTCAATGAATGTATTGGTTTTATGCCCTTATCCCACACATTTCATCAGTTATGAATCAATGAGTTTATTTGTGTATGGTTGGATTACTTAATTCACTAAAGTGTTCAATGATTGAGCACCAAAAGGATGAAATTAGTTTTTTCAATGTGATGGAATCTGGTTCATCACATGTGGTTGGTGCACTTCATTTAAATAAGAATGTGGAGGAAGGTTATATAAGAGGATTCGATTCTCACATATGGTTTATTTTATGTGTGATTGTTTCAAATCACTCGTGATAAATTTGAATCTCTCTTTCATTCCTCATATTTTTTCCTCACTTAGTGAAGGTTCTAGAACCACATTGTTTTTTCTAGAGTCCTCACAAATAATTTTTGGATCTATTAGCTAGTGCTTCCCCCTCATAGAAAGATGGAATTCAAATGATCGACATTCTGATTATCATTAAGATAACTCTATCAATGAATAAAGTTGAATCTACTGATTCTTGGTCATTTTAGGTACTCTATTTACTTGCTCTGCTTTTAAATACAGTTATACATTTGAATTCTTATAGATATATCTTCTATGTTTGGGGTTTACTTCCACTTCCAAGTTTCAAATGATGATCCAAAAAAACTCATGTCACAACCCAAGTAATGTTAAGGTAAATCGTTTTCATATATTAATTAATTATATTTTTATAGAGATAAATCTATATTAGGTAGTTTTTCAATCATAAAAAAGGATTTATTTCTAAAAAAATTTGTTTTCATGCATTATATGGTTTAATTTAAAAGTAAAATTATTAAATTCAATAAATTGAAATTTAAAAAATTAAATAAATTTTTGAATTATACATGTCAAAATTATCATAGGATGATTTTCTTAAAAATTTTATGAAAAGAATGATTTTTTAGTGGATAGTGAAAAATATCGATTTTAATAAAATTATTATTTCATTTAAAAAGTCACATTATTTTTTGACTTTGATCACAAAATAATATAAGTCTTATTTAATTTTATATAATATAATTAATTTCATTTGATTAATTATTATAATTTATTTTGGTAGATGTTCATTTTTTGGATTAAAAACACATTTCTATTAAAAACTGTTTTTTGATGTGTTTTTCATTTTAATCTTAAATTAATTTATTCCACTTATAGAAATAGAATCGGAAAAAATGGATTCCATATTTTTATTCAATGGTTCTAATTTTGATAAATATTTCACTTTTATTTTTTGTCATTTTGAATAGTAATTCTAATAATTGTTTTGTCGCCTCAATAAAGGTAAATCATGTAATTAAGGTTAAAAATAAAAGGTTAATGACTAAAATATGTCCCTAAAACTTTCCTTTATTTCATTGGTTCTATATATTTCATCCATAATCTCCCAATATTTTAAAATATGACTTTTTTCCATTTATCATTGATTGTGACCTTTATAATATTTATGTAAAGGATATAGTTAGAAATGTCACTCTCTTGCTTTTATTATCAATGATACTTTGTGATAGGGGTAAAACATTTATGTTAAATTAAAAAAATTATCTTAAATATGAAAAAAAATTAATCAATGTAATTTATTTTTAATTTTTAGTGATGAAATAATAACCTTAAATGCTTACGTAACGTCGACATAGTATTTATTAAATTAATATAAGAATAAAAGAAATGATTTTAAAAATATTAAAAGTAATATAATTTGAATTAATTATTATGTTTGATAATTTTTTTACTTAAATATAACATATTAGGTATGTTTTAAAATATTATATTGAAATTAATTTTTTATAATGTTTTCAAATTAATTAAATAAATCCAAAAATGACTTTAATGATATTTTATATTAAATAACACATTATTAAATGATTTAAAAATTATAAAAAAACATATATTAGTAAAAGTGAATGGAATATGTATTACAATATAAACCATGGTCTAGTTATAGGTAACCTTCTTCTTTTATATTAACTTTCCTGATGCCTTTAATATAAAAAACTTTAATACCATGATAATAGACAAAAGGGTTAACGGGGGATTAATATGAAGAGATAAGGGTGAAAAAAACACTTAAAGCTATAAAAGTTTTATTTTATGTGATTATTTAGACTCATAATCAAATTATATTATAAAAATATCTATTTTTATCTATTTTAACATGAAAATTAAGTAATATTAATTTAATAATTTAAGAAATTCCAAGAGTGCCACTGCCCTCACTTATAAATGGTCACCACCTCTCATCTCTTCCTCACACAATTTGAGAACACTATATTAGAAAATGATTACCCAAATTCCTTAAAATAATCCCTCCCATAATTCTATAGTTATTTTTAAGCGTAATACCATCCTTATAAAACTTATTGTGTAAAGAAAATGTGGTTTTCCCAAGAAGAGGTATAGATTTTAATAAAATGTTTTAGTTTTATTTTTTTCTTCCTCCAAAAAATATTCCTAAAACGCGATGATATAATAAAATTAGTATATTCCATATAATTTTATTTATTATATTAATTTAAAAACTTATATTCATCTTCTTCATCTGTGAAATGGGAAAATTAAACCATCATTCGTTTGTATGGTGGACTACCGCCTCGTGAACTAATGTAATTTGTTTCCCATCAATGCCTCTCATGGCTAGTTATAATGATTGATCATATATGTATATGATATTAAATAAATATTTATAATTAAATAAATATAATATATCATATACTTTCTTACCTCTCCATTTATTGAAAAATGATAACATTGTCTGTGCGTACGTGTGGACTACCACCTCTACAAAGCTATGTGATTCATTTTTCATGACCACATTACATAGATAGTATATATAATTATATTTAAATATATAATATAATATTTATTATATAATATTATTATTATAAATATAAAATAATACATACCTTGTTTCCATCTTTGTAATTGAAAAATGGAAATGTTACTCATGTCTACGAACAACCTACCGCCTCCATGATTCTAACATAGTTCATTTTTAATAACCATTTTTCATAGTTGATTTTAAAAGTATAATTAAAATATAAAATTATAATTATGTCATATTTATTATTTTATAGTTGTTTTAATGATACCCTCTTTCTCCATATTCAACCTACCGAAGTCATTTTGTACATATGATCTGAATATCGTCATTGCGTCTGACATGAACTTAATCAATTAAGTAATTGATTATAACAAATTAATTAAATAAAAAGAATAATAAAATTGAAAATAATTAATAATAATGTAAATAATTCACATAATTATATTATTTTAGAATACAAATAACATATGTGATGATTCAAACTCATGGTAAGGGACACTTTAAAAACCTTATTCTAAATGTTTTAAAGATTAAATTTCCAAATATTTTTCTTCCATATCCATATTATTTAAATTATTGTATGGATGTATTTATATAGATTTAAATTTATTATAAAGAAAATTTAATGTCTCTTTTTACTTTACTTTAAAAAAAATCAAAAGGAATATTTTTACAGAATTTGTTTACTTTCTTTATAAAAGGAAAAAATATATATTTTAAGATATGAGAAATAAATAGTTTTTTCCATTACTATAACCATTATTTTATTCTTCAATTCCTTTAAAATATTTAATTTTTCATTGAAATAAAAACCCTAATTCCCTTTGTTTTGGTTATGTTAAAATAGGTCTTTAAATGAAATAGATAAGTAAATATCTTTAAATGTTTTCTTATGGGTGCAAATAATATTTTAATGAGTGCAATGATGAAAAATGAAAGTTTTAATGTTTAATGGTAATGTTATGGTTATTGGAAATTTTTTATAATGAATGTTAGTTCCATTATAAAAAATTATGAGTGGTTATGTTATAAACCAAGGATGGGTGGGTCTGTCATAGCCCCCTAATGCATAAGGTAATGATTATGTTGGATTTTGACTGTATTGGTTATTCCACACATAAGAGTGACTATAATAGTTATATGAAGATGATGTCCCAAGTTACCTACATTGTTTATCTACTCTTTATATATGTTTTATATAAATCTTATGATCTCATAGGGTAATATAATGAGATTATGTTTAAATAAAAATATGTGCTATTTATTAAGGGTGAAATTTATAAATTTTTTAAAAGGCTTTTTTTCATTTTTTCATGACTGTAGATAAACCATTATGAGTTATATTTTTTCTTTATGATTTTTAAAAAATTGTTTTAATAAAATATTTGGGTGGAAAATTTATATCTTGAGTAATTTAATGTGTATTTTGAAAAGGGGAATTTTTTATAATTGTCCATGGACTAAGGAATTTATTTATTTATTTTTATGTAACTTATTAAGATTTTTATGACCATACAAATATTAAAATTTATTTTTGTAGTGTTTTAAGGATGATTAAGTACAAGGATGATGTCAACATGAAAAGTGTGAAGATATATCATGAAAATGAAACATTTCATATCATAAAAGTTTTTTTTCTAGGAAAAATTAATTATAAGTAGATGTTTCCACTTTTTCATGTAATATTTATTTATCTATGGTTAATTTACTAATTATATAAAACTATAAACTATAAATATCCTAAAATGTAATATAATGAATTCTTGACATAAAACTAAGGATTATATAGTTTTTAAGGATGGGTCATAATAGTTAGTATCAGAGGAAATGCTTAGATAATTTTATATATTAGGATAATACCCTTAAGTGATTCTAATTTATGGTCATCATTATATATAATTTGAATACTACCTTGTTACTTCATCTAAAATAGGATTTTTCAGAATGGTTTTCTACAGATGAAATAGGGAAGCTGAAGTAGGAAGACTCTAAGAGGATAATATCCTTCCAAATCAAAAACATGGAAATGTTATAATTGGAACTAAGTTGTTTGTTGTTGTAATGAATTATATGACATTGACTATAGGCAGTGGTGGTATCCATGCTAGAGAGAAGCTAGATCCATTATAGAGCAAAATGAAAATAATAGAGAATTTTATGATATAATGGCCTCTAGAATTTAGTGGATCTTCTAAAAAATGGTAGGTGAGGGATGGATTAAAGCCCTAAAAAAGATATTCAATATCATGGTTTGTTTTAATCATTGAAATAAAACTCTTACTATTTACTATTTTGAAGTTGAAGCTAACCAGTTGTGTGTAATTTTTAAGAATTTCAAATAAAGAGAAGATATTTATTCCATAGAATGTGATTAATATAAAAAAATACTTCAAAAATATTTTTATAAGTATATTTGACTTAATATAGAAAGGAAATTATTATAATTAAGACAAAATGAGGAATATTTAGTTATCACATATGATAAAAACTTCACCTGATTGGAAAAACACCCACCAAATTATATCTATGATCTTGATCATAAAATCCATTGGATTTACTTAGGATTGAAGAAAATATATATATTATCATTATCCACCTATGAATTTAAAAGTTATGAAAAAAAATTTAATGTTCCATGAAGGTGGAAATGGATTTTTCCAATGATCAGGTATTCCACCACACTAAGAAAAAAAAGTGGTCTATGTGGTAGGAAAATGGGAAGAATTCATCAAAGTAATATGAAGGTAAGGAAATCAATTTTTCATTTTGTTATAGTCATAGTAAAAATAACCCTTGTGAATATCTTATGAAATATTTTAAGTTCTTGTAATGTGTATGTTTGGGTATATGGGTCATGATTTCAAATAAAAAACCCTTGGTAGTGGTAAGAACAATTTTGATAAACTGGAAGTAAGGTGTTATAAATGTAAATAAAATGGTCTTTATTAGTACAAGTTTCTAAATATGAAAAAATGATTGGAATTAGTAAGACTATAAGAAGAAAAGTGTAGTGAAATCCTTTTCAACTACTTCAGAATATGTTGTTCCATCACATGAAGTGGTAATGTGTATATTAATTTTTTATTTAGATTATGCTAATGTATTGTTTGAATCAGGGTCGATACACTATTTTATTTCTTATAATTTTTTTTGATAAATTAAAATTTTCACCTCAATAAATGAAGATATAACTTTTGGTAAAAACTCTTCGGGTAATTATTATGAAAAAAATAAATTATAAGAATATTATTTTTGTTGTTTTTGGAACGGTTTTACTTGAAAAACTTGTTGTCTTTCCCTTATTTAATTTGATTTAGTTATGGGTATGGATTGGATTTTAGTTTATCATGCCAAGATAGACTATATATACAAATAATTTATTTTATTAAATTATTTTACATTTATATATAATAATTAATTAATATCTATTATAACATATCAATAAAGTGAAAATATGTTTAAATATTGAAATTAATGTTATCTTTCTAATATTTATGAAGATAAGGGAGTGTTAATATTGGTGATATATCAGTAATAAAAGAATATTTGGATGTTTTTCCTATGAGTTACTCGGTGTTATACCTAATTGGGAAGTTTAATTAACTGTAAACCAAGTTTCCGATGCTAATATAATTTCAAAACCCCTTTATCAAATGCCTCAAGTGGAAATTATATAATTGAAAACGTAGTTAAAAACATTATATGATAAATGTTTCATTTATACTAGCACTTAACCATGAGTTGATCCTATTTCTATTGTTAAAAATATAAATGTTTACATGTGGGTTTTTTTTAATTAAGGATCATTGACTAACATTATTTTTAATAATAAGAATATGTTTCTTCATAATAATGAAATGTTTGAACAGATCTAGGGAGCTCAGTATTTTTTGATGGTTGATCTCAATTTTGGGTATTATTAGCTAAAGTTCAGGGGTGAAATCTCTAATGTAGTAATTCTTATTAGGCAATAAAATTATTAGTTTATGGTTATTCAGTTTGGGTTAACAAATTATTCATTTGTATTTATGAATCTTATGAATAATGTTTTCCATGAATATATGGATAAATTTGTGGTTTTTTTTATTGATTTTTTTATTCTAAAATTTATGAGGATCACGAAAAACCTCTAAGGATTGTTATGAAAACCCTAAAAGAAAATAAGTTGTATGGAAAATTAATAAAGTTTGATTTTTAATTATAGAGAATTTCATTCTATGTATATATCATCAATAAAAATATCATAAATATTGATCATATTAAAATTAAGTGGTTGATGAGAGACCAAGACCAACAAATATTACCCAGATTCATAGTTTTAATGGGTTAGTAGGCTATTACCGATGATTTTTTGAAAACTTTTCATGGATATATAGTCCACTAATTGAGTTAACATGAAAATGAGTTAGGTTTATATAGTCAAAATAATGAGATGAATGTCCATAGGAATTGAAAATAAGATTAGTTAATTCTCTTATTTTGGCCCTTCCATCCAGAAATGGTGGATTTTTTATCTGCAACAATGATTCTTTAAAGGTACTAGGTTTTGTTTTAATAAAAAATGATTCTGTTATTTCTTATGGTTTATGTCATTTAATACCTCAACAGAAAAGTTATCCAACACATGATATAAAATTGGTGGTTGTAGTGTTTTATTTTATAATTTGGAGTCAAAATTTATATGGAGTGAAACTTTTATATATATATTGATCATAAAACATTAAATTATATATTTACTTAGAAAGAGTTAAGCATGAGAAAAAGGATATGGATATAATTTATAAAAGATTACAACTACACAATTCATTACCATATAGGTAAATAAAATAGATTTTCAAATTTTTTGATTCAAAAAGATAATGCATCATTAATTTTGATATGTCTGGAACATGATCCTTTGGTTAATTATTTGATGAATGTTGACTTGGAAATTTTTCGTGCAGGAAATCCCTCTATCTTGTTCCTGGTGTTAGTATAATTTTCTATGTTATAAAAAATTAATAAATCTCTAAAGGAATACCCTAAGTTATAGGAAATGGTAGAGTTGGTTAAGAATGGTAAGGTTCTTGAATTTAATATTGATAGAGAAGTTGTCTTGTGATTCAGAAAAAGGTTATGTGTTTCACATAACCCTTAGTTGAAGAGTGAACTGTTTAGTGAGGCCCATCATTCACTATTTATTTTTCATCCTAATATCTATAAAATATATATATACCTTTAAGAAAATTTATCAATGTATGGAAAGAAGAAACATATTATTGATTTTTCTATGAAATGATTGAATCATTAATAGGATACAATCAAACTAAAATTACAGAAGATGTTGTTTCAATCAATTCCAATTCTAGAATTGAAATAGAATAACATATCCATTGATTTCTTGGTAAGATTACCAAATACATCTCGAGGTAAAAATTAAATCTGGGTAATTATTGATCCATTAACTAAATCTACTCATTTTCTACTCATTTGAGATAATATGTATTTGGATAAATTTATGAGCTTTATGTTAAGGATATAATTGTCTTACATCGAGTCCTTATTTTTTTTATTTTTGATCATGATCCTAGGTTCACCTATAATTTTTGAAAAGGACTATATAATTCAATTTTTACTAAATATAATTTTAGCACATCATTCTATACTCAATCTTATGGATATTCAAAGAGAACGATTCAAAATTTTGAGTGTATTCTATGATCTTGTTAAATGGATTATCATGGAAGATGGGATAAACATTTAACTTTGGTTGTGTTTTCTTATAATAACAGGATTCATTTCATTGTACATATGGAACATTTTTAGGCTTTATTTTTAATGTGGTGTCACACTCTAACTTGTTGGGATGAAGTCAAGTAAAGGAATTTGTTTGGACCAAAATTGGTATAATAAATTATTGACAAAGTAATAAATAATCAATAACATATGATGATAGATCAAATCAGGCAAAAAGTTTGTGAAATTAATAACAGGAAATATAATTATCTCAAGGTTGTTCATCCTATTTTTATTAAAGATTCTCTATAAAAATTGTTATGCCTATTAGAAAAAATGGGAAGCTAAATAAAGGTTCATTGGACTATATTAAATCCTGAAGGAAGTTAGACTAGTTTCCTATTGATTGTCCTTTGATATAAGTTTATCTCATTTACATAATTATTTCACTTTTTTTTAAGAAAGTATGTCTTAGAAACATATCATGTTTTGAGTCCTAAAGTAGTTCAGTTAAAAGGGAAACTTTCTTACGAGGGAAAACCAATTTTGATTCTTGACTATAGGGAGTATGTGTTTTGGAATAATTTGATTCACCAAGTTAATCTTTTTTGGAAAAACCATATGATTGAAGAATCATTATGGGAGTCAAAAAATGTTATAATGGAAATATATCCCCACCTGTTTATGTAATAAAAAAATCATGAGGATTAAATTTACAAAATGGGATGAGAATATAACTACACTGTTAAAATTAAGATAAATAATTTTCATATATTCGTTAATTATATTTTTAAATCCTTATTAGGTTAATCAAGAAAAAAAGATTTATTTATAAACAAATTGGGTTTTTATGCATCATATGGTTTTATTTAAAATATAAATTTCCAAATTATAGAATATAAATTTGAAAAAATGAACAAAATTTTGGAATTTGTCATGTAAAAATTATATTAGGATGAATTTTTGGGATTTTTTAGAAAATACGAATTTTTTTGTATAGTGAAAATGTTGATTTTGAAAAATTATCATTACATTTAGAAGTCCCATTATTATTTGAATTTGATCTCAATGTAAACTAAGTCTTATTAAATTTTATATAATATAATTAATTTCATTTAATACAATATTATACCTTATTTCGGTATTAGTTTATTTTTGGTCTTAAAACACATTTTTCTAAAAAAATAGTTTTTCATTGTATTTTTCAATTTAATGTTAAATTAATTTTTACCACTGATATAAATTGAATCTATAAAAATATATTCCATACTTGGAACCATGAGGCCCACTTTTTCTAAATAGGACTCTTTTATTTTTTGTCATTATTAATAGTAACCTTAGTAAATTTTTTGTCACCTTAATATGGGTAAATCGGGTATTTATGCTTTAAAATAATATGATGAGGACTATAAATTGACCCTAAAACTTGCCTTTATTTCTTTGTAATGGTATTATTAATCCATAATCATCAAAAATTCAAAAATATTTCTTTTTTGACATTTATCCTTGATTTTTACCAATATAATATTTATGTAAATGATAAAATCAAAAAACACACTATTTAGATTCTAATAACTATAATGTTTTGTGATAGATATAAAAATAACATATGTTTGGTTATAAATATTTATTTTAAATATGAATTTCTTTTTTATCATGGACTTTTATTTTTAATTTTTAGTGATGAAATAATTTTCTTAATTTCTTACGCAACACTTATATAATATTTATTTAGTTAATAAAAAAATAAAATAAATTATTTCAAAAATATTAAAAGTAATTTAATTCTAATTAATTGTTATGTTCCATTAAATTTTTAGATAAATATAAAAATTTAGGTATTTATGAAATTATTGTATTTTAATTCATTTTTTCATGTTGTTTTCAAAGTCAAATTAAATGAATAGTTCCAAAAATGAATTTAAGTACATTTTATATTAAAAAATGTTTTATTAAATGATTTAAAATTGCTAAAAATATTATATTATATTATGTGAATGTAATATGGTTTATAATATCAACCATAGTCCATTTTTGGGCCCATTTTCCTTTTATAATAATGTTCTTGACTCTTTTGGTATAAAAACATTAATACCATAGTAATAAACCAAATGGTTAATGGGGGATTATTACAAAACGATAAGGGTGAAAAAGTCTCCCAGACTTATAAAATTTTTATTTTATGAGATAATTTATACTCATACTCACATATATTTTAATCATATCAATTTGGATCCTTTTTAACATGAAAATTAATTTATATTAGTTTAACAATTTAAGAAATTTCAAGAGTTCCCCTCCCATTACTTATAAAAGGGAACCTCATATTTTCTCTTCCTCACACCATTTTAGAACTCAATATTAGGCTATACCTAGAAAAATCCATAATATAATCCATAAACTCAATATAGAGGTCTTGTTTTAGGTATAATACCAACCTTATAGGGATTAATGTGCGAAATAAAGGAGGTTGTCCAAACAAGATGTATAGCTTTTAACAAAATGATTTCATTTTACTTATCCTTATGACTCCTTCAAATATTCTTCAAACATGATGATATAAAAGAATAAGTACCTTTACAATGCTTAGTTGTTGTTATTTTAATTTAATTACCTATATCCTTATCCTTCTTATATCAAATGTTAAATAAATTCAACGTTTGTGTGTATGGAGGACTACCACCTCACGAACTGATGCAATTCATTTTCCATAAATGCCTCTCAACACTAGTAATAATGTTGGATTTAATGTTGATATATGATATTAATGAAATATTTATCATTATTTAAATATAAAATATCATATAATTCCTTACCTTTGTATCCATTGAAAAATGATTACGTGATTTGTGCATACATGTGCTATACCACCTCCACGAAGTAATGCGATCATTTTTTCAAGACCACATAACATGGATGGTATATATAAGTGTATTTAAAAAAAATAATATTATATTTATGAGATAATAATAATTATGTAAATAAAAATTAATATTGACCTTATTTCCACTATTATTATTGAAAAATTGAAACGATACTCATGCGTATGTGTGGCCTACCATCTCCATCATTGTAACATAGTTCATTTTTCATAAACATATTTCATGGTTACTTTAAAATTATAGGTGATATTTAAAAATCATAACTATTTCATTATTATTATTATACAGGTGATTTAATTATATCCACTTTGACCATAGTCAACCTAGCGAAGTCATTTTGGACATGTGATCCAAATATCGTCATAATGTCCAATGTGGACATAATTGATTAAGTAGGTTATTATAACATGGTAATAAAATAAAAGGAATAATAAAAATTAAATTTTTATTATGTAAATAAATAAAATAATTTTATTATTGAATAATATAAATAATATACATGATGAATCTATCTCAGGATAAGGGACACTTTACTTTAAAAACATCATTTTAATTGTTTTGATGATTTATTTTATAAATATTTTTCTTCCATGACCATATTCCTGAAATTATTTTATGGATATATTTATATGTAAATAAATTAATTATAAAAGTATATTTTATTTCTATTTTGAATTTATATCAAAGGTTTTCAAAAGGAATATTTTTATGGAATGTTTTAACTTTCATTACAAAAGTTTAAAAGAGAATTATATTTAAATGTATAAGGATTCAATGGTTTGTCCCTAAACCATAATAGTTATTTGTTTTTTTATTACATTAAATTATTTTATATTCCCTTCAATGAAAATCCCTCATTCCCATTATTATGGGTATTTTCAAAGGGTTTTAAATGGAATTTATAATTCGATATCCAGAAATGTTTTCTTATCGGTGAAAAGAATATTTTTATTTGTGTATTGATGAAAAATTCAAATTTCATGTTTTGTTATTATTTTATGTTTCTTGGAAATTGATTATGATGATAGATGGTTCTAGTATAAACCAAGGACAGGTGGTTATGTCAAAAATCATGAATAGGTGGGTCCACTATATCCCTACAATTCATTGGGTAAATATTATATTGGAACTCATCCATGTTTGGTATTCCACATGTAAGAGTGATTATAAGTTTGATATGAAGATGATGTCCAAAATTAACCACATGATTTATCTATAATTACTAAGGTTTTTATGGAAATATTAGGATTTCAAAAGGTAATGATAATATTTTTAAATAAAATTATATGCTACTTCTTAATGGTGAAATGTATAACTTTTTGAAAAAAAAATTATGAGTTTTTCATGATTCAAGAGAAACCTTTATAGATTCTATATCGATTTTAATATTTCTAGTGATTTTTTTATGAAAATATTTGGGTGTATAAGTTACTTTTCTAAGTAAGAAAATTTTTATTTTGATCCCAATTTTTATTTTTAAAAATTAAAATTTTTTCGAGTGTCCATGGACTAATAGGTTTCTTTCATTCTACTTTTATGTATTATACTAAGATTTTTATTCTCATATAATATTTTAGAATTATTTTCATAGGTTTTTATGAATTATTAGGGACAAGGATGAGGTAAATATGAAAATTATGAAAATATTTCATGAAGAGATAACATTCTATATAATTAAAGTTTTATTTTTCAAGAAAAAGAGATACTAAGTGGAAGTGCACACATTGTGATATAATATTATTTTATGTAAGATTGATTTCCTTAATCTCTAAAACTCTAAACCAAAAATATATAAAAATTAAGGATACTAAATTATTTAATTAAAATAAAATATTATGTAATTTTTAATGATGGGTCTTTATAACCTATCACACTTGTTATACACAAATTGGTGATCTATCCTATCTCATGTAGTTGTCATAGCTTGCATCCAGTGAATAAGAAGCACAATGAAGAGGATGGAATAAAAAAAATGTACATATTGAAGAAATAAATCAATATCTTATAATGTATTAAAGTTAAAGACTCAATAAAGATTCATTAATCTAGTTTTCATGATCCATTATTCCATTTATTATATCATTGAGTTGTGATGTATAATATTCAAGTGTGTCATGTAATCATGTCCAAGATGAGAGTATATGTCACATCCCTAACTTATTTTTGAATATAAGTATTTGAGTAGTAAGAAATAAAATTTTAGATAGTTTATCTATTTAAACCTTTTCATCTTGGGTATTTATTGATTTTGTTTGAATAAATTTATTTTATATAGTGAAACTTTGATGTCCCTTCCCTATGCATGTAGATTAATGGACTGAAGCACATAAACCTTTTTGTGCTCCCATTACTTTGTATATAATAATTTTTTTAACCTTTTGTCTGTTTAAAGTTTGTTATTATTTTATTTATCTTCTTTTTTTAGGATGTTTGAACTAAAGGAATGGCCATAAAAAGGTGGTTTAGACCATGTCATGAACTAAACTCGTGTATTCCATGGTGTAGTATTAGAAATTATTTCAGGGTGGACAATACATGGTATTATCACATGATATGATAACGTGTACAAATAAATCAATTCCATCTATAAATACAATAAAAGTGGTTATTCATCAATTGATGATGAATTTTAGGTGATTTAACATTAATAATATTCATTTAAATAATAAATTAATTAAAGGAGGACCAATCTGAATGTTACAAAGAGTTGTAACATTAAAAATTATTTTTCAAAAATATCATGAATTTAAAAAATCTTCTTGGGTTCTTGGATTACAATATAAGTTAGTGTGATCCCAAGTAAATGTAATTTTAGTATAAGACTCTTTGATTCAATTAATACTATTATAAATTAAGGTCATACATAGCTTTAATTTTTTATATCCTTTATATCTATGTTTCTAGTAGAATGTTTATAAAAGGGAGTTCCTTCCCCTGATTAATGTGATTCCCACGAGTAATGGATACCGTATAAGGGAAGAACCCTTCAGTTGATCCCCACTAATCTTGATACAATTTATGTTTGAAGCCTAGATAGGCTATATTTTCAAGGTGAGAGATATATGTTTTTATTTATTTTACTATTTATTCCAAATGTATACATATATTCTAGACTCAATTTTGTTTTGGATTTTTTATTATATTTTTTTTGGATGATAGTAATCCATATAAAACCCTTAATTAGTTTCAGAACCACATCTATGAATGTTTGGTTTGATTTTCCAATAAGCATTGAAAACTCAAAAAAACAGTTTTCTAGGGGTGATGACATAGCCCAAACAAATTGATCATTTTCATTCATGATTATATTGAATCATGTAATATATAGTAATAAAGATAGTAATTTTATTCTCGAAATTCTAGAGACCATGTATAGTCTTAGTGAAATGGATTTTTTTGGGAATCTATATAAAATCATGAAAAAAACATTGTATAATGATACTCTATATCGTTTTTAGCTGATATTTCTGACCTGATAGAGCTTCATCACAAGGACCACCATTACATAGTAAAAAAATACAATTCATGTCACAGAATGGAAACTACAAAACATATACTTTCCAAAATGTCCTATCATAGAAAATAGTTTGTTGAAATGGATTGGACCCAAAATGGATTCCACCAAAAACAACTTGAAATAATGGATATGGTGATTATCATGGAAAGATATGTCAATAAGTGTAATATAAAAATATAGTGTAAAATGTGGGGAGGATAATTTTAAGGAAATATAAATTTTTTGAAATTTTAAAAATCCTTAACCGAGGTGTGGTGGATTTAAATCATACAAAAAATGTTTTGGTATATGTGATCTTAGTTTAAAGTGAACTTACATATTTAAATTAAGATAAAAAATATAAAAAAATTTATTGATTAAATGAACCATATATGTAAATATAAAATATTTATATTTGTATCCTCATTTGAAAAAATGTGTGATTTATGTAAATGGTAACATATTTTAAGAAATATTTATTATTTGTTAATAAAATTATTCATAAATATTATACATTTCTAAAATATAATGGACTTCATACAAAACCATTTAAATAATAATAAGAAAAGTTTTTATTGGGTAAAAGTTAATTTTTCATGTTTATTCATTCTTAAATTATAAATTCTTTATTATTTATTTATTCATTATTCATAAATTTTTATCACATGTTTAAATATTTTAATTTTTCATTGATTTAGTTTTTTACCCACTTTATTATTTATTAATAAAAAAATTATATTATAAATTGTGATTTATGATTTAGTTTAAAGTTTTTAACTACTTATAAGTTATCGTACATGAATTTAAGGAGTTACACTATAGGTGTGATAATTGATTTTTCTTTGCTCTTATTGTGACTTTAGCTTGTTCATAATTCATGTAAATTGTTACACATAAATATGGTTTGAGAATATTGATTTGGTAGAAGGAATGAGGATTCAAAACTAAATCATTAGAATCATGAACCCATGTAAAGGGAATGCATTAGATAATATGGTGAGATTAATTCCCTAAAAAATAATATGTGTTAGATTCTTTCTAATGTGAAGACTTTATTATGTTTCAAGGGATCATACAACACTTTTCTAATCAAAAAAAGGAATTATAAATAATTAACCAAAAAACAAAAATCATTGAAATTGAATCCATTTATAAAATAAAATGAAGAATAGTTTTGTGTATATTTCACCAATTAAAGTCACTAATATCGTCGTAAATCATATTTTGGAAGAAAATCACGAAGCGGAGTTCAACAAAACTCCATACACTATAGTGTATCAATAGGCTAAACTTAATCACTCGATGTTTGTGTGGGGTTTTACATCACCCATGATATATTAGTATCTTAGTGCCTAAATATGAATAATAAATAGAGTTACAAAAAAAGAAGAATCAATATGAATCATAGAACTCAATCGAGATAACCATCCCAATGGATTATCCTTCTTAGATAGACTTTAGTAAGCCCCATTGAATTTACTCAAATGTTAATAATGACTAAATTTCATGAAATTAAAATATTTTTAATCCTTAGACTTACAATATATTCACATATAAACACATTCTAGATTTTCCCACATGTTTCATCATATGAAAATTCTTATTTGAATGACTACTTATATGGAATATCACTCAGTTTTTTCATCATAAAGTCAGAATAGAATTCAACCAAGTAGTATAATATGATTTTCATGGTAGTATTATGATTTACCAAATCATTTCGTAAGATATACCCATATAGTCTCTTATGATATATCCAACATATATCATATATATATATAGCTTTAGGGAATATACCCATTAATATATAACTTATTCTAAAACCTCAAAAACTTTTGTAATTTATACATATATTGTATCATATGTAGTAAATTATAAAGCAATAGCTAAAAAACTTTTTTGATGTCTTTTAAAAAACTTTGTTGTATTCCTGTTATCAGATTTTTCATGTTTCACATCATAGGAAATACCATGTGAATATCCATCCAATACTCCTTTTATATAATCTCAAAACACTTTTAGAGAAACTATTTGAGTTATTTGAAACTCAATACCTATTCATTCAACTGAAAAGTGTGTCCACATAATCCTTCATAACATTGAAAAACATTTAAATTCCTGAATTCATAAATTTAAGCAATGTGTGTTCTCTAGAAAAGAATCAGTGCAACTCAAGAAACATAGGGTTATGGTGCGAAACATATGTATCATTATACCTATGTCCATTAACTATATAATATAAAAGTATGTATAGTCATATAATCCTTTTTTCCAGGACCTAGAGTAACTATGGGACAAAAAACATGTCAATCCCATATTACATCATCATATGTTCTCAATTCTCTGAGTATAGAATCAAAAGGTTGATGAATACATCATATTAAATTCATCCTAAGTAGTTGATAACATAAATTTCCCCTTATCCAAAAAAAATAATTATGTCCATAAATTTCCTCATTCTATCTCAATTGAGGATCCATATGTCATACTCGTTATACAAGAGGTAAATATCTTATTTTTTAAAATCCAATCAGTGAAATGATCAGTAACACAACTAACCATACCTTTATTAGCTGAACCTCAAGGATTGTGTAAGAAAGTTATATAAGTATAAAGTTTCTCATGATAGGTATATCACCAACCTTAGGTATACGGATTCAATATTAAAAATGCACCCCTAGCATGCCAAAAATATAGCTTTTTTACACTATATTTGGTATAGTAGGTGGGTTTGTTCCTTGTGAGAATATTTTATATCTATATATAAAATCATACTTATGATAACCTTATGATTTAATCACAACATACAATACTCCATGAAATAAATTGGTAAGGGACAAATGAAAGTCATACATTGAGAGGTCAATTATAATTTTACTTAACATAAAATTATGAATCCATTGTGAAATAATGATAAAGTGAATACTACTTTTTTCATAACATGGTAAATTTTATATTCTTAAACTTATTTAAGAATATTAACAAAACCATGTGTAAGTTCCCATCAAATCATTCCACATATGATAGGACACCATAAAGGCATTATGTTCACTGCACTATTCATGTTTTGTTAAACTAATTACATATATATGTAATTTATGCCATATCTATATATTAATATTGGATAAAAATCTCCCACTAAACTCTTTTAGTGAGTAATATCCATAAGGAAATAAAGTTTGAAATCCTTTTTTACTTAGACATCATATTCCTTATATTCAACTCAATGAACATAATATTAAAACTCTTTAAATTCCCAATATCCAATATTAAGATGTTAATAACTTCTTCTGCATACACAGATTTATTTTTGAGTTCATCATCATCATTCTTGGAATGTTTTACATAAAAAAGATTTACTTGAAAATTTTTGGAAACTAATGTAATTATTTACAATATTTTTTTACCATGATACCCTAAACCTTTTAGGATACTAAGATACATTCACATTGTATTTTTACTAGTATAATATTTTAGTTTTTAACTTAAAACATCTCTAAGTCAAAATATACTCCCACTATCCTCTTAGAAATTGTCTTCTATTTGAAATATCATATTTTGGTATAGAAATTATTTAATGTCAGAAAATAAAATTTATTTCCTCCTGTAAGAATTTTTAATAAATAAATAATTATATCCATATATTATACAGTATCTTATGTGTTTTTATAAATAATATGAAAATAAAATTTTATTCATTAAAATATTTCACTAATGGGTTATGGGATCATATCCCTCATATTTTAAAAAACATCTGAATAAGTTCTTTTTATCATTGATGAAACTATATTTATCCTTATATTATTTGCAATAATTCAATAATGTTTAATGAATAATAAAATATGTTTAGTAAATCCATTATCTCATATTTTTTTATATAAAATCCTTGTTTACAAACAAATTCTCTTATCATCTAATAAAAATAAGATGAAAATACACATCCTTTATTTAGATCCCGATGAGATTTTATATTTTCCTTTATATTAAATTATATGATTTAGAAATCCTTTTATTTATTATTTTAATACAAAATAAAAACTATTTCAATTATTACCTTTATTTTGAATTACTCTATATTTATAAAAAAATTAAAATATATATTTTATTTCATATACCCTTCAAAAACATAGAACTAATTTCTATAACATCAATATCTCACATAGACTTTACATGGAGTTTCTCAAAACCCTTAAGATATCTAGGATAGTTCCATCATTTAGAAAAAATGTTTTTTATTCCTTATATTAACTTTATGTTTCAATTACCTCTACCAGTTACTTCAATAAGTACTAATTGTACTTTCCAAATAATTTTTATCCTTCTTCTATATTGAATTTTTTTTCACTTTCATTGTGAATAAAGCACCATAATATGAAAATATCATTCCCAATTCATCCATTCTAAATAATTGAAGTAAATAAGTCAAACACTTATTTAAATCATTCACATCGTTAGAAAATTTTTAAAAATTAAAACATAATGAATACTATATCTAGAATAATCCTTTGAGGATACCTTCAAATTTCTCTTAATCATCGACATAGTAATTCACATAAAGTATATGAGTGTAGAATAAAGTTTCTCTAACCGTCTTACTTCTTTTTATACTGAAACCTTATGTTAATTCCTCTTTTATTCTCAAAATAATTTATATGCACTTATTAAACAACTTTGATATAAGGATACTTATGGATTATATTTCCCTAACACGTGGATTTTTTATCATTTTAAGAATTATTTTTATTATTCTAAAATATTCTAAAAGTTGCTTAAATTAAACTCCACTTTTCTCTATATTGATCTCAAATTTAGGTTTTATGATAATGGGGTCATTTATCTACAATAAAAAAAATTATCAAATGATTATTATGTTTTAGAATCATTTAATGAGAACTATTATTAAATGTGATCCCACTAAAATGATGACCCAATATAAAATGAATAATATATAAAAGTGGGATAAGATCTATATTTTACTAAAAATGATTCTAATTTATAATTACTCTCATAAAATAGTCATTTAAGTAGGTCATTATTCCAATCATATCATATATGACTCTTTAATGGTCAAGTGGATAACTCTTTTTTCAATCAATAATATGGATAAATATAACACTATTCTTTAGGTATCTTAATTTTTTGGGTTTCCCAATAAATTTAAACCCAAATAAAACACTAAAAAAGAGTCACCTAACTCTTAGGTTTACCTCATTACGTTATTTCCTTATATAGAACAATTCAAGGGAACCCTGTTTTGGAAAAACCTACCCACTTGAATGATCGAGATCCTAATAAGTTCCTGTTATGGAAGTAATCTAACACTAAGTATTTTTAAAGGGGATTTATTCTCACCATATATATCATGTATTACCTTTACATATATAAATTATTATAGTGATTTAATTTTTAATCTCATTATTTCCCCCAAATCAATAATTTCAAACCATATCAATGTCTAACTCTTTACATAACTCATAGATTGTGTTACTAATACAAATTAAAATCCAATAGTATTAAAACATATCCAAAAATTAATCATATGCATAAGATAAATGAAATGATTTCAACTAATGGATTATAATAATATTAAATCAAAAATTTCTATTAAAGTAACTTGAAGTGGTGGGTAGCCTACCCCAACATTTCTAGATAAGGCATAAGCCTCTAGGACAGTGAGAAAGTTGGCCTAATGTCCCTCTACCTAAGTTTACTTTAATCAAGATAGACCATGATTCCATAACAAATATAACACAAAATATATATAAACAATACTTGGACTTAAAATTCAAGCTTATATTCCCAATAAAATTCAATGTTAGGGAAGAAAAAACTAAATCAATTATCATACCTATAATGTAACCCATTTTATACACGTATGATAATTTATGGATGTGGTTTAAATATTTAAACTAAAGCATACATTCATTCATAAAAAACAATTTATATCATTTATTAAAGAAATAAATAACTTAAATAGATGAAAAATCCATAAATTTAAACAAGAGATGAAAAATCTATGAATAATTCATAAATAAAGAAATATAAACACTTTATAATTTATCCATGTGTGATGAATGTTTTATAATCAAAAAATATAAACACTTTATACATATTTCAAACATAAATTCATTTATATTATCCATTAATGATGGAATTTACTTTAAATATATTATATCTAAAAAACTAAACATTATATATATATATTAACTATTTATATATTATGTAAATATTTAGAATATCACACATTTAATATTATTTAAAAATTAAATAGATCAATTTTTAAAACTCATTCAGACATGGTTTAAATAATTATTCAAATAATTAAATTTAATTTAAATATTTAATTTTAAATATTATGATAATATTATAATTTCAAATATAAAATTGTATATTATAACTTTATTTTATAATTTATAAACACTATAAATTTAACTCATAATTTCAAATAGTATTTAATGTTAACAAGTAATGTTATGTAATATTTATTTAATAAATACTTCATAAAAATTTAATTAATTAATTATAAACATTTTATAATTAATTAATTGATAAATATTTTCTAAATTAGACAAATATCCTAAAAAACCCTTTTTATTATTTATAAACATTTTTATAATTATAGAATTCAATTCCTAATTGAAAATATAAAAAAATTAAATTATTATACTATATCATTTTTAATGATATGTTTTATATCATAATATATGATTGATAAGTTATGGTTGTCAAAACTCTATTTAGCATTATCAATTGTAATCTATGATTGATAATTTGGCATATGATAAGCCAGGGTTCCTGCATAACATTAACTCAGTTCACTGAAAATCACAACATATAACATGGCATGTATAAGAGTAACCCACAATGCCCTATAAATCATATTCTATGATTGAAATTAATATATATTTAGTGATATGATGATCTATTTTAAAAAAAATTATTTGTGCATTCATCTAATATAATTCCTTATATCGTATAATATGATACATCAAAACGGATGGATTTTCTCTATGTCATCACCTACCAAGTCTTATATCACATGATACTACCATATCAAATCTTATGTCACCTTATCTCATAAATCCAAGTATAGTAAAAATTACTTATCATTTCTTATGAATCTTATTTCATAAAATCAGTAATAATTCAAATTTATAATCATTTTTAATGATATATAATATTAAATCATTAAGATGTACATATTTTTTCTATGTAAAAATTATTTCCTCAATAAAAACACATGGAATTTCCCTAATACCACTTTTAGGTTTTATGGGATCGAACAAAAATTGTTCAAGGCAGTGAAATACATTAGAAACCATAAACCTAAGATCATCATCGATTGAAACCAAAACCCTGTATAATCTAAAATAAATAACATTTTTGTATAAAATTCACCAATGAATGTCATTACCAGTGTCTTCAAACATACTTTTTAAGAATATCACTAAGTGTTATCCATAAAACTCCATCCTTGGTGGTGTATCCATGGAATGAACCATATCACCTGGCTCCTGGGTGGGATTCTTCATCATGCATGATATTCTAGTATCTTGATGGATAATGATGAATGAGAAAGTGAGATTAGGGTATAGAAGAATTAGCATTAAGAATGTAAATAATTCGATATGACCATCTCAATGGAATAGTAATTTTATATATCCTTTAGTAATCCTTCATACATTTACTCTTATGTTTAAAACGTGTGAGTAAAGGACTTGTAGTTAAAATGTTTGTAACCCCTCAACATACCATTCATTTGTGTTTCATTAAAGGAAATTTCATAGTTTAATGATAGATTTCATGGAAGATCACTTGAATATATCATGTTAAATCAAAAATATGATTCAACTAAGTCATATAATACAATTTTCATTGAAGAAGCGTGATATCTTTAAATAATGCCTTACAGTATACATATACCACCTCATACAATATATCAAATATACATCATATGTATATAAAGATTTAATGAATATATCCCTCAAAATTTTCCATACCTCAATCATTCAAATGGGTCGATCATGCTAAATATGGGTTCCCTTGGATTATCTAATGTAAGATAAGAAAGTAATGGGTGACCCTGATAGGATTCGGTGACCATTTATAGAATTTTATTTTGTTTACACTCATCTAAGAACCCATTTTAGGGATACTAAAAGAATAGGGATGAGTTTATCCATATGACGAATGGTGAAAAAGCTGTTTACTCAGTCATCCAAGAGTTATAATGATACAATTGGCATGATGTCCTACATAAATAAAAAAGTGGTGGGAGGAAATAAAAAGAAGACTCGTTGATTAGTGAAATATGGATATTTTCCAACTAATTGATATAATTTTAATATATCAACTTGGATCACTCTACAATAACTGGTTCAGAGTACCAAATGACTTTAGTCATGACTCCTCGTACACCAAATGCTGCTAAAAAGTAGAGAGGTTCACTAATGATACTATTGAGATACTATACCCTAATATCATAGAAGAACAAAATAGTGGAAATAAAATACAATCATCCATCACAAAATCCAATAGAATTAAATGAAGAATCATAAGCACAATTGACCAAAGTATAAAATGAACCACATGTAAAAAAATGAACTATCCAAAATGTCTCATGAGTCATACAGACACCAACAATATCTATTATGGGTAGATCATATACAACTCAGACCAAAATTATATAACTAAAACCAAAAATTGTTTATGAATCTTAATCCAGTCCCATATCTTAACTTCGTACAATATATCTAACTCAATCATTCAATATCATCCCCTTTGGCTACCTATACCTATGATCATGAGATCTTATTGGGAACCAATGTTCTAACGATTCCTGGGTAGGGTATTAGTAAAACTCAGTAGTCCACCACTAATGTTGTCCCTTATACAATTAGTATAGATAGTTCATGTAAAACATGAGATTATCAAAAAATAATAAATAAGAAACTAATTACAAAATACCTTCCATGACCACCGGTACTATTCTAGTCACCATGTGTGACCATACCTTCTTCGGCCAGTGTCAGATGTCTCTGAACAAGATATATCAACACCTAGTAGGAATAAAAACCTCTTATATAACCATATCGTTTATATATATATATAAACATCCATGGGGGATATTTTCCCTACCATGGATCCATCTAATATATCACAATCATCATGTTATAAGAACCCACCATGGATATCAATACATATCATAATAATTTGGGAGATTAGAACCCCTCTTATATATCACAATATATAATAGTTATCAGTGGGATCAGTGCCCATGTCATATATAACTACATATCATAATAATTCAGGGGATCAGTACCCCTCATAGATATCACCATATATAATAATCATTAGGGGGATTAAAAATCCTCACAAATATTACCATATATTATAATCATCAATGGTATTATAACCCCTCTTGGATATGACCTTATATTGTAACCAATGGGTATATTATATCACAACCTAGATATCACCATATATCATAATCTTCAAGGGATAACCATCCTGGCCATGTATCATCATATATCATAATCATTGGGGGGATAAAAACCCCTCCGAGATATCACTATATATCATAATCATCTACATATTATTTGACCCTCCCAAATATCACCATATATCATAGTCATAAATGGGATAAGTATCCCACCTATATATCACCGTATATTATACACATGAGGGGATTATCACCCACCCTATATATCACCATATATCATAATCACATGGGTTAACCGTTGTCTTGAACCCAATATGCATTACCTATGTTGGATTATCATGCCCAAAACCTTTTCCCACCACCCCATTCATACTAGTATAAAATCATGGTAACCCTTCCCCCTCCCCAACCCCACCAATATTCTATTTCTCTTTATAGTTAATATAAAACCATGGCACCCACCATGGTCCCCTAACGCACATCATGGTCCAGACACCCCTTATGGGTTCCTTTTCTAATTTCCATCTCTAAGTTGAAATATTATGACTTATAGGGAATATAATATCTCAACGTAACAATGATTGTATCATGGACTAATCATCCATACAGTATAACGGCCCAAAACCCATACTTTCAGATCCAGTGCTGAAATATATAACTTTACATTTCAGGCTATGATGCCGATAATTGTGACCCAATTTTTTTACATAAAAACATTACAAAATCAAAAGAAAAACATGGGTCACTTATATTCTGGAGGAAATTTTAGGGTTACTATTTTATAGAATTAGGAAAAACTCCTACATAAATAATTCACATCAACTTGGACTCATAAAAAACTATTCATAAAGTTGAACATCATCTCCTAATATACCCTGGATTTCTTATTTTATATTAGGTCATCGATATAATCTATGTGAAATATTTTTAGACATAAATAATTCAACATCAATCTTTAAAACCTAGGAAAAATAAAAAATAAGAATAGTGATCTCAGATGAACATTAATGGTAAACATAAACAATTATATTTCATCAATGTGCATAAGAATGCATAAGAGTCTTATGACATAATCAGAGTTCATGATAGAATAATAAAGGAAATAAAACCCATAAATATATGGATTTTAAAATCTAAAAACATAGAAAAGGAAAGAGTCATCATAATAAATAATCATGAGCCATGCGATCTCAATCTCAATCATTAGAAATAATATAAACCCATAGAAAGCATAATAAAAACATATACATACTTCGGAAAAAATTTTACTTCACTATTACATTTACACTTAAAAATAGAATAAACATACAGTCGACTAACATAACTAATGCATTTTTGGGTTATCATATACCAACTCTTCATTGTTTTATCATGTAACCACCCATAATTTTTTTTCATGGAACCAACTATCATTAGTTTATCACATAACCACCTGTATTTGGTTTATCATAGAACCATCTGTAAAATGTCCAAGTAAAATTGAAAAATCATCAAAAATAAAAAATAATTAATATCATCATAAACACATTGGAACAAAAAATAACCCCTTTCATAACTTCATTAAACCATGTAAAAGAAAGAGGCTCTATAAAAAAATATTTAAAACATAATTAATCGGTGGAAAAGAAATGGGTTCCATAACAATATCTTTGGAACATGATTAACCCATGAAAAATAAACGAGATAAATAAAAATCTATTCGAAACACTATTATCCCTTGAAAATGAAATGGGTTCCATTCCAATCTCTTTGAATCATGGTTTACTCATTGAAAAGAAACGGGTTTCATATCAATCTATTTAGAACATGATTAACCCCTGGAAGAGAAATAGGTTCAATAAAAATCCATTTTAAACATGATTAAACCATATAAATTAAATTGGTTTCATAAAAATATCTTTGTAACATGATTAACCCTTTTAAAATAAATGGGTTCAATAACAATCTCTAGAAATATGATTAACCCATGAAAAGAAATGGGTTTCATAAAAATATCTTAGAAATAATCTTAATTCATCTAGAAAAAAATGATGATTCTATCAATACAAAATATCCCCTTTTATGATAAGTAAAAACAAGGGTTTTTATGCATTTATGAATGGAAATACCCTTTGAAGATAATTTCTAAAATTATTGAGGAAAATAATCTTTAATGTTCCAAAGTGTCCTATACCACATTAAAACATTTGAATCACTATCCCCATGAAGGAATAACATTAAATGAACCATATAATATCATTATAATAAGTATAGTCATGATATAACTTGTCAAAGGATTATTATATACACCTCATAAAATAATATAGGTGTATAACATTTCAAATGTCTCAAATAAGGAAAATTGTGACAAAAATACATTACCACTTTGGTAAATTTGAAACTGAAAACCCCATGATAGAGAGATCATAAAATGGATATTTAAATCACCATTAATTTAATTATAAAAATAATAAAATACATTCATGTGTATTATATACATCATATATAAGTAATTATGTTCATAATAATAGATAAGTCTCGATAGAATGTAAATTGAGATGAAAGCCCTTAAAATTGTTATAGCATCTAAATCAGAAGACCCAAAATTAATAATAATCAAATGGAACATTTAAATACCACAAATATAAAATATTACATGATATAATATATCAAAAGGGGGATTATATACACCACAAAAAATAATTAATTGGTTATTATGACATTTATCTCAAAGATGTAAAAAGTGAGATGAAAATACCTTACAAAGATCGTATCATTGGAGTGAGAATAAATCAGTGAAATAATTACATGTGACAAATTTAGAAACACACAATAAAATTTTAAATATATTATTAAAAAATTATAGTTTATTTCATATATATTCTTGTAAAAACATAACCAATGACATATAAGCTTAACCTAATGAATGGAAATTGAGTTCAAAATTCCCTTACCTTGATATGATTTCTCAAACTTATGTTAATTATTTACTTTATTAATAACCTTTTAAAAGTTTATTATTACTTTTATTTCACTTATATACCAGCTATGTACAACTACTTAATGAATAATTTTTAAGATGGATATTTTGACTATATTCGGCTTAAGTGTCAAACCTAAATTTGATAGGTCAACTATGATCAATATGGTAATTATTTAAACCCATAAAGAATAATAAAAATGATATAATTATAAAATTTTAACATAAATTATAATTTTAAAATAAAAAAGTAAATGGGGTTAGGAAAATTGTATCAACGTTACGATCATAGAGATGGTAGGTTGTACATAACATGAGTAATCTTCCAATTTTTCATTGATAATTATTGAAAAATGGTAAGTAAAGATTATATTTCCAAAATGAAAATTATTTCATAAATACCATATTATTTAATTATAAATACTTATATATATATTTAATTCTTTTTATTTTTTGACGAAAAATAAGAATCACATCGCTTTGATGAGACAAAAATCCACACGTCCACAAACAACGTTATCACTTTTTTAGTGAGTGAAATGGAAGGAATATAATGATATCTTATATGTATAGATATATAATTATGTCATTATTATCACAAATATTTAATTTATATAGTATATTTTTACTAAAATTTTCCTTAATACATTCCATGTAAAGAGTGAACTAATCACATCGCTTTGAGGAGGTCGCAATCCACATGTCCACAAATGATGCTATCATTTTTTCAAAAATGGAAGGAATAATGTTATGTGTTATATATAAATTAAATAAGCATAATAAAAATATAAATATCATATATATCATATAAAAATATTAATTCCATAATTATTATCAACCTTGAGAGGTTTTAATGGAAGAATAAATGACAATGGTTCGTAAGGCGGTAGTCTGCCATACACACGAATGATGATTACATATCCCATTTTATAGAAGTGTGTAAAGGTTTATTTCAATAAATTTACATAAAAAATTTCATTATATTCAGTATTATTATTTTATTATATAATCATTTTATAATAATAATTTAAGGGGCGGAGAAAAAATAAATAAAACAAAAGTGCTCGTTGTATAATGTTACCTCTTCTTCGGGTAAATCCTTTTGGTTTGCACCAAAACAAACACACATGGTTTACTTTAATCCCAAAGTGAGTATTATATGATGATATGAGGTATTTTTGAGTTTAATTTTGCAGGTTTTTGATGATCCAAAAGGTCTTTATAGGTGTGAATAAGTGAGGGGGTGAGTGCTTTTTTATAGTGGAAGAGTAGTTGCATTCTTGTAAATATAAAAGGGTAAACACTATTGGGTGGTATCCATTACATAATGTGCCTCCAATAATAAAAAATATATTTATAAGTCTGAATATGGTCTAAATATGTCCATAAAATTGGTTATGGAAGAGTTTCTTGGTCATTTGGCCCTGTAAGATTAATGTTTAACCACTAAGTGAACTCGTTTTTACCTCAATCACTATAATTAATTTTTTTTTTATTTAATATTTTTGGTCAAAAACTAAGTTGGGATTAATATAAATTATAAATTATTATGAATTTAAATATTGAATACATTTTTTCAAATTTCAATCACAAAAGTGGTAGAAATTAATTTAAATTTAATTCCACTGATGGGATGTGAAAACGGATTTTTCCATAGAAAATTTCAAAAGTTTGAAATGTTTTTATATCTATTTTTCAATGTAAAATTGACTAAAATTACCTAAATTGGATTAAATGATATAAAATTTATCTTATTATACTTTAAAACCAATTAAAAAAAAACTTATCACTATAAAATATTTATATGAAAAGGCAATTTCCAATTAATATTTAGTATCATTCACTATTCATAAAAATATGAAAGTTCACAGAAAAATACCAAAAATTAACTGAAATTATTTTTTTATATTATTATTTAAACAAATGATGTTTATTTTTTCAAATAATAATTATAAGTGTCAAAATTTATATTTAAAACAAGTATTCCATTGAAATGCGGTAAAAATGTCATTTAAAAATATAATCTTTTTTTGTTCTAAATTGAATTTATTCTTATATTAAGACTATAAAACTTATTGGATGAATTTAAAAACTTTTATTAAATATATAACATATAAATTTCTTTAATTTATTTCACTAATAGTGAGTAATTTAGTTTATTAAGATAAAATTCCATTTTGGTCATAAATATAGTTTTTAATAAAAACACATCCTTTATATTAAATTGGTTTTTATTTAAATTTATAATTAATTTTTCACCAAAGGATTAATTATATAAACATGTGTAACCCATATATTAATAATCTAGTTAATTATATTCATTACTGTTATTTCAACTTCTAGGTGATAATTATTTTGTTAAATAAATAATATTAATAGTATCTTGTTTTTTGGTAAGACTCGGCCTTACGTGTAACACAAGTCATCAAATAAAATTTATGATGCATGTAATGCAAGAGAAACTAGGTGTTTCATGTAATAGAATATAAAAGTGTATTTCATATAACACAATCTATTATACAATTTAAATTATTTTTAAAGAATATTTTTCCTAAAATATTTGGATGTTACACATAGGTAGTATGATGTAAGTACAATATAGAAAGGATGACCTATAACATCAATGTCAGGATAGGTTAGTCCTCATACACCTAACCTATATATAAATGTTCTCTTTGGTATACCCTTAAGCCAACCATTATTAACCCATTACACTCCCCCTACTTGGATCAAACTGAAGGCACCTAATCAAAAGTCTAATATGCTTATTCACTGAATTTATACCCCTTTAAGGATAATATATCACAAAGAAGACGTTTATGTTCAATTCCAAGTCCATATAGATTATGGTATAAATCTTAATGTTCATGGGTCTATCATATACCAAGAAACTTCTGATTTTCTCAGTGGTATTTAAGGGAAACAATTCATTTTTAATTTAAGGTAAATAACACACATGTGTAAAGAACACATATAACATGATACATAACATAATTCATAAACCTTGGGAGATATTTAGGGACCAATTTCCTCAAACTTAAGTAATTTAATTTAAGAATGTCCCATAAACCAATGTTAGTAATTCTCAATCCAAATCCATCCACCACCATCCAATCACACTAGGCCCTAACATCATCAATTCCACTTAATCAATTAATGACCAATTATGATAAATTTACACATTTAACCAATATTAATTACATAATCAATACCAGGGGAATAGTCAAATTATAACCCATTAATGGATCTACCACATTTTAAACCTTGAGCAATAGGGTGTGCACTACCCCTATATCCACTCAAATATCTATCATACAAAAAACCCAATTTTTATTTTAACACATCCATAATTTTCACTAAAAGTAAATAAAATATATAAATAACACAAAGTGTTGACATACCTCTCTGAATATATAAAAAACATGGTGTTTTTGTCCTCCTATGATAGCATCTAGCCAAGAGAAATGAAACCACATAATACCAATCTCAATTCCACCATGCTCTGGTGGATTCGACATCAAACCCTAACACGAATCACAATAAATTAGTAGTAAACTAAGGAAAAAGAAGAAAACCATACCTTAATAATGGGTAAATTTACCTTCAATTATCATAGATCAAGAATTATGAAAGGGAAAAGAGGAAGGGGGGGGATTTAAACTCCCCCTTTTTAGACATCCCAAAAATTAATAATTTTGAAAGGAGTTTCCAAGTTGAAATACCTAAAATAACATCCTTACAATATTTAAAAGAAACTAGAGAACAAACATATTGTAGCATGACCTATATAGATCATGGCCCAATTACTCTTCCAAACACCCCCTATGGTGTCGCCCCTTGGGTCACAATATGGGACACCATCCCCGAACATGACCAAAAACTTAAACTCAGTACCCAGAGTTACATTATGAAGTTAACTTTCCCTTGAGGATATAACCAACCACCTAGAGTAACCTAATGATACTAACACCTGAGGACCCTCCATGGTGCAATCTATCTGTTATCGTGTGAGCCTTCCCCCTTGAGCAACACTTATAGTACAACCCAGGCATTGCAGTATGCATTCCATCACACTCAATTTTGAAAAGTATGAATTTAACTTTATTTATTATAGTTACCCTTACATGTCATTGAGTGACCCTTATATTACACAAAGTTCCCCTTATGTATCAAATACTTTACCATTTTCCTAACCTTTATGTATCAGATTAACCCTTATATATAACATGGTGGCCTTTATACAACACAAAGTAACCCTTATAATTTATAATGTGTCACTTACACATCATATAGTAGCCCTTATTTATTACATGGTGATCCATAGGCATAACAAGGTGACCCTTACATATAATAGGGTAGCCTTTAATCATCATAGGTTGACCCTTATATATTATATAATTACCTTTATTTATCACATGGTGACCCTTACATATCACAGGTTGACCTTTATGAATAACAAGGTGACACTTGTACATTACAGGGAATGTTTTAGTTACCCATATGTACTTATGACTTTACCAATTTTCCCAACCTAGTATGATCAGCACCAAATATTTCTAGACTTCCACCCATGAAAAAAATGTCATATAAACCAGAAATTTTAATCATATATAGCCCATAAATATACTTTAATGCATCAAAAATCAAGAAAGACACTTTGTTGTGAAATAACAGATGACATGAGAGAAAACCCCTCTCCAGGATGCAATTCTTCGGTTGTGGAATTATACATCCCAGGATCCAGAGATTCAATTTCGTGTAGATGGTACATGGAGTGGTTTCCTTCCATCATGGAATGACCATTTTCCCACCTTTAAAATTTTAATCACGCAAAAAATATGTCATGCTGAAACATCCACAGGTTATGGTTTGACCCACCTTCTGTAGTAGAGATTCATAGTAGGGCCACCCATACCCAACTTTAACACTCTCTTGAGAATCCAGGACACCTCCCCTGTAACTACCCAAGATTTTGGATCCTTTAAAATACATTATATGTTCTATAACTCATGTCACACACTACCCACAACATAAAAATACCACAAAAATTAATAATATATCATTAATAAATCTTGAATAAACACTAATATGTAATCCATTAATATTTATTAACTTTAGAATTTAAATAATTATTACTATTTAATATTTAAAAAAATTACAATAAGAGTCATTTTCATTATATTATATATTTTATTTTAAAAATACAAATTTCCAATATTTATAATTTAAATTTGATAAAATAAAATTACTTTTTTAATTTCTCACAACAAAATTAGCTTAATATTAATTTGTGAGATTTTTTAGAAATAATTAATTTTCTCGTGAATAATGAAAAACTAATTTTATTAATGTTATTATTTTTATGAAAATTATGTTATTATATGAATAAATTGAATGATTTTGAATGCTTTCACTATAAAATTACATATTATTTGGCATGATAAATAATTTTTAAATATTATGTTAAATTTATTGACCTAATGTCAAAATTTTGAAAGATTATATAATAATTTAAAGAAAACATATTTTTATGTTTTTTTAATTAATTAAAATGTGATGTAATGAAGTTTTTGTATTATTTTATTATTAAATAAATAATATTTTAAAGATAATAATTATATAAATTCCATTTTAATTAATGGAATTGATAACTCTATCCTAATCATAAATCAATTTTCTTAAAAATAATCTTTTAAAAAAATAGGTTTTTGCGCATTACAAGCACTTGTGTAAAAATTTACTTTCCCAAAAAATTAAGATTTAATTAGATAAAATGAATCTTATATTTTATAAAATAATATTAATATTATTTAACATGTACAAAATATTTTTAGGATTAAAATTTATATTATTATGGTAAATGTTAATTAACACGATAACAGTTAAACAATTATTTTAAAATTATTGTTTTATTAATGTTAATGTATTTATATAAAATAAATTAAAAGTATATCTATTAATTAATGAATATAAAATGAAATAAAACACATAAATAAATATATTAACACTCATAAAATTTGTAATCAGAACTAAATAAGATTAAGAATCCATGATGGTCAAAATAAATTTTTCTACTAAAATGGGTTTTTATACATTATCTATTTTAATATGAAAGTTAATTTTATAATATTTATAAATTTAATTTAATTAAATATAAGTTAAATTTATTTATATTACACATAAATTTTGTTGAAAATTTTATATTATATATTTAGTAATAATTTATTTACTATGTTAAAAAAATAGTTACTAAGGTATAACTAAAATTTAAAATGTTATAAAACTTTAGAGAAATGCCTTAAATAACTCAATATTTTCTCAAAATGAATGTATTAGATAATTATAAACCAAAAAACCTTTCCCTATTAACTATTTATAACCTTTGGAACCTTTTACATTTGAATAGTGACAGAATATAATTTAAATTTAAAGGGTGTTTTCAAAACTAACCTTTTCTTCCCTTAATGAAGAATATCAATTAAACCCTTCAAAATCTACACATACTCATGGAATTAATAATTGAAAATATTTTATTCTTTTTTACCTATAAACCTACCCCAAAAACAAAATCACATGGTCACCCATAGTTATCTTAATCCATTTTATTTCAATGTTACTTTAAATGAAAATCAAGTCTCAAACATAAGTGTTATCTCCTTCTCAAGTTTTTCTTCTTAAACATGATATTTAAAATTTCGTATCAAAATAATAATAGAATTAATTCAGTATAATTATCATAATAATAATTGTTTATATTAATTTCATAAACCATATTTCTTAATTTCCATCCACTTGGAAAATAAAAGAACATCGTTAGTGCATTGCGTGAACTATTGCCACTATGGAGCAACACCGTTTGTTTTTCCTTACCTCATTTCATGGATAATAAAAATATTGTTAATAATGAATATATATGATATATCTCAAATAAATATTATTATTAAATACCGATTCAATAAATATATTCACCCCTATCACGCATTGAGAAACATGAATGCTAATTGTGCAATGGTGTGGATTATTGCCTCCACGATGAAAATTTTTTCCTTTCTCATATAGACTTTCATAAATTATATAAAAATATAAAAAAATGGTTCACCATTGTAATAATATAAATATAATATAATTATTATTCTATTTTAATTATATAATTTCAGAAGAAAAACCACCTTAACCATACTTTCCAATTGACATAAAGTGTGTTCAAGTTTTGGTCACTTTAACTACCTACATGAAAAATGCTTTAAAATATGATTATGGAATACTATGGGAACATGAAAACATGTTTTATGATAATATATTAATTTATATATTATTATTATATAGATACCTAAATATTATACTAATTATTTAACTTATTATTAAAGAAACATTTTCATTCTCTTAAATTGCTGAAATAAGACATTATCAAACCGGTTTTCACATTACATAACCAAAACACACATGGAATGAAATAAGAAAATTTTAAATAAATATAATTTATGTATTATGGAATATTAAATTATTTATCCACAATTAACTTGTTATAAAATTATTTTTGACGATATCAACATTATTAAACATGTGCAAAATTGTTAACTTTATTTACACCTGATGGTCATAATATACTAAAGATTATTAATGTACTCAAGATAAAGAATTATAAAAAAGATTATTAAAGTATATTATTCATTATTAATTTTATTAAATATTATATTAATTTCACTTTATTTTTTATAGGAGTTCATAGTGTCATGAACTAAGTACGGAAACAAGGTAAGGGTTTCCATCTCAATTTCCTTTCATTGATACATGTTTATGTTATACTCCACGTTCACATTTTTATGGTGTACTTGATACCCCATTATAATTTTTATATCATGATTATGTTATATTTCATTATATTCAATGTTCAATTTCATTTTATCTTTATTATGGGGTTTGGGTTGAAATGTTTCAAAAGATTCAAGGGTTTGTTATATCAGGTTCACTTTCATTGAGACATGATTTCATGTTTTTCACATATTTCTCTTTTATACAATTTAGATACTTCTATATTAATTTAATGTATGATAAATATTATTCCTTAAATTATATTTTATATTAAATTTTAGGGTATTCATATCTTATCTATTTTATTCTTATGATTCCATTACCATAAGTGTTTTTTAGTCTCAAATTTGAATCCCTATAGGCATGTTTTTACTATACACAAAGATTCGTTTTCATTGGTGTGAAAAATTCTCTATTTATAATTTCTATAATGATCCTATTATATTTCATGATATTAAATGTTCTATTTTAATTTATACCTCTCATAGGGTTTTGATTCAAAATATAAATATATTGTAAGGAGTTATTGTTACTCAATTCTCCTCCTTAGGTCATAATCACTCAATTTTCAATTGTCTTTCATGATTTATCCATTATAACTGAAAATAATTTCATCATTTATTCCTCCCTATTTTCTGGGTAAATCAGGTTTAACAATAAATTATTCTTTCTTGATTATTTTAATCTTTCGTTGAAATTGATTTTTGTTAATAACAATTCCCATTACTTTTAATTGATTTTTTCTTCCATTTATATATTTTTACTTCCCACCAATGTTCTCCTTTCCCTAGTGGAAAATCATGTCGTGTTTTATCTCCAATGATCCTTTTATTTCCCCTGTGTAAGTTTAAATAAAAGGTTTTTTTATCATTTTAATGATGTGGTTTTTCACAAGGTTATTTCAAAATTTTCAAAAGGTTAATCTATCCCTTCAAATGAAAGATTTTATCACCCACTACACATTTTATCTTGATAAAATATATGTATTTTTTCTAGTTTACATTATTAAATATTATTTTTGAAGTAAAATTTTTCAAAGTATTTTCACTTCCCTCTTTTTTAAAACATTATTTTCTTTTCAATTTTTTATTCCTAAAGACACTTTTCAAAAGAAAAATTTTTCAAAATATTTTCACTTCCTCTTTTCAAAGACATTATCTTTTTTCATGTTTTCATTATTAAAGATTATTTTAAAAAATAAAAATTTAAAAATTATTGCCACTTATCCTTTTTAAAACCTTGTGTCTTTTCTAGTATATTTTATTTTTAACTCTTTATAATATGGTTGTCATAATGTCTTCTATCTCCTATCTCAAAAATTTGGTTATGAAAGTAATCAACACTTCTTATTTTAAAAAAATGTATAAAAATGTTTTGTGAAACAAAAATGTTTTTTCAGTTCATTTTTTCCTCCAAAGTCTATCTCCTATGAAGTGATTTTTTGATGACCCTCCATATGTTATTATTTTATTAATAACTTCGGTAAATGATACTTTTATATGCTATGATTTATTATGTTCATGTCATTTTAATGTTTAAGAAATCCATTCCTTTTCCATAAGATATTCAATATATTATGATGTTTGATTTTAAGTGGAACAGATGTATATGGATGAAAATGGGTTGGGTCCTATATCTTCATATGATAAATTAGTTTAAGATTATATATCATTAGATATTCATTCACAGACATAATGATTTTTCTCACATAGGTGTGAACATTATTGGTTTTCTCGCATTTTCAGGCATGGTTATTATGAGTTTGTTCACATTATTATGGGTATAATGGGTTTTCTCACAAAGTTATTCATATTATTATGGTTATCCCAAAATTTTATGTTTCTTACCAAGTTATAACACATTTATAGGTTATTTTTTAAGTTATTACGTGTTTCAAGATGCATTTCATATCTACATAATTTTATATTTTTATGATTGTGAATTTTAAAGTATTATACACGTTTACTTCATGTTCATAAGTAATTTTTTTAATTATTTACTCTCATTTAATGACCCTTTTATGATATTATATATATAAATGGTTTTATGAGTTTCATATATGGTCTTATGATTAGGTATTAATATATTTATGTCTCCATCATGCTCTCAGTGGTTTTTATGACCTATTAGTCTATGATATGTTTCTCTTTTATTAATAATTTGATATTACCCCTTTATTATGTTTCCAATACCCAAGTTATGATTATTTTTATAACATGTGAGATATCCAGGAAATTTTCTAAAGGAGCATGACTATGGTGAAATTTTCTCAAGTGTAATAAAATAATATGTTTCAGTTGTTAATCTCCAAGAAAATAAAACTTTCATTATTTGGGTTATGTAACTTCTTCTAATATTCATTATTTAGATCATATAATTATTATAATATTTATGTGATTTTTATCTTGGGCCAATTTATTTTGGTATAAAATAAGGTTTTAGTTATTTTGAAGATTAAATTAGTAATTTTGGAGAATATTTTCGTCATTTTTTTATAAGAGTTTTGTAATTTTTGGTATTTGTTTAGATTACCTAAGTGAAAACTCTAGATATGATTCTAAGTATATGATGATATCTTATAATATTTTTAAATTATTAAATATATGTCTTTTTAATAAATACATATCTTTAATGATAATACAAGTGGACTTGGTTTTTTTAAAGGTATATCTTGAGGTAATAACCCCTAAAAGAGTTTATATAGTATATCTTGACCATAATTCTGGTGAGTAGTGAGTTTTCCCTTACTATACACCCAGTTTGACACTTTTGGGGACATTCTTTGTTTGATCAAATCCTCTTTATGAGAAATTATAAAGGATTGATTTTAAAGTTAAATTAAGGGATTATGTTTAGGAGTATATACAACCCAAATTAAAGTAACCTATGTAAAATTATGGTTGATATAGTTTTAAATAAAGGAACTATGAGATAACTTGTAAATTTAAAATAAAAAAATGTTTGATGATTTAATTCCATTTATGATTATGATAATACCCCATTATTAATATAGTTTTTTCACTCATGTAAACTCTTTTGGTTTTATTAATGGTTGGAACTTGATAGAACCATGGGTGCAAGGAACAATGTTAAGATTGCCTTATTGAAAAACCCATCACAATGGGATCTAGAATAAGAAACATTGTGATTATTACAAACTATCAATCTAAAAATATGATTAACAATGTGTATATAGTTAAGGTCTCAAACTCAACAAAAAAGAGAAATATGGAATCTCATAAAAGATCAAGCGATGAAGATAATGAAGTTAAAAAATATTAATTTCCTATATTTCATGAATATTTGAATAATTACCAAGGGAAATTTATTAAAGGGACTAGAATATGATTTTATTTTATTAAAGGAGGCCATCAAGCATCAAACTATCAAGGGAAAATGGAGAGTTTTGGTAAAATGAGGAAAGATGATAAAAATCGTCTAAGGGAACCACTAAAAATGTAATATATTATGTGGGGATAAATCAATAATTATCCAATTCAGTTCCCTAATCCAAGGGTAGTTGAGGATGGTAGAAATCAATAACCTTCTAGACTTTGGAAGTGAGGAAGAACCTATGAAACGACTATCGATAAAGAGGAAAATGGTAATTATCTAATGTAGTCTAGTACTATCATCACTATTGTATCTCGGGTGTTTTTTAAGAGAATAAAGTCACCAAAATTAGAGATTTATAATTTAATGAAAAAATTTACTGGTGTGATTATTATATTCATGGAAATAAACTCTGTGAAAATCATAATATCCTCCTCTAAAAAATTGACTTAACTTTCAAAATAGAATGGTAATCTTCACTTTGAATCCACCTGAAATTCTATAATAGGGAAAGATGCATTATAAATCAATTGTTTCATCTATTAGTATGATAAAAACTATGAATTATCTAATAATAAAACTGAATCCATCGCATATTCCTTAATATCTATATAAAAGATAAATTTCCCTAAAATGGTTAGGGAAAATAAGTGTTTTCTACTCTTCCCTGTAATATTGAGGATAATATATCAATATTGAAAATATATTTAGGCGTGTAAATATTTTATCCTTCTTTATCTATTACTTCAAGTAAATTATAATTTAATTATGAGGATGCAATTTTTTTAAGGGGTAGAATGTGACGACCTATGATTTTAGTTTCTTTAAAATAAATTCTATGTTCTATAACTTGTCTCACACACTACATCCAATGTCAAAAAACCACAAAATATTAATAATAAATTAATAATAAATTCATAACAAACATGAATATGTAAATACATTAATATTTATTACCTTTATAAGTTAAATAATTTAGATGAGTTAATATTGAAAAAAATTATTTACAATACGAGCTGTTTTATTTATATTATATATTTAATTTTAAAAATATGGATTCAAAAATTTTATAATTTAAATTTGGTAAATTAAAATTCATTTTTTAATTCCTCACAGTAAAATTATCTTAAGATGAATTTTTTATGTTTTTCAAAAATAATTAATTTTCTGGTGAATAGTGAAAATACTAATTTTATTAATGCCTTCGTTTTTATGAAATTATTTTATTATAAGAATACATTTAAATAATAAGAAAAAATTTCCAATAAAATTATATATTATAAATTATTATAAGTTATTAAAAAATATGATGTAAAGTGTATAGACATATTCTCAACAATTTGAAAGTTTATATAGCGATTTAATGAAAACTCTTTTTCAACTGTTTTTTTAATTAATTATAACAAGATGGAATAAATTTTTTGATTTATTATATTATTAAATAAGTACTATTTTAATTATAATAATTATATAAAACTAATTTTAATTAATGGAATTTACAAATCTATCATAATCAAAAATCATTTTTCTTAAAAATAATCTTTTTCCGAAAAATGAGTTTTTACACGTTATATGCGCTTGTGTTAAAATAAATATTACCTACAAGTAAATATTTAACTATATAAAATTTATATTATATTTTAGAAATTAATTTTAATATTATTTAATATTTTCAATTTAATTTTTAGGTGTAAAATTTATATTATTAGGGGTAATTCTAATTAACAAAATATTGGTGACACAATTTTTTAAAAATTATTTTTTTATTAATATGAAGTAATTTATATAAAATAAATATAATGTAAATTATTTAAATAATTTATCTATAATTATTTATAAATACATAATAGAATATCTTAACACTCATTTAATTGGTAATCAATACAAAATATAATTAAGAATTTGTAACGGTCAAATTTTCATTTTTCTACTAAAATAGTTTTTGTACACCTTATATATTTTAATTTAAAATTTAGTTTTATAATATTTAGAAATATAATTAGATTAAATATATGTTAAATTTATTTCCAGAACACCTAAATTTGGTTATAAAGGATATAATATATTTTCAGTAAGAATTTAATTTCTAAAGTAAAAAAGTAGTTACTAAGGTAAAAACTAAAATTAAAAAGGTTACAAATCATTAGATAAAGGCCTTGAACCAATAAATATTCTCTTAAAATGGATGTTTATGAGGATAATAGACCCAAAATACTTTGATAATTCACTTTTTTAAACTTTTTTAACCATTGATCCTTGAATTGATACAGGATATGATTGAAATGTAAAGGGTGTTTCTAAAACTACCATTCTCTTCCCTTATAAAAGGATACCACTTCTACCATTAAAAAGATAAACTTAACCTTCAAATTACTCATATAAAATATAACATTTTTCTATACCTTTTACCCTATCCTATAAAAATAACTCCCTTGTCACTCATAGTAAGATTAAGCCTTTCAATTTTAAGGAAACTTCTATGGAAAAATCAAATCTCCAATATAAGTTTTATCTCTTTTTTAAGTTTTTCTTCTTAATATTAATCATATAAAAATATTATCACCATAAGAATATTATTAATTTATTATTATTATAGTACTGATATTTATTTATAATAACGGTATAAACCATATTTATTAATTTCCATCCACTTAGAAAAACAAAACAACAACGTTAGTGAGTTGCGCGAACTACCACCTCCATGAAGTGACATCATATGTTTTTAATTAACACATTTAATGGAAACATTAATGGTGGTAATGATGAATATATATTTTATATAACATATAATTATGATCATTAAATAAAAATTTAATAACCATATTCACCCACTCTCATGTGTAGAGAAATGGGAACATGAATCCTACATACATGCAGATTACCACCTCCACAGTGAATCATTTTTTATTTTTCATCTATAATTTAATAAATTATATAGACATATTCAAATATGGTTCACAATATTAAGAAAATTAAAATATTTTAATTATTATTTTATAATGATATTATTTCAAAATAAACATCTTCTTAACCATACTCACCTATTGATTTAAATTGTTTGGGTCTGTTTAACCACCTGCGTGAAAAATGATTTAAAATGAAAATATTTAAGACTATGGGGACAAACAAAATAATATTATTATAAAATATTAAGAAAAATATTATTTTTATATGGTTTGGTAAATATAATATATATGAATTTAATTTATTATTAAAGTAACATTTTTATTCATATAAATTATTGAAATAAGATGTTATCACACGAATTTTCACATAATGTAACCAAAAAACGTGGAATGATATAAGAAAATTTTAAGTCAATATAAGTTATATATTACATAATATTAAATTATATATCAATTATTAAATTCATATAAAATTATTGGTTATGATATCAACATTATTAAACATGCACAAACTGGTTAAAGTTATCAGCAAATGATGGTAATAATATGTTGTAACTCATTAATATACTCATGATAAATAATTATAATAAGGATTATAAAAGGTTAATATTTATGAATAATGATATGAAATAGTGTATTAAGTTAGATATATTTTTTTGGGATGTTAGAGTGTCATCAACTATGCAAGGAAATAAGATAAATGTTTCTATCTCAATTTCATTTCATTAAGACATGTTTATGTTATATACCATGTTCACATATTTATGGTGTACTTGATATCCCATTGTAATTTTTATACCATGATTATCATATATTTAATTATATTCAATGTTCAATTTCATTTTATCTTTAACATGGGGTTTTGGTTCATATGTTTCAAAAGTTTTAAGGGTTTTTTGTCTCACAGTCACTTTAATTAAGACATGATTTCATGTTTTGAACCTTTTCCTCTTTAATGTGTTTTAGATACTTACCTATTAATTTAATATATGAAAAAATTATTCCTTAAATTATATTTGATCTTCCATTTCATGGTATCCCTATATTGTAAAATTAATTCTTATGCTACCATTATCATAAGTGTTTATTGGTCTCCAATATAAAACCTTAGAGGCATGTTTAAGTTATACACCATGTTTCCTTTTTAATGGTGTGAATACTTTCATATTTCAATTTTTTATCATGGACTTCTTATATATCATGATATTAAATTTTATATTTTATGTTATACCTCTCATAGAGTTTTGATTTCAAATTTTCAAAGGTTATGAGTTATTGTGACTCAATTATCATTGTTGTGTCATAATCACACATATTTTTCTATTGAATTTCATGAATTATATATTCTAACCCATGATGATATTATTACGAATTCCTTACTATATTATATGGAAATAATGTTTCCTACTAATTTATTATTCCTTGATAATTTTAATATTTGGTTAAAACTAATTTTTGTTAAGAATAATTCCCATTACTTTTAATGGAATTTTTCTTCCATGACCATATTTTTACTTCACATTAATTTTCTCATTTACCTAGTAAAAACTCAAGTTGTTTTTATCTCTATTGATCCTTTTATTCCCCTCGTTTTATTTAAAAAAAAATCATTATCCTTTAAATGATGTTGGTATTCAACATGGTATTTCAAAATGTTCAAAAGTTTTTTCAATCCTTTCAAAATAAATGGTTTTATAATCCACTCTATATTTTTTTGATAAAATCTATGTCATTTTCCAATTTCCATTATTAAATATTATTTTTAAAGTAAAAATTTTCAAAGTATTTTCACTTCCCCTTTAAAAAAAATTGTGTTTTTTTCATGTTTCCATTATTAAATATTATTTTCAAAAGTAAATGTTTTCAAAGTAATTTCGCATCCCCTTTTAAATAACATTATAACCTTTTCACGTATCCATTATTGAAGTCTCTTTTCAAAAGTAAAAGTTTTAAAAGTATTTTCACCTATCCTTTTTGAAAACATGTGTATTTTCAAGGATATTTTATTTGGAACTATTTATATTAATTTTCTCAAAAATATTTCTATCTCCCTTATCAAAAATGAATTTTTAAAAGTAATTAAAGCTTCATATTTTATAAAAATGTTTTAAAATGTATTGTGAAAACTTTTGTATTTCACTTAAAATTTTTCTACAAGTTTTATCTCCCATGAAATGATTTTTTATCACTCTGAGTATGTTATTATTACATAAATCCTATTGGGAAATTATATTTTGATATCCTATGATTTATTAATTTCATTTTGTAAATATATTTAAAAAACTATTAATTTTTTCCTGGGTTATTTAATATATTATGATGCTTGAATTTAAGTGGAACACATATGTATGGATGAAGATGGATGGGGTACTATATCACCCTACAATGAATTTGTTTAGTTTTACATCTCATGAGATAGTCTGTAATGGACATAATGATTTTGTTCACATAGCCATGTACATGATGGGTTTGCTCAAATTTGCAGCCACAGGTTGTTCACATGTGCATGGAAATATTGGGGTTTCTCACATAGGATTTAATATTCTTATTTTTTAACACTTTAAATATTTTTATTATGTTATTAAACAGTTAAAATTTGTTTTTCAAGTTATTCCATGTTTCAAGATGCATTTTATTTCCAAAGAATGTGATGTTTTCTTGATTATGCCAATTTAACTATTCCTCACTTTTATGTCATGTTTACATGTTATATGTTTTCTATTTTATGATTATTTTATGATAATTTTATGATCATATATTTATCTAACATTTTTTATGATTTTAATATATAGTCTTATTATTATGTATTGTGATATTTTAATCACCCTTGTGTCCTCCTCCATGTTCATGCTTTATTACTCTATGATATCTTTTTCCTTGCTAGGAATTTGGTTCACCCTTTTCTTATGTTTCCAATCCCCATGTTCTAAATAAGATTATAACATGTGATATATATAAAAAATGGATTATAGGAGAATGATTGTGGTGAGAATGTTAAAAAGTGTAATAAAATAAAATATTTATGTAGCTAATCTTCAAGATACTTAACCTTTCGGTCTCTGGGTTATACGACTTATTGTGAGATGTATTATTTAAATCATGGGATTATTTTACTATTTATGGGATTTTGATCTTTGTTTGATATATATTTAGCCTCCTATAACATCTATAAACACCTCTTAGAGATGTATTAATTATCATAATTCTAATCCAGAACCAAAATTCTCAATCATTTCATACTATGGGAAAATAATACATATTATAGATGATTTTCCCCAAACCATATGACTTGAGTTATTAAAAATTAATTATCATAATTCTTTTAATCCCTAATAATTATCCTCATTCATCTTATATAAACCATCTCATTTACTAAACACTAATGTACGGTATAAATTCTATGTTTCCCACTGGTTATGGTCATGCCATAACTACACCCAAACATAACCCACTATTAAAAACCTCAGGAGAAACATTTCTTGACCCCTACTATTGTCATTCATTAATCAAATGACATTTTTTACTCTCTATAAATCATCTCACTCAATTGAAGGTGATCACCCTAATCAGTACCCCACTACACCGGCCACTCTTAAATACCAATGAGCTCACACATTATGACACTGATTATTTCCATAAACACCACAATGGTTCTCTAATACATATTGAATTCATGAATTCTCAAACAATCATGGTCATACACCATTATTTGATGCCACTAGTCTATAGTAGTCCATCACTAGCTAGATGTCACACTCGGGCATCACCTGACCATCATTATTAGAACCCATATTCTCACTCCTGATATAATATCCATAACATGAATCCCCACTTTAGCACATTAAATATTATACTAATCCAAGAGTACTGATGTTCCATAGATCTGATCACCCTACCTATCTATTTCCTAAAATTCACCCCTAGTCATACCATCTTACCATAATCCTTGATTTAGAATTTATCAGCTACCAAACATACTGAGTCAAAATGATTATCATTAGATGACACCCACATCTGAGTATTATCTGTTTACCACACATAATCCTTCCACTTTCATCCAATAATATTCACAAAACCACAACCACATTTGTTTTGTGTCCATTAATACACCACTTTTGAAATTTACTGAAAACTACTCAAAATGAGCACCATGTTCCTAGATAGTCTATGGTGTGATACTCACGATAGAATTTCTCATGTCAATAATTAATGAGCATGAACATGAAAGTAATAAATTACTAGACTAACAATGACACTCACAATCCCCTCTTATATTTCTAAAATATAACCACATGCCAAGCCCCACTCTAGGTACCAATGATATTATGGTTCTCAGTGAAACCATTCTCCAACTATATTATCAATCCATCTTCATGCACTTGATCCTAATGGATCTAACTCAAGGTATAAAAAATTTATCATTAACACATGAATCACAAATTCCATCATGCTACAGTCCATATCTAGTCCTAATAAAAAATCAAAAACATGTCAGTTCCCAACTCAACAAGGCTAATAAACTCTATTAACTCCTTATCCATTTCACCATGACACTCGACCCCTTGGAATTTCACAAGACCTGACGGTTATTTCACCACATAACACTTCTCATATAAGGTCACAAAACATCTCTCATATGATCTTCTCACCTCGACATAACTAGAATATTTATGACCACTAGGTTATTCCATTATCACTCTATAGTGACCTCATCTCACACATCATTCATACCCTGAAGCACCTACATTTATAGTTAAAATCACAATTGATCATACCCTAGAGTATCCCATTCTCTATATAACACACTTCATATCATTGAGGGTCAACGCCCTTTTTTTAATCCTTGGATTTCAATAATGTATCTCATTCCTTTCTACTAATATCTCACATATAATCACCATACACAGGTGTTCATCCACTGATCGCATTGATAAACCATGACAAAACTACACAAATTTTAATAACTAAGTAGTCTTGGACCCCATCAAAACACACTATAAACATTCAAGATCGCATACCCCATATAGGTATCAAGAGAATAAAAATGTGCATCCCAAAATAGTTAATCCACACACTTGGTTAGAGTCCTATAAAAGCATCTTCCATTTCCATCTATTAGCGTTAATTTTCCCCAAAGGTCACATAACCTACAAAACTCACTCTCTCTAATCCAAATATTTCCCAAAATCAATCTATTGACGTGTCGTGTATGTAATTCAGTACCAATCACACCTAACCAAAAAACCAATTATTCCAACCATACTTGTTAGACTAATCCCACACACAAATCATCCTCTAATCTATCACTTCTAATACTATAACCAAGGAATCCACCACATTCTTATACCACATACTTGGTTTCACATTTCATGAATCAAGCTCAAACTCAAAGAATCCACCCATGCTTCTCATCTCTGAAAGTACTCACATGCCTGGGCTAACCACTCTCCCTAGTTGACCTCATACATCATAACTCATCTCTAACAATAATAATAAAGTATCATGTTAAAAATTTATATCACCAACTCACAGATATCCTAAGTTGCATCTCAACATCCCTAGGCCCTCCCACCAAACCCATAGGTCACATCTCACATATCTCACAACACATGAAGCAACACTCATGCTCATATATGAGATAGCACTGCAAAACTCTGAATTTGACACCCCCCCAACTCCAGTGTTATAATATATATATCAGTAATCTCAAACTCAATTTAACTACCCACTCTTAGGGTACTGATTTCCTCTAGGAATCATCATACCATACTACTCCCTCAAAAACTGAGGTCACATCCAAGTGAAGATAATCACATAGTCCTATGATAATTATTTTTAGGAAAATCATAACCATATGGTTTAGTTAAAAATAATTCCACTAATAAGTTATTTGGGAAAACACTAAATAAGTAATTATTGACACTTTAAATAACAGAAACTTATTTAATTTTCAGAATCAGATTCACAATCACACTCAATTACACATATATCATGTGAACCTATATTCTTAATATAATACTCTCACTCATGCCTCTTTTATCCTTGGGCCAAGTGAAAAACTAAAAAATAATAAATTCAAAATATCATTCTTTGAAAGAATCAAATACACAATAACACCAAAAACCAAAAATAATATATACCAACTCCCTAGAAACATCAAATTTATCTCATGTAGGTGTTGTCTAAAAAAACATGGTGTCTACCCCAATATATGACCAGTCTTATATATTTTACACCATATCTATAATAGTAATACAAATAAAAAACTCTGCTATAACATTAAAATTTCCTAACTCATCTCTCTCTATAGTAACTGAATCGAAGGACCATGTGAACTCAGGCATTCCTCCTCATATGCTAGAGGATCCTATGTAGCAGTGAGTATCTATAGTCATTCCATGGGGAGACTATGCCTTTATATCATATTAAAAAATCAAAAAAATATTAAACCAGACACCACAAAATCCAATAGCTTTAAGTGAAACATTATAACCATAGTGGACCAAAGATTAAAACAGAAAATATGCTATAACAAAATGAACTATCAAAATTTTCACATTATTCAAGTGGACCCCAACAAGATCTCTCATAGGATAATCATATAAAACTCAGAGAAAAATAAAATAACTGAAACCAAAACCTAGTTAAGAATTCAAATCCAATCCCATATCCTACCTTTGTACAATATATATAAACCAACCATATAATACTTATCATTTTTTATACTTGTTCTTGGATTATGTAGTCTACTTGGGTACCAATGTGACATATTTTTTCAAGTAAGGTGTGAGTATAACTTAGTAGGCCACTACCAATAGTGTCCCTAACATAAACAGTATATAAAATTTATGAACAATGTGATCTTCTCAGAAATAATAAATAAAAAGTTGCATACAAAATACCTATCAACACCAAGGATGTTATCCTAGTCACTCAAGCATGACCATGCCTACTTCATCAAGTATTACATGTCTCTAAACATGACAAATCAACACTAAAGGATAATAGTGTCCCTCCTTGAAACCATCTCAAATAAATAAATAAAAATATATATATATATTTTTATATCTAAAAATCCATAAGGGAACTGTGCCGCTACCCCAAAACAATTTCATATATCATAATAATTGAGGGGATACGTGACCACCCTAAATATCACATAATATCATAATCATCAGAGTGATTTAATCCCCTCCCATGTATCACCATATATCATGGTCATCAGTGGGATTGGTTCCCCTCTTAGACAACACCATCTATCATAATCATAAGGGGTATTGGCACCCCTCTCATATTTCACCATATATCATAATCATTATCGGGATAGGATATCTGCTCATATATAACCATATATAATAATAATTGTTGTGATAAGTTTCCCTTTAGTATATCACCATATATCATAATCATCAAAGGGATATGTTCCCCATTGAGATATCACCATGTATCATACTCATTGGGGGGATTGGTACTCACCCAAGATATCACCGTATATTATAATATATGGGTTGGAATCTCACATGAACTTGATATACATTACCTATGTTCGAATCTCATGTACAAAAACTATTCTCATCACAACATTCATAGTAGGTTAAAACCATGTTAGCCCCTTTGTTCTAATTTTATTTAAATTCAATAAAAAATTGAGGCATCCACCATGGTCCCCTCAATTACATAAAGTTTTATCCACTCCATGGGGGTTCCTTAATTTCCATCTATAGGGATAAAGTTCATTAGTCATAGGAAAGAGATTCCCTCAATATATCTGTGATCACATCATGGCCTAATCCAACACATAAGTAGTACAATGTAATCACAGTATAGAAGGGAATTCATATAGACCCTATTACTTCCAACTAAGTCTAGTTTGGCCCTCACACACTAAACTTACACATGAATCATCTACATGGTATACTCCTAAGTTAATCATTTACAACCCACAACACTCCTTACTTAGAGGGAACTAAAAGAACCTATTTTATGGCCCACTATAACCATTCATTGAATTTATACACCTCTAGGGTCTATATATCACATAGAAAATATTTATGGTTAATCCCACGACCATCAAAAACAAAGGAATCAAGTTTAGTATTTATGGGTTCATTGTAGCCTAAAACAATTTCATTCTTCTCAATTGTATTTAAAGGAAACAATTCATTTTCAACTCAAGGTCTATACCACACAAATGGTAAGAATGTATATAACATGATACATAACATAATTCATAATCCTTAGAGAGATGTTTAGAGACCACCTACCTCAAATAAAATTAATTTATTTTAAGTTAAGGTTAGTCGCTAACAATAACCAAACTCAATCCATCTCCATCGACCATTGTCAAACCACACAAGGCCCTGGATCCATTATTAACACTTAGTAACTTAAATTAATATTAATTACATATTCCATAACTTGGTCACTATCAAAGGAAAAAAACAATGGGTAACCTCCTATTTCTTAAACCTTGAGAAACAATGTGTGCACAACCCTTGGTATCTACCCAAACCATTACCATACAAAAACCCAAATTCTCATTTTAACACATCCAAAAATTTCACCCAAAATGATAGAAGTCAAAAAAAACTCAGATCAATAACACACACAACTAAATCTTCACAAAACATATTATGTTAATCTTCCTGATATCCCCTATATCTAATATAAATGAAATCCTCATCACAATGTACATGAATACACTAAGATTTTATGGACCCAATGTCAAAATATAATATAAATCTCAGTAAATCAATATCAAACTTATAGTATCAGGAATCAAGGAAGTAGAAAATAATACCTTAATTGATATAAAAATCCACCTTTAATCATCATCAATCAAACAAGTTCATAGAGATAAGTGGAATGGGGGGGTTATTGACCTCACCCTATTTAAACATCCCAAAAATGAATAATTATAAAGGGATATTCCAATTTGAAATCCAAAAATGACTGTCCCACCTCTGGTGAAAAGAAACTGTACCACATTCCCATTGAAAAGTGACCAATAAGGATTAAAAAACAATGAATCTACAAATCACCCCTCAAGAAATTACATGTTGGGTTATGTCATGGTACAAAATCTTTTTCTGTTACTAAAAACACAAATTCACTACCTTGGGTCACATTACGGTGTAAACCTTCCCTTCACCATGTAACCATCCGCTTAGAGTAGCTCGATACTACTACCTATTGATAACCCACCACCAAACAACCTAACCACCATGTTTTGATCCTTCCTCCTCAGGTGATTCTTATGGTGAAACCTAGGTGTCCCATCATGTAGTATTCCACAATCAATTTGGAGAATTCAATATTTAACATTACTTTTTTTAAGAGGTATGTCTTCTCCAAATAGTCCAAGATAACTATATTAAAACAAATTAAGATTATATAAGTCTAAAATAATGAATTTTATTACAATATTTCTCTAAAATAAGATTATGGTCATGTGGAAGATCATCTAACCATATGATCTCCTTGTTGATTCCTTTTTTAGTAAGACCATCCGCCATGGAGTTATCTTCTTGGTGTGCATGAGTGATGATGTAATTGCAATTCAAGATGAATGTGAGACATTCTATCCATCTATAGTGTGCTTCCAAGATAGATGTATCACACCATTCCATATAGCTTGCACTATAGTGGTGGAGTGACTTTCAAACCAGAGGTTTCCATGCCTTTAAGGAGAACATAGTGGACATCATGAATAATGCAGATAATTTCATCCTCTAGAGAATAAGCGATATCGTAGGTTCAAAAAAACAAACCAAGGAATTTTCCTGTGGGATCTCTATAAATAGATCCACATCCTGTAGGGCTCGGGTTACCTTTTCAGGCTCCATCAACATTGATTTCAGTCCATCCTTAAAGGGGTACCTTCCATAATACTTCAAAGAGACTCGTTTGCCATTTTTATTTTCTAGGCACTCTGATTTTCTAGAGTATCATGAAATCATGCACTATGTTGTAGTAGTGACCTAGCTGAATAATGTTTTCCTCCATGAATATTGAAATAAGATGAGAAAGAGTCGCCAAGAGGTGGAAGTGGGGATTTCCGTGCAATATAGCATTTAATCCAGGCCATAAAATGTGAATGAGTTCTTCTACAACAGCCAAGAATGGGATATTTAGTTGAGGTGTGGCATGTATAGTTTCATAATAGTGAAGATGTGCTACAATATTATAACTTTCAGGTATATGAATTTCAAAAATATCCTTCAGTGAATACCATAGAGTAGAGGCAATGGCACATGACAAGAATAATTGCATGATGTCCCCCCTATGTTGACATTATAACCTGCATCTAGAATATAATACAATGCCATGATATTGTAAGTATTCATCAGTTAGTAATTTATTGTGAGAAATACTCTAATTTAGGGTCATCTTGGAGGGCCTGATCTAAGACTTATCATAATATTTGAGCTAATAAAAATCATTTTCATGTTTAAAATTGGAAAGATAAAAAAATTTGGAATCAAGAATTCCATTTCAAGTAAGTTCCAAGATTAAAGTATCTTTTTTAGGGTCAAAAATAATGTTTTTAGAGAGTTTTATGTTGTTCCTATAAATATCCATGTTCAAAAGATCCAATAATTACTGAATAGAAAAAAATGTATCCATAGGAATATATTGAGGATCAATTGTATATATAGGAAGGGAGACCATCCAATTGTCTAGCCAAAAAATCAGATAGTACTCCCTATAAGCAATCCATCTTGAGTGTGAAATAATTTTAGAATAAGATGATTTTATGGCTAGAGATATAGAAGAACATATATAATAATTGATTCCCATTTTTTATTTTTCAATTAATCTATCTCTGAGAAATTTGACAACCATTGAGTCACTACTAAGAAGGCTCCAGGTGAACCTATCATGAAGATCCTCATTGAATAATTAAATGTTTTTTATCCCCAAGCCTCCCTCATCTAGGAGTTTGCAAAATTTACATCAAGAAATAATAACTAATTATATTTCAACAGTACTTCTACTCCACAAAAAAAGTATTGATTTATCCATTGAGATTAGTGAGCATAGAAATATGCCATTTATATATTATGATGGAATGGAAAATTTTGGAAACAATAGTGTGATTAACCATAAAAATTATTCCATTCATAGAAAGAGAATTCACATTCCATGAAGAAAGATTCTTCTTGATTTGATCCATAATTTTGAGAAAATGGTTGGACTTAGGTCATCCCTAGAAAATAGTAACTCAATGATATTGAATACCCATATATCCTTTTTAAATTTCCATGTCTAATAATATTTGAGATCTTTTAGTAGTTGGGATTATTTTTCCAAAATAAATGTAGGATTTGTTTCAATTGATATTATACCCTGAAACATCTTCATAGTGAGTGAGGGAACTATTTATGTTTTTCATATTTCTTTTACATCCTTGAAAAAAAATATCATGTAATCAGTATAAAAGAGATGAGTATAAGCATCCAAGTACCTTGAAGCATTAATAGGTCTAATTTTGTTTTGATTCATCATATGAGTGAGAATCCTACTCAAATAATCTTTAGAAATGGAGAAGATAATGGTTGAGAGAGGGTTTCATTTACTATAACCCTTTGAGAAGGTAAAATAACCTAACCATTAGTAAGAAAATTAATATGAGAAGACTCAAAAATAGGTTTAACACAATTCAAAAAAAATGTCATTGAAGATGATACTGTCAAACACTTTAAAAATAAAGCCCCAATCCATGGTTTCGAAAGAATTTATAATATACATCTTAAGTGCAATACATCCACCTCTACTAGAATATTTGAGGAGGTTAACACATTATGAGGCCATACTAATAAAATACTGGATGGTCACAAAACCAAACCGGTTCCAAAATAAAATTTTATTTGAAATTATGGTGAGTCTGTTGGAAAGGAGTTTGGTAATAATTTTATAGATGGTGTTGAACATAGAAATGGGTCTAAAGAGATGTATCTCAGATGAATTTTCATCCTAGGGAATAAGGGTGGGGAATTGTGCATTAGGTCCATGAGGTAAGACACCTATAGATAATAAGTATTTAACCAACCTAAAGACATTTAGGTGAAGGACATCCCATTAAGTTTGAAAGAAGGTATTAGTGAATCTATTAGGTCTCGAAGCACCTTTAGGTTTAAGGATGAAAACTACTTCTCATATCTCAAAGTCAAGCGGAATTCTAGTGATCCTGATATTATCCTCATCATTGACTATGAATGGGATGATTCCATCCTCAATGACCTTACTGATATTAGGACCATTAAAAATATGTTCAAAGTAAGAGACAACATTATTAGTAAGGGACTCCTCATTTTCAAGAATTCTATCAACATCTTTTTGGTGTATGAGAGTTCTACAAGATTTTACAATTCTTTGGAGGGAATTTTAGAATTTTGTGTTTCTATCCCCATACATTAACCATTTAACTTATAAATTCTCCTTTTGAAGTTTGTTTTTAATGGACAGAAGTGAAGTCGGCTTGGAAGTGAGGTCAATTTATTGATGTATATTCACTTAAAAATCAAATAAGGTGGTATCACTGTAAAATCTACGGAAAATAAAGAATACGGAATTTTAATATTTATTAATATTTATGAAATAAATATTAATTTTACTTTAAAGGGGTTGCTGTGTTTGATAGCGTACCCGATATGCAACAACGGGTTTCTTTGGAATCTTACGTTGCACATTAATAATATAATATTATTATTTTAAATGGTAGTTAAATCCTAGCTGTTTTATTAGTGTTAATGAAAGAAACTAACTATAATATTATTATACAAGTTTTTTAGTTGTATTTAATTTTATCCCATAAAACTTAGAGGCTTAAAATTTGAATGAATCTAATTTTAAGCAAAATTTACATCAAATGGTCGATTTACCGCCTTTTAATGGCGAACCCTTTTTAAATATAGTTTTGTTCACTTTAATACATTCTATATGACAAAATAAAATCCTTCATTAGAATTGGGACATCAAAATTTAATTTGTGCAATTTTTTGGAATTTTTCCGATAAAGTTCATTTTTTAATGAATAGTGAAAAATATTGTATTTTAATTCAAAAGAGCCTTTTAATCTAATTTATTTATATGGTTAGATTATTTTTTTAATTGGTTTTAAAGTGAAATTAAAATATATTTTTACCATTTAATCCAATGTTGGTCATTGGAATTAATTTCAATTTGAAATTGGACATAAACAAGTATCAATCTTTTGATAGTTATTATTTCTTAAAAACACGCTATTTGTTTTAACAGCGGGAATTAATTTTTAAATTAATTAATTCCACTTCTATGTTTTGAATTTGGAAAAATTGACATCAATTTTTAATTTATAATATCAAATAATGCTTGGGCTAAATTTTTGGTATTTTTCTGAAAAACTTCAATTTTTGATGAATTGTGAAACCACTTAGTGGTAGTTAAAAAAAGAAATTTTTCATTTAAATAAAATTTTGCAACTTTTTTTAATTGAATTTTAAAAATCTGAAATAAATTTTTGTTATCAAGAAGTAAAATGTGGTTCATTAAGATGAAAATATTTTTTTGTGAATAATAACTTTTGACTTTTATTTACCACGGTTAAAGGTAAATAGGGTAATTCAAGGTTAAAAGAATATTATAATAATTCAAAATTACCTTAACACTTGTCCAAACCATATTTTTTGAGTCATTTACAACCATTATAATCTCTGGGTTGATTTTGGGACCCCTTTAAGCCACTTGGGTGTGATAATGACAATTTAGAATAATTAACTTAAAGAAAAGACAAAAATGACAAAAGAAAATATCTTTTAGTAAATTAATTTTTAGAAGGGGTTATATAAATTATCTGTTTGAATATAAATATTCAATTTGAATCTCAAAATAATTCATACATAATTATATTTTTTTTATAATTTTTAGACATCAAATAAGTTAAATTATTTATGACACAATAATGATGCAGTATTTACCTCATTAATAAATAATTTAAATAAATAAGATTATAATGATTAAAATATTACCCCAAACATGTCCAATTCTGATTGTATGATTATATTTCGACCATTACTCATCTTAGAATCGACTATAATTATTTTTGGACTATTAGAAACCGAGTATCATTATATAATAAAATAATGTTTTCACACTTTCCTAAAGAGCCCCTCCTCCCCCTTATAAAAGGAGACCACTTATAACCAATTCCACACACCTATCAATCCATTTGGATCGTCCAAAATCTGACCAATTAAGCTCTCAACATCCCTCTACTCCTCTTATAAGCCTTACCTTAGGCATAAGTCACTTCAAGAAGTCATTTGGTTCAAGCCAAAGAGAGTTACCCAAATTAAAGGTAACGGTTTCTCTTAAATTGTTTTCTTTTATTTTACTTCTCCAACCCCTAAAATCTTTTTATTTTCTTTCTTTTGTAACAACACCAGTATCCTAAATATACTAGGATGTTTTTATAAGAATTATTCTAACTACACTTACACACACCTCCATCTAATGGATGAAGAACATAATGTTTCTGTGGATGGAAAACTAACGCCTCACGAAACGATGATTGTTCAATTACATATTACCACCTTTAATGGTAGCCATTATGATGGAAATATATTTATATATGATATATATTATGTTTATTATTTCCTTATGCTTCTGTAATTCCCATTTATATTATTCCATTACGGTTTCCATAGTGGGTAAATACAATAATCTCATTTGAGGAAGTGCGGACTACCACCCCCTCAAAGTGATTTGATTCGTTAATGCCTTATATGGGATGTATAAAGGATGGATTTAATGATATTATATATGATATTATACTGGAATTATAATATAATTATGTATCATTGTGTTTTATTTCCATTAAAATAAGAAATAGAAATGAAAGTAGCATTCATGCATAAGTACGGCTTACCGTCTCCATGAACGGTACATTTCATTTCTTACCTCTAAATGTTATGTACTATTATAAATACATGTATATTCTGGATATATTTGATATATATGATATCAAAATCATGAATATCATTCTGGATATAATTAACCTTTGACCACATGAACCACATGTAATTATAAGAAGTCCATTTTTGACTCAACTACCAAATATCGAAAAATTGAACATTATTAACTTAAATGATTACATAATGTTTATAACATGGTAATAAGTTATATAAATGGAATAATAAACCTGAAAAAGTTTTTTAAGCAAGTATAAATTAACTTTAGTTTATTATTCTGGAGATTAAAGAACTATCGAGTCAAGTCGGACACGGGGTAAGGGATCCGACCCCTCTCTTTCTTTTCAAGTACTCTATTTTATGTTGTTTCTTTTATGCTCCATGTTATTATGTTGGAGGATGTTCTTTTATATTCACCATACTATAATTTGTATTTTCACATGATGAGATACCCCCTCTTACTCTCATTAATTCATTTTATGAATTTTTAAGTGGCACCTTTAGGCTGCCGAATTTTCGTAAGGGATTTCTTATCTCACTTTCAATTCCATGATATTTCCATTGTTCGCCACTTATTTATTACATGTGTTGTATGTAATGCCCATGAACGTATTCCCTGTGTAATAAAATTTAATTTATGGGTAATTACATCTTTATTTTATGATCCTTCTTTCATGTGGTGTATGTTTCGAAAGTTACCAAACCGATAAGGGAACCTTTCACCCTCCTCTTTTTAAAAGACTTCTTTTTGTTATGTATTTTAATTTACATCTTCTTATGTTGTGATATGTTCTTATATATCCTTATTGATGTAAATTTAATGTCCATGTGATGATATACCCTTTTTATCTCATAAACTCGTTTTCTGAATTTTAAAGTGACGCTGTTAGGGTGTCGAATTTTTGTAAAGGGACTTCTTAACCCAATTTCAATTCTTTGGGTTAAACTTCTACTTGTTGATTATGTCATGCTATAAATATGTGCGAATGACCTCTGATTTTTTTACACTTAATATCCACTTATAATGGGTGTATGTATATTTGTCACACATAAATTATGTCATTGATTTATCCTTAATCTAAGGATACCATCTTTATAAGGAATTGCGTCTCAATTTAATTTCCATTGAGTCTTAATTATTTTTATGCACCAATTCACTCTTATATGGTGTATATACTGTCCTTTGACATATTATATCATGAATCCTTTTATTCTCAAGATATTATAAAGTTATGAGTAAATTTTATTCCTCAATTATTTGTATTCAAGTGTCTCTCATTTTGTTAAAAACTCTTTAACTAAAATATCATTTTCAATGTTTTAAAGATTTATTCTTCTAAATATTTATCATCAATTTCCATGTTTTCAAAATGGTTTTGGGATTTATTTATATGGACATTAATGTTTTAAAATGTTAATTTCTTTAAAATCTTCAAAGTGTTATGGGACACTTTGATTCGAAAATCTATTTATTAAATGTTTTAAATGGTTATGAAAATAGTTTGATAAAGCATTGTTTATTTCAATATCTTGATATGATATATTGTGATTGGAATGTGGAAATTTTATCTATCTTTTATGCTTGTTTTATGTGTTATGTTATGGTTATTGGGAGTTGTTTATGTATACTGCTGGTTCCGTGATAAACCTAGGGCGGGTGAGCCCGAGATAGCTCTCCAATGAATTGGGTAATGTGACAGAGGTAAACATGAATGTTTCTCCTAAGAGATTTAGGGAATATACTGTGATGGTTATTCCAAGTGTAACTCCCTATGTACCTGTGATAGCTACAATGTAAGTTTGATATGGATGCCATAAGTAACCTTTAAGATTTATTATTTGTGTGTGTTATTCATAAATCTTATGATTTCATATGGTATGTTAGGATTGAAAAGTATGGTTTCATGGATTTGTATTTATTGTTGGGATAATGTTTTCTCTCCTTATTTTATAACCCTTACTGAGTTTTTTATGCTCATCCCAAGTTTTTGAAATGTTTTTCACAGGACATAAAGATGAATAGGGTCAAGGAATGGATCAAGGAAAAACCGTGTTGTCTAAAACACGGAACTAGACGTGTTTCTTTTCAACAGTTTTTATTGTATGATAAAATGGATACTGAGTAGTATTGTCTACATGAAATATTTATGTTTTTATGTATTATTTATGGCCTAATTCCCTAAAACTCTAAACCTGAAAAGATCCTCAATGTGAATTATTAGTTTAATTCAAGATTATTTAATGTTATAAGGCTAGGTCCTTACAGTTGGTATCTGGGGTCAGTTTAGATAAATTTAGAGGTTAGGGAATTCTTTAAACATAGGTGACATTACCATAATTATTAGGATTTCAGAAAGAGTAATAGTTTTTTAGATAAAGTGAATGAGTTTAAGATAACATGAATAAGTATATCTTAGTGTTTACCCTCCTTATAAGATATTATATGAACATTTTATTGATATACTCACACTGACCTTTTTGGTTTTAGTAAATGGATGGATCTAGCAGGCACCAAAGTAACAGTGGATGTGAAGAAAACTATGATGGTTTTCTGAATGAGCAACTGAATGATATGGGAGCTGCAATGAGAACACTTGTGGTTATTATCAACCAACTATCTGGAGTCAGGATTGACCACCTGAACCTTAGTGATCTTTATAAGGCATCATATATGAGAGAAACAATTCCCTACCGAAGTTCAGGTAATAATCATAAAGGTAAGTATGTTCAAAAACCTATGTGTCAAAGATGTGGAAAGAAATACCTAGGAAAATGTTTCAAAGGGACAGAAAGATGCTATAGATTTGGAAATGAAGGTCAGAAAGCAAGAACCTGCCATGGGAAAAGGAAGCATCTCCATGACTCCAGGAAAGGTAAATATGTCCTTTCCGAGGGATCAATTGAATGTTTTAAATGTGGTGATCATAGTCATTATGAAAACACATGTCCTATGAAGAATTTTTGGGAATTGGATCACCAAGATCATACAAATATTTGTTTACCAATACCTAATGCCATTCCAATTAAGGATGAAGAAATTGACAATGACCAATGAAAGGTATGGATTATTTCTTAACATATGTTTTCCTATTATTGAAATCTTAGGATATGATTCATGATTTTGTATGTAGGAAAGAAGTATTTCAGAATAAGTTGGTAAATAATGGTTAATGGATCATGAAGAATGTTTAATGAGTAAGAGGTCAACATATAAGGGATTCAAGAGTTATGGTAGATTTCAGGATGGTGAAATGCTTAAAAGTATTAAGGCTCTTTTGATGATGGGATTACATTAGAATAATTTTTATAGTATGTGTAACCCTTTTGTTTGATATATGAAAATTTTATTCAAGGAATAATTATCTTTTCTTTTGTGGATACAGTTATAAAGAACCATTTCGGTTTATATGATCCCTGAATTTTAGAAAATTATAGGTTAATGCATTTTTGGGATGCAAAATGAAAGTTATTAGAAAACATTCATGGTTAAAATATGTTATGGTTATTTTTGATGAATTTATATATTTTTGGGAATGTTATAAAATTATTTAGTTTTTTAAAAAGGGACAACACGCAAACCGTGTGACAACCCGTCGCGTCGGACGAAGCTGCAGGAATCGAACCCACAACCAAAGTGCGACTGCTATATATCGCCTACCACTGGACTACGTGAAGTCCCTGGTTAGTATGACAAATTATTTTTAGTTAAATGATCTTATGAATCAGGAATAAGTTTATTTTGGGTTATCTATGGAAATGATTAACCTATCATGGAGGATATGTGATTAGGTTAATTACTTTTCAGTATGAGACTTTTAGAGTAACTGATGTTATTTGGAGATAAATGTTATGATTTACCTTGGAAGACTATGTGATTAAATCCTTCAGAGACTTGGGTTTCAATCTTAGTTTGGATTACTTTGGAGAATTTTATGAATAGTAGTTTATTTAATGGTGTTTCTTGAACCTTGGGTTCTTTTTGTTGAATTTTGGAGATGAAGAGTAATATTTTTTTTATAAAGGATTATCCTTTTGGGGATTATCTGATCTTGTACTAGAAATTTTGGTTTTGGTTAATGTCTAAAGGCAAGGAAAATTTATAGTTAATATTTTGTGGATTATGTAATTCTATTGACATTTATTATAGCGCTTTTAATGTGAACAAGTCATCTTGAATTTTCATCGATTGGAGAAAAGATGAGTTTGTAGTATAATTTTATTAAAGGATGAAACTATACATGACAAGTAAGTATATTTCCTTACAATCTTATTCGAGTTATTAATAAAATTATTCAACTCGATGAAAAGGATCTTGAAGAAAAAAATGGTATAATCTCTCTTTTATCATCAGACTTTTACCCAACCACAAATTCATGGTATTATGGCGGTTAACTTTCTGTGATCAATTTCTCTATTACTCTCCATTAATCTATGAGAGTTAGTTTTTCTTCCATATCCATGTTTTTCTACATGGAATCATAGTATGGGTTTTCTCAAGTGACCTTTATATATATCTTTCTTTATTTTAAAGTGATAGTTTTATTGACTCTTTTTTTCGATGTGGTACTTTCAATGATGTTTCCGAGCCAAATATTAAAATTGCGAGGACGCAATTCCCAAAAGAGGGGAAGGATGTAACATCCCAGGAAAATAAAGAATACGAAATTTTCATATTTATTAATATTTTTGAATTAAATATTAATTTTACTTTAAAGGGGTTGCTATGTTCGATAGCGTACCCGATACGCAACAACGGGTTTCTTTGAAATCTTATGTTGCATTGTAATAATATAATATTATTATTTTAAATGGTAGTTAACTCCTAACCATTTTATTGGTGGGAATGAACGAAACTAACTACAATATGATTATACATGTTTGTTAGATGTGTTTACTTTTATCCAATAAAAGTTAGAGGCTTAAAATTTGAATGAATCTAATTTTAAGCATAATTTACATTAAATGGCTGATTTACTGCCTTTTAATGGCGAACCCTTTTTAAATATAGTTTTGGTCACCTTAATACATTCTATATTATGAAATAAAATCCTTCATTAGAATGGTGACATCAAAATTTACTTTGTGTAATTTTTTGGAATTTTTCTGATAAAGTTCATTTTTTTAATGAATAGTGAAAAATATTGTATTTTAATTCAAAAGTGCCTTTTAATATAATTTATTAATATGGTTAGATTATCTTTTTAATTGGTTTTAAAGTGAAATTAAAATATATTTTTACCATTTAATCTAATTTTGGTCATTGGAATTAATTTCACTTTGAAATTGGACATAAACAAGTATCAATCTTTTGATGGTTATTGTTTCTTAAAAACACACTATTTGTTTTAACAGCGGGAATTAATTTTTAAATTAATTATTTCCGCTTATATGTTTTGAATTTGGAAAAATAAACATCAATTCTGAATTCGGAATATCAAATAATTCTTAGGCTGAATTTTTGGTATTTTTCTGAAAAAACATCATTTTTTGATGAATAGTGAAACCACTTAGTGGTAGTTAAAAAACTGAGTTTTTCATTTAAATGAAATTTTACCACATATGTGAATTGAATTTAAAAAATCCAACATAAATGGTTGTTATAAAGAAGTAAAATTTTGTTCATTAAGATGAAAATAATTTTTGGGGAATAGTAACTTTTGACTTTTATTTACCGCGGTTAAAGGTAAATAGGGTAATTCAAGGTTAAAAGAATAATATAATAATTCAAATTTACCTTAACACTTGTAAAAAACTAATTGGTTGAGTCATTTACGACCATTAGCATCTTTGGGTCTATTTTGGGACCTCTTTAAGCCACTTGGGTGGGATAATGACAATTTAGAATAATTAACTTAAAGAAAAGACAAAAATGACAAAAGCAAATATCTTTTAGTAAATTAATTTTTAGAAGGGGTTATATAAATTATATGTTCCACTATAAATATTAATTGGAAATATATAAAGATTTCCTACATCATGATATATTTTTTAGAATTCTTAGACATCAAATAAATTAAATTATTTATAACACAATAATGATGCAGTATTTACCTCATTAATAAATGATTTAAATAAATAATATTATAATGATTAAAATATTACCCAAAACATGTTCAATTCTAATTTAATGATTATATTTCAACCATTACTCATCTTATCTTTGACTATAGTGATTTTTGGGCCATTATAAACCGAATATCATTATATAATAAAATAATGTTTTAACACTTTCCTAAAGAGCCCCTCCTCCCCCTTATAAAAGGAGACCACTTATAACCAATTCCACACACCTCTCAAGCCATTTGTCTCGTCCAAACTCTACCCAATTAATCTCTCAACATCCCTCTCCTCCTTTTAGAAGCCTTACCTTAGGCAGAAGGCACTTGAAGAAGTCTTTTGGTTCAAACCAAAGGGAGTTACCCAAATTAAAGGTAACAGTTTCTCTTAAATTGTTTTATTTTATTTTACTTATCCAACCCCTAAACTCTTTTTATTTTCTTTATTTTTTAACAACACCAGTATCCTCAATATACTAATATGTTGTTATAATAAGTATTCTAACTACACTTACACACACCTCCATCTAATGGATGAAGAACATAATGTTTCTGTGGATGGAAAATGGATGCCTCACGAAACGATGATTGTTCAATTACATCTTACCGCCTCTCATGGTGGCCATTATGATGGCACTGTATTTATATATGATATATATTATGTTTATTATTACCTTATTCTTATGTACTTTCCATTTATATTATGCCTTTATGGTTTCAATATTGGGTAAATACGATAATCTCATTTGAGGAAATGCGGACTACCGCCCCCTCAAAGTGATTTGATTCATTAATGCCTTATGTGGGATGTATAAAGGATGTAGCTAACGATATTATATATGATATTATACTGGAATTATAATATAACTATTTATCATTATGTTTTATTTCCATTAAAATAAGAAATAGAAATGAAAGTAGCGTTCATGCGTACGTACGGCTTACCATCTCCATGAACGATACATTTCATTTATTACCTCTAAATGTTATGTAATATTATAAATACATGTATATTCGGGATATATATGATATATATGATATCCAAATCATTAATATCATTCTGTATATAATTAACCTTTGACCACATGAACAACATGTAATTATAAGAAGTCCATTTTTGACTCAAGTACCAAATATCGACAAAACGAACATTATTAACGTAAATGATTAAATAATGTTTATAACATGGTAATAAGTGATATAAATGGAATAATAAACTTGAAAAATGTTCTTAAGAAAGTATAAATTAACTTTAGTTTATTATTCAGGAGATTAAAGAATGACAGAGTCAAGTCCGACACGGGGTAAGGGATCCGACCTCTCTCTTTCTTTTCAAGTACTCTCTTTTATGTCATTTCTTTTATGCTCCATGTTCTTATGTTGGAGGATGTTCTTTTATATTCACCATACTGTAGTTTTTATTTTCACATGATGAGATACCCCCTCTTACTCTCATCAATTCATTTTAATAATTTTTAAGTGGCGTCTTTAGGCTGCCGAATTTTCGTAAGGGATTTCTTATCTCACTTTCAATTCCGTGAGATTTCCATTGTTCACCACTTATTTATTGAATGTGGTGTATGTACTGCCCATGAATGTATTCATTGTTTAATACACTTTAATTTATGGGTAATTACATATTCACTTTATTATCCTTCTTTCATGTGGTGTGTGTTTTGAAAGTTACCAAATCGGTAAGGGAACCTTTCACCCTCCTCTTTTTAAAATACTTCTTTTTGGTAGGCCTTTTAATTTACATCTTCTTATGTTGTGATATGTTCTTCTATATCCTTATTGATGTAAATTTTATTTCCATGTTATTAGATACCCTTTTTATCTCATAAACGCATTTTCTGAATTTTAAAGTGACGTCGTTAGGCTGTGGAATTATTGTAAAGGAACTTCTTAACCCAATTTCATTTCTTTGGGTTAAACTTCTACTTGTTGATTATGTCATGCTATAAATATGTGTGAATGAACTATGATTATTTTACACTTAATATCCACTTATATTGGGTGTATTTATATTTTTCACACATAAATTATGTCATTGATTTGTCCTTAATCTAAGGATACCATTTTTATAAGGGATTGTGTCTCAATTTACATTCCATTGAGACTTCATTATTTTTATGCACCAATTCACTCTTATATGGTGTATATACTGTCCTTTGAAATATTATATCATGAATCCTTTTATTCTCATGATATTCTAAAGTTATTATTAAATGTTATTCCTCAATTATTTGTATTCAAGCGTCTCTCATTTTGTTGAAAACTCTTTAACTAAAATATCATTTTCAATGTTTTAAAGATTTATTCTTCTCAATATTTATCATCAATGTCCATGTTTTAAAAATGGTTTTGGGATTTATTTATATTCACATTAATCTTTCAAAATGTTGATTTCTTTAAAATCTTTAAAGTGGTATGAGACACTTTGATTCAAAAATCTATTTTTTAATTTTTTTAAATGGTTATGAAAATGGTTTGATAAAGAATTGTTTATTTCAATATCTTGATATGATATATTGTGATTGGAATGTGGAAATGTTATCTATCCTTTATGCTGGTTTTATGTGTTATGTTATGGTTATTGGGAATTATTTACGTATATGGGTGGTTCTGTGATAAACCTAGGGCGGGTGAGCTCGAGATAGCTCTCCAATGCATTGGGTAACGTGATGGAGGTAAACGTGAATGTTTCTCCTAAGAGATTTAGGGAATATACTATGATGGTTATTCCAAGTGTAACTCCCTATGTAGCTGTGATAGCTACAATGTAAGTTTGATATATATTCCATAAGTAACCTATATGATTTATGATTTGTGTGTGTTATTCATAAATCTTATGATTTCATAAGGTATGTTAGGATTGAAAAGTATGGTTTCATGGATTTTTATTTATTGTTGGGATAATGTTTTCTCTCCTTATTTTATATACCTTACTGAGATTTTTATGCTCATCCCAAGTTTTTGAAATGTTTTTCACAGGACCTAAAGATGAATAAGGTCAAGGAATGGATCAAGGAAAAGTTGTTTTGTCTAAAACATGGAACTAGACGTGTTTCTTTTCAACAGTTTTTATTTTATGATAAAATGGATAATGAGTAGTATTGTCTACATGAAATATTCATGTTTTTATGTATTAGTTATGGCCTAATTCTCTAAAACTCTAAACCAGAAAAGATCCTCAATGTGAATTATTCATTTAATTCAATATTATGTAATGTTTTAAGGTCGGGTCCTTATAATCACATTGAATCTTATTGAGATGGTCCTCCAAAGAAATAGTATCCCTTACACACATTACTATATAACACTTACATATTAGATTAACACTTATATTTCATAGGGTAAACCTTACCTATCATAGAGTGACCCTTACATATCATAGGGTGACCCTCATGCATAATAGAATTAACATTACATATCACTAGGTGACCCTTAGGCATCACGGGGTAACCCTTACATACAACATAGTGACCCTTTGGCATCATAAGGTGACACTTGTGTATCATTGGGTGACACTTACATATCAAAGGTTTACTGTCATGCATCACATGGTTAACCTTATGTAACAAACTGTGTCCCTTAAGCATCACATGGTTCCCCTTAAACATTACAGGGAAAGATCATGTTAACCTTAAATATTGAGGACTTAACAAATTTTTTCCAACCCATTTTTCTTATCACCAACATTTCTAGACTACATTTCAAGTAGAAAAAGTCAAAAACACCAATAATTTAATCTAAATCATCTCTTAATACAATTATTACACAACACATATTTGGGATCCTCACTAAATTCCCATTAAACCATTGAAAGTTATCCATGTGAACTTAATAGGTGAAAAAATAACAATAATTGGATTAGGTAATCAATGCACCAGAACCTAGAATGAAACCACACCTAATTAAACACATGGAAATGTACACCTTAGAAAAAACAAAAATAATATTTCAAAAGTAAATGATTGAAAAATTTAAATAAAAAATAACAACATAATTTTTTACATGTTACAATTTTGAGTCATAATCCAAGGGGGGAATGTTGTTGTATTTTATTAAAGAAATAAGAAGATGGTTATAATTCAAATTAGAATCCAAAATAATGGATTCATGAGAATAAATAAAGTAAAACAAATTGTGTTAATTGGTCACTACCACCTACCGATATTTAAGTTATTGAGCCCACATTACTCTAATATGTGTGGGAATACCTTTCCTTTGTCAGAGGATCCCATTAACGTAAATATATCTGTCAATACACTATTATTAATTCCAGAAACTATGGGAAAATAATCTTATATATACGGCCTAAATACCCATACATATCCCCTTCCCCACAAAACTGCAAGATAAATTTCTTATACACCCTTCAAAAAACATATTCATTCCCTTTACATATCCACACTTCATATCCAGATTTTAAAAGGTAGATTTGAATTCTCATCTTCTAGTTAAAACTATCTGATCATCTATACCAGAATAAAATCTTTTAATATTCTATCTTTTGGATGTTTATAATTATTTATTATTAATCCACCGTCTCTATTTAACATGGTAATTTTGAATTCTAAAACTTCTCCTTTGAAAGATATACTTCCTTATCTGGAAAATCGTTTTCACAATCGATCCTAATAATATCCCACTTGAGAATAATTTTAAAGCATCAACATTAAGTTACTTGTTAATATCTATAGTTCAAATTCTATTCCTCAAACATTCTTTGTACATTCATGGTTCCCACACAATGATTCTAGTCATCCTAGCTCGATTTATGTGAAGAATCAACTCAAAACATCTCAAACTACAATCTTTTTCATCATGTATTCCATATTTAGAGATACATATATATTATATAAATCTAGAAATTTTTCCTCCAACAAATTCAAAATGTAGGGATACTTCATATAAATGTCTTTTTCTTATAATGAAATATTTTATTTTTGGATAAGTGTATTTAAATTTGTGAATCAGATAACAATGTTCCAAATTCCTAGAGTCTTCTAAGACTTTCCATCATCCCCTTCAACTAGATCAACTCCTTCCCAACATCTATTAGGGAACCTAATTTATTTCTACTATTTATTATGAAACTATCAGTTTAATCTTTAACATACAACTCACAATCATCCCTCCAAAATTTAACACATTAACTATGGTTATCTTATGTGTATTTAAATTCCATATAAATTGTGAGTCCAAAAACCCTTGAAACATTTAATCAGTTACATAGAAAAGATACAAACATTTGGAACCCATAAAATACCATAGAATCCACTTTACAAGTTCCCAATTCTCTATTTAAATATTTTTCATGAACCACAAAACTACACCCACTTATTTTTCAATGTCTGGTGAAATACAAACAATGATATACACCAAGATTTTGAATCACAATTCATATGTAACCTTTTTTATTTACTATACCATAGCATTTATTAATAGTTTATTCTCCTTAATAAACATGAAACGTATTGATAGTGTAGTATCCAAAAAAATTCCTCAATCATACCAAAGTTTTCCATCACCTTCCAGATGTAGTCACACTAACTAAGATTCAAAGTACCAGAACATAATTCCCTTACAATTCACATCCCCAAGATCCTCTTAGCTAGATTTAGATCCTTTGTATTTAATCTTATGGAAAATTAGATCTTCTAGTCATTAATAATTTCCTTAATCATACCATAAATAATTATTTCATAAATATAAATAAGTAAAAAAATGAACCTCCCATCACCATACACCATCTAATAACAAAAATGATCTATATTTCTCTACACAAACTTTTACACAACCATAAAGGCATTAAGCTTTTTGTTCTCCTTCCTTAGTGTCTAATTTAAACATTAAAGTATACACTTCATCCTTCACACATGATTTTTTGTCTATTTATCCAAGAAACATTCTAGATACTCCATGTAAATTTATTCATCAAAGTTCATGAGATGAAAACGAGTCTTCACATCCAATTTCTCTAGATTAAATCCTTATATGAATACTATGTTGATACCTTTCTGAATATTAATTAATTTAAAAACTTGAGAAAATATCTCATAGAAAACTAAACCTTCTGTTTTTTGAATCCCTTTCACAACTAACCTCACCTTGTTCCTATTCCTACCATCCACTTCTTAATTCAACTAATAAACCCACTTATCATGCAGAACTTTCTTCCTATCAAGCTTTTTTGTATATCCCTATGTTACAGACACATGTAAAGAATCAAAATCATACATCATTGATAGATACTAATAATTGGATTCCTTTATATTCATAACCTATTTTTATATTTTGGGTTCTTCTTCATCTATAAGAATAAATTAGTGTAATCTACTTTCATAATTTTACACTCAATGCCTAAATTTGGTAGATCTTCATAACATCGTATACGGATAGGATCCTTCTAGAATTACTAATCACAAATTTTTAGCTTATAAATCTATTCTCTATGATTCCATAGTTCCTAAGGTATATGATACATATAGACATGTAAACATCATTAAAACTTGACCTGCTTATGGAACTTCCTCCAAGATACCTAGTGTTTTCATAATGAACACTCCCCTGAATACTCCAAAAAATATGTAACTTCTAGAAGACCATTTAGTTGAAAATCAATATATTATTATACCTATATATCATCAATAATATTTTTTTTTAAATCCTTCCATGATATCTCTTACTTGAATACATCATTTGGATTTTTGACAACATTAGGATAGTTGTTACCCAAAATTTGTAAACCAAACTCTTATTCACCATACACAAAAACCTAACATAAGTGATATTTTAACACTTACTTGTAAATCTTCTTAGAATCAAAATTTATATTTGAGATTGAATCAAATACGTTAATATGGGAGAAATAAACCCTTATTTTGGACTAAAAACGTTTTATAATTACAACCCCAATTAAGAATATAGACTTTTGTTCACTAAGTAAGTTTCATTTTTCATCACTTCCACCTAAAACACCATTGGGAATCTCACATGAATTTATATGAATCTCACTTTCTCAAATAATCAATGATTCATCCTATTCATGACTTTGTTATGTTCTGGAGTATCTGGTATAGTCTTCTTAAACAATATTCCCTTTTTCCTGTAGAATCTTTGAAACTCCCTACTTGTATTCTCCCCATCATTTCCAAACATCAATAATTTTAGATGGAATCTTTCATATTATTCCACTATGTATCTAAAATGGATGAAGTTTCTGAATACCTCATACTTGTTATGGAGAAAAAACACCCACACCTTTTTTCACATTTTCAATGAAGGTAACATAGTACAACATCCATCCAGGAGAATAAACTGAGCTAGCCCCCATATATTTATAGAAACCAACTATTACTTATAATTCTATAGTATCTTACCTTCTATTTAAAAGTATACCTTACACTATTTTTCAAAGAAAAAATCTTTTCATAGTCTTTACTCTATGATTATGATCTTTAGTAATCCTTTAAGGGATAAAAATTTTATTCCATTATCACTTTAGTGACCTAGACAGTCATGACATAACTATGTAGAAGTTATATATCTGATATGAATCATAACTTATGATACTCCTATGAGGTCAAACATTAAGTTCCTAACCCCTTTGGTTACAACCATGGAACCACATGTAACTTTCTACACACCATCCATGAATATTTTATAGAAACATGCACCATTTACCTTCCCAAAAAAAATAAGTTCTCTTTTTACCCTTAAATGTGCAGTACTCTTTACAACTCTAGAAAACTTTCATTCATTATCCAAAAAACATCACATTTTTCTACAATATCATGATATCACATATCGTCAAAGAGTGCCTTGTCATATCTTATGTAAGTATAGATTCTCATACTTCCTCACTTGGATATAGAGTGAAATTAATCTCTAGAGTTTATGATCCAATAAATAATTGAACTAGATAAATTCAACAGTATACTACTCATATCTTTAAATATGGTATTTTCATATCCACTTCTGAAAGTATATATTTTGGAGTTAAATATTTATTCATTATAATATTTCTTCATGTTTCCTTTCTCACCATAATGAAAACACAAGAGACCACCTTCTACATATCTAATATTACTTCAAATTCTCCTTCTTTACCCTTATGGTGACCTTTATATGTAATGAAATTCCACATTCCTTCCACAATGTTAGAATTTCTAAGAGAGACTTGTATATCATTTCAATGATGTTATTTATCAATGATTGGATCCCTAACATCCAATAACACAAGTTATATCTTTTTTATTGAGTTACTCACCACCAAAACCATAACATGCTAAAATTTAGGGAGTGATGAGAGTAACATGTGTTCCCACTCCATATATATAAAGTTTACTTGGACTGATTCTAAATTAACTCTAATCATATTGAATTCATTGATGTGATATACTACTGTATTTCCTTATAACATTAAAATGTTTAATAACATCTAAAATAAGAATACATTTTTCATCATTTTAGGCTTCTCATGTATATTGGTAATAATATTCATTGTTTTTGATGAATTTCTCAATACTAAAATTTTATAAGCTATGTTTCAGGATAATAACATCCTAACCACTGCAAGTTATTCTTCATCTATCCTTTTTGTCATTCTTCCATCTTCATATCTTATATCTTAGTATCCAACAATATAATATCATGATCCCTATATAACAGATAGTCCAATATCTATATCTTAAAGAATCCAAAATATTTATTATAAAAATTTTCCACCCTGATCTTACTCTCATTCAATATTATTTATATAGAGTTTAATTAAATCCCAATAAATTCCAAAACATGTAAGTGGGACAATAAATATTTTACCAAAATTATATTATAAGGAAAATGAAATAATTAAACTATTGAATTGAGATCTGAAACACCTTCTCTAGGGTATGGTCATCTAAAAACATTGCAACTAAAGCTCTAATACCATTTATTGATTTCACAGATAGATTTTGATTAAAACATTGTAAGTTATCCACCATAATATATTATACTAAAAACAATTATCAAAATGAGCATGCGTACTCAATGTGCCAGAATTTAAAAGATATCCATACATGTGTTTCCAAGCCGAGATATATACCTTTGAAAAAAAGCAGATAATATTTTTAAGACACAATGATTGAAATAATGAATGAAAAAAATAACATCATAAGTTTTTACTTGATTAAAATGTGAGTTCAAATTCATGGGGGGACAATGAAATAACTTTATTTAAGTAATTATAATATTATTATAATTAAAAGTAAAATTTAAAACCTTGCCTTCACCATAGTAAATATAGTAGAAACCATCCAGTGTAATCAGTCACCATCACTTTTTAGTCATTATGTGATTGTTCCCACATTACTCTAATCTATACAGGCATCCCTTTACCCAGTTAAAGGCTCCAACCAGCTCAACTCCATATTCCAATACACAATGATCTCTTTAAAAAACATCATGAAAATAATATTTCATTTTATACCTAAAGATACTTACTATTGGGATTCTTATAGGTCTATTAACACTTAATATAACATGAAAAAGTGATCAAAATCCCAATCTCAAGATCCCTAAGCATAGAAATAAAAAAATCATGTAAAACTAGAAATAAATAATATTATAAACCAATTTGTAACATTATAACAAATATTCATTGTATAATCCTCAAACACATTTGAATGTATTTTATGATGATTATATGAGTGGTAGTCATGGAACTCCCACCTCTAGAGGTATCCATGGGTTAGATGGAATCATTTGATGGTTTAGTGGGATTTTCACCCTCTATGGTGTACAAGTACCTCATGGTGCAAGGGAGGTAGAAGATATGAGGCTATCTATATTAGGGAGTATCGGTTGTGCTAAGAGTAATATCACACCCATAATTACACATGAAAGTATCCTTTTATAGAACCAAAGAATAATCCTCAACATTTTTTCATTTACTCATAAATTATAACACATGAGTAAATTTTTCTACCAAGTCATGTATCTCATGAATGAACACATCAAGATCCTCATTTATTGCATCCCATTAAATATTTATTCAAATGAAATATTTAGGTAGAAGAAATACAAACATTGACATGTTTAATTATCAACTACCAATGAGTTATATCCTTTCAAAATGAATCATAATATGTGATTCATGGAAAGTAATTACATGTGATTGAATTTGTATTGTCATATAATAATATTCCTTATGATACTTATCAATCATATAGTTTGATTGATCCATTTAGTAGCATAAAATCATATTTCATGTCTCCCTTTATAAAATACTCAATTGTACCCAACGATTGAGTGAGGTAGTGGAGTGGTAGTGGAATGAAATATCATTTCATGATCCAAGATTTACTCAATAATATCATATAATTAAGCATTCATGAAATTTAGTCTAGTATTTCCTTCTCATGATTCCCTAATCATAAAATATGAGTGATTTATTTTTATCATACGCAAAGGATACTTTAAGTAATATATCTTCTTTAATCTCCCATTTTTACTAAAGCCTAATAGAATTTGTGTCATTTAACCTTATATTGTATTGTACATAATAAAGTTTCAAATAATATTTTTAGATATTTTCTAAAAAAATTAAAATCTATCATCAAATTCACTGTGTATCACATCATATGCAATAACTTGTGAATTCTAATCTAAAAATATTTAAAATTAACTCTAAAACACTTTTAGAGAAACTCTATGAGTCAATATCAACCATCATTTAGTCAATCACAAAGTGTGACCCAATGAGATTTTATAGTTTTACTAACAAATATAAATAACCCGATCTCTATATATATGAAAATAGTGACCTCTAGAAAATAATTAATGCTACTAAAGCTATAAAGAGATCTAGTGTGACATTAATCAAACACATGTATCTCTATATTTGGGTCCACCAGTAACATCACATGCTATCATACATTCTCATAAGTCCCATTTTTCTAAGACATCAAGTGACCATGGGGAACGGTATATATAAAACCCATATATCCAACTCTTATGTTCTTAACTCTTTGAGTGTATATTAATCTGGTCAATGAATACATTAGATTTCATTCACCTTTATAAATGATCAAATCACATTCCCCTCATCCAAAAAGATAAGAACATCATATGTACTATTTTGGGTGCAACCAAACACTCCCGAGTTTATCTTAATCTAGGTCCTAGATGTTATACTAATCATACAAGAGGATAAAAACCATCTTGGATAAGATACAATAAAATACATGATCTGTAACATTCCCAACCACCCTCTAATTACCTAATTTTTATTGGACTGCATAAGAATGGTATCAAAGTATGAAGGTTATCAATTTAGATATCTCACCGATCTCAGCTAGTGGGCCCCCATATGACCCATGCACTTCAAGTATATTAGATACACATTGTATGACACTTCATGTGATATAATTAATGGGTCATCCAATGCAAAAAAAAATCTTTTTTCACGTCATGAGTACATTTTGTATCTCATAAAATAATCATACTTATTTTAACCTTAACATTTAGTTATAACCTATAATTCTACATGGTGATCATCGATTAGAAATAACTCAAAGTTATACTTTGAGAGTTCAATTATCATTACACTTCATGAAAAGTATATCAATATATACACTTCTGAAAAAAAACATGAATGAAAGATAAAATGGAAATTGTATTTTATATGATACATTTTATATTATTAGAAATTTTATAAAAATACTTAAAAAACCATACATAAGAACATATATACCATATCATATATGATAGACTACCAGATCAGCCTTACGTAAGCTAAATTTTCATGGGTTGTGATAACTCATTATATATAATAGTAATTATTTCTACATAATTAAGTGACCATCTAAAAAACCTAAAAATAAATTATTTAGTGATTAAAATCTATGAAGATATCATGTTTGAATAATGGTGATATTTAGGGATCATATTCCGAAATGTCAACTCCTTGAACATATTAAAAATCCTTAACTCTACGACATAAAATGTTATGATCTAAACTTTTGTTTTCTACTTAAACGCTTTCTAAATTTAATATCATTATCATTGGAACCCTTTAAATAAAATTTTCCCTTGAAATAATATAATTATTTACATTATAATTTACCAATCCATCATAAAATTCATTAGGATAAAGAAATATTGATTTTCCATTTTTCGATGGCATAATTCTCTTAAAAATTTTATATTTAATTTTCATGATAACTAAATGAAATGATTAACATGTTTACTTACTATCCAATATCCAAAAAATTTAATGATATGAAGTAAAAACACATCAACTTCATATTAGTATAATATTTTATTTTTTTAACTTTGAACTTCCCTATGTTTTAACATACTCCCACTAGCCTCTTAGACACTATATTCTATTTATAATATCATGCCTAGTTACACAATTTATTTATGTAAAAATAATTTATTTTCCATTTGAATGAAAATAATAAGCTCTATCAATTATTCCCTTGATATTGAACTCTTTTATGTTTACAACACTTTTAAAACATATACTATATATCACATACCCTTCCAAACAAAATATTTTATTTCTATAACACTAACACTCATCATGGACATTCCATAGAGTTTCACAATACCCATCTGAAATCTCAAATAAATCCCATCATATGGATTCTTTACTCTTTAATAAAACCAATTTTTTAATAACCTAGACTGGATACTTGAAGAAACTTTATTGGATTCTTCAATCAACTTTACTTCTTCATATTTAAACTTTTACCCACTGGAACCTATACATTATGATCCAATTTCATTTATTCCCAACTATTGAGAATATTGGATCATCTTCTTTTGAATTCATTCAACATTTCATAATTTTTTCATAAAAAAAATTGAATATTTTCTTAAACATAATAAGAATTAAGTAAACTCCTATTCTCACTAAGTCATTATCATACTCAATGAAAATGAGTATATTATAAAAACTCAATCATATTGAGTGTATGAGTGAAGAAAAATATTACATAGGTAATTTTTCATTTAATTCATTTGAAACCCCTTATGGATCATTTTATTCATATCAAGAATCTAGATTCACCTATTAAACAATTTCAACACCAGGTTACTGAGAAAGGGATTACTCTAAAACCTAGAAACTTTATTACTTAAGAAAATTTCTTAAGTTACCAATCTTATGAGTTTCTTATATTAAGATTCACCTTACTATAATATTGATATCAAAGTTATGTTTGATTATGATGAGGTTATTTTTCTATAACAGATGCTTTTATCATATGAGTATCATGTTTTATTAACAATTAATTAGTTATTTTTTAGACATGATCCCACTAAAACAATAACCCCTTTTAAACTCATAGTATCTATTAGTGATCCAAGATCCACATTTCATCATTAATTACACTTGTTTTTTCATGTAAATAATCCATTACTATATCTAGTAGAAAAACATGTCAATAATATCATATAAAAATATCTGATAGCTGAGTGGATAAAATGTTTATCCCAATCCACCAAGTTAATTCATTCAACTATATTCCTCTATTATCCAAACTATAATGGTTTCCCAACTAGTATGACCCAAAATAAACTCCAAGAACAAATCACATAATTTTTAGGGGGCCTCATTAGTAGCTTTACTTGTACAAGATAATCAATAAGAACCAAACATTGCCATGAAACTACCTGGTTGGATGATTGAGGTATTATCAAGTGTTGTCTTGGAAGGAATCTAACACTTAGTATTTAGAAGGTTATTTAATCTCATCATCTTACCTCATGATATTTTATTTTTAAGTTTACATGATTATAATAATTTAGTCTTGGAATCCTATTACATCAACCACATTACTATGTTCAAACCATATTAATGTGAAACTCTTCACACAACCCAAAATTTGTAATATTCACCCAAAATATAAGTCAAAAATATTTACACATATCCAAATCCATATCATGCATAAGATACATGAACCCTTCATGTAAATTTATATATTTATATAATATTTATAATCTCTATATGAGTAATCTTGGAGAAATGGATAGTCAACCCCCTCCTTGTAAGAAAAAGGAATAGTCCTCCTAGGTACTATAAAGTCCAATCCAGATTACCTCTACCAAAGGATACTTTAATCATGATAAAATAAAATTCTTCAAAACTCTAACACCTAATATGTATAAACTATTTTGAATAACTAAATTCAAGTTAATAACTTCAATTAAAAATCAAGGTAAATTCCAGGAATGGGGCCCCATTCTCCTGGCCATCGCTCCCATCCCTTTGTCCCAGTATCGCCCTCTCCTAGGGTTTCAAAGCCACCCCAACATCTTCATATTTCCCATCCTTATTCGGATTCCTCAGAATCATTCTCTAGGTTCTTTCTCCTCTTCTCCGCTCAGGTCCCTCTCGGATTCACTCTACCTTTCTCCTTCATTGTTTGGAATAGCCTTGTTTACTTACCTCCTCCCCTGCTCTTTCGGCCTTGTCCGACAAACACGACCCCATACTAGTTGGGTGTGTTGGTTTTCAGGTCGGTTTGGGATTGTGGTGATGGTAGTAAAGGCCACACAAGCCTTTTCAATAAAAATATTATTCTATGGGATTCTCTTGATCTGCTATTTTGTTTCTTCTAGTTTGGTGGCCTTTTTAAGGTTTCATCCTCGGGTTCCTCTCTCTAGATTCTTGTTTGTTATTTCATCGAATTTGGCTATTTCTCTTCAAAATTGTTCCTTTTAAAGTTTCAACACTGGTTTCCCCTTTCTCTGGTTCTGTTTGATGTTTTTTCCTATTTTATGTCTTTTTTCTACTTCGGATGTTATGTCCTTTGTCCCTAGTTAGAAGGTTTTTGTTGTGTTCATTTCTTTGTTTTTGGACAATGTGCTTCTAATTCTATTATTGGTGATGATTCTGAGTTTGGGGAAGGTATTTTGATGCTTTCAGAAGGCTTTGGGCCTGATAAAGGTTTTGTGCTGAAGATCTCCTCAGCTACTAAACCTGCTCTAACCTCATGTTCCAACATGCCTCTCCTAGTTGGATCTGGATCAATGGGAACTACATGGTTTTGGGATTGTATTTCAAGGTTTGAAGGGATTCATGGTGCTTCCAAAGTTGGAGGTATTTTGTTTTGTCTATTTGGTTTTATTTTGCCGAGGCATTGGTGTTCTGTTTTGATTTCTCTTGGCGGTGATTATATTTTTTTGCTTTCAGTTGTTGTCGGCTTCCTGTTGTGGTGGTTTTTCATTGTCGATGATGATGATTCTGGACAACAATGACGATTTGGTGGTGTTTGATGAATTTTGTGGTGGTGGACACCAGTGTTGTGACGATAGAGAGGTGTTGGGTCTGATAGAGATGAAGTGTTCAAGACATGACTTCCTCATTGCATCTGATGCTCCTTGGTTGACTCATGGTATGTGCACAATTTGTTGTGATTTCATTATATTTTGAATTTTGAAATAGGTTTAATGATACGGTCTTGGTGGGTGAATGGTTATTTTGAAATTTGAATTTTGTAATCGGTGTTTTGTAAGGGTGTAACTTGATGCTGGATATTTATTTTGGTTCCCACTTACCCTAAAAGTAGATCTTTAATAAAATAAAAAAAATTGATTGTGACTAAAATCAAGGTAAAGAAATATGAAAAGTAAATCTTATGTGATTGTACCTAGAATATAACTCTTAAATGTTTGTATGATAACAAAAAAATTAAGTTTAAATGATTTAAACTAAATCATACACATTTTTATAATATAAAAAAATTATAACTATGAATAAACCAAGGAATATCCTTTAAAATAATTAAAATTTTAGACATTTAAACATGATATTGATAGTTTATAAAAAATTCATAAAAATAGATAGTCATAATCACTATATTTTTATCTAATCATTATAAAAGATCTATAATATTGAATATAAACACTTTATATTCATAATATGAACTATTTTATATTATTCATTGTATAAAATTTTACTTTAATATAAGATATTTCATGAAAAGTAAACAATTTATATTTCAATTCTTTTATGTAAACATTAAACATAATATTAATATTATTTATTGACATTACTTAAAACTTTTTATCATAAAAATTTTTCCAAATGATTTTTATAAGCTTCAAATAATTTCCAAACATGGAATTTTAATTAGAATATTTCAAATTAATTATCATGAACATTTCATAATGTTTGTAAATACTAAAACTTTATAGTATGCCATATTTTGTAAGCTATGAACAATTTTTAAATTAGTCACAATTATTAGTAAATAAAAAAATTTATTTAATTTATAAGGAGTGGTGCATAATTTTCGATAAAATGTATTTTAAAACTAATGTTTAATATTAAATAATATTTAATAAAAAATAATAATAAATTATTTAATTAGTTATAAATATATTATAATTATTGATTTCAAAACACTTTATAATTATTAGTTTATAAACCCAATAAATTAATAAATATCCCAAAAATACCTTTTCGTTTTTATAAACAATTTATAAAAAATAATTCAATTCATAATTGAATATTAATAAAAAAAATTCTTCTTCAATTCTAATTTATGAATTTCATAATCATAGAATAAGATGAAAATAATATATTAGGATTACAATGAACCACATTGTTACAAGTTATAAAATTAAAAGGAAGTATGAATTGTTGGTTCTGGAGTAGGGGATGTTTCAAGAATTGGGACTCAAATTGGAATTTTAAGGGTTGTACTATCTTTGTGAGATGTTTTTTGATGTAAATATAGGTCGAAAGATATTTTTACTACTTGAGTGAGTGTTGTAGCAGCATCGGGGTAAACCCCCTTCTGGTTTTGGATACAAGAGGATAGTCACACTACAACCCCTTTGGTCATACCATGATAGCATACCACTAGCAGTCATTTCACTACATCCAACCATGAGTAGTCGCACTACAAGAGGAGTTTTATGAGGTGTGTGGGGACTATGCTAAGAAGAAAGCAGCCCCATGATATTCTAAGGATATGCATCGTGGTATAGGTGGTAGCTCCCATGGGAATGAGTCCTTAACAAAACAAGGGATGTCTCACTGCGCCCCATAGGGTTTTCACCATAATGGATTCTGGTCGAGGGGGGATGTCATGCTGCAACCGAGAGGGGAAATGTCAAGACTTTTCTTGGAAAGTGACTGTCATGTCATGACCCTATGAGTCACACTGTAGACGAGAAGAAACCTTATTTTTTAGTAAGTATAGATTGTTTATCTATTTGTTATCCTCACTTAGTATTTAGGTCATTAATGTGCTCTAGGTAGGTCCATTAAACCCACTCCTCCCCCTCTTTTTCTCCCACTCAATACCTCTTGATTGGGTGGTGTCGTTGATGGTTCTTTATGACAATATAAGGTGAGATATCCTTATAATTCCTCCATTTTTGGTTCCCCTTTATATCCTTTTAATTTTGAATGATTTTAATATAGGGTTTTGATAATGATTTCACCAAAGCATTGTGAAAATGTCTTGTAGTGATGAAGAATTTTCTTGACATAGATAATGGAAAACCTAGAAGGGTTAACACACTTGGTTTCTTGCACATTCAGTGATTCAATGTTGCTCGATGAGTTTCTTGGTTATTATTCCTCTTTATTAAAAATTTTATAATTAATTAAAATATTTTATAATTAATTATTTTGAGGTTATGGCATGAGTTAGGATCTTGGATGATGGTATGATCTTGTAAGTGGAATGGATGGTCTAGGTCGAGGATGACTGGAGTTTGGCATGGATTTTTACTCTATCATCAAGATAAGTGATCCATTTGATACAAAACCATATTATTTTTTATTTATGAGTTTTAATGTATACATTTTTACATAGAATCATGTAAATTGATATATAATGATAGATCTATAAATAAAGGGATAGATTTTTTTGAGCCTTCGAGGTTTGAATCATGTTCTATAGTGAATTTTGTGGGAAATAGAGATGTTGGAGATAATGAAATCTAGAAGTGGAGATGTCAATTGAGTTAATGAGATACCTTATGCTCATCTTTAGATGAAAAATAATATTCTAGACTCCTATGTTATTTTCCCAATTCTATTTGGGTAGGAATAAGATAATTATTCCTAATGATGGTAGGTGTGTTGTTTGTACATATCACATGTAATGAGGGACACACTTTTGCGGGTGGATAAGGACCATGGAAAGGGATATGAGTGGGATAAGTATTTCAGGGATTAATGTGATATGACATGAGGTTTTCCTCATGATTATTTGTTAATAGATATATGAGGGAGATATGGGATGGGTCCTGGTCATGGGTCATGGGAATCATTTGAGGAATTGGCATAAGTCTTCCAAGGGGATTAGTGAGATATTTCTCAAGATAATCTCTGGGTTGTGGGAATAGGATATGAGTAGTACTTGGATGAGGATTGGATCATCCTATTGTGTTCAGATCCAAAATTATCCTAGTAGTTTTGAGGTAACTATGGGGTCATGAGTGCGACAAGGTTTGAGTGAGTAGATATTACGATGGGTCTAAAGGACCCTAGAGGATTCCATGATTGGTGAGATAGGAATGTTTAGAGGTATTCCACGATGAACTTATCTAACCAAGATGGTTTTAAATATATATTTTGGTGAGGATAGATGGATGATGAGTTATTTTGTGGGATATAGGTTTAGGTCCTGAGTGACTATCATAATATGATAAGTTGTTGAGATTGTTGTAAGGGTTTCATTCCCAGTGAATTGTTCCATGCATATTCTGACCACGTTCATGTGATAGTTGATAGATCTTAGCATTAGTAATGATGTATTATGTGGCCTAGAATCACCTTATGGTATAAGGAATTGAAAAATACCTACCTTGATGAAGAAGGTAGAGGCTTGGATGTGATATCATACCTACATTGAGTGATAAGGTAGCAACACTAGTGCAGAAAACGTTATTTACGTCACCATTTTTTATGTCGGTTATATATAACTGACTTGATAATCTGTGAAACATGGTTTATATGTCCATTATTTTATAACCGACGTAAAAAATGTGGCGAGTAAATTTTTAATGTCGGTTATTTTAATAACTGACGTTAAAAATCACACGCGTTCGTTTTTTACGTCGGTTATAAATTAACCGCCGTAAAAAACCAAAGTGCGGTGTTTTTTAGGTCGGTTATTTGATAACCGACGTAAAAAATGAGGTATCTATGAATTTTTTACATCAGTTATAAAATAACCGACATAAAAAAAGTGGCTTTTGAGGCCTTTTTTGCGGTTATTGTGTAACCGATGTAACAAAATCCACGTGTTGGTTTTTTACGTCGGTTATAAAATAATCGACGTAAAAAATGCCGTATCTGATACATTTATAACGTTGGTTATTATAATAACCGACGTTATAAATGTAATAAAAACAGTTTATAACATCGGTTATTAAATAACCGACGTTATAAAACATTTAAAAAATTAACACGCCCTGTGGATTGTCATTTACGATTTTTCGATCGACAGTCCGGCAACTCGTCTCTCTCGTGCGGTAAACCTTAATCGACTCATCGATCTCGTTGCATTAAACTCATTTTTCCATCATCGTTTATCATCTTTACTCTCCTCGGACCTTTCATCTCAATTTCCAACACTCAGGTAAGCCTCCCATGAATTTATTTCGTTATTTTTTTCCCGGATAGTCCATATTTACGTTTTGAGATTTTTTTTTTGTTTAAACTAGGTAAGATTCTTCAATTTCAAACCCTATTACCTCGTTTTTCCATCATCATATTATTTATTATCCCCATATCTATTAGATCGACTCGTAATATTCACGTAAGCCTCACCTACTTCTATTTCATTTGTTTTTGTTTCACGAATGCCCGAAATTTATGGTAATTTTTGTTGTCATTAAAAACTAATGATCTAATTCACCTATATTACTGCAATTTATATGTAAACCATTGTGAGACACCCATTCCGTGTACTAGTGTGATTTATTTTATAAGTATATATGTGGTTTTTCATGGTGGAATGCTTGTTTTGGATCCTTGGTTGTTTCTATTTTGGGTTTCACTTTTTGTTGTTCCATAATCTATTTATGTCACTTATTTTAGTGGACTATTATAAGTCTTCATATGCTATTAAAAGCCTATTCATTGCACAATAGAGAATTTTAGTGGGGTGGGGGCTATCGAGGGGGTGGGGGATGTCCAGAGGGTTGGGGGGTGTCTGGGGGGTCTCCAAGGGGTTAGGGGGTGGGGGTGGTGTCCAGGAGGGGTGGGGCTGTTGTCTAGAGGGGTGGGGTGTTGTCCAGGGGGGTGTCCAAGGGGGTAGGGGTGGGGGTGGTGTCCAATAGGGGTGGGGGTGTTTTCTAGAGGGGTGGGGGGATGTCCAGGGGGTGGGGGGCTGTCCAGATGGTTTGGGGTGTCCAGGGGGTGTCCAAGGGGTTGGGTGGGTGTGGGGGGTTGTCCAAGGGGGTGGGGCCTGTCCAGAGGGTTTTGGAGGTTGTCCGGGGGGTGGGGGCTGTCCAGAGGGTTGGGGGTGTCCAGGGGGTGTCCAAGGGGGTGGGGGTGGGGGTGAAGTCCAGGAGGGGTGGGGGTGCTGTCTAGAGGTGTGGGGGATGTCCAGAGGGTGGTGGGTTGTCCAGAGGGTTGGGGGTGTCCAGGGTGTGTCCAAGGGGGTAAGGGGTGGGGGTGGTGTCCAGGAGGGGTTGGGGGGGTTTTCTAGAGGGGTGGGAGTTGTCCAGGGGGTGGGGGGCTGTCCAGAGGGTTGGGGGTGTCCAGGGGGGTGTCCAAGGGGGTAGGGGTGGGGGTGGTGTCTTGGAGGGGTGGGGTTCTATCTAGAGGGGTGGGGGATGTCCAGGGGGTGGGGGTTGTCTAGAGGATTGGGGGTGTCCGGGGGGTGTCCAAGGGGGTGGGTGTGGGGGTGGTATCCAGGAGGGGTGGGGTTCTGTCGAGAGGGGTGGGGTGCTATTCAGGGGGGTGTCCAAGGGGGTGGGGGTGGGGGTGGTGTCCAAGAGGGGTGGGGGTGCTGTCTAGAGGGGTGGGGGATGTCCAGGGGTGGGGGTGTCCAGGAGGGGTGGGGGGATGTCCAAGGGTGTGGTGGTGTCCATGGGGTATCCAAGGGGGTAGGGGTGGTGTCCAGGGGTGGGGGGATGTACAAGGGGGTGGTGGTGTCCAGGGAGTGTCCAAGGGGCTGGGGGATAAGTGTCAGTTGGGATTGACTACTGCATCGTGGTTTCTGAGATTATGAGATGATTATTGTACTGTGATGATTGGCTTTACATTGTGATTTTCTCCATCTAAATTTTTATTTTAAATTTGATATGATTCTCAGGTTTACTCCATTTTCTCCAATTTTCTATCATCCATTGTAGGCCCCATGGTTTTCTTTGATTCAATGGAATTTAAAACTCTTATATCTAACTATATTTTGTTTGTAAAATAATATTCAATCATATTTTTTTAAATACGCATAGATTTGTTTTATATTACAAAATTGTTTTAAATTCAAATTATGATTTTTTTTCATATAAACATATATTTGTCTTATCTTAAAAATATATATTTTTGATATTTGTTATAGGTAATAATGAGTCAAAGTTGGATTACAGAACATCAAATGCGCAATGAATATGAGGAAGGTGTTGATGCCTTTTTGTAATTTTCTAAACGAAATGTTCCAAGTAGTGACATTTTTTTATGTCCTTGCCGTAAATGTTTGAATATGAAGAAGTTGAAAATTAGAGAGATAAAAGATCATCTGATTTGTCATGGTTTTAATCCAAGTTACAACCCTTGGATTTGGCAAGGTGAAATTGGATGGAATGTCACTGATGATGATGATTCGCAAGATGGTAACTCTGATGGAATTGAAGAAATGATTCGCGATATTGTAGCAGAACAAATTGAGATAGAACCGGTAGTTGCGTATCAATATGGTGATGCTGAAAACCATTATACCCTGGTCGTATAGATTTTATAGTTTTTTCGATGGTTTTAAGATTGATTAAACTGATTCCAAAACATGTATGGAGTGATATAAGTTTTACAGAGCTACTACAATTGATGAAAGACATTCTTCCAAAAGATAACAATCTTCCAGATTCACATTATAAGGCCAAGAAAATATTATGCCTGATGGGATTGGGATACAAGAAAATACATGTCTATTCGAATGACTACATTATATATAGGAAGGAATATGAATTTTTGTCAGAGTGTCCTGAATGTGGGACATCACGGTATAAGGTGAAAGAAAAATCATAGGTTGATGTAGATATTACAAAGATCCCTTCAAAGGTATTTTGGTATCTTCCTATAATTCATCATTTCAAATGTTTATTTTCTAATTCACATGATGCAAAAAGGTTAAGATGGCATGCTGATGAGCAGGTATGTGATGGAAAAATACGTTATCCAGCTGATTGTCCACAATGGAAGAAAATTGATGTGCAGTATTCTACATTTGGAAATGAAATTAGAAATCTCAGACTAGGGTTGTTCACAGATGGACTGAATCCATACCGAACCCTCAGTAGTACACATAGTTCATGGCCTGTTTTATTGGTAATTTACAACCTCTCTTCTGAAATTTTTATAAAGCACAAATATGTCAGGTTGAGTATAATGATCTATGATCCAAAGCAACCCGGGAATGATATTGATGTTTACTTGTCACCGTTGATTGATGATTTGAAACTATTATGGACTGATGGTATTAGGGTGTATGATTCTTATAAAATTGAATATTTTCAACTGTATACAGTGCTTTTGTTCACTATAAATGACTTCCCAGCATATGGAAATTTTTATGGATATAGTGTTAAAGGGAATAAAGCATGTCCAATTTAAAACAACAAATGTCATATTGTCAATTGCATCATGGGAGGAAAACAGTGTACATAGGTCATCGAAATTTTTTTCCTATGGATCACCCTTATAGAAGACTAAAAAAGGCATTCAATGGATCATAAGAATTTGATACTGCTCCAAAACCTTTATCCCCTGATTTATATTTTGAGAGGGTGAAAAACCTTGATGTGACATTGGGAAAGACACAAAAATCTGGTAATGATCGAAATATTTGGAAGAAAAGGTCAATATTTTTTGAGCTACCATATTGGAGGTATCATGAAGTTAAACATAATATTGATGTCATGCACGTGGAGAAGAATATTTATGATTGTTTTATTGGAACATTGTTAGATATTAAAGGAAAGACAAAAGATGGGTTGAATTCAAGATTAGACTTACTATCAATGATAATACATTTGGAGTTAGCTCCCACTTCTAAAGGAAGACAAACATTTCTTCCCCCCGGCTTGTCATAAATTATCTAAGAGGGAGAAAATTATCTTTTTTCAGTGTCTTCATGATATCAAAGTGCCTCAAGGTTATTCTTCAAATGTAAAATTTTTTGTCTCATTGAAGGACTTGAAGTTTATAGGTATGAAATCACATGATTATCACATCATGATGCAACAAATTCTACTAATTCCATTACGTAGAATATTGCCCATCCATGTCAGAAAGACTATAACGAAGTTGTGTTATTTTTTCAACTCAATTTGTAACAAAAAAAATTGATTTGAATGCTTTGAAAATTTTGGAAAAGGATGCAATTTTTATACTTTTTTAATTTGAAATTTCTTTTCCTCCAAACTTTTTTGATATATGGTGCATTTAATGATTCATCTGGTTCGAGAAATAATGCTTTGTGGAACTGTATATCTTCGTTGGATGTATCCTTTTGAAAGGTATATAAAAATATTAAAGGTTTATGTTAAAAATTCATATCGACCTGAAGCCTCAATTATTGAAAAGTATATTTGTTAGGAGGTAGCAGAGTTTTGTACGAGCTACTTGGATGCGGTGTAACAGATAGGTTTTCCTCCATCTCTCCAGGAACGAGTTAATACTAAGGGAAAGGGGATTCGTGGCTTGAAATTCAAATCATTGTCAGCTGAACAGATGAAGAAGTTAGAATCATACATTGTAACGCCCTGACCCCAGCTACCCAGAGTCGGTGCATTACTTCGTAACATTGGCATGATCACAAGAAAGATCAAATCTCGAAAGACTGATTGGTTTAGTAGCCTTGGAAACACTAGATATATTCATAAGTTTTACATTACATCATAAAATGAAAAACTACTACAACAACATAATATCTCTATATTCCACACTCATATCCCCACATAATATCCCTGCAGGTCATTCATAATTTACTTCTTCACTTCCTGGGAAAAATAAAACATAGAAAAGGGGTGAGCTCAAATGCCCAGTAAGGTTAACAATATAGTGGAAACTTTCATAAATAAGAATAAACATTTAAGGCAATGTATAACTAAAACAAAAGCCTTTCAAACATGAACATTCAATATGGTATGGCATAAATAAAATGAAATAATGCCATTTACTTATTCACAAGGATATTCTACTAATCGAATAATCACATGCAAAAATCAATAACCACTTTCATAATGTTGGAATGCATAATGCCAGACTATCATAACCACATAGTCAAGGCCTCGTGCCAAGACTACAAATAATATTTTGTCAAGGCCTTGTGCCAAGACACTAGTTTGTCTCATAAGACCTATCGATGGATCGAGGAGCTATAGCGGGCTCCACCCGTCACTTATTAAGTCCAATGCATTCCCATATGAAAAGGTTTAAACATAACATAAACATTCGTATTAAAACTAGCATACGAAATGTCAATAATTTCACCATAAACTATGAATGGTATAAAAATAGCACATCCATAGTCAAACATATCACAAAACCTTCAATACAATATAGAAGTTTTGTATCATAATAAATCAACTTCAAATAATCTTAAAATCCATCAAAGGATGTTGACATAGATGAAATCAAAATTCTTTTTAAAGAAATATCTCCTTTTATTTTGAAATCATTTAAGATCCATATAAACTAAAACATTTTCTTTGAAAATATTCTTATAAGCTTGTAAGGAAAGCTTTGAAGATTTTATAATGGCGTAAAATAACCGCACCCGCCGTATAAGTTAAAAAAAATATTCTTACCTCAATTCTGTCGAAAAGGTTAAAAAGGACCTTGTTTTGAAAACGACGGAAAGATTCCTTTATAAACCTCTTATAAAAAGTCAAACAAGGGTATAAATGACTTTAACCCATATTCTTGTAAATAGTAAAAATGTTTTGAAATACATTTTTAAGAAACATGGATGTGGATGATAAAGATATCCCAGTAGATTATTACGTATAAACAACCTCAGATAATGAAGAGATTGTGAAATAAACCCTTACCTTGTACTTTTCCTTGGTTGGGGTAGGTTAACCTCTTGTATAATGGTGAAATAATTTTTATTAAATTATACAAGAATCATATATATTAATATGATATCATATATGATCTTTTAACATTTATTTGTTAATAATATCTTAGAATTATCGTCGTTTCGGGTGTTAACTTACTTGTTTTCTATTATATGTTTTGTTACCTAAGACATGTTTGTAAAGGATAGGTTGTATATTATTCATATCCAAAATGATATCAAGTCCTTAAACATCATTTTTAAATCATCAAATGATAATTATACTTGAATGGATACGATGGAGAATGAATCTCATCGCGTTCGTGGAGACGGTAGTCCGTACGTACGCACGAGCGACAATATCATTCTTTTGATATTAAAATAATATATAAATAGATGTTATATCATATATACAGAATCATTAACATGTTATATTTATTATTTACATGAGTTACACATCATTATTATACCCATCCAAATAATAATATATTGAATAACAATTACACCACGACGTGGAGACGGTAAGCCGTACGTACGCACGTATGGTGACATGTTATTCAAAGGGTGGATAGAATACTGAATATGGTTGTACCATATTTATAATAACATCACAGTATATGTAAGATACTTTAGTTATTATTTTAGAATGGTAAGAACAAAGAAAGAGGAAGTGGAAGAAGAAAGGAACTTGGAAAAGGTTGGTGAAATCATTACCTCTTCTTCGGGTTCTTCCTTTTGATTTGATCAAAAGGGATCCTTAGGTTGGATTTCTGATCAAACTAAGGCCTCTAGGTTGTAGTGAGGGATGTTGGGAGAGTATTTGGGCAGATTTTGGCCGAACCAAAAGGGCTTTGAAGGTGTGAATAAATGAGAAGGAGGAGTTCCCTTTTATAAGAGGGGTGAGGGGCACCTTTGTAAAAGCTAGAAATATTAATTTATAATAAATTCATATTCGGTTTCTAATGGCTAAAAAGTTGATTATTCAAAGGTTAAGGTGGGGATAGGTCGAAAAACACTCAACCAATAGAATTTAGACAGGTTTGGGTACTTATATTAACCTTATCTTTAAGTATTAACTCTAAGTTAATTAGTTTCACTTTTACAATGTCTCTTTGTATTTTTATATAATATGGTTAATAAACTTACTATATACATCCAAGCGACCCCCAAGTGGTACATTAATGATGAAACTATCATGATATAAGTCTCTTGGCCGAACCTTATATTTTTAGGAATTTAATATCAATTAATAATATAATATTTGTTTTAAGAACTCTTTTATGTCAATTTTGACACTATTCAATAGTTGATTTTTGTGAAACTCATAACAGATTGATTACTTCGAACAAAGTCGATTAAATCAATCCTAATATATCATATTATCCTAGAAAATTAGTTTAATTCATTAAAAGTTTCATATTATATTTATTTGGGTATTTATAATATCAATTATTTTAATTTTTCACTATTATAGTAATTACTGCATCATCATTGTGTCATAAATAAAATAAATTATTTAATGTATAAAAATTATAAATGAAATATCATTATGTAGGAAATCTTTTTATCTTTCTAATGAATATTTATAATCTAAAATCCAACATATATAACCCTATGTAACAATTGTTTTTCTAAAAGATATATGCTTGTGTCATTTTTGTATTCATTTTAACTTAATTAAAATAAAGTGTCATTATCACTTACAAGTGGATCCATGGGGTCCCAAAATAGACCCAAATATTATCATGGTCGACCATGTATCAACCAATAGGTTTAAGACACGTTTTAAGGTAATTTAGTATTATTATAATATTATTTTGTAACCCTTATTTACCGGATTTACCCTTAACCATGGTAAATAAAATATTTACCGCAGTAATTATTCAAAATGTCTAAAAATAAAATTTACCTATTTACACAATTTGAACATCCTGATTCCAAATATGGAATCCATTTTTCTAAATTCAAAACATAGAAGTGGCAGAAATTAATTTAAAATTAATTCCCGCTGTCAAAACAAAAAGCGTGTTTTTAAGAGATAATAACTATCAAAAGATTGACACTTGTTTATGTTTGGTTTAATTGTAAAATTATGTCTAATGACCAACATTATATTAAATTGTAAAAATATAGTCTAAATATACTTTAAAACCACTCAAATTCATAATTTATCACTATTAATTATTTTGATTAAAAAAGTTGTTTTTAATTAAAATTTAGTAATTTTCACTATTCATCAAAATATGAAAGTTATCCGAAAAGTACCAAAATTTCACCTTAGGATAAATTCGATATTCCGAATCCAAAAATGAAGTCAATTTCAAAATATAAAATATATATAATTTCAAAATTTAGGTATTACTATTCATAACGGCTAGTTTGATCGGTTGTGGTGTGTGTTAAAACTCGACATTGCGTACAACACACGCTACTGTTTTATTCAAAGGAAAGCGTACCGTGGAAGCTTGGGATGTTTCATTCTAAATTTTTTGATGTATCCATTTAGTCAAAAAGCTTAAAATATTGTATTTAAAAAGGTTTCACTATCAAAAGTTGATAAAAATGCAATACTGAAAATGAATCTGTTCTTGCATTATGACTAAGAAACTCATAATATGGATTCTAAAATTATAAGGATTATATAAAGTTAAAAATGTAGTTAATGCTATTCATGACCTCTTTTAATGGCTTTTTTTTGGTAAGTCATGGTGCAATTGAACTCGGTGTTGCGTGTAGTGCAAGTTATTGAATTATTTTGAAGAAATAACACACTATGAAATCTTGGGGTGTTACATTCTCCCCTCCTTCAATAAATTGCGTCCTCGCAATTTGAAATTGTTCTTCGAAAATAAAAGATTGAAAATAGATAATATATTTGTGGGAAAACCCACATCGGAAATTGGGTTACTAAAATTTAGTCTTAATATGAGGAAAAGAGAAATGAAAGGGTCACCACCAAATTATGATCTTGATTAGGAGAATATTGGTGGCAATTAGAGACATATAATCGGGGGGAAAACGTAAATATTTATAGGTAGTGATTGAGTTCATCAATCACAAACAAGTGTATAATTGAGGTCCTTAAACTCATCAATCTATGATGATTTGAAGTACCATCGGTTCAACAAAATATAGGGTATTGGGATAACACATTTTTGACGTTTCAAAATATCTTAGTTGAAATCCCACATCGAAAAATGAATTAACGAGGCCTCTATTTAAAATAAAGAGTCGAAAGTATGAAGATTACCGAAAATAACACATACTAGGGTTCCATGTAAGAAAATATGGATATTAAAGAAAAATCTAACCATCAATTATCTGATGGAGAGTGGTAGAGAACATGGCTATGAAAAGGCCAACAATCCAAAAGCCATAAATTAGTGATGATTTAAGGTACCATCTAGGAAAACATTTTTGTTCTAAGTTGCTTTTCTTAATATTGAGGAATTTATTTATGAGATTGGCTAAGATCATAAGGATATATACTTACTTTATAATTAGAGTTTTATCCATTAATAAATTTCTACCACAAACTCATCTTTCACTCTAAAAGATAATAGAATGTTAAAAAAAATTCTATTTACACTATTCGTATAGGGTTCCAAAATAAACGAATTTATAATTCATCTACAAGATCTTTTAATAAAAACTACATTATTTAATCTAGGAAATCTCGTGGGCCAGTGGTAGGTGATACACCCTTGTCGCCCTTCGGTTGCGGGTTCAAGTCTCGCAACCTTGCCGGACGCGACGGGTTGCCGCCCGACCTCCGGGTTGTCCTTTTATGGCAATCCAAAATAATCCAAACTAGAACTATCCAAAATACTTCTATCCATACTCACAGTCCAACATTTATAAGTAAGGTAAACATAATGTAGAACCTTTTTACCCCGTAATAGCAAATGAATACCTTCATCATGTATTCTTTTAATACACCGAAACATCCTGAATTACCATATTCCTTATTGATTACATTCATTCTCCCTTATTCCATATAGAAAGTTGGATATACTTCATTAATCCAAAAATGTTTTAAACCCCAACAATGATGGAATATACAAATCATTAATCAGTTCCAGGGTAGTCAAGAATATCCAATATAATTTATCCAAAACAATCACATATTATTCCAAAATCACTACCTCAGTATCAGAACTATATTATGATTTATCATTCTCTCAACCATATATTTTCCAAAAATTTATCCTGCTATTGAGTCACTTTTCTTTGTTCCACACAATCTCATGTCCTTAATGAAATAGTACTTCAGTACAATCCTTATATACTCCATGATTATTGTAACAAGTACATTGTTGATACAACACTCAATTGACATAATCAACATAAGAACTCTAATCATTCCTCTTCATCTGTGGTAGTATCATAACATGATTATTATCCAATAACATCATTTGCGGCATAGTCTGATGACTGGGACATAGGTTCGCATAGTGTCCAAACTCCTTGCAAATGAAGCATTGTACATTTGAAACCATTTTCTTACCCTTGCAGTCACGTAATTTGTGCCCTTTTCCTCCACACTTATAACAAACTCCCATTCCTTTCAGGAAAGTTCCAGGGTGTTTCTTTCCACAGTTACCACATATGGGAAAATTCTTCTTTTCCCTCTTCCCTTTATCCATCTTTCTCTCTTCCATCCTTTTCTTCTCTTGCTTCCCTTCAAAGCCATAGGACTCAGTAAACTCTTTACTTATCTTATCAACACATGATATTATTTCTTCATATGATGATAATACATGGGAGACTATTTCTCTTATAAATTCTAGCTTAAGACCATGAGAGATATGATCCTTCCTTCTCTTTGAATCATGTGCATTTCTGGAGTTATCATTCCTTCTACTGGGCGCCATTTCTAAACAATGGCATAAACTAGATTAGTTTATGAATCAAAATACATAATCCCATACTTATAAAACACTTAACATAAATTGAACTATTTATGGATATAATCCATAATCATAAAAATGTTTTCTTTGAGAAAGTATATACTCATAAACCCTTCATAATGATTTGTAAAGAAAATGAGAGTTATCCTAAGCATATCCCCCGGGAGTGTCGTAACCAAGAGTGCAGCAAGGCCCGTTGTCGTGCACCATTTCCCGTTCGAGTCTAGCTCAAAGCGGTGTTTTCGGGTTTTACCCCTAGGTACATCTGTGCCAGAGCCGCCTCTACCTGCTCGTATCCAGACAGGGATGTATTGCTCGGAAAACTCACAAAATATCTACAATACCAAAATTCTAGGAAGTTCTTCTATACTAATCCTCAAAGTTCATCTTAGGTCTACGTGCTCTAATCAGAATTTATCTAAATCTAGCTTCCAAGGTTTGTACTAAACTTCCTCTGATACCAACTGTAACGCCCCGACCCCAGCTACCTAGAGTCGGTGCATTACTTCGTGACATTGGCATGATCACAAGAAAGATCAAATCTCGAAAGACCGATTGGTTTAGTAGCCTTGGAAACACTAGATATATTCATAAGTTTTACATTACATCATAAAATGAAAAACTACTACAACAACATAATATCTCTATATTCCACACTCATATCCCCACATAATATCCCTGAAGGTCATTCATAATTTACTTCTTCACTTCCTGGGAAAAATAAAACATAGAAAAGGGGTGAGCTCAAATGCCCAGTAAGGTTAACAATATAGTGGAAACTTTCATAAATAAGAATAAACATTTAAGGCAATGTATAACTAAAACAAAAGCCTTTCAAACATGAACTTTCAATATGGTATGGAATAAATAAAATGAAATAATGCCATTTAATTATTCACATGGATATTCTACTAATCGAATAATCACATACAAAAATCAATAACCACTTTCATAATGTTGGAATGCATAATGCCAGACTATCATAACCACATAGTCAAGGCCTCGTGCCAAGACTACAAATAAGATTTTGTCAAGGCCTTGTGCCAAGACACTAGTTTGTCTCATGAGACCTACCGATGCATCGAAGAGCTATAGCGGGCTCCACCCGTCACTTATTAAGTCCAATGCATTCCCATATGAAAAGGTTTAAACATAACATAAACATTCGTATTAAAACTAGCATACGAAATGTCAATAATTTCACCATAAACTATGAATGGTATAAAAATAGCACATCCATAGTCAAACATATCACAAAACCTTCAATACAATATAGAAGTTTTGTATCATAATAAATCAACTTCAAATAATCTTAAAATCCATCAAAGGATGTTGACATAGATGAAATCAAAATTCTTTTTAAAGAAATATCTCCTTTTATTTTGAAATCATTTAAGATCCATATAAAATAAAACATTTTCTTTGAAAATATTCTTATAAGCTTTTAAGGAAAGCTTTGAAGATTTTATAACGGCGTAAAATAACCACACCCGCCGTATAAGTTAAAAAAAACATTCTTACCTCAATTCTGTCGAAAAGGTTAAAAAGGACCTTGTTTTGAAAACGATGGAAAGATTCCTTTATAAACCTCTTATAAAAAGTCAAACAAGGGTATAAATGACTTTAACCCATATTCTTGTAAATAGTAAAAATGTTTTGAAATACATTTTTAAGAAACATGGATGTGGATGATAAAGATATCCCAGTAGATTATTACGTATAAACAACCTCAGATAATGAAGAGATTGTGAAATAAACCCTTACCTTGTACTTTTCCTTGGTTGGGGTAGGTTAACCTCCTGTATAATGGTGAAATAATTGTTATTAAATTATACAAGAATCATATATATTAATATGATATCATATATGATCTTTTAACATTGATTTGTTAATAATATCTTAGAATTATCGTCGTTTCGGGTGTTAACTTACTTGTTTTCTTTTATATGTTTTGTTACGTAAGACATGTTTGTAAAGGATAGGTTGTATATTATTCATATCCAGAATGATATCAAGTCCTTAAACATCATTTTTAAATCATCAAATGATAATTATACTTGAATGGATACGATGGAGAATGAATCTCATCGCGTTCGTGGAGACGGTAGTCCGTACGTACGCACGAGCGACAATATCATTATTTTGATATTAAAATAATATATAAATGGATGGTATATCATATATAAAGAATCATTAACATGTTATATTTATTATTTACATGAGTTACACATCATTATTATACCCATCCAAATAATAATATATTGAATAACAATTACACCACGACGTGGAGACGGTAAGCCGTACGTACGCACGTATGGTGACATGTTATTCAAAGGGTGGATAGAATACTGAATATGGTTGTACCATATTTATAATAACATCACAGTATATGTAAGATACTGGAGTTATTATTTTAGAATGGTAAGAACAAAGAAAGAGGAAGTGGAAGAAGAAAGGAACTTGGAAAAGGGTGGTGAAATCATTACCTCTTCTTCGGGTTCTTCCTTTTGATTTGATCAAAAGGGATCCTTAGGTTGGCTTTCTGATCAAACTAAGGCCTCTAGGTTGTATTGAGGGATGTTGGGAGAGTATTTGGGCAGAGTTTGGCCGAACCAAAAGGGCTTTGAAGGTGTGAATAAATGAGAAGGAGGAGTGCCCTTTTATAAGAGGGGTGAGGGGCACCTTTGTAAAAGCTAGAAATATTAATTTATAATAAATTCATATTCGGTTTATAATGGCTCCAAAGTTGATTATTAAAAGTTTAAGGTGGGGATAGGTCTAAAACCACTCAACCAATAGAATTTAGACAGGTTTGGGTACTTATATTAACCTTATCTTTAAGTATTAACTCTAAGTTAATTAGTTTCACTTTTACAATGTCTCTTTGTATTTTTATATAATATGGTTAATAAACTTACTATATACATCTAAGCGACCCCCAAGTGGTACATTAATGATGAAACTATCATTATATAAGTCTCTTGGCCGAACCTTAGATTTTTAGGAATTTAATATCAATTAATAATATAATATTTGTTTTAAGAACTCTTTTATGTCAATTTTGACACTATTCAATAGTTGATTTTTGTGAAACTCATAACAGATTGATTACTTCGAACAAAGTCAATTAAATCAATCCTAATATATCATATTATCCTAGAAAATTAGTTTAATTCATTAACAGTTTCATATTATATTTATTTGGGTATTTATAATATCAATTATTTTAATTTTTCACTATTATAGTAATTACTGCATCATCATTGTGTCATAAATAAAATAAATTATTTAATGTATAAAAATTATAAATGAAATATCATTATGTAGAAAAATCTTTTTATCTTTCTAATGAATATTTATAATCTAAAATCCAACATATATAACCCTATGTAACAATTGTTTTTCTAAAAGATATATGCTTGTGTCATTTTTGTATTCATTTTAACTTAATTAAAATAAAGTGTCATTATCACTTACAAGTGGATCCATGGGGTCCCAAAATAGACCCAAAGATGCTCATGGTCGACCATGTATCAACCAATAGGTTTAAGACACGTTTTAGGGTAATTTAGTATTATTATAATATTATTTTTTAACCCTTATTTACCGGATTTACCCTTAACCATGGTAAATAAAATATTTACCGCAGTAATTATTCAAAATATCTAAAAATAAAAGTTACCTATTTACACAATTTGAACATCCTGATTCCAAATATGGAATCCATTTTTCTAAATTCAAAACACAGAAGTGGCAGAAATTAATTTAAAATTAATTCCCGCTGTCAAAACAAAAAGCGTGTTTTTAAGAGATAATAACTATCAAAAGATTGACACTTGTTTATGTTCGGTTTAATTGTAAAATTATGTCTAATGACCAACATTATATTAAATTGTAAAAATATATTCTAAATATACTTTAAAACCACTCAAATTCATAATTTATCACTATTAATTATTTTGATTAAAAAAGTTGTTTTTAATTAAAATTTAGTAATTTTCACTATTCATCAAAATATGAAAGTTATCCGAAAAGTACCAAAATTTCACCTTAGGCTAAATTCGATATTCCGAATCCAAAAATGAAGTCCATTTCAAAATATAAAATATATATAATTTCAAAATTTAGGTATTACTATTCATAACGGCTAGTTTGATCGGTTGTGGTGTGTGTTAAAACTCGACGTTGCGTACAACACACGCTACTGTTTTATTCAAAGGAAAGCGTACCGTGGAAGCTTGGGATGTTTCATTCTAAATTTTTTGATGTCTCCATTTAGTCAAAAAGCTTAAAATATTGTATTTAAAAAGGTTTCACTATCAAAAGTTGATAAAAGTGCAATATTGAAAATGAATCTGTTCTTGCATTATGACTAAGAAACTCATAATATGGATTCTAAAATTATAAGGATTATATAAAGTTAAAAATGTAGTTAATGTTATTCATGACCTCTTTTAATGGCTTTTTTTTTTGGTAATTCATGGTGCAATTGAACTCGGTGTTGCGTGTAGTGCAAGTTATTGAATTATTTTGAAGAAATAACACACTATGAAATCTTGGGGTGTTACATACATCTTGAATAACATAGCTGATGATCAACCGTATATCACATTCCGTATTAATGAGTTGAAACAATTTCATCCAAAGAAGAAAGAAATGTGAATTTTGAATGAGCACAACAATTTTTTTTGGCATGGTTTAAAAGACCTTGCTTGGTAGATCAGATGTATCAGAGACATTAAAATGGATAGTGGGTGGTCCATGTTTAAATGTGATAACATGGTTCGGTTATGACATTAATGGATATACATTTCATACAAAAGCTTAGGACAACCGAAGTGCAGTTCAGAATAGTGGTGTATTGGTGTTTGCAGAAGTAATGCATTTTTCGAGTGCTAAGGACAAAAACCCAATTTCTGCATCAAGTGCATATTATGGAGTGATTGAAGACATATGGGAGGTTGATTACTTTAAAATTACATTTCTTGTTTTTAACTGTAAATGGTTCATCGGTAACAATAGTGTCAGACACGATGAATTTGGAATGACACTTGTTAATCTAAATAGATTGGATGACACAACTGATTCTTTTATAATGGAAACACATGCAAAAAAAATTCTATATAGTAGATCAATCAGATATGTAGTGGGCTGTTGTTTTACAAGGGAAAAATTTTTTTGGTGAGGATAAACTTGATGAAGATGCTAATTTATGTGAGATCCCTACTTCCATGTAAAGATTAATAGAACATAATGATGCGCATATTTAAGACATGGTTTTTTCCATAAGGAACGATCACGACGAACAAATTTGGGAAAACAACCCATTTTTACATTCCTAAAATTACAGGTAGCATATGTTCATTTCTTGTTTACATTTATTTTTTTCATAAAATGTTAGATATTTTAAGTTTTTTATTTATTAAAACATGTATTAAAACAAAATAAGTATATGTTTTTTTTTTGTTTTAAGTTTGTTTAGTTTACTTTATCATGTTTACCATTACATGAATTATATATCTATTATTTTTGTTCAGTGAAAATTACATTATCATGTTTACCAGGTTTACCGTGTTTACCATGTTTACCATGTTTACCATGTTTACCATGTTTACCATCTTGACCATCTTTACCATCTTTACCATTGTTTAACATGCTTACCATATTACCAATGTTTACTATTACGTAACTTAGTACACCTTTCTATTTTTTGATTACAGTGGTATTAAAATATTTGAATTTATATATTTGTGAACTAATGTTTGTTTTTTTATTTGAAGGATAATGACAGATCATTCATTTGATCAACCACATGATTCTAGAGAAGATAATATCGGTCAAACCTCTAGGGAGGAACATTCACATGCTCCTCTTCATGTTCCCCAATCTTCCTCATGTCCTCCTATTACGACAAAGAGTTCAAAGGTTGGTAAACGTGGGTGAACATGTTTACCAAAATTAGCACTTTCCCATATGTAGGATTAGAGGATACTCATTGAGTTTGATGATGATGCTATTCCTAGAGGTCCAAATTCAAAATAGTTTAAGATTTTTGTATCAACTCAGGCTAAGAGCAAAGTAAGCATTCTGTATGATGACTGGAGAAGTATGGATAAAGCGCTAATATCTCAGTTGTGGGAGACAATTTTGGTAAGATCTTTTGCTATTGTTTGACTATTATTTAAATGTTTCTAGTATATATAATATGTTTAAACTCTTCTTTATCAGATGACATTTGATATTCCTAACACTGGAGGAGTCAGGAATAAATGCTTATCGTTGGATGCCTGGAGATGGAGGGATTTCAAATCAACCCTCTCATCTGATTTCATTTATGGTCATAGAATTCATGACAATCCATGTCGTATATATCCTTTTATAGATGAATAAACATGGAGAAATTTTTTTAAAAGTAGAATTAAAGAGTCATTTTTGGTAAGGGAAATGTAAAATTTTATAAGCTTTCTTATATAAATGATCTTATTAATGTTTTGTTAATGATTTCTTATTCTTAATTTACAGAAAACAAGGAAAGATCATCATGATATCCAATCTAAAAATGTATACCCTCATAGTTTTTCTCGGGGAGGGTATGCATTTTTTTAAGAACAAATGATGGGGGAAAAATTCCAACAACTAAGAGCTCTGTCTTCAAGCTCTGGAGAGGTGTCCCCTCCATCCCCTCCATCTAGACATGAAAAATGGATGAGATCTCGGAAGGGAAAAAAAGGGAAATATCTTTTGGAAGAATCGAGAATCGTAGCTGAGAGGATTGTAAGATATCTATTTTATTTATTTATGTTAACTATATTCTTCATATAATTTCAATCATTACAGAAATGTTCAATTAATTAATACAAGACTCTCTTGAGGAGAAGATTTCATAGGGGGCATTTACAGCTACTGGGAGGCAAGATATTTTATTTGTAGCATTGGTAAAGCCCGAACATCCTGGTTGTGTAAGAGGATATCTGGAAAGTGTATCGGTAAGAAAAGTGTTTCCATGTTCTTAAACTTATAACATTGAGGGGGTTTATAAAAAAATAGAATCCTTGGAGCTAAAGTTCATAATATTAATGCGACGATGGAGGAAAAGATAAGAACATCGGTACAGTCTATGTTTGCAGACATGCAAAGACAATTTTAGACTACAGCTCCCACTCCTCTACCTCCCCCTGCAGACCCCATTATTTATCTTCCACCTCCGCCAGTAGCTCCCACTCCCCAACCTCAACCTGTGGACCCCATTTTTTATCCTACTCCTCCGCCGCAGCTTCCTACTTATTGTGAGTTGTATGTTGATGATCCTCAAAATCATATAGTTTCATATGGGTTGGTATATTGTATAGGAGATATATTTCATCATCAACAATTAGAGGTAGAGAATCAGAGGGTCACTGTAAAGGATATTATAGATAGATCAGCTCGAGTACCATTACCTACAGATGAGGTGATGATAGTTGGACATAGTATCAACCATTTTTTAATTTGGCCATTCAGACTTCTTCGACTCATTACTATAGAGGTATGCATGTTATATCTTTTATTTTATTTTTTTATTAAATTTGTTTTATCATTTGAAAACTAATATAATTTTCTATTTATTTTTACAGGAATACTTCAAAGGTAAAGAAATACTATATAGACAACAACAAAGACAAATGTCTATGACATTAGATACAGATTATAGTAGTCTTGATAGATTGTCAAGATATTCAAATTTTTTGGTGGGTCATTATGAGTTTCCAATGGAAGCTCATGTTTGTGGATGTGCAATAAGTGTGGGGATTATAAAAAATGATATCATGGAGCTTGTTACTGGAGATAAGTTGGGCATCAACGTGGTGCAAATTTTTTCCATGTAAGTATTAACACCTTTTCCCTACGTTATATTTATTAAAAATGTATACTTATGTATGTTTTGTATTAGGTATCTTTATAAAATTTGTGAGAGGAATGAGCTGACAGATGTATATGGATTCATGGACCCTCAATTGATTTCCCCTGAAGCATGTGCATTGGATGATGAACAAAGAATGCTTTATATTGCTGAAAGACTTGAAAAGAATATTGTCACACAATGTTGGATGATTCCTTTTTGTGAGAGGCATGAAACACATCACTCTCAAAGATTTAATTATCTTTTAACATAAAAAACCACTAACCTTAAATTTCCTTTTATCAGTGATCATTGGATGTTAGGGGTTTTTTGACCAAGGGAGAAAGCACTTTATTGGATATGCTCTGTCCATGATGATGTGTGAGAAAGTTTTAAGAATATATTGGAAAAGTAAGTTTCAATTTATCAATAGTTTTATATATTATAATGAATTTTAAATTTACCCCATTCATATTATTTTCTAATAGGGTATGGGCCTAATTTCGAAAAAACACAAAGAAAAGGAGTTCAAAGATCAAATACGTAAATGCGAAGGTAAATATCCATTTATAATTTGTACTTTTTGATTTATTACATAAAAAAATATTTAATTTACACTCATTTAAATAGAATTTTCATTAACAACATGGCGTCATAGAATGTGGATATTATATGTTACGATTTATGTATGAAATAATAACAACTAGGACAGTTGTGAATTTTGACCTGGTAAGATTTCATCTTAAACTTTGCCATAATATTTCGATTTGATTTATTCATTATAAATGTCAACTACTATCCTTTTAATTTGTAGATTTTTGATGACCCTCAACCCTATACTGCTGAAGACATCAAACACATGCAAGTGGAGTGGTCAAATTATTTTACAGGTTTGATTGAATTTTAGTTGTTTGTAATGTAAAATGTATTTTTGAATATTGTCATTGTAATTGTGTATTTGGTAATCGTTTAGGTTGGATTTAGTTTTTTTTGAAGTTGACAGTGTAATTTTCGAATTTTATATATGTGAATGTTTAATTTTTTTCTACTTCTTATTTTGGTCTACCTATGATGGTTTTTCTGGTACGGATTCTGGTCTGGTGGGGAGGGGTTACAAGGGTGTGGGGGTGTTCAGTGGGGTGGGGGATGTCCAAGGGTCTGGGAGGGCCGTCTGGTGGGGTGGGGGGTCCTGGGTGTCCATAAGAGTGGGGGGTCAGTCCAGGTGGGTGGGAGCATTTCTAGGATGGTGGAAGGGTTGTCCAAGGGGGTGGGAGGCTGTCCAGGGGGTGTCCAGGGGTGTGGGGCTGTCTTGTGGGTGAGGGTGGTTTCCAGGGGTGGTGGGTTGTCCAGTGGGGGGGGGGGTCCAGTGTGTCCATGGGTATGGGGGGTAGTCCAGGGGTGTGGTGGGGGTTGTCTAGTGGGTTTAGGGGGTTCTGGTCTATTTTTGGTAAATTCTTGGTATGTTTCAAATGTGTGGGGGGGTTGTCCAGGGATGTGGGAGTGTTGTCCAGAGGGTGGGGGTCTATAGGAGGGTGGGGGGATGTCCAGGGGGTGGTGGTGATGTCCAGGGGTGTGGGGGGAGTGTCCAGGGATGTGGTGGGGGTAGTCTAGTGGGGTGAGGGGGTTCTGGTTTGTTTTCGGTAACTTTTTGGTCTGTTTCAGGGGTGTGGGAGGGTTGTCCAGGGGTGTGGAAGAGTTATCCAGGGGGTGGGGGTATACATGAGGGTGGGGGGGTTGTCCAGGGGTCTTTGGGGTTTTCTAGGGGTTGGGGGAAGTCCAAGGGTGTGGTGGGGGCTCCAATGGGGTGGGGAGGGCTGTCCAGGGTGTGGGGGGGTATACATGAGCGTGGGGGGGTTGTCCCAGGGTATTTGGGGATATCCAGGGGGTTTGGGGAATTCCAGGGGTGTAGTGGGGGTTATCAAGTGGGGTGAGGGGTGAGGGGGTGTTGTTCAGGAGGGTGGGGGTTGTCTCGGGGTGTTTGGGGATGTCCAGGGGGTCGAGGGAAGTCCAGGGGTGTGGTGGGGGCTGTCAAGTGGGGTGAGGGGGTGCTGTTCATGGGGTGGTGGGAGTCTAGTGGGGGGGTTGTCCCGGGGTGTTTGGGGTTGTCCTGGGGTATTTGGGGCTGTCCAGGGGGTCGGGGGGCAGTCCAGGGGTGTGGTGGGGGTTGTCAAGTGGGGTAAGTTTTATATGTTATCAATGTAAATGCTTAATTTTTATTTAGTTCTTATTTTTATCTACTTTTTTTTGTGGTACGAATTCTTGATTTGGTTTCTGGTTGTTTCTAGGAGAGAGAAAAGGATTGCATTCGATTTTTTTTAAAAAAAATTCTTCCACGTCGGTTATTTTATTACCGACGTGATAAAGAAATCGGGAAGGGTTTATCACGTCAGTTTTTTTAATAACCGACGTGATAAACATCTGTGGAATGGTTTATCATTCCAGTTATTAAATAACTGACATGATAAAAGGGCTCGGAAATGGTTTATTATGTCGGTTATTTTATAACCGACGTGATAAAGATATTAGGAAGGGTTTATCACGTCGATTTTTTTAATAACTGACGTGATAAACACCTGTGGAATGATAATGAACGATGTGATAAAAGGCCTGGGAAATATTTTATCACATCGGTTATTAAATAACCGATGTGATAACCCCCCCCCCCCCCCGGATTGGTTTAGCAGATCAGTTATTATATAACCGACGTGATAAACCATTTCCCAGGGGGAGGTGTGAATCGTTTATACTTTTTCTTTTATATTTCCTTGAAACATCCTTCACCTCTTGTTAAATATTAAAATCTATAATGAAACAAATTAAACCATACATCAAAAGGAACAAAATTATTTACATTGTTCACTATTCAATAAGAATAGCTACGTCCTTGGTATGGTTTGGAAATGATCCAATACCATGCAATCCACTAGAAATCAATCCCTGGATTACAACAAGTAGGATATACCCTTACACTCATATAGAACTATGTAAATAATAGTAATAGTGTCTGTGCACCCTCATAACACAAATATAGTAATAAAATTATTATGTAACAACTCATGTTACCTGGGATTATTTTAAATTTCACAAATGTAAAAAAATTAAATAAAATTATTCACTTTTGTCACCTATAAGAAGGTAAAAGATTCTTAGACATTGTTATGAGAAACTCTATCTAATTTTCCTGGGTACGATTTTCCTAGTCCAATTCCTCTAAGTATGATTATACCTAGATATGATTCTTCAAGCCTTATTTTCATTTAGAATAAAATAGAAATGAATCGGCGCCACTTTAATTCTTAAGTCGGATAAACTCGGTACAATTATTCCTCTGTCTAAGAACTGAAATATTGAAATCCTAAATCTGGTTAATCCAGCTCAATATGATGATCATTTTAATACAATTGACAAGATGAATACAGTAATAAACTGAATAAAATAATCACAAAGTATTATTATCAGTTAAATACAATGTTATGATCTTGTCTCTTATCATATGTCTTCTTCCCATTGGAATGTCTTCAACAAAGATCAATATAGTATCTTCTTTCTCTCACTGAAAAATCATATATTCCCTCTCTACTACACTAAACAGTACCAACAGTCAAAAAGTACAAAATACTTCTCCTTTTATAGGTGAACCTCGAATGGATTTGGCAGGAATCCCAAAAAACTTTCTCGCTCACAAAAATTCTCCCAAATTTCAATTAACCCTAATATCATAGGTAAATTTTGACTTCGTGAAAACTTATTGAATCTTATTAACTCTTCTAAAATATTCAATACTTCTTTATACATTCATTTCAATTCATCTTTTTGATTTTCTAAATCCGATTTCATCAATAAAAATCTTTGTACCAATTATATGAAAGTTTATGATGAAATGGATACAGCTATGAATATTGAATACAATCATTCTTTTGAATGTTTATCTCCCCCTTGATATTAAATCCAAAAAACTCCTCTTTTTCTCTTGACCCACTTGAGATTCAAAACATTATATTCACCTCTTCTCTTGACCTAGTTGGAAACATATAAATTAATTCAACCCTTTTGAAATGGTTGACCACATTGCTGATCTCATTCTCTCGTTATATTTTCATTCATCAACCTCAAGAAATTATTTCTATAAATACAATTGTCTAGAGTATGATATTTCTGGGTATGATTGGCCTGGGTATGATCATTTCTAAATAATATCATCTTCTTTCTAAGCTTGAGTATGATCATCCTAGTTACAATATTTATTTTATGCTTCAAATAGATGATCAGATGCTACAGTGAATCGACAGCATGTCTTTTCCTTCTCTTCCACCCATATTTGATTAATCTGGGTACGATTACTTTTCAATTGACATCATCTCTTTCTTATCTTATACCTATATCTGATCATTTTCAAAACAATCGGAACTAGATCTATTTTTACTTACTTCTGACAAGATTGTATCACAAGTTTTCCAATCAACTTGTGATTTATATGAAATATGAATCGGTAAAGTATCATCACATATATTCTATTATAGTCATAAAGACTCCAATTCTCCATGAAAACATCAACTTATTTCACTTCCAAATTCGATTGAATCCGATGACCATTTACTTTTAGTAATATACATTCTCCATGTGACCGATTCTCTCATTCCAAATAATGATCAATTAATCATTAAGATCTTTTCCCAACCTCATTATGATATTTTCCCATACTGAACCCAAGGTGAGTTTGATCATAAGCACTTCTTCCAGAAAATCTTCTCCTAATTACGATGGAAAAAAGTGAGTCTGATTTGTTTTCAAAAAACAATGGTCAATATGTTTTCCCCCAAATACAAAGAGAAATGATTTTATTTCTTTACAAACATTCCTTGACAACAAAAGACAAACTCCTTCATTCTTCATCTTAGACCTAACAATCTCACCCTTTGGATTTTGTTGTCAACCAAGTTTCATAAATCACTAAAAATTGGATCCTCGAGTAATGTATTACTTATTAGTAATTATAAGCCTGCTTGAGAAAACTCATTATAGGAAACAAGAATCCTTGAGAGTAAAACCTTGTTGTTCAAAAGTACTGATTATAAAAACCACTTTATTTTTTCTTCTTTATCTCTTCTTTAAACTCATATTTTCTTCATCCTTCATAAAATATAAAACAATTTATTTTCCTACAACCACTCCTACAAATAGATAGAATAGTTCACTCCCAAAACAATGTTGAGTTCATAGCTTACCCACAAATATCTCTTTTAACATGAAATTCAATGATTTATGAAAACATTTCCCCCCTTGAAAAAATAATCCAAAGGTAATATGAGAGAGGGTACATAATAACATACCTCAAACTTGATTAGAAAGAGGTTGGATTCCCATGTTCAACCTCAATATAGAAAATAATTCATTTAGTCAAGGTTTTTTGAAAATCCCAGCCACTTGTTCCGATGTTGGAAAATATTCAAGATTCAATTCATTCTTCTCCACATGTACTTTTATGAAATTTTATTTTATATCAATATGTTTTAAATGATAATGTTGAACTATATTCCTGGTGAGATTAATTGTGCTTGGATTTTCACAACCCAAGAGCAACGGTAACTTCACTTCAAGAAGTAAATATTCTAATTGAGTTTTCATCCACATAAGTTGGGTAGAGGCTTGTGTGGTAGTAACATACTCAAATTCAGTCATACTTAGAGTTACTAAATTTTTTTTCTATGGATTCCAGCTAATATAATTATTTTCTTGAAAGAATACTCCACTAGATGTTGATCTTCTATTATCAACATTTCTTGCGTTATCAGCATTAGAATACCTAAAAAAATAATACTATCTGAGATGAAATACCTGATTCTAAATTCAGTTTTACCTATGATGTATTTGATAATTCTTTTTCCAAAAAGTAAGTGTGATTCTTTTTTATCACTCTGAAATCTTAAAAACAATATAACAACAAAACAATGTTGGGTCTTGAGGCGGTAAAACATATAAGGCTTCAAATAATCTTCTGATACTCATTCTGATCAACTTCTTTTCATTCTCCATCTTTACTCAACTTGGTTCCCACTAAAATAGGTGTGGAAATGGGTTTATAGTTTTCCATGCTAAACCTCTTGAGAAGTTCCTTAGTGTAATTTTATTGAGAAAGAAAGATGTATTTCTACATTTTCAGGATTTATAACCGATGAAATTATTTCATTTCCCCATCATGAAAATTTCAAATACCTTCTTAATTTATTTATAAAATATTTCATAATCCCTTTCATCATTCCCAAAAAAGATAATATCATCAACATAAACAATTACAGTGAGTGAATTCTCTTGACATTCTCTGATATAAAGATTGTTATCCACTCTTCATTTCTTAAAACTTGTATTTATTAAGCACGTATCCAACTTGTAATACCATTTACTTAGAGTTTTTTATATCCCTTACAAGGCCTTCTTCAATCTACCCACACAAATTTCATCTTTCCAAACAAAAAAGCCACATGTTTATTAAATATAGACTTCATCTTCAAGACACCATTCAAGAATGTAGATTTAACATCCATTTTGAAGATATTGGATCCTTTTTGTGTAGAAATAGCAAGAAATATTTTGATTATGTCATGTCTTGATACTAGATAAAAGGTTTCATCAAATACAATGCCTTCAATTTTTGAATACCATTTTCACACAAATATTTCATTGTTTATTATCACTTTACCTTCTTCATTCAACTTCTTCCAGAAAACTCATTTTGTGCCAATAATGTTTTTGATTTTAGGCTTGGGTATGAGTTCCCATTTATCATTATTTTAAATTCTATACAACTCTTCATTCATGACCTGAACCCATTTTGGATTCTCAAAATCTTATTTCACTTTATTCAGTTCCACATTTGAATACAGAGAATTATGTGTAATTGAATTGGTTGTTCTTCTTATTTGAACCTTATGATGTTGATCACCAATAATATTTTGAGACTCCACATAATTCCTCATCCTAGAATGATATTTTTGATTACCTTTTTCATTACTTGAAATATATGAGTCTGATTCTTCCTCACAAGAAGGATTACAATTGTTTGTATCCTTATCAGATTTAATTTCTTCAACTTTCTCAACTTCCTTGTCTACCTAAGCATGTTTCTCTTTATCAAATCCTTAAATAAATTTAACATAAAATGAATCAACCATTCTTCTAGTTTATTTTTTTTAATAATTTGTATCCTTATCCTTCCGGAGCATAGACAAGAATGATTCCATATTTACCTTTTCCTCAAACTTACCATAGTTTCCTCCTTTTCCTTTTTACAACACATGGACACCCAAAAACTATAAAGTGATTCAAACATGAAGTTTTTTCATAAAACAATTCATATGGAGCCTTACCTAATTTAGGAAAATAAAAAAATCATTCTGAATATAAACAAAATTACTCATGGATTGCCTCCAAAAGTAATGAGAGAGGCCATGTTCAAGTGACATGGTTCTTCCCATTTCCACAAATCCTCTGTTCTTTCTTTTATCATCCCCATTTTGTTGTGTGGTGAATGGGGGACTATACTCATGCTAAATTCTATGATTCTCAAGATAGTATTAAAACTCTTCACTTTTATATTCACCACCATTATCTGTTCACAACTTCATCACTAAATACTCATATTCCTTTTCTACAGTTCTTCTGATACTTTTTAACATTTTCAAGGAATCTCATTTATGTTTCATATACATAACATAATTAGTGCGAGTAAAATCATCAATGAAGGTAATGAAGTACATATCTCAATTTGTATACCATTTTCTCATTGGCCCATAGATATCTGAGTGAATCAACTCCAGGGGTTTTTTTGAACAAATCTTAACATTCTTATGCATAGCATTTGTAATCTTTCTTTTCTGAAAAATAGTGAAACACAAATCTATTCTTCTTGAAAAATCAAGAATGTCTCACACACTATCAATTTTTTATAACATTCTCTTGTTCCTTTGACACAAATGTCCCAGCCTTTTATTCCACAAATAATTCTCTTCCACCATACTCATGTAATAAGAGTTTTGTATTTCACCAACCTAAAACAAATTCCCTTTTGTACGCTGGCCTCTTCTAACAATATTTCCATCTTCTTCACTTTTCACAACAAACCCATATTTCTTGTAAATAACTTTTTTACCCTCATCACAAAATTTTGAAATTCTCAACAAATAGTGTTTTAGACCATCAATATACAGTCTTTTCTTGGATTTCATCTTTTATTTTCCAATGGTGGCTGAACCAACACCTTTGATTTTAAATGATTCATCATTTCAAAATGTCACAGTTCCTTATATAAAATAATTCACATTCTCTAAGAGTTTAAATTCCTTTATCATGTGAGAATAAAACCCATTATCAAGTATCCAAGGTTGTTCTCCTTCTGTGGATTTCAATGAAGTTTCAATAATAAAAGATTTTTCTCAATTGTTTTCTTTCCTCACTACCTGATTGCGAGTATTGTTAAAAGTATTTTGTTGTGCTGGTAACCAAACAATATGTCCTTTTATAAGGTACCTAGGTTGTTCACATCTTTCACATGTAGTTTCTAGGATATGGAACCTATTTTCAATCCTCATTATACTCTTTTCATGATTCTTCATAGTAACATTATAAGTCTTCTTCTTTTAGTGGAATTGACTCCCCCTCAACCATTGTCTTTCATAACCTATGGGATAATAATAGTTTTTTTGGGTGAACCAAAACATACTTTCCATCTGTCTGAATCCCCCAAAATACTAGCAATATCCATAAAATGAGTATTTACCTATGAAACTTCCATACTTTGTGGAATTATGAATACATTTCTCAATCACCTTATTCTATTTATTTTTATCCTTAATATTGTTATTAGTATTTCAAACTTTTCCAGATATAGATAAAACATTTTTTGGATCAAGATGTTTTTTATCTTTTGAATTCAGAATTTTGGATACATATATAACTTGTTCAACTTTCTTCTTCATAGAAACAATTAAATTTTTCTTCTCACCCTTTAAAGGAATTTTTTTTGAACCTTATTAGGTTTCTCATGATGAGAAAAGTTTCCAAATTCTGTTATATATTTTTGGAAACTTTTAATTTTTCCTTTAACATTAGAAAAAAAAATTTGTACAAGTTATAACTCTTCTTCTGTTTCTTTCAATTTCACTTCTAGATGCTCATTACAATTTTTTTCTTCTTTAAGAGATTTATTCAAATCATTAATCACTTTCTCCAGATTTTCCTTCTTATCAAAAAAATATTGGTTTTTTGATCATTCATCTTCCAGCCTTTTTTTCTTTTCAAGTCTTCTGGTATTTCTCATACATTCTTTTAACTCTTTTTTCAAATGAAATTTAAGTTGAGTTTATTCTTCTTATTTAGAACCATTGATTCCAAATTCTTCATAATTTTTTATTATAATAAAATTATTTTCAATACCATACTCGACTAATTTTTTGGATTTAGCATCAATGAATTCTTTTTATTCATATTTAGATAATAAGATTCTTATTTTGGAATTGAATTATTATCTATCTTTCCCTGTGGAATATAATTTTCCTTTTTCATCCTATTTATTTCACACTATTCTTGGCCTTCTTTCTTACTATTCACCAACCTATTCTTTCTTTCTTTAAGGACAATCTGTTGCAAATTTCCCAGTATCTCCTCATTGAGAACATTTCAGGGGAAATCCTCTTTTTTATTTCCTTGTACCTCGTTTCACGTTTCTAGACTGAATGGCCCAAAGGCCTTCTTTTTTATTGATTTTATGATACCCTCACCCCCTTTCAAGGGATAAGGGGGAACCCTTAAAAGTACCGTAGGCTTAGATATTACACTGAACATAATCTTGGAGACATTACAGGACCTGTAGGTCTTAAGGAAATCATACAGACTATGACTACATGAAACCGCCCCTCCCTAGCATTTGCATCGTGATCAGATCTCCACCTTTTCATGGTTGTTCGGCTAGAATGTCCATGTGCAGAGGTGCACAGTCACGGTACCGATGGAAAATGTCATACCCTCTCATTCTTCCAAGTCTATTTAGCCCTACTCTGGTGAATGTGCCCTACTTATTACTGCTCTAGAGTGATTCCTTGTAGAATCTGTATGTGCAATTGCATATCAGGTGGCCTTAAAGGCCTTGAGGTGGAAAAAAGGCCATGAGGTGTCCTAAAATCCTTACTGAATTAAAGGCCTGGGTGGACCAACGGCCTTATTGACATACCTCATTTTCAAAATCAGATTCTCCAGCTTCACCTTCAATAAAAATCTTCTTTGAATTTTCTTTATTTTTATCCTTGAGTGAAATTTCTCTATCAATATTTGTTTTTATTTTCATATATTTCTACCTTATAATTTCATAATTGATGAGAGTGGTATGAAAATAATCAATATATAATGTTTCAAGATCTTTGTCCTCTAATAAAGAAACTTTGGAATTGAATTTGTAAGGTAAGATTCTCAAAATCTTTTCAACAAAGATAGAGTCACCCAACTTTTCACCAAGACATCTGATAGTACTCACAATTTCATTCACCCTAGTAAATAAGTTCCCAAAAGATTCATGATCACCCATCTTCAAATATTCATATTTCAATCTCTGTATTTTTATATTTTCCTTCTTCACTTTTTTATTTCCCTCATGTATGTTTTTCAATTTATCCCATATAAATTTGGCTGTAGAAACTCCTTTCACTCTCAATAATTCACTTTAAGAAATTGATGACAATATAGCATTCTTATCCCTTTCATTATTCTCAATATTCCTCTTATCAAAATATTTAAGAAGAGATTTATCATCAATGGGATGAAACCCAATGGTTGTATCTTCAAGAACATAATATTTAATAGACATAATATAAAGAAAACATTATATCTTTTCAAATATGATAATTCTTTCCATAAAAGACCAAAATACCTTTATTGTTCACACAGTGCAAATTATCCATCAATAGTGAATAAGTGAAGGGAACCTACTCTCTGATACCGGTTAAAAGTGTCCATCCAAAAAGATTGTATCACTGAGAGGGGGAGGGTTGAATTAGTCATACTTTTTATTTCATTTTTCCTTGAACAACCTTCACCTCTAGTTAAATATTCAATTCCCTACTAAAAAAATAAACCATACATCTAAAGGAACACAATTATTTACTAGTATCATTATTCAATAAGAATAGATACATCCTTGGTATGGTTTGGAAATGATCCAGTACCATAAAAGCATATAGAAATAAATCCTTGGATTAAAATGAGTAGGATATACTCTTACACTCATGTAACACTATGTAAACAATTCTAATAGTGCCTTTACACCCTCTTAACACAAATAGGGTAATACAATTATTATGTAACAAACAATGTTAACTATTGTTTTCCAATTTAACAAATTTATTTATTTGAAATAAGATTCTTCACTTTCTAACCAATAAAAAGGTAAGAACTTCCTAGACTTTGTCATGAGAAACTCAATCTGATTTTCCTGGGTTCAATTTTCCCAGTCCGATTCCTCTGAGTACAATTATTTCCAAATACAATTATTCCAATCTTATTTTCTTTTAGACTATAATAGAAATAAATTGGAACCACTACAATTCATGAGGATGACAAACTTAGTAAAATTCTTCCTCAGTCTGAGAACCCGAATATGAAATACTGAAGCTGATTAATCCAAACCAATATGATGATCATCTGAATACAGTTGACAAGAAAAATATGGTAATAAACTGAATACGATAATAACTGAGTATGATTATCATCTGAATACAACCTTTCAATCTTGACTCTTATCATTTGTCTTCTTCTTGTCAAAACATCTTCAACAAAGATCAATACGGTATCTTCATTATATCACTAAAAACATTAATATTCTCTCTCTACTATAGTGAACAGAACCTGCAATAAAAAAAGTACAAAGTACTTCTCCTTTTATAGCTGAACCTCAAATGGATTCAGCGAGAATCCCAAAAAACAACCCTGCTCACACAAATTCACCCTAATTTCAATTTCCCCTGAAATATCGAGTGAATTTTGACTTCTTAAACACTTCGCAAATATTCTTGATTCTTATAATATCTTCTTTACTAATTTATAATTTCATTTAAATTCATGGGTATAATTTTCTAACTCCAATTTTCTCAAAAAAATCTCTCTACCAATTATATGAATGTGTATGAATAAATGGATAAAACTCTAAATGCTGAATATGATCATTCTTTTGAATGTCGAGCTCCCCCATGATAGTACATCTAGAAAATTTCTTCTCTTTTTATCTTGACCCACTTGAGATTAAAAACTCCATCTTCACTTCTTCTCTTGACCCAATTGAAAACATATAAAGTAATTCAACCCTTTTTAAATGGTTGACTACATTGTTGATATTATTCTCTCCTTCTCTTATCATCCATTGTCCTTAAGAAATTACATCTATAAATATGATTTTTGATAGTATGATATTTCTGAGTATGATTGGCATAGGTATGATCATTTTTGAATATGATCATTTTCCTCCTAAGCCTGAGTACGATCATTATTGTTAAGAAAATTTTTTTATGATTCAGACGGATGATCAGATGCTATAGTGAGTTGGAATCATCTCTTTTCCTTCTCTCCCACCCAGATATGATTAATATGGGTATGATTTCTTCTCAATTGATAGAATATCTTTCTTATCTTCCATGAAGATCTGCTCATTTTGAAAAAAATAGGAACTACCTCTATTTTCACTTCCTTTTTAAAATCTTGTATCACAAGTTCTCCAATCAACTTATGATTTTTATGAAATATGAATCAGAAAAGAATCATTAAATTTATTTTATCATAGTCATAAAGACTCTGATTCTCTATCAAAACAACCACTTCTTTCACACCGAATCCAGAGTCAATCTGATGACCATTAACTTCCAGCAAGATAGATTCACCATATAACCAATTTTATCATTCCAGATAATGATCGATTACTCATTTTGCTATTTTCCCATCCTCATTATGATTTTTCTCATACTAAACCCAATGTGAGTTTGATCAAAACCAATTATTCCAGAAAGTATTCTCCTCATTATGGTGGAAAAAAGTGAGTCTGATTATTTTCAGAAAACAATGTTCTGTATAATTTACACTAAATAAAAAAAAAGTGATTTTATTTCTTCAAAAACATTCCTTGAAAATAAAATGAAAAAACAGCTTCATTCTTATGATTGGTCCTAAAATTCATTATATTCAATATATTGGATTAACATGACATATGTGAGCTTTTTTGTGATTTATTTCACTAACATCATGGGATTTATTTATTTAGAGTGAGAATAAAAACTTATATAATGTTTTTCTATATAACATGTAGGTTTTACTCTACTAAATTAAATTGTGATATTTTCTATGATGAAAGGTCATGCAGATCTTGTAGAAAGAAATTCTCAAGTGATTTTCATATAGTCTCTCCATGTGAGTGATGTGTAGAGACCCATTGTAGATCAATTTAGGAATTTAATTCCTTAGGAATGGTTTGATGATAGAAAGTGAATCCTAAGATATATGATCTAAGGGTTTACACAAGTTTCCCTAAGGATGTAGATACCCATGTGGGGTTGATGTAACTCATGTGGAAATTTCTTAGGTCCTTAAGGTGAAATGTACTTATAGTTCTTATAGTATTAAGGTTAGATTTTGGAGGGTAATATCAGTTGGATTCTTGTCCCTATTTATTTTTTATGCAATTTGGAGTGGTGCGGTGGGATCTTATGTGGAAGATTAGGGTTTTGGAATAGTATACAGGTAGTGGGTGATTGTGTGGTTGACCTTAGCATGAGTGAGACTCCTTGGGACTATCAGGAAGTAAATCATAAAGGATTTAATTTAGTTATATGTGATAAATATGTTGAGGATAATGGTTAGTGGGTTAGGCATGTCATCCTAGGTTCAATGGATGAAACTCATGGTATAACGTGCTTGGTTGTACAATAGGATTACATGGGAGTATACACTTGTTGGGTTTGAATGAGATTTGGTTGGATCATGGGAAAGAACTTGTGATTGGGTTATTTGGAGGATCAATCTAACTTAGTTAGAGGATAGGGAGGGTTGGAATATATTTTCATGTAAATCCCCGATTCACAAGAGAATGTGTGCACTGGTTATGCATGGTTCCCATTGGTATTGGATTGGTGGGAGGTCATGTGTGGGATGAGGACTGATTGATTTGATGAAACACTTGTGAGCATTGAGGCCTGGGTTCATTGTAATAATTGAATATTTTCCTCTATAATATATAGTGATATCATGGATTGATTGAAATATGGTGGTAAAGTTGATCCAACACTGTTTTTTATTAGGGCTTGACATGATAAGTGGATGTGGCTTGAGAAAAATTACATGCTTGTAATGTTGGGAACTTATTATGAATTGCACTTGAGGAGTGGTCTAAGGGGAGATATATGGTGGGGAGTGCGCCACTATTTGGATAGTGTGACCCTCATTTTGAGTACATTTCAATAATTTTTAATGGTGATGTTCCTAGTGAGTCGGGAACGGGTAGTGATTAGTATTTTTTGTTAGTGCTTGGGTGTGATCAGGATGTCCATATACATTTATTATGTTCAATAATTGATAGATCACGAGTTATGGATATTGTATATTTTTCTTTGGTGAAGTTAAAATAAATATACACCTATAGTGGGGGGCATCAAATCCTGCATGGAGGTACAACCCTCGTTTCAGAAGGGTCAAGGACATGGTGAGACCATTTAGTGGATAGTTGAGATGAAACCATGATTCCAATGTTTGGGAAGATCTAACATGATCTGGTTCCTCAATAAATATCATATTCATGATACATATGTGGTGTATAGTGGATTTTGGGTGTTGGAATTAGGCTCAAAATATAGTTGGTGTGATCTAATGGTGAGTTGGATTGGAGGTGCATTGGTGATTGCGGATAGAGTACAACACCAAGTATGGGTGGTTGAGGACCTAACCATGTAATTATATCAATTTTTGGGTTTAGAGTTATATGTGGTAGTTTGGATGATTTATTTATGCCTTTGGGAGTTATAACATTGATATATGGTGAAGTGGTAACATATTAGTTGGTGTGACCAAGAGTTTTCAAGAGTGGTCAGCCAGATGTAGACTGACTAGTGTGTTAGCATGTAATTGGGTTCATTGAGGTATAAATTTCATCAAGAACATTGATAGGCCACTGGAAGTTAATTTTTGGTTGGAGATTCCTATGGTGGGGAGCACTGTGACATCAAATAATATTTATTGAGTGGATTATTATGATGCAGAGAACCATAATTATAAAGATTAATCAATTGTGGATTCTTTAATTTATAGGTATATATGGTTATAGTTGATATTTTTCTAAGTTTCAATGATGGTGAAAAGTGAGTGGCTTAACTATATATGATTAGTTTTCCTTGATGTTTAGAGTTGTGTAGTAGAAAATTATTTGATGCTTGGGGTAGAAAATAATTATTTGGTTGTGAATTAATGATCAAGGTTATCCATGAATGATGTTTGGAGGACAACCACAGCTTCTCAAGAATGATAATATTTATGGTGGGGAGTTTTAATGACCCATCTCTTTAAAGGTTGTGAAATTTAGAAGGAATTTGAATTGTTGGTCCCAAAGTAGGGGTTCTTTTAGAAGTGGGACCCAAATTTTAATTTTAAGTATTTTAATGTCTCTAGAAATTTTTTTGGATGTGTATAAAGTATTGATATATGTTTAGGGTGCTTAGGTGAGCATTGGAGTAGGGTCAGGGTAAATCGCCCATTTTTTTCTTATAGGTGACCAGTCATGTTGAAACCTAATTAGCCACTGAAATAGGATAATATTCAGTGTTAATATTTATAATATTAATGAGATTAATTATTCATAAACACCATATTAGTGCATTTTACACTTTGAACATTATTTCACAATATAATCGTAATTCTTTGTTAAAGTGCACTATTACTTAGTACATATTTAAACACGTCCTAAAATAAAAAATGGTCTTGATTTTATTTTTATATTTTATTTTCATGTAACCCATGATATAAGGAGAAATTCATGTTTTTTGATAACTAGAAGATCCACATTAGAAGACCACCAAAGTTGTCCTTGAACTAACAACATCCTGGGGAAAGTAAACTGGACAGCACCCTAATAAAGAGACCGTAGTGGTCAATATATAAGCCCAATGATTCTAAAAATTTATCTTAAGATATAGGAAATCATGGATAACATTTAATCCAATAGTTACAAGAGCTAATTTGGATTTTTTAGTGGATTTCCAGGTGGCCCAATTTGGAGATGAAATTCTGGGCCAGATTCTGCGGCCCAGAAAAACAACCCACAATTTATATAATATCTTGAAAACAAAAATTCCATTTAAGATGAAATTTTATAGGAGGTTAGGAGACATTTGTAGATACATTTTATTCTTATATGGAACACTATAATTCATCCATATATAAGTTCATTTTGATGTGTCTGTTCGGTGGATGCAAGCTACCTTCTACTTCTGGTCAAGGGTGGAAAAGTCTAAGTTCCACATGACTTCCACCACCCTAATCCTACCATAATCAAGTGGTATGACTTTAACTATTGGAGTCTCGACCCAAGAATCCTAAAATGACTATTTAAATCAGTGTTTTTAGAGGATTTATTCATCTTTGGTTCTCTCTTTCATTGTAATGTTACGCTACATTTTTGTTTTCTCAAGTTGTCTTTCACATGTAAGTTGTTCTAATTCATCTTAGTTTCTTAAAAAAATTTATTATTATACTATTATTATGTTCTTATTAAAATCATGTTGATACCATTGTATCAAGGTGAGAATTTATTCACTCCAAAACTTGTGTGAATATCACACAACGGTGGAGTGATCATTATTTCATTGTTTTTTTTACTTCTCCATTTCCCCCCTCATGAGTCTACTTCCCGCTTCCATTGAAACCATAGATTCAATGGAGGGATAACCCACGTATGGGTTGATCCAAGGGAGTATAAAGGGTCTGTATTGGATGTTATTTATCACCCCATTAATTTCTAATCACTTCTTTAAATTGATATTTTTATTTAATGATTTTAAAACTTCTTCGTCCTTGTTGAATTTTAAGACCACATACTTTAAGTGCTAATACAAACCTTTACCTTAGAGTGCTCATAAATTTGATCCTACAAGTGTATAAATGATTTTTATTATGGTGTGTTGGTATAAAAATAGTAAGTAATGTAGTTATTTTATCTCCTTAAATGAACCCATCTCAAATATAAGAAATTGAAATAATTGAAAAGGGAATACGTCCTATCCACCACAAGTGATAACCTAGGATCAACTCATTATTTTAAATTGAAATAACTTAAGTCTATAATCATTCACTTAAACCCATATAAAATTACCCCAAGTTGGCCACTTCATAACCAAAAAAATCCATATAATGTGCATGTCTGTAGGTTACTTCCTAGGTCTCTAAATATTCGACAACATAAGCTACTCTACAATTGATCGCTTAACCCTAAAAACTTGAGTAAATTTGGGAGAGAAGAAATATTTGAATTGTTTTTTAGGACCCAAATAATTCATCTAAACACCCATTCTATTATAACCCCATTTATTCTATTCTCATCCAAATTCTATTATCTTTTCCCTTTCTCATTTTTTTTCTTTTTCCACATGTCTGCATGCACTCATGACCAATCAAATCGTCTAGTTAGGGTGGACAGTCCTAGGGTTTGGGAGTCAAGTAAACCAAGGGAACACTTTATATTATATCCTAATATTCCTAATAATCCAGATTCAAATATTGAGCCCATTTAAATGGATGTTCTTCAATGAAATCAACTTATAAACCCAGGTGGGAACAAAAATGAAAATACAAATGAGGCGGCCCCAAACTTGGGGAATGCAGTCGATAAAACCATGAATGGCTACCTCAAACATACCTGAAAAAATTACCCATCATGAAATAGACACAATTTTATAGGAGATTCCAACTAATGCTTTAAACCCTATGTCTTGAATCACCTTCCCACATTCCATGGAATGGAGTCTGAGATGACCTACCTTCATGTCAAGGAGTTCAATGACATTGTAGCAACCATGTGTCTCCCACATCAACTAGAATTAGCTAAGGTGAGTCTATTTATTTTTTGTCTTTAAATAATCAAGCTAAAAATTGGCTAAAAAAAATTTAGACCATCATCCATAAAATCATGAGACCAATTTCAAAGAGAATTTTACAAAAAATACTTCCCCCATCACAAAACAATTGCACATAAAAAGAGCATCCAAAACTTTTTTGAAAAAGAAGGGGAGTCATTTTATGAAACATGGGAGAAGTTAAAATAAACCTTAAACATGTTTACACACCATGATTTTTCTATTCTTGAACAAGTTAGAACTTTCTATAAAGGTTTGGTTCCAGGGAACAAATAATTCATTGACATGATGTGTAATGGAACTTTCAAAAAAATCCACAAATGATACTTATGAGTACCTAGAAAGCCTTGATAAACAAAATAGAACATGTGGAACATCACCTTACTATGAGAAGCCAGCCAAATATTGTGGAATTAACAAACTTAGAGAAGAGGAAAGCCTTAGGGATAAACTCCCAGCACTCTCTAGGAAGGTTGAAGAGATAGACCTTAGGAAAATCCATGAAATCCAAACTGTAGACCCTGTTTGCACAATTTGTGAAAAACATGACCACAAAATAGAGAACTTCACAACCATTTCATCCATTAAATATGTTCTTCTAGGAGGAAAACTTGCTGAATTTAAATCCCTAAACTTCTAATATCCCTAATACCAAATCACCTTCAACCCAAGCTAAAATGAACACCCAGGCAATCGCTGGAAAGATAACCAATAGCCTAGCCGACCATAAAGACCAAACCCCTACCCTACAAAAAATTTCGAAAACCATAACTAATTACAACGACAACCTATCCAATACCAATAACACCTACAAAAACTCATTAAACAACCAATCCAATAACCAAAGTATCCTCCTGGGATAAAGCAACCTGTACAAGCCCCAACTCAATCTATCCCTCTACCAATCCTTGAAGAGTTGTGTAAACAAATGGATAAAATGAACTCAAAAGTCTCACCCCTTAAACATGAACTAAAAACCATTAAAACCAGGAAGGCGCCCATTCCTACTCAAGTGTTACCATCCTCAACTTTAAGGGGTGAATCTAGTTAGACACAATACTCTCATGAACAACTCAAAGTAGTAATTGTTTTAAGAAGTGGGAAATCCATTGAGAAACCTGAACAAGACATTCCAGAACCATTAAAAGCTTCAACAATGCATGAAAATGATGAAGAACCACCCATAGATTCTGAAAACCCCAATTATAATGTTAATTCACTACAACCACACCAAACGATCAAACAACCTTCTCCCTTCCCTCAAAGCATGAGAGGAAAATCTAAACCAGAACTGAATGAAAATTTGGGGGAAATATTCTCTCAGGTTAAGTTGAACATCACCCTTATAGATGTAATCCAAAACATTCCTACCTACTCAAAGTACCTTAAGGACTTGTGCAATTTTAAAAGGAAATTTTCACATAAAAACCAAGTCCTTTTGGCTACTAATGTGAGTACCGCCATTCAAGGGACCATTCCTCCGAAGTTGAAAGATTCAGGTTGTCCATAAATCAATGTTGAATTAGAAGAGAACAAAGTTATCAGAGCCCATTGTGATATGAGAGCCAATGTAAACCTCATTCCTTATTCCATGTATTTTCAGTTAGGGCTCGAAGAACTCCAACCCACATCGGTTAATATTCAACTTGATGATCATAGTATTCGAGTTCCTAAGGGGATCTTAAAGGATGTTTTGGTGAAAGTTGAAAATTTCATTTACCAAACTGACTTCATTGTGCTTGACAATCTCCCAAGCATAGGTCCTAGGGAGAAAAACCCCATCATCCTTGGTCATAAATTATTAGCAACAATCAAGTTACTCATCCGAGTCTAAAATGAGAACATGGCAATAACATTCAAGAACATGAGTCTAGATATGAACATCTATAATGAAAACTCTAAAATTGGGGATAATGAAAAGATTTATGAGGTTAATTATACTGGTAGTGATGATAGTCAACTCGAGGAACATCATGGAATTACTGAAGGATGTCTAAGTCAATAAGATGTTGATTTTCTTTGTTCACATGAGGGAAATTTGTCTCCTTGGCTTGAATATCATTCAAATAGCTCTATTGATGATTTTATAGAATCACCAATCAATGATACCATGGGTGAAATCCATAAAATTGAGTCCATACCCATTCATGAAACTACTCTGGCTAATTTTTTAGATAAAAATTATATTTACAAGGAACCAATTCTGTCAAGAAATTTGAACAAATAAACTGAGTTCAATACAAAGTCTCATCCTTTCTTGGAAAGTGTTAACCAATCTGATATGGAATTTAAGGTCTTAACTTTATCACTCAAGTATGAGTTCTTAGGGGACAATCTATACTTTAATGTTGTCATTTACTCTCTTGCATCCAATCAAGAGATGATGCTTCTGGATGTCCTAAGAAATCATAAGAAAGTAATTTTATGGACCCTTTCTGATATTCTTGGGATTATCCCACTTATTAGGTCTCATAGGATTGGACTCGAATCTTATTCAAAGCCATGTCATCAACCTTAGTGGCGACTAAATCATAATCTCATGGAAGTAGTGAGAAAAGAACTTTTGAAATTGTTAAAAGTTTGTATCATATATCCCATATCTAAGAGTGAGTGGGTAATCCCAATTCAAGTTGTCTCAAAGAAAGCTGGAATTACTGTGATCACCAATGAGGATGCTGAACTTCTCCCCACAAGGGTAAGTAATGGACATAGAGTCTGTGTTGACTTTGGGAAGCTCAACTCTTGTACTAAGAAAGACCATTTCCCCTTTCCCATTATTGATCAAGTCCTCGAGCAAGTGGCAGGTCATCAATTATATTACTTCTTAGAAGGATTCTCATGGTATAATCAAATCGAGGTCTCCTTAGAGGATCATGGAAAAACAACCTTCACTTGTCCATTTGGCACTTTTCCTTCAAGCGCTTTCCCTTTGGGTTATGTAATGCTCCTAGTACCTTCCAACGGTTCATGATGGTAATCTTCTAGGACATGGTTGGGGATTGTTTAGAGGTATTCATGGATGACTTCTCCTTCTTTGGGGATACTTTTTAGGGATTCTTTCTGAATGTTGAAAGTTTTTTTTTCAAGATGCGAGGATAAGAATCTCATCCAAAATTGGGAAAAATGCCCTTTTATGGTAAATGAAGGACTTATTCTAAGCCATATAGTATTTGGTAGAGGTATTGAAGTTGATAAATCTAAGGTAGACATCATTCATCACCTTCCCTCTCCTAAAACTGTTAAGGAAGTTTGGTCCTTCTTAGGACATGCAAGATTCTATAGAAGCTTAATTAGGAATTTTAGCTCTATTTATCGACCACTTTGTGCTCTTTTGGTGAAAGATGCTCCATTTTTATGGACAGAAAGTTGTGAGGAATCATTATCTACACTTAATTCAGATCTTATCTCTCCACCTATCATGCAAGCTCTGAATTGGAAACTTCCATTCAAACTCATGTGTGATGCGAGTGAATTCGCTGTTGCAGCAGTATTAGGTCAACGATGTGAGAAAACTTCATGTGTCATTTCTTATTCAATAAAATCCCTAATTGATGCACAAATCAACTACACACCCACTGATAAAGGGTTACTTTCTCTTGTGTTTTCCATAGAAAAGTTTAGGTCCTACCTCTTTGGATCCCCCACCATTGTGTTCACTGACCATTCTGCATTAAAATACCTCTTCCAAAAACAATATGCTAAGGCTAGACTAATTAGGTGGGTCCTTATATTACAATAATTTCACCTCAAAATCAAGGATAAAAATGGTGTTTAAATTTTTTTAGTTGATCATCACTCTAAGATGTAATTCAAAGACAACTCAAATCACATTTCTGTGTTTGATTCATTTCCCGATGAGAATAATTATTCAGTGAGTGATTTCCCATGGTATGACGTCATAGCCAACTTCTTAGATATAGGAGTAATTCCAAAATTCTTAGGGACTCAATATCAAAGTAAATTCCTTTCTGATGTTAGGAACTATGTGTTTGATGATCCATACCTCTATAGGTTTTACCCTAATCAAGTCACTAGGAGGTGTTTCCCTGAATCTGAACAAGATTCCATCCTTAAATTATGTCATAGTGAGGCGTGTAGAGGTCACTTTTCCTCTAAAAAAACTTATGTTAAGGTTCTTCTGTGTGGTCTCTTCTGTCCCACCCTCTCAAGGGACTCTTACACATTTTTTCAAAGTTTTCCTAGGTTTCAACAAGTAGGGTCCACCGCAAAAAGAAATCAAATGCCACTCACTCTCATCTTAGTGATTGAAATCTTTGACTATTGGGGAGTCGATATCATGGGCCCCTTCCCAAACTCTAGGAGATGTTTGTACATCCTTTTAGCTGTCAATTATATATCCAAATGGGATAAGGCCATTCTTAAAAAATCCAATGATCATCAAACTATGATTATATTTCTGAAGGAATACGTCCTCTCTAGATTTGGAATTCCTAGGGCTATCATTAGTGATCATGGAACTCATTTTTGCAATTTTCCCTTCTCATCACTCATGGAAAATTATGGAATTTTTTACAAAGTTTTTACTACTTACCACCCCGGGCTAATGGTCAAGCTAAGTTAGCCAATCGATAAATGAAAAAAATTCTCGAGAAAATGGTAAATCCATCTAGGAACGATTGGTTGAGAAAACTCTTAGATTCTCTTTGGGAATATAGAACTACATATAAAACCATTTTAGGAATGTCACCATATAGGTTGGTTTCTAGTAAATCATTCCATTTTCCAGGGGAGATTGGACATAAGTATTTTTGGGCAATTAAGAAAGTGAATTATGACCTCTCATTGGCCGGAAAAAAAAGGAAATTACATCTCAATGTACTTGAGGAACTTATGATAGAGGCTTATGAAAATTCAAGGATAAATAAAGCTAGAGTTTAAGACTACTAATCTCAAAATATTTAAACCAAACACATTGTACCAGGTAAACCTATTCTTTTGTATAGATCTAAACTTCATTTACACTCGGGAAAGTTGAGGTCTATATGGTCAGGTCCATATATAGTGCATATAGTGTACCCACATGGGGCTCTAGAAATTCAAGATCCCACCAATGGTTAAACCTTTAAAGTGAATGGTCATAGAGTCAAACCATTCATTGAACAATTCTAAAAACATGAAGTAGATGAAGACTTGTGTGAACCAACCTTAAATGAGGAAAATACATAAACAATTAGGGGTCTATGTCGGGCTAACGATGTTAAACAAAAGTGATGCACGAGAGGTAACCCATGGTTTTCATGTTTCCAATATTTTTGAATCATCTTTATTTTTCAAATATGATTAATAAATTAATTTTATATTTAAAAAAATATTTAACTATAAATATGATAATACTATAGAATGTTGACATGTTCTCCTATTATGAGTATGTATGGGTATGAAAGGGGAGTACCATATTCATCTGTGTCACGTGGTGTGATCCTTGAGTAATACCTTACCCAGAAATTTAAAAAAAAAGACAATGTATCATCAGTTTATTTTTATTTTTATGTGTTTGTAGGTTAAAATAAAAATAATATATATATATAATAATAATAAATAAATAAAATAAAAGGACGCATCATAGGTCATGGGGAAAACCACATCACAACCGAAGAAGCCGCGGGGACTCGAACCCGGGACCGAAGGGAGACAAGGGAGCCCACTTACCACTGACCTAAATCTTATAGTTCTTCCTTATTCTATAATTTTTTGTATATATACTTATATTTTACTTTTTTTATATGAATATATATATATATATATATTGTTTTGTTTTTTTGTTTGTTTTTTTCATTTTTCCACTAGGGAACTCTGTAAGTGACATGGATACCAAAGGACTAAATTGGAGCCGCACGAACTTGAAATTCAACCACCAGGTGACTTTGTTCCTTGTTTATTATTTCAATTTCCTTTTAGAACTTCTCTCCTCTACCACTACCCCATTCTAAATTTTATTTTCTTTAAACATTGGGGAAAATGTTATTCTAAGTTTGGGGGTCAAAAGAAAGAAAAAATAATAATTTTGTGTGCATAAAAAAATGTGTGGAAGGAAAAAAATTAACCTTGAACATGATAATACACATTGCACACTTTGAAATTGAATATCAAATAATTTATAATGACTTGATTTTAATTTTAATACATATATAATTGCATGATCATATATTTCGGAACGTGTGGATGTCTATTGTTAAATTTCATCATTTATATTTTCATTCAAATAAAAAAAGATCACAACACACGTCCTTTAGATAGTGGGGTGTTAGTTTGAGTTCATGGGGTCCCCCAAATAAATAGCATAGGTTTTATGATCATTTTAGTTTTAATATGAGTATTCAATAAAATAATAATAATAATTAAAATAATAAATTTGTTCCTAGGGAAATGAAATGACCTAATGCGTGGCTTTCGGCACTTGGGGATCATGACTCCATATTTTTTTGGCCCGGAGTTAGTAATTTCATCTCTATTTGTGGTAATTTGACTTTGTTTTGGACTGATTTAACTTAAGATGATGCCCAAGTATGTGGGATTCACTTAGTTCCCTATGGTCTTTGAGCCTGTGAGTCATCGCCAAAGTCTCACTACATGGGTTGACCCTATTGAGTGAAATTTCAATTACCATGGAAAATTTAAAAAAAACAAAAAAAAATTGAATACTCATCTTAATATTGAAATGTGATTCCATCTAGCACTTCCTTCATTTATCCCTTGAATTAAGATGAACCCCCATGTCTATTGTGATACACAACATATCCTCATGCTTAATAGATATTGGATGAAATATGGTGATGAATTTGAACAAAGTAATGGGATTGGGATTGGGGTCTACTTATGAAACTATCTTGTATTAAAAGATTTTTATGGGTTTCATAGTTGTTTTGTATAAGGGTTTTTTGTGATCATTGTATATCAAAATGTTTATTGAGAAGGGAATTTAAATTTATTATTTTTGAAATAAATTTTGCTCAGTACTAGGAAAACTCAAGTGGGGGTGCGATTAGCCACTAAAATAGGATAATATTCATTGTTAATATTTACTATATTCATGAGATTAATTATTCATAAACAGCATTTTAGTTCATTTTACACTTTGAATGTTATTTCACATTATGATTGTAATTCTTTGTTAAAGTTCACTATTACTTGGTACATATTTAAACACATCCTAAAAAACAAATTGGTATTTATTTTATTTTTACATTTTATTTTCAGGTCTACCATGCTATAATTAACAATTCATGTTTTTGGAGTACTAGAAGATTCACATTAGAAGACCACCAAAGTTGGCCTTGAACAAACAACATTCTGGGAAAAGTAAACTAGACAACATCCCAATAAAGAGACTATAGCGGTAAAACCCCAATGATTATAAAAATTTAGCTAAAGATATAGGACATCATGAAGAAAATTTAATCCTATAGTGACAAGAGCTAATTATGATTTTTTAATGGTGTTCCAGGTGGCCCAATGTGGAGATGAAATTCTGGGAAAGATTCTGCGGCTTAGAAAAATAGCCCACCATTTAGATAATATATCGCAAACCAAAATTTCAGTTAGGATGAAATTTTACAGGAGGTTAGGAGACATCCGTAGATCCATTTTCTTCTTAAACAGACCACGATAATTCAGCCATATAGAAAGTCATTTTGACGTGTCTGTTCAGTGGATGCAAGCTGCCTTCCATTTCACGTCAAGGGTGGAAAAGTCTAATTTCCACAGGATTTACACCACCCTAAGCCTACCATACTCTAGTGGGATGACTTTAACTATTTTAGGCTCAACCCAAGACTCCTAAAATTCCTATTTAAGGCAGTGGTGTTGGATTATTTATTCACCATTGGTTCTCTCTTTCATTGTAATGTTATGCTTCATTTTTGTTGTCTCTAGTTGTCTTTCAAATGTAAGATGTTCTAATTCATCTTAGTTTCTTAAAAAAATTATTATTATACTCTTATTATGTTCTTATTAATATCAAGTTGATAATTTTGTCTCAAGGTGTGAATTTATTCACACCAAACCTTTGGATATTATCACACAATGGTGGATTGATCGTTATTTTATTGTTTTTTTACTTCTCCATTTCCTCCCTCATGAGTCTGCTTCCTGCTTCCATTGAAACCATAGAATCAGTGGAGGGATAACCCACTTATTTTTTTATCAAATAGAGTATAAAGGGGTTGTATTGGATGTTATTTATCACCCCATTAATGTCTAATCACTTCTTTTAATTGAGATATTTATTTTCAGATTTTAAAACTTCTTCTTCCTTTTTGAATTTTATGGCCATATACTTCAAGTGCTAATACAAACCTTTACCTTGGAGTGCTCGTAAATTTGATCCTCTAAGTCTATAGGTGATTATTATTATGGTTTTTTGGTATAAAAATAGTGAGTGATGAATTTGTTTGATCTCCTTAAATGAACACATCTCAAATATAATAAATTTAAATAATTGAAGAGGGAATACGTCCAATCAACCCCAAGTGATAACCTAGGATCAAATAATTCTTTTAAATAGAATTCAATTAAGTCTCTTATAATTCACTGAAACCCATCTAAAATCAACCCAAGTTGGCCACTTCATATAAAAAAACAATCCATATAATGTGTGTGTTTGTAGGTTACTTAGGTCTCTGAGGATTCGACAACCCAAGCTACTCTACAATTGACTTCTTAACCTAAAAAACTTTGGTATATTTGGGCAAGACCACAACCCCTTTGGTCATTCTAATAGGTAATTTCCTAAGTAATCATTCTAGAAGTGGCGCAAGGGCTGCATTGTGAAGTGTGAGTCTTTCTCCATAAATCATGACGCCCTCTGTTGTTTTTGGGAGTCATCTGTGAGGGGTACAATGATCGCATTCTGAAAGAGGAGGCAATGAATTGAGGTATATAGAGTTTTCCATGATCTATATGGGTAATTTCATGATTGTGTGTGGCCAAGGTGTGACTCATTTTTCAATAAAGTCACACCACATTCCCAGAGAGGCCATGTTGTGACTTTTACTAGTGAGGGAGCATCACATTGTGACCCTCTATGTAATGTCATGACTAATTTGTATCCCTATTTTTAGCAGGTATAGACCAATAATTTACTTCCACCCCCTCCCCCCATGATCTTTATTGATTTGGTGCTTGAGGGAGATCAATTTTTCCATCCCCCCCCCCCCATTCATTATCACACTTGACCCCCTTTAAATGGTTTTTTCCTAGTGATTGTGGTAGTAATTAAAGGTCTGATATTCATCTTATTCCTCATTTTTTGTTCCACTTTATATATATTTGATTTTAGATGATTTTGGGATAGGGTTTTGATGATGATTTCACAAAATCATGGAGGAACCATCCCATAATGATGTGGCTTCTACTCAAGATGGAAATGGGAGATCTTGGAAGAGTACATGCACTCAATTTTGTGTAGTATCGATGATGTGGCATTGTCGGATGAGTTTTTTAGCAATTTTACCTCTTTGTATTAAAATAAATAAATAAATATAATATTCAATAATTATTTATTTTGAAGTTATACCATGATGTAGAAGCTCAAGTGATATTTTGATCTTGCAATAGGAATATATGGGCTTTATAAATGATGAGTGAATATTATCATGGATGGTAACTCCATTATTGAGGTAAGTGGTCTATTTAATAAATAACCATATGATTTTTTATACATGAGTGTGTATTATTGCAGGTTTACATAGGACCAAGAAAAGGAATAGAGATTAACATCACCCTAGAGAAAGGGATAGGATGGATTTGAGCCTCTTAAGATTGCAGTTTATGCTCTAGTTATGTATAGGGAAATTATATATGGTGGAGACTCAAACAATAAGAGCCAGACATGTCAGTTTAGTTGAAAATATATCTTATGTAGGTATTGAGTTGTGATATGAGACATGAGTAACATAAGATAGTTTCCTAAGGTTATTTAGGAAGGTATGAGAGTCTTAGGAATCAATATGATAGGTGATATGACCATACATCTCATGTGTATTGAGGGGTACCCTTTTGAGGGTAGATAAAGATCTCATAGAAATCCATGAGTGGGATAAGTCCTTTTGGGATTAATGCAATGTGACGTGGAGGATTTCCTCTTGATGATGGATTGTTATATCTTTGAGGGAGGTGTGGGATAATACCTAGTTATGGGTTGTGGGAATAATTTGAGGACTTTCCATTGGTTTTCAAAGAGGATTGTAATGATATTTCTTAATATCATCTATGGGTATGGTTACTAGGATATGAATCATAATTCGATAATGTGTGTACTGAAATCTTCTGTCTTAGGACGGGTAGGGCCTATAGGCTATAAGGTCACCATGGGATAATGAATGTGGTGTGCTGATAGTGATAAAAGACCCAAATGGGTATAAAGGACCCTATAGAATGACCTAATAAGTGATATGGGAATGTCGATATGACCAAATTGTTGAACTTTTGAAACATGGAATGTCTTATAGAGATGACCCAATGATTCCATATAGATGATAAGGTATGTTGTGGGGTGTGGGGATAGTTCCTAAGTGACTGTAAGATACTAAAAAGCTGGTGAGCTTATATGATGGTCTAAGTGTAATAGGATGAACCTTTCTACACCATTATTTTATGTGAATTGGGTGTTGGTGGTGTCGAGATGAGTATGGAGGATGATAGTTTTTTTAGGAGATGAAATATTAGTTGGGTACAGGAGGTCACGACATGACTATTCAGGTTATGGCATGAAGTTTTGGTTTTCATGGAAGTGGTGGGTCAGTTTTTGGTATGTCATGATGTGGAGGAGGATTCACAACCTTGGTGGGTTGGCTAAGAGAGTTGGTGTTGGAGATGGAAGTTTGATCATAGTGTGGTGTAGTGTTTTTTGGCTTGAAGAAAACATTTGAGGTTTAATTTACTATTTTAATGTCACATCATGAAGGTGTGGTATGTATCATAATGGAGTTTTATGGGAGTTTTTAATATTTAAAAAAATTTGTATCATAGCGTAGTCATGTTTATCATAGTGTATATCCTGGGAAACTAGATTATAAGGTACTTCTTGTAGGTTGGTCGCAGTGCGGCCATCCTTATGAAGGTGTGAGAGCTTGGAAGGTAGGTTTCAATGGTTTTTGTAATGTGATGTTACACCGTAAAGACATAGTCATAGTGGAAAATTTCTTTGATTTTAATGGATTTATACAGTTGAGAAAGTTTAATATGTGAGACATATAAGAGATTTTAGGTCTGGTTTTTTGAGGTTTAGTGTAATTATCCCATTGTTCCATGACCATGTACTTTCATTCCACAATTCTCTATTTTCAAGTGTCAAAATAAATTCCAAATTCTATATGAATTCCTATAATTTTACCATATTTATCCAATCCTTGGGTGATAAAAGGTGTGACCCTAGAGTACCTTGATCCCTCATTGATTGGTGTTGGATATTAGCTTCAAGATATTTACCAAAAGTTATTTTATGGGAATTCCCCTCTTCCTTTCTCTTGATTCATTTCCTTGTTATTTTTTTAAGAATGTTATAGTAGTACATTGGGGGTTTAATTTTTTGGATTTGAGTCATGTTCTTTCTGAGCATTGTTTTTTTTAGATTATTGGGGGGTTCCTTGTGTTATTATATATAAGTGATCATAGATTACTCACTTTTTAGTTGTGAAACAAATAATGAAACTTTGAGTGAAGTAGGGGATACAAGAACTCCATTTATGTGTGAATCAGGGAAGTTTCATGTTTTTTATTTGTTTTGGGGGATACTAATTATTTATTTAAATAAGATAATTAATTGAGAAAAAAAAAGAACAAATTATGGGAATGGGTGTTTCAAATGTATTTTACTTGTTTTCTTTATTTTTTCAGGTGAATGATGCCTAATTGATGTTATTACCAAAAAAATGTTTCTATTAAGATTTTGTTTTATTTATATGATTATACAGATAGAATCACCACTCATAAAATGTTAATAGCATAAAGACAGTAAAAAAACTAGTTTTGTGGAATCTATATTGAAGTGATGTTTCTTATTTAAATAAAGGTAAGTGTGGGAGTCTCTAGATGCTGAAATTGAGTGTTGACTATTAATTCTTATCTTGTTATTTTGTTGTGACTTGTGTAGCTATTGTGGGGGATGTTGTATAGAAATGGTTGTGGATGGTTTTGGGATGATGATGTGTGTTTTAAAGAGGAGTTGTTGTTGCTTAACCATGGTTCTCAAGATGAGAGGTGATGGTTGATATGAGATGATGGTGTGGTAGATTTTCTAGATAGAGGAAGTGATGTGTGTATTTTGAGATGGTTGTTAATTGATTTTTGTATGGTAGAATGTGTAGTGGGTTATCATGGTTGATATGGTATGTGTTTCAGGATGGGTTTTTTTTATTTATGTATGGTTGTGGGATTTATTTTCAGTTTCCTGATAGTAATTGAATATGTTCATAAATGGAAAAAATGGTAAAGGGTATGGATGAAAATGAATAACCATAAGATATAAATGATTTTTTAATGTATGAATTGAATGGGTAGTGGCTGGTTTAAACATGGGTGATGGATGAGAATGGTTTGTTGTTAAATATAGAATCAAATGGCATAATGAATGTAAAATGGTTGGAAAATGGTAAACATGAGAACAATTATATAGTGTGATTAAATTTAAATTTTAAGTGGTTTTTGTGTTTTTATTGTGTGGGAGGTGGGTTTGGTTAGTGGTTTAGTGATTAGCAGGAATGATAATGTGTGGAAGTGATGATGTGGTGTCTATGATAGTGTGGAAGTGTTGTTTTGGTTTTCCCCCTTAAAGATGGTTTTCATATGAAAATATATACTTATATTTATTATTATTTTATATGAACCCCACCCAAGTAAAATAATCCTATCTAAGTCCCAAAATTTTAGGTTTTGGTTATTTTCCTCAAACATTTAGCTTGTCAAAGTAATGGATGGTTAATTACTCCTTATTATATGGTCTCCCTTTATGGAATAGTATGAGATGTGTTTTTGGTATTTATACATAGTGTGTATCAGGCATGGTAGGAGGATGGAACGGGGTTGATGTCCTTGATATTAATAATGCCCTACTTTGATCTATATAGATGTGGATTTTTATATTTGAACTGATGTCAACACAAGATGTTTTCCATATAGAAATTTGGGATAGGTAGGGCTACGAACTGACCCACACTAGATGTAATGTGAGAATTTAGACTAATTCCAACAAGATATATTGGACCCTGTAGGAGGTTGGGATATGTAGGGTTGTTTTAAAACACACATTAGTTATGAATATATATATATATATATATACTTGTTAAGTAATTGATAGATATAAAAGGGGTAAAGCATTGGATGTTTGTTGTTGGTGCGTGAGAGAGACAAAACCAGTGGGGAAGTCATTGCAGGGTAACCTATTTTATATGATTTGATATTATTACAGTATTTCTCTATGTGGTATTTGGTGAGTGACCCTCGGTGAGTTTGGGTGATGGTTGACTTGATAGGTTCTCATTGTATATTTTTTATTAACTAAATCATTAGTATGATCCTTTCACATTTACATATGTGGTATTGAAGAGGATCCCACTAAGTATACATGTATGATCACCCCTATCTATAGAAAATTTGTATAGGTTTTCAAGGTGTGTTTAGATATCGGTGTAGACTATACTAGCTTGGATCTTGGAGGGATGGTTGGATTTTCTACTTTAGAAGTTTTATTTTGGTAAAATACCTATGATACATATATCTATATAACATTACATTATTTATGGTTTATTTTTTTATGATGGTTTTATTTTATATTATGTAATTAACTAGTTTATTTATTATGTGTTACTAAAATATATGAGGGTAACTCGTCCCTATTATATGTTATATACCCTTAGTGCTACTTGCCAACCCAGGTCCTATTAGAAGTGGGAATTGGGGGGTCACTCTCATCATCACTATAGAAATGGAAGGGGTTCCCAGTGGGGTTGGTTAGAACAAAGTGGTATCAAATATTTTGGTTAAGATTTATCATAAATATTAGAGTTTGGAATTGGTAAGGCTTATATGGGTTAATTGAGAAATAGCTCCAGTTGATCTCAGTGCATAACGTAGTCTATGGGGACTAAAAAGGACATGATATTTTAGGTCACCCTAGGATACAATGAAAGGACTCTAAGTTTACCAAACTATAAAACAAAGTGGTTATGTTTGTAGGGTAGATACCTAGAAAAGGTACTTGTATCATTTTTTGTTTGCATTTTTTCCTGAATTAGGGTGATTTTGGGGGAATATTAAAATGAATATAATTAATTGAGTCTTAAATAAATTCCATGATAATATTATTAATTTGTTTCAGTTATATTTATAGTGATATCTATTTGACATCATCCGTACATGGTTTAGATTGGTTAGGTTTAGTAGGATGATCTCGTTGACTGATGGAGGGTAGACCTAGCTAAGAAGGATGAGACTTAGAGGAAGACATTGTGTGAGTTCCAACATCAGGGGTTACTGAAGTGTGTGGGGACCGTCTTTAATCTGAAAAGTGGGTGTTGGTTGTAAGATATTGAGATCAACTTCTGTCTAATTTGATCCAAGTTAGAGTATAGGGTTTTCCTAGATGTTGATCAGAAGTATGGGGTGGCGCGCTAGTGGTGGATTCTATATATTGGGGATAGAGATGAAGGAGATATCTAGAGGGATAATTTTCAGTGGAAATTTCATGTGGAGTTACTATTTTTGATAATGAGAGTAAAAAAGGGGTAGGATATGATCTCTCTTCAACATGGGATCCTAAACATTTGGTCACACCAGATAAAATTTAAAAACCTTCTTCACTTCACCCAAAATCTTTTCTCATATGAGGATTCTAAGGAATGATATTGAGAGGAGTCTCTATGTTTGGTTATTCGATATGTATTCACTCCATTTACATTGCCTATGTATTTAGAGGTGAAAATAAAGTTTTATGTTATTGAGAGGATTCATGTGAATCTAGTATAATCTTAAGAGGGGAGTCATCAGATCACCTTGGGGAGTTTGGCTATCATTGGATGATGATAGGTGTGTAAACCCTTGAGGATTCAACTAGCTAGGAGTCATCCTCAAAATTTTAATTCTTTTCATTTATCTAGATGTAATTGTTCCCATGAATCCACTAGGGTCAATTCAACAATGTGTTTTGTTTTTTGAGGTTATGATCAATAGTAATTTTAGTGGTTTCATTGTAATGTTTGAGAGGTACCTCTTAATAGGAGTTGGTCGTAGAGGATGTGTCTTTCCTTGGTTGGCTCGGTTTGGATTGTCAAGTTTAGGAATTGTTTTAGAGGTATCTAATGTAATATTTCCAACCTTTTTATCCTATTCCTTTTCATGAATCAAGTATTAGGGGTTTTAGAGGAGAATAGGTGCTATTGGAGGTGAAATTTCAGTTTGTAAAAGTATGTCTCATTATGGATAATCAGGTCATGGTGTAAGAGTTTTTATATAATGAAATGGGTGTGATAGTTTTAGGTATTTTGTGAAATAGAGGAGGTGTCACATCCTTAGTGTGTGGGCCTCCATAGTTGGATTTGGTTCTGGAGGTTTAGTTGTGGCATGACGATGTGTTTCACAATATAACTAAACCTTAAAATTTTTAGTTTGTTGTTTTATAGTTGTGACACAATGGTTTGGTATATGTCATGATGGATTTTTATGGGATTTTTTGAGGTTTCCATGAATGGTCATCATGGAATAGTCATGTTCATCGCTGCATGGAGCCTAGGAGGCTTGATTCATATGTTCTTCAAGTTTTGGTCATGGTTCACACATCCTTATCACAATGTAATATCTTAAAGTTCAAGTTTCAATGTTTTTGGTTTAACTATTATCATTACAAAAATTCGTTTTCAAGGTATGAACCTTCTTTTATTTTATTTTATTTTGAATGTTAACCAAGTTTAATAGGAAGAGATATAGGGGATTCGTTATGTGATTTGTAGAGGTTTGGTGTAATTATCCTATTACAGCATAACCAGGGTATATCACATCATGATCACCTATTTTCTAGTATTGATATAAATTTTTAAATTATAATTGAATTCCTCTATTTTCTCATGATTTATCCAAACCTTAGGCAACCAAAAGTGTGACCTTAGAGGCCTTTGATCTCCCATTGTTTGTTATTGGCTCTCAACTTCTGTAGATATACAAAAATAAATCTAAGGTGAGTTCACATATTCTAGTCAATTGATTATTTACATTGTTCTTCATTTATGAAAGTTATCATAGTGGGTTGGGGGTTAGAATTTCTGGCTTTGAGTTATGTTCTTAATGGTTGTTGTTTTTAATTTTATTTTTGGGATTTACTTGTGTGATTTCAGCATGGTTGACATATATTCTTCTTTTTTCAGAGCAAAATAAATTGTAAATCCTTGGTTGAGGTAGGGGATTTGATAAATATATTTATGTATAGTTTAATTTTTTACATTTTTTTCCTTTTGGTTATTTTAGTGGATGGTAAAGATTGATTTAAAGGAGAAAATAAATTGATATAAATTGGAAAATTGATGGGAATGGGTGTTTCACTTGTGTTTTACTTGTTTCCTTCATATTATTCTTGTGAATGATGTTTGGATTCTATTTTTACAAGATTTTTTTGTTTTTATTAGTATTTTGTGTTATTATTATTATTATACAGTAGTAATTGACTCTCATAATGGTTGATAATTTAAATATGGTAAGAAAACCGATGATTTGTAATATAATATTAAAGTGGTGTTTCTTGTGTAAATAATGGGATGTGTGGGAGTGTGATCATTCTAAAATTGGTTTTTAATTGACGTTGCTTGTATTTTTATGTTATTGTGACTTGTATAGTTGTTTTTTGGGTTTATTGTATGAAAATGGTTATAGCTTTTCTTAGGAAGATAGTGTGTATTGTGTAGTGGTTTTGTGGATACCTTTCTATATTTGGAAATAGGAGAGGTGGTGGTTGATGTGGGATAGTGGTACAGTGGATTGTGCGGATAGAGTAAGTCATGTGTGGAGATTGAGATGATTACTGACACATGGTTCTTTGGAAGGTTTCTGTGGTTGGTATGGGATGTGTTGCATGATAGTTTTTCAGTGGTTATTGTATGGTTGTGGGATTTATTTTTAATTAATCTATAGTAATGAAATTTGTTTTAAAATGGTAAAATTTGGTAAATATAATAGCTATAATTGAATAAATATGGGTTGTAAATGAATTTTTAATGATTAAACTAATTGGGTAGTGACAAGTTTAAATATTGGTGATGGTTAAGAATGGGTTGTTATTAAATATGAAATTGAAGGTAAAATGGTTGGTAAATGGTAAATCTATAAATAGTTAAATGGTGTGATTAAATGTGAATTGTTAATGGTTTTCATGGGTGTTTTGTGTGGGAAGAGGGATTGGTTGGTGGTTTAGTGATTGGAAGTGAAAATTTCATTTAAAACTAATGGATTTGTGGTTTTGATAATATGGTAGTATTTTTTGGTGTGTACCTTTAGGGATGGGTTTGTGTTCCACTATATATAATTGTATTTGAAAATGATTTTATATGAATCCAACCCAAGTAAGATAATCTTACCGACACCCAAATGTTCTAGGTTTTATGTGTTTTCCCCAAACATACAAGTTGAAGAGGGAATGAAAGGATTAATACTCCCCCTTCCAAGAGTAGTAAAAGATTTGATCGTGGTATCGTTAAATAGTAGGGATCATGCATGGAAAGGGGAGGGAATGAGGTTTATGTCCTTCATGTTCATGATGAAATACTATGATGGATATGGATATAGATATGGAATTGTGGTTGTGAACCAATTCCAACTCAAGATATTAGACCATGTAAGAGTTTGGGATAGGTGAGGATCTAAACTGAACAACATCAGTTGTTATATGTGTATTTGGATTAATTCTGGCATGAGATGTTGGACCCTATGAGAGGTAAGGATAGGTATGTTTGTGGACTAACCTGCATCATTCTTTATGTGACTATTTGGACTGATGTCACCATGAGATGTTGGACCTTGTAAGAGTTCATGATAGTTAAGGCTATGAACTAACCCACATCATTTGTGATTTGAGTATTTAGACTGATGCCAACAGGAGATGTTGGACCCTATGAGGGTTTGGGATAGGTAAGACTGCAGTCCAACCCACATTAGTTGTGAATTTACACACACACACACACACACATATATATATATATATATATATATTTGTGTGTGTGTGTGTGTGTGTTTGTTAAACAATTTATGGATGGAAGGAATAGAATTATAGAATGATTTTCATTGGGGAATGAGAGATACAAAATAGTAGAGAAGTGGTTGTGGGGTACCCTATTTTCTATAGTCTTTGATATTATTTTATTATAACCAGATATGGTATTTAGTGAGTTATCCCTGGTGTGTCTTGGTGATAGGTGACCTGATAGGTGTTATTTGGTCATGTTGTTTATTAAATTAATAATTTGTATGTTTCTTCCACATTTTCATGATTGGTTTTAAAGAAGATCATACTGGTTATACAAGTTTTTTCAACCCTATATATATAAACTATTTTTCAAGTTGTTGAGAGTTTATAGACCAAGATGGACCTTACTAGCTCAAAGATTGGAGTTGTTGCATAAGATGCTACTTTAAGAGTTTGATTATGGTATATTACCTTGGATAATTATATCTATATGAAATTACATGAATTATGGTTTATTATGGGATAATGGTTTGATTTTTTACTGTGGCATTGATTGGTGGAGTTCTTATATGTTCTAATATTATAGGGGAGTAATTCTTCCAATTTTTATATCATGTACCCTCGATGTTAGTCACTAACTAGAGGAATATTAGAGGTGGGCCTTGGGGGTTACTCTCATATTCACTACAAACCCAGTAGGGGTTCCCATAAGTGTTGTATTGTGTAAATGTGTTCCCTAATTTCTATTTCATGCATGTGTTGACTATGCATACATGTTAGGTGATAGATCTCAGTGTAGCTAATGATGGATCCGGAGGTCATGCCTCACCATAAGTGATAATGTATTGACATAAACCTACCTTGTGATTAAAGGTAACAGTTGGGATATGATATCAAAACTACCTTTGTAACTTCCCATCTCAGCTCACCTCTATGACAGTGGCTGGACCGGTGTGTTACATGACCTCAAGCACATCTCCCCAAACGCCAGAGGCTGTCGAATAACAATTAGGGCCCTTTTAACATGTTTGTGGGGGATAATATACCCTCATAGGTAATAGGTAATACATAGTGGATGAAACAACAATTTATAACAAATAAAGGAATCATATAAATAATAAAACTGTAGGAGAAGAAAATAAATAATCCCAACTGAATACAAAATAATTATGGAAGCTGATATTTAAAACCAGATACAAAATGATGTCATGCTATGATTCCTATACTAAAGTAAAGGTTTGTAAAATACGAATACATGCATAAAATCAAGGTTGTAAAGGAAATGATACAAAGCAAAAAATGTATCTTAACAAAAGGCTCGGTCCACTGCCCTCAATATCCATCCTAAGATGCAATCAACACTCAAACACTGAAAGCTGCATGATTCCCACTATCCATACCTGCAAGAATAAATTATACTCAGGTACCAAACGATTCCCAAGCAGGGAGTGAGATAAAATCCTAGTAGGCGGGCACCCACGGTATCTAAACCGTAGCATTTCATGCTGTATAAAAAAGAAGTGTGACAATATTTGATAAATGCAAGCAATTTAATAACCATAATAATATAAATATAACTTGGTTTGGGTTCTCAACGGCACCCGTCCAATATCACCTGCTTCAGACTAAGCTGGTAAACTGAATACGGTACCTATAATAGGTAGGATTATATATATATATATATATCCTAGAAATGAAAAGGCAGACAAAAGGAGTAATACCCTAAGCTTGTGCTTTAGCCTAGGTCTAGTTTATGTGTCAACAAAGTGTGATTCAAGCACCAGAAATGTATCACAATTTACAAAGGACGCAAAGGATGGGTAAATAAATACTTTCCATGAATAATTATTATTATTATGTTCAAGTTGTAGAGTTAGAGTCTGATCTCATCCCGAATTTATCGCTTCAGTACATCCTTCAATTAATCCAATATCCCTGAGCCCATCCAAGTCAATATTCTATAAGATCAAGTATCGCTCAAGGCATGGATTTACCATGAGTTCATCCCGATCTCACAAAGAAAGGGGTCGAGTATCATCTGAGCCATGTCATAGCCACATTTCCAATAGATTCGTTCTCAATGGGCCTTTTTGGAATTGTTATTACTCATAAGTATTTAGAAATCTTGGGGAAGTTTGAGTCTAGAAAATCCTAGGACACCCCCATCCTATAGAGGTAATCAGTCAGGAATGGAGAGTCCATGTGTGGCCCTTAATATAGAACCCACATTCACTCTAAGCCCTAAATTTAATTAGATGTCACAGAACAAGTATCACAAAGTAGCATTTATAATAGAAACTAAACAGAATAGGTAACTCTACCAAAACAAATGATCATTTATACGATGCAGTTATAGAAAAAGCAATTTATCAGTGAAAGCAATAAAAATGAACATATAAATTTATAAAGGCACAAAAAGATAATAATTGAACAAAGAATAAATTCATTAGGAAATAATTAACCAACACAACCAAGATCATCTTTCACAATTTCCCAAAATAATTAATTTAATCAAAACTCAACAAAAGTGATCATGAAACATGGGAAATTAATTAATTTAATAAATTCAAGGCTGACAAAAAATATTCCAAGAACATCGAAACACCCAAAAGGGTATCCAACATTATTTCTATAATTTAAATTGGTTAAGATACATCACACAAAGGTGAGAAGGTTCAATAATATAGTTAAATAAATTTAGAAAGGGTAAAAATTAGACCTTGTCGATAGGCACTAACGAGCGGTACAACGTGCTATTTAAATGATGCAAAAAAATGAGGGGAAATAAATTAGACGCCTTAATTTATACTCTTAGAGGATCCTATGCTCTGTGGAGATCTTTGATTTGACCTAAAACGGAAGAAATCCAATGATTTTATAAAATCCCCAATTTTAGGTAAAAAACTTCCATGGATGATCACACAAAAGATAGAGAATGAGATCATACGATTCTTGTTGCATGAGGTTTGACTTACCCAGAGCTTTACTAAGAAACTAATAGAAACGAAAATGGATAAGAAACAGAGTCATTGTGGGCTTCCAAAGGATAAGAGGAGAGTAGGAGGTGCACCACCAAGGGGGCTCTATATGGGCGATGCATAGGGAGAGGGAGGAAAGGAGGAGAGGAAAAAAAGGAAAATAAATAAAGGAAAGGAAAGGAGAAAAAAAGGAAATAAATCAATCAATCAATCAAAATAAAATGGTAAATGAAATGAAACAATTAATTAAAATTGGTTTACCCCATTTTAATTATTTTTAATTTCTCTCCAACCATTTCTATTTTATTATTTATTTTTATCCCTCTTTAAATTCCATTAATTTTCTTTAATTTTTTTTATTCTTTTTAAACACATTTAAATTATTTTTATCCCGAATGCAGTGCTAGAGTGAAAGTTAAAATTCTTTCCATAAATCCTGAAAAATTATTTAATAAATTTTAATAACTATCCAGGACTCGCAATAGAGGGTGCAGAAGCACGCCCTAGGTCGCTTTAAAGATTTGGACTAAAAACTTAAATTGTCCGCACCTTGATTTAAGTTAAGACGTTAAATGAATTTATGTAGGTAAATAAAAATATATTATCTAACCCAACAATAAATATCCACCCATATATATACGTGTTTTATATATATATATATATATATACATCTGTATATTCATATATACACCCGCACATGTATATATTACTATATATATATTTAATCCCATATATATATACATCATATACATATATATCAATGTTTTTGTCCTAATATAATAATATAAACAATAATTAAAATAATTATTATTTAATTCAACCCATAAATGACACCATTAATATTTTAATGACAACAACCATTTAAAAACCGATAACACCTAATAAATTAATATTGATTTTACATTTTCATTTAATTATAATAGTTAATAAAAACACATTTATTTCATATCCCAGTATTATTTACACCGTGACATAATTTATTAATTATGGAAGTACATTTTCATTTTTTTCTTCAATAAAAATAATAATATTAATAAAAAAATTATTATTATTATTTCCTTCTGCCCAACAAAATATTTATAACCTAATTAATTTATCTTTTGGTGTGATATGACCAAACGTCTGATACTAACAAAGGTTATACCCTGCCAAGGGTAAACCCAGTATGTTGGACCTAATGGTGGTCTCAAATTTCTCATATGATGTACCATTTAAGATTTATTTAAATTTTTTAAAATAAAAAAACATGTGAATGAATAAAATAAATTTAATATTTGTATTCTATTAATGTTGAGAGTCTACAGGTCTCGGAATCCCACACTGACTCATCATCAAACTTTGAAAATATTTCATACAATATTCCAAAGTTTTAATATGGATTTTACCCTTCATTTAATTTGTTTCTATTTTAAAATTTAATCTAATTAATTTAATAAAATTTATTTAAAATACACATCTTAGTGTCAACTATAAGATATAAAAAGTTCTGATACTAGGTTTTAAAACCATCCTACCCATCTTACATAAAAAATTTAATTTCTTTCTCTTAATCATTCGGTTCAAAACAAGGAATGTTACAAACTTCCCACCTTAGAAATTATCATCCCTGAGAAGCTTTCTGGAACAATGTACCTCTCATCCAATCTACAAGTGTCGTGAAATCCCACACAAAAGGTTGTGTTGCATCTCTAAATGCCCAACTCACGTTTAATAATTGGTTAGGAAAATGGCACAAAATCCATTAAGATCTGATCCAACACTCATTTCCCAATTGAAACAAATAGATGGTATATATCAAATCCCTTTTTGCTAGATACATGACCATGTTGTCGTCTCATTAAACATCTAGTCAACTTACTTCCCACCTTAGGCTTTAATGTTAAAAAGGAGGAAATTCTAAGTCACGACACCTTCCACCATCAAAATCCCTTACAAGACACGCCCTTAAGTGGTCTAGCAATGCTTATCATGTGATTTCCAAAACAGATAAAATGATCAATTCCCATTGACCTAAAAGCCCAAGTCAAGCCAACTTTTCATGAAAATACACAGCCGACCCAAACCAAACTCATCTCACCAGACGATGTTCCATAAAAAGGTCCTTCACTGACTGCTTCATTGAGAAAGAGAGAAAACTAGTCAAGCCACTCTGCCTGACCATTTAAGAAGATGCTCGGCTTAAACAGCCAATGTTTTATGAAATGAACTGTGATGCCTTCTTCCGAGGTATCTCACATTCACCAGGAACACATCCACATAAATTTATACCTGACATCTAATGACATTCCTTTATTTAGGCATCACCAATCCCAGAAACAAATCTGGGTAACCACAGATTGGAACAACATGAGTGAAAGTAACTAACGCAAGGTAGTCCATACTCTATGTTTACGAGTGAGACGTTGGTACAAGGACAAGATTCCCATATCAAAACATTGACCAATCCTAGATCAGCATTGACCTGGGGGTCAAATTAGATAAAAAGGTTGGTGTACAATATTTCATCAGGAATTCCAACATGGAAATCCAAAGGTCACTCAAGACTAAATAATCCCTAATAAAAATGAGAAGTTGGCATGAAATACTCAAAAAACCACCCTAAAAAGAAAAAAACTTTTAAAGCTTTAGCATGGAATAAGACCAATGCTCTCTTAGTGCATCAAGGCAAGATCGTGGACATGCTCATCACTTAAGGAAGAGTACACTAAGGGGATTTGGAGATTACTAGAAGGAAAACATTTAAACAATTAGCATAAAATCCCAACCAAACTGGCTGGTGTGTAAAAACACTTGAGTCTCTGGAAGTCATCTCAAGCATTGGGATGAACTTGATTCCTTTAACACAAAAGTCATTGTACTAAATAGACGACCCGACACATATTTAACAGTTCCAAAATTGACGATTACCCTAAACATAACCAGTTCATCACAACGTTAAGGACCCGACGGCACTGCGTACATGAACACATACTACCCTAAGGTGATACATAAGAAAGATGAATTTTATCTCAGATAACGACATACTAAATCATCTATCACTATGGAGAAGAGATATTCGGATAACCTATGAAGAAATTGATTGTTCCTAATGCATTCCTAACCAGATGGAAATATACATTAACCGATGCTCTATCCAGAAAAAAAAAGTCAAGGAAAACATGACCACCCGTCTGAATAGGGGTGTCATTTTAAGAAAGGGGGTACGAATAGGGACAATTGCACATAAATGGTTCTATTCCAAAGAAACTCAAGGTGAAACTCAAACTACCCTTATACCAGGGTCTTAAACAGAGTGCATCGCTACAAGTTTCATATCCAATACTCTTATATTTAATCATATTTAATCTTTGATCATAAAAATATTCAATCAAAACATCAAGTACCATTTTTCAAAAAAAAACACAAGGTACTTGATCTTAACCAATGCCTCAAGGGAAAAATAGAAAAAATTTATAAAACTCCATTTTAAAAAATTTTACATTAATTGACATCTCATCCTTAATTAGGAAATCTATCACATGAATTCCTTTTAAGAGGATAAAGCGACCTAAAAAGGTCCCACTAATCTGACCTGGGTTTATTAGAATGAAACCCAAAAATAGTTGTTTAATTATTTAGAGTCCCGACACCCATACCAGGTTATCTTATAAGGAACATGCACCAACTAGCCTAAATAGTTCTAGTTTTTCCTTTAGGTAGTTAACCAGTTCATTTGAAATTATAACATGATAAAACACATATCATCCAAGATATATGGGTGGCTCTCAACCTATAAAGCATCCATACACTTTATAGTTTTTTTCATTTAGATCCCATTCAAAGGAAACCAATAAATTTTAGCAAAGAAACCAATTACATAAAAAACAATCTAACAGGTCTCTACAAGAAGATAATAGAGAGAGACACATTGTAGTCACAAAATCATAACATTTTAATAATAGAGAAATGATAATAGGCACAGAAGCATGATACAATACAAACATGGTATCAAACATGCAACCTAGAAACATGTTAGCATGCTAAATATATCACCAAAACATGGTATCTAAAAAGGAATGATAAATAATTACAAGACATGAAATACATTCAAGGCACACAATTTGAATCAACAAATTACCTAAAATGAAACTACATGGAATGGCACTAGGCATGGCATGTGAATTCTTATGTGCCTATTATGATGCATGGAATGCTTCATCCTTACCTTAATAGTGCCAGGGTAAAATACTATAACGTTTATAAATCAGAAGCAGTAGAAATTGCACCAATAACTTGAGGTTAAATCATATCAACTATAATATCGAAAAGCATGAACATAAATTTCCATTCCTGGACACTTGGTCATTTCCCATAAATGGGGTGATAAGTCACAGACATGACTATTAACCAAGCACCGACACATTCCTATTCTCTTGTCTACCAACCCAAAATAGTAATAAATGGAAAATATCACCTCTGATACCACTTTATAACATCCTAACCCGGCTCACCTCTAAGACAATGGCCGGACCGGTGGGTTACATGACCTCAAGTGCATCTCCCTAAATGACAGAGGCTTCCGACTTGTATTGAGGGAATTTTTAAGGTGTCTGTGGGGGATACTTTTCCCTCATAGGTATAGGTAATACGTAGTGGATGAAACAAAAATTTATAACAAATAGAAAAAAAATATAAATAAGAAAACAACAGCAGAAGAAATTAAATAATCCCAACTGAATACATAATAAGTGCAGAAGATGATAACTAAAACCATATATAAAATGATCTCATTCTATGATTTTTATACTGAAGTGAAGGTTCGGAAAAAAGGAATAAAATCATGCAATCAAGGTTCTAAAGGAAACAACATAATCAAAAAATGAATCTTGAGCAAAGTCTCAGTCCCCTTTCCCCAATCTGTATCCTAAGCAGTAAGCAACACTCAAACACTAGAAGTAGCATGCTTCACGCTATCCATACCTGCAAACATAATGTCTACTAAGTTACCAAATGATGCCCAAGAAGGGAGTGAGATAAAATCCCAGTAGGTCAACACCCATGAGGTCTAAACCTTTTCATTTCTTGTTGTAAACAAAATCAGTGTGCCAATATATGATAAATGTAAGCAATTTAATAACCATAATAAAATAAGTATAACTTGGTCCAGGTTCTCAACAGCACCCGTCCCATATCACCTGCTTTGGCCTAAGCTTGTTATATGAATATGGTACCTATAATAACCAGGATGCATATATATATCTATATATATATTCTAGAAATAAAAAGGAAAACAAAAGAAATAATACCCTAAGCTTGTGATTTATCCTGGGTCTAGTTTATGTGCCAAAAAAGTGTTATTCAAGCACCATAAAAGTATCAAAATTTACAAAGGACAAAAAGGTTTCATAAATAAATACTTTCCATGAATTATTATTATTATTATGTTCAAGTTTTAGAGTTGGATTCTGAGCCCGTCCTGAAGGTATCACAATGGTATATCCTTTAATTAATCTAATACCATTGATCCCGTCTAAGGAAATATTCTAAAAGATCAAGTATTGCTTGAGGCATGTCTTTACCATGAGCTCATCCTAATATCACAAAGAAAGGGTTTGAGTGTCATCCAAGGCTTAGAGTAGTCATATTACCAATGGATCTATCATTTATGGGACCTTTTGGAACTGATATCACTCATAAGTATTTAAAAATATTAGGGAATCCTTTTTCTGGAAAGCCTAAGACACCCCACACCCCCGATGTGAAGAGGTAATCAGTCAGGAACGAAGAGTCCATGTATGGCCTTTAATACGGGACCCACATTCTCTCCCCGCCCTGAATTTAATTATATGTCACAGAACAGGTATCACATAGTTTCATTTATAATTGTAACTAATTGGTAGAGGTAACTCTACCACAACAAATGATGATTTATACTGAGCATCTATAGCCAAATAAATTAACAGAAAACCCAATAAAAACACAAATATTAATTTATAAATGCACAACAAGATAAAAATTGAATGAATATGAAATTAATTAGGCGATAATTAACCAGCACAACCAAAATCATTGTCCACAATTTCCCAAAATAATTAATTTAATCAAAACTCAACAAAATAGATCACGCAACATGTGAAATTTATTAATTTAATTAATTTTTGGCTAATGGAAAATATTCCAAGAATTTCAAAACACCCAAAAGGGTATCCAACGATGTTGCTTTAAATTTAAATAGGTTAAAATACCACACCCAAAGGTGCGAAGTTTCAACAAAGCAGTTTATTCGATTTAGAAAGGGTAAAAATTAGACCTCATTGGAAGGAACTAACGAGCGGCACAATGTGTGATTTAAATGAATCAAAAAAATGAGGGTAAAGAGAGTATATTCCCTACCTTATAGTCATAAGGGATTCTATACTCCACAATAAATATTTTATTTGACCTAAAACGGAAGAAATCCAATGATTTTAGAAAAATCCCAATTCCAAGTAAAAACCTTCTACGACATATCATGCAAAATATAGAGAAGGATATCATATGATTCTTGGTGTGTGAGGTAAGCCTTATTGAGATATTTACTATGCAACTAAATACAAAGAAAACAGATAAGAAATGGAGTCACAACAGGCTTATAAAGGAAGAGAAGAGAGGAGGAGGCACACCACCAAGGGGGCACTACATGGGCAAAGTACAAGGAGAGAGAGGAGAGGAAGAGAGGAAAAAAAGTAAAAGAAACAAAGATAATGAATGGAGAAAAAAAGGAAATAAATAAATAAAAAATGGTGGAAGAAATGAAATAAGTAATTAAAATGGGTTTACCCCGTTTTAATTATTTTTAATTTCTCTCCATCCATTTCTATTTTATTATTTATTTTTATCCCTCTTTAAATTAAATTAATTTTATTTAAATTATTTTTATTACTTTTAATCCCATTTAAATTATATTTATCCCAGATGCAGTACTAGAGCACAACATAAAAAATTTCACATAAAGATCGAACAATTATTTAATTATTTTTAATAGTTATCTCGGACTCGCAATAGGGTGCACAGGTGCGTGCCCTGGGTTGATTTAAAGATTTGGAATAAAAACTTAAATGGTCCACACCTTAATTTAAGTTGAGACGTTAAATGCATTTATGTAGGTAAATAATAATATTTTATCTATCCCAACAATAAATATCCACCCATATATATACACCCACAGATATATATATAACTATATATATATATTTAATCCCATATATATATATACATCATATACATATATATCAGTGTTTTTGTCTAAATATAATAATATTAACAATAATTAAAATAATTATTATTTAATTCAACCCATCAATGTCACCATTAATATTTTAACGAGAACAACCATTTAAAAACTGATAACACCTAATAAATTAATATTTATTGCACATTTTCATTTAATTTGAACAATTAATAATAAAACATTTATTACATTTTCCACTTATTGTTTACACCATGAAATAATTTATTAATTGTGGAAGTACATTTTCATTTTTATCTTCAACACAAATAATAATATTAATAATAAATTTATTATTATTATTTCCAAATACCAAAAAAAAATATTTATAACCCAATTAAATTAACTTTGGGTGCGATATGACCAAACACCCGATGCTCACAATGGTTATACCCTACCTAGGGTAAAACCAACATTCCAGACCTAACGGTGGTCTCATATTTCTCATATGATGCACCATTTGAGAGTTATATAAATTTTTTAAACAATAAAAAATATGTGTATGAATAAAATAAATTTAATATTTTTATTTTATCAATGCTGAGAGTCTATGGGTCTCGGAATCCCATGCGGACTCATCATCAAACTCTAAAAATATTTCATAGAATATTTTGAAGTTTTAATAAGTCATTTACTCTTAATTTAATTTGTTTCTATTTTTATTTTAATCTAATTAATTTAATAAAATTTATTTAAAAGACACCTCGTAGTGTCAACTATCAGAAATAAAAATTTCTGATGCTCGATTTTAAAACCGGCCTACCCAGCTAACGAAAAAATTTAATTTCCTTTGCATTTATGTTTAGTTCAAAAAACGGAACATTAAAACCTTGAGTGATATGGTATTGGTTTGGATAACAGCCTCACCCTGAGTGAGAAGGCGTTGGCATATGTAATTTTGAGTGAGAAGACTATCACAGGTTGTGATGTGATATTCAAACCTACCTAAAGTGATAAGGTAGTGGTCAAGATAATTACATCATATGGAGTAATAATATGTTGTAATATAACTCCTTATGTTAAAAGGTTAGTACAAGTATTAATATGGTATGGGAACCCACCTTGAGTGGAAAGTTATTGGCCCGAATATGATAAAAGGCCCTACCTAGAGTGATAAGGAAAAGACTGAAACTTGATTAGAAACCTCTATTAAGTGATAAGGGATGGTATAAGACTTTGATATAGTGCCTAATTTAGTGATAAGTCAGGTCTAGGAATGGAATCAGGACCATACCTTACGTCTTCAAGTAGTGGTCGAGACCTGGTAAGATTCCCTATATTACAGCTTTGGGTATGGGTTGAAGCTTATGACAGAAAGCGATTAGATTTCTAATTATGCTAAAGTAGGTATGTTGGGGTGTCATTTTTACAACCTAATTAACCATATAAATAAATAAATATTATTATTTTAAATTATTTATTTTATGGATTCATATTCATCGTAGTTTTATAAATTACTTCATATAATTTTTCAATCGAAGAAGGAATTGTTTTATTTAACTAAATTGTTTTTCCATGTATTACATGGTTTTATTTATAAGTTAAATTTTATGATTTTAGAATTATAATTGGATAAAAATTACTTATTTTTTTGAATCAACATATTTAATATATCTTAGGATTATTATTTTTATTGAAAATTTTTCTTTCTGAGTAAATACTGAAAATGTTGATTTTCAGAAAATTTCCATTTCATTTATTTAATTAAAGTAATTTAAAAATACCATTATATTTTGGATTTATTCTAAATTAAAATAAGATATAATTTATTAAAAATAATCAAAATATTTCCATAGTAATCAATATTATATTTTGATTTTGGTATGAGTTCATTTTTATGCTTAAAAACTTAATTTTCAAAAAAAATCTTTTCATTTTGAAAACATATATTAAAAGTAATTTATACCACTTATACAAATTTTTTATATAAAAATATATTTTTTATTATTAATTAGGATGATAAAATTTATTAATAATTTCAATCTCATTTTTTGTCATTATGAATATTAAACATTATAAAAATTTTCACCATAGTAAACGGTAAATTAGGTTAATTAAGGTAAATACTTTGTGATAAGAAAAAAAAAGTCATTAAAACTTATTATATGAGAGTATTCAGATCCCTATAAAATTTTATTTTAATCTGGGATGTTTACCTGTCACTTAACTATGATAGTAACTTGATATTATTTTTAAACATTGAATAATTACAAGTGTGTCACTACCCTCACTTATAAAATAGCACCTCCCCTCCACCCATCCTCACATTTTTTAAGATTAATTTTTCATATAATAACTATAAAAATATCTCCCTAAAATAACTCCCCACATTATATAGGTATTTTTCTCACAAAAATACAAAACTTATAAGTCTTAAGGTGTAATCCAAATGCGGTTTCCCAAAGAAGAGGTATAACTCTTAACCGAGTGTTTTCATGTTTATTTCTTGTTCTATTTACATAAAATATTTCTTAACCTTTATTAAATAATAAAAGAAGTATTTAAATTATAATTAAAAGTTATTATTATTATGGTAAAACCTTTTTCATCTTTTTTTCATCCTATTGGAAATGAAAACATCATTTGTGTGTATGTGTGGACAACCAACTCCACAGAGTGATGCACTTTGTTTTTCATCACCAAATCATATAAATGGTACAAATTATGTAAAAAATGAATATATATGGTATTTATAACATAATTATGATTTTTTAAAGATGATATATTATTTTTATTCTTACCCTACCATTCGTTAAAAATCAATAATGTCATTTGTGCGTACGTGTGAACTACCACCTCCACGAAGCAATGTGATTTGTATTTCATATCCACCTTACTAGGATGTACATAAGGATTAAAATATTGAATAACTATTAAATTTATAACATAGTTATTATTTTGTGAAAATAAAATATTATCTACTTTATTTCTTTTCCACCCATTAGAAAATTGAAAACATCATTCTTGTGTATGTACATACTACCGTCTCCATGAAATTACATGGATAATTTTTCATGACCTCCTTACATCATTAGTTTTAAAAGTGTATATAATGTATAAAAGTGATAATAATATTTTTATGAATTTTTGATTTATTGGAAACACAATCCTTGTAAAGACCCATAAATTTCAAGGAAAATTTTTTTTCTTAATTTTCCCTGGACTTTTAGAAGGACGCAGCTTCTAACGGCACCTGATTCCGAGGCCCGGTGTGCCCAAAATCACTTTCCGAAGTTTGGCTCGGGTACGTTCAGTGAACAGACGAGCGGGTTTTTCTATCTTTTGAACCGGTGCCCGGAATCAAATTCTGAGGGAACCGATGGAATCGTAGCACCGGTATTTTCTTAGAAACTCCTCTTCCAGAGTTACGTTTTCTCGGTTGTGGTTTTTAATTTTTGGTTTTTAAGTTATGAAATAAAATAAAGTTGTGCGACAATTTTATTTTTTTATTTCACTTAAAGCTGCTTAAAGACCACTTTAAGTTGTCTAAGCTCAGTTTAAATGGATAAGGTGCAATCCAAAATATCCTACCCACTTGGTAGGATATTTTTGGGGTGGGGCCCGCACGAGCCCCACCATTTCTTTCTGCTAAGTAACACACCCGCAAAAACCCCTATTTAATAAAAGTCAACTGGGGAATTTTCTTAAACATTTAAACGCTCCTATTAATTGGGTGGTTTATTTGTTGAAATTAATTCTATGAATTAATTTTGTTCATTTCTTAACACGTTTTCGTTTTGTTGGCATGTTAATAAAATAAGGCCAACACACCTTCTTTTTGAAATGTTGTGTTAAACCTTTGGAGAATCTCTAAGGATCTTCCTCCTTCTTCGCAAAGAACGCGAAGAACGCCGGCCTCTGACGAAGAATGCCGAACCCGCGGAAATCGACGACACGACGTCATGTGCCGCGACGCCAACGTTTCCTCTCCCACAACGTTCTTCTGCGACGTTCCTTCATCCGCAACAAAATCTTCGATCATCCGTTGAGGTGAGAGATTGCGGTTCTTTAAATTCCTTTGTGGATTATAACTCAATATGGATTTAATTATTAAAATTAAATTTGTTGTTTCTTGGTCCTCGGAGTTCTTCGATGCAACACCGGATACCGCGACGACGCGACGGTCCCCTCCTTCCACGACGATCAAATTCCGCGAAGAACGCGCGTATGACGACTTGACCGACGTAGGGGTTTGTTGTGAAATAATTTATATTCCCGCGATTGTTTCTTTTAAAACAAGACCTAGATCAAGTGAAATTCTAAATTATTAAAATTGTTTTTTATACGTTTGTCATTTGTTATTTATCTTCCCATTTATATCATCTAACGCGGAGGGTGTGGCCCAAACAAACACGGCCCGACAACCCTCCGACGTTCTCCGTTGTTGTGCGGATTTGGCGGGCGACGAAAAAACGTGCCACAAAGGCAATTTGATGATTCCACAGTGAAGAACGGGTCCCGGGAGGAGCAGCGGCGTAGACGGGAACGGAATCGGACCACCAAAGCGACTCTGGTGGCCCACGGAAGCCACTGGCGGCACGGGTCGCCGGCGCGGCCGCGCCTGCACCCGGAGGCGGCGGCGGCGCCAGTGGACCCGCTGCCGCGCGGGTCTGGCGCACACGGACGCGGCTTTGCCGCGTCCGTTGACCAGGGCGGCCCCCCGCGGGGGCTGCGATGTTGTCACGCGGGGGCAGCGTGCCCCCCGCGTTGCTCGCCCGCTCGGCCGAGCCGAGCCGAGCCGGGCCATGCCCTGGACGGGCCAGACCGGGTCCAGCCGGGTCGGACCGGGTCGGGTCGGCCCGGTTCGGGTCGCCCCGGTTCGGCCGACCCAGGGGGGTCGGGCCGGGCCGGCCCGGGCCCAGACCCCCATTTTCGGACCGTTTTTTGTCTTTTTCCCGTAACTTGAGCTACGGGCCTCTGAACGACGCGTCGTCAGCAGCGATACGATCCTTGGATTGAGACGGTCGTTTCGGTATACTACACTCAAGGTTTCGAAATACTTTGAGTTCGGCCGAGTTGGTTCGTACACGAAACCAACCGGGCCCTCGGGGCGGAAATGCTCATATCTTGAGCTCCGGACGTCCGTTTGACATACCGTTGACTTTGTTGGATACCTCTAAGTTAGACGGATCTTTTGGCTTACTCCGCCCGAGGTTTGGACACAGGTGGAGTACGGTCGGGTTGGTTTTTCCTTAAAAACCAACCGGGCCCCTGGGACGAAAAAGCCAATATCTCTCAGACCGGGCGTCCGATTGACGATATGTCTGTTGCATTGAGTTCCTGTTGACGATACGGAACTTTTGGATACATCAACTCTAGACTAGGTGTCAGTTGATGTATCAGCCTCTCGGCTCGTGTAGCGGACCCTCCCGAACGAGCTTGCTGTGTGCGGGAACCCTAGAGCTGGCTGTGACTGCTACTGTGACGGCGACGACTGTACAGAGATCCTCAGTGGGTTCGACTGCGACGATGATGAAAACAGTACGGGAATCCTCCGTGTTTTCAGCAGTGACCACTACGGTACATCTTGGGATACATCAACTCTGGACTACATGTCAGTTGATGCATCGACCTCTTAGCTCGTAGAGTGGACCCTCCCTGAATGAGCATGCTATGTGCGGAAACCCTAGAGCCGGTTGAGACTTGACGACTGCTGATCGAACGACTTGGTGTGTTACGGATAGCCCAGCGGAGGAGCGCTTGGTTGTAGCGGCAGACCCACGATAGAGATGCGATTGGTTGTAGCGGCACAGGGGAGCACTTGGTGGTAGCGGCAGACCCACGACAGAGGTGCGCTTGTTTGTAGCGGCACAGGGGAGCGCTTGGTCATAGCGGCAGACCCACGATAGAGGTGCGCTTGGTTTTAGTGGCATAGAAGAGCGCTTGGTTGTAGTAGCAGACCAACGACAGAGGTGCGATTGGTTGTAGCGACACAGGGGAGAGCTTGGTTGTAGCGGCAGACCAACGACAGAGGTGCGCTTGGTTGTAGCGACACAGGGGAGCGCTTGGTTATAGCGGCAGACCCACGACAAAGGTTCGCTTGGTCGTAGCGGCACAGGGGAGCGCTTGGTTGTAGCGGCAGACCCACGACAGAGGTGCGCTTGGTTGTAGCGGCACAGGGGAGCGCTTGGTTGTAGCGGCAGACCCACAACGGAGGAGCGCTTGGTTGTAGCGGCACGGGGGAGCGCTTGGTTGTAGCAGCAGGCCAACAGTTCCCGATAGGTTGAGTACTACAGCAGTCCAAGGTAAGAGGGAAGCGCTTGGTTGTAGTGGAATAACCACGGTACTTGATGGAGAAGGAGTTTCCCAATAGATTTGGGTTCAACTTCATGATCGATCCGGTGTGGGTCATTGCGAGGGTCAGTACCTAGAGATCCTTTGTGGGTCCGACAGCTTAGATGAATCAGTGGCTACATCTGATCATCTCTAACGTCATACGAAGAAGTACCTGTATGAGCTGAGTCCGTTTTGCTTTCCTTTGTGGATTGTGTTATGCTATCCTGTTTGGATTTACGTTTTGCTTTCCTGTGTGGACTGGGTTGTGCTTGGGATCGGATGTTGGAGTCGAACGGGAATTGATGACTTAGGTATATGAATGGGCATATACCTAAGCAGTGTCGGATTTTACTTCGTAATTGTATCTTATCCCTTTGTGGTTTATCCTATGTGGATTTTGGGAGACCTTCGGGGGTCTCAGGGTCCCCACTGAGTAGCTTATACTCAACCCTGCACGGGCTTTTCCCTCACTACGTTGTGTTGGTTGCAGACGACGGACAGCGCTGATCGTCGTGGAGGCTTGCGGAGCAGGACGATACCTGGAGGTGGACCACTGGGCGGGACGTACTCGGAGCGGTCAGGGGGACCAAGGAGCAGTGGAGGCTATCTGTACCCACCCTTCAGGTGGGACTTCCAGAGGACGGCTCGACGCTGCGGCTTTTCTTTTCAGTTGTTGTTTTCCCCTTTCAGTTGTACTTTACAGTTGGGCTTGTATTTCCAGCCCCTATACTTTCATCACAACTTGTTATAGTTTTTACTTAGTGTTTACTTTTCCGCTTGCTTACTCTATGGTGCTTGTTTACTTTTCAAAGGCAATGCCTTCCTTTTTTCCGGGATTTACGCCTTGGTGCTAGTCGTCAGCCCCTGGACTATGGAAGGCGGGCTTGGGGTAGTCACGGCACGGGCCCCGAGGACGGGTCGTGATAATCCGTTTTACCACATTCAACAAACATACGTTATTTTGAGGTTATAAACCAAACATCCTCAAAACCTCCAATGGGAAATTAAGCATTTTAGTAACTCTATAAAGCATGGTAAAAAATTAAATAAAATGAATAATGATAATTTAATTAACATGAAAAAATTTATTAATCAAGTATAAAACTAATATAATTTTATTACTAAGGAGGGTATACATACGAATGAAACAAGTCGGGACTCGAGGTAAGGGATTATCCTTTAAAAAAAATTAAATGTTTTCTACTCCATATCAATATTCTTTTAAAAATATTTCATGAACGTTATTATTTAAACATTAAAAGTTTATAAACGTCAGTTTATACTATATTTTACTTTACATACTAATTTTTAAAAAGGTAATCTTTCTAATTTTTTCTGTATGGGTTGTTTTTGACTTTTTATAAAAGCGTAAAAATGAATGTTTTGTATACTTATTGACTACCATTTTCTATTTTCGTAGTATTTATTCATTATATATATTCCTATAAAAGTTAATATGTTTTTTTAAATAATTTCATATACCTTATATTCTAATAATTTTTTATTTTTTAAGAGTTTTCAAAGAAAAAGGATATTTATCCTTTTTATTATGAAAAAATGGGGAGTGTTTTTCTTATTGGTTCAAATGGGTTTTACAAGGGTTTTATGATAAAAATTAGAAACTTATAAATTCTTTTTTCATGATATGGTAATTGAGAATTATATATTATGAAGGTTGATCCCAATATATCTCACAAAGATGGGTGAGCATGATATAGCTCTTCAATGTATTAGGTAATGATGTTGTCTTTGAAGGAGGAAATAAGAGAGATAACTAGGATGGTTACTCCTATGGAATTAATTGGAATTTAGTTATTTTTACATTGGTTAAACTCAAGTGAACATGAGTTATAAATAGTACTCTCCATGATACCCATATTATTCTTTCAAAAAATAGTTCTTATGGAAATATTTTTATTTTATTAAGTAAGAAAAGTTTAAAAATGAAATAATTGTTTTTCAAAGGAATGTCTTCATGAGTTATCACCTTCCATAGGATTATTTAATTATTTTTACTATTATTTATAATATATTTAAAGGGTTTAATTTGATAAAATATTCATTTTAACTTTTAGAAATATTTTATTTATATGCATAAATTGTTTTTGTAAAATAGGTAAATGTCCTCTTAGGTTTTCATGTTTTTCAATAGACTAATGGGATTATTTTATTTTTATATCTATTACTAATATTTCTTTTTACCATCCCATGTTTTTAAATTATTTTCATAGGATCTATGTATGAGTAAAAATTTTAACAAGGTCAATATTTCTGCTATCGTGACTCATCGTGAATGAAGAAAATGTTTTTTGGATGAAACATGGGTATAAACATAAAGATATATTTTTGTGGAAAAAATATATACTGTGTGAAAGTTTAAAATTTCTTATATAATCCTCTTTAATAACCTTGTTTTATAAATGAAAACATTATTATATAATATTTTTATCTAATTCTTCAAAACTCTAAATTGAAAATTTCCTAGAAATGTATGAAGGTGAAACCCTTGTTATAAATCTTGCAATTTTGGGTTCATTATGTTATGGGTCATTTTATTCATGGTGGTTTGGTTATAACATGAATACCCAACACATGTGTGTGTGGTTCTGGTGTGGGGAAGATTTACATCATAGGCTGAAGTAGGTACGATTGGGTGTCATGGTGGCCTAGTTTGCACACAATGGCCCGACCTGCATGTTTATTTTATATTATAATTTTCCTCAAACATACACATGTATATGATGGTGTATATTATGGAAACATAGTTAGAACCTAATGAGATATATTTCCCATACCCTATATGTTTAATCTAGTGCATATACAGACCATATGTTAGATTTATAGGTCAATCACAGGATGTGTAGTGGATTTGGCTGGAGCAGCTCAATGGTTATTAGAAACTAGGATAAGGTGAGGCTTGGGGATGGTGAAAGAGACTATTGTGTATTTTGTTTATTTTTTATATGTGATCGGCCCAGTGGTTGGTCATATATTATGTCTATTTAATTATTATACATGGTATATTTGTTATAACAATTTTTTATTAATTTATGTGTACTTTTATATTTATCTTAATTGTGGATTTTTTTGGTTATTTTGGTTGTTATGTTACTCTGAATTGACGTAATAATCTCTCATACATATGATTTAGGCCCTCTCCACTAGTCTATGGAATTTGGAATATGTGGAGGTGTGACTGAGGCCATATCTCCTCACAGTTCTAGACATTAATGACTGGTCTTAGGCTAGAGTGTGACAATGATCAGAGGTGAATAATGGACTATGATTGATAAGATTTGTCTTCACATGCTTTCAGTTGTATTTTATGACTGATAGATTTATTTATAAATATGATAAAGTTAATATGTATGCTTTTCATATATTCTATACTCTATGATAGATATTTCTATCAAAAAATATGACATGTATTTTTCATAACATTTTTATCAAAACATATTTTATGATATAGCAAGTTATCATATTAGCAATATGAGACTTTGTTTTTTAAAAACCCTATACATCCATCATATTTTATGATATAGAGAAGTATAAAACTTCAATTAGTCTAATTACATGAATTTAAAATATATCATGGATTATGATATTCTATGTCATATGTCATGATATAGAATCCACATAACAATTTCCTATCACATTTTATTCTTGTCAGGTGATATATAATATGATATACAAAATATTCAATTCCTGTATGATTTCATAAATCTAAGAACATTAGGATTATATAATAAAAAAATTGGTATTCTTAGGGGTCTATTAAAAATTAATAGAATATGCGAAACTGACCAAAATACGAATCCCAGGATCTCCATGCATAGAAATACAAAATATTTCAAAACTGTAAATGAAGAACTGTATAAACCAGTGCGTACCTTTACAACAAATATCCATTGTATCATCCTCGAACACGATCAAATATGCTTGATGATGATCACATGATAAAAATACATAAAACTTCCACCTATATAGGTTTCCATGGGTCAGACGGAATCATTTCACACTCAAATGGGACTCTTCATCCTCCATGGTGTGTTAGAACCTCATGGTGAAGAAGAGGCAGAATAGAATAAAGATCTGGTGGTAGGGAGTATTGTCAGGGATAATTTTATTATCACTCCCATATTATATCATGAAAGTACCCTTTATATCAACTGAGTTTGGTCCTCAACGGTGCCACATTTACACATGTGTTGTAACCGATAAGTTAATTCTTAAGTCAAATTGTTTACCTCATGCATGAACACATCACACTTCTCATCTCTTTCTTCACATGAAAAAGTTCTTTAAATGGTAGCTTTAGGTGGAATAAATCTAAAGGTTAATATGTTTAACTAACTTCTAATGGGTCATATCCTTTCCAAATGATTCATAATATATGATTCATGGAAATTAATTACATGGGGTTTCATGGGAATTTACATATAACAATATGCCTTAAAATTTATGTCGATTATACAATAAAATTGAGCCATGAAATATCATAAAATCATATAATATACCCCTTTTACTACAAACTCAATCATACCCTGTGATTAAGTAAGGCGATATACGGGTAGTGGCATGATATATAATTTCATACCCTATTATTTCCTTAATCATATAATGTGATTAGACATGCATCACACGTAGACTATTATTTCCTTCTTACTATTCCTAAATCGTAAAACACAATTGATTTCATTGCATTATATGCAAAGGGTTTTTTAGCACATATATCTCTTTTAGTTATGTATCTCCTGGCCAAAAAAACAAAATGAAATTTTCTCAAACACTCTTTAGAAATAACTCCTACAAGTTCTTTGTGTATCCACACTTAACCTCCATACTTTCAAGGGTAACTTCTGATTCACATCTTCTCACAAAAACCTTTTCTCATCTTCCCATGATTGACATATTTTACTCTTCCATATTCTAAATTTCCTAACTTGATTGTTAGAACTCTACCATATCTTTCTATCATCAAAATTTAGACTCTTATGAGGTAAAATTGTTTTCACAACCAAACCTAACACACACTTCATTAAACAGCCCATCGGTTGTGAAAAAATAGTTTACATGCAATAAGTACCCACCCCATGACGCAATGACAAGGTTGCAGCATGATGCATCCCAAGATCTAGAAATTCAATCATGTGTAGAGGGTTCATTATGTTGTACCCTTCCATAATGTTATGACCTTATTCTATCCTTTAATCACATGAAAAATACATAATTCCTTAATGCCCACTAGTTTCAGTGTAACCTACACCTTATAGGAGAGATTCATAAAAAAGACACCACGAACCTACTTCAACACTCACATGAGCACCTGATATTCCTCTAAGGCCTTCTATCACACCCAAAAATACCTCTTAGATATGTTTCAATTATCATAAATCTGATTTGAAAACCAATTATAAAAAAAATCCTCAACTCTTGACCAAAAATTCTAATTTATCATGATTTTCACCAACTCATACGATGAAAATCATTATAATGATGGGTTTAAAAGGGGGAATCGTTTTAGTGGGGGAAAATTAAATAAAATTCCATATTAAATTATTTTAAAACATGATAAACATCCAATAAAATATTTCATTATAGATATAATGAAATTATTATATTCTTTAAAAATAACTTTCAGATCAATCATAGAGAAATATAAGCTTAATAGAAAGTAATTTCTACACTGGTAATGAAAATTAAGATTCATTATTGAGTAATAAGGAATATTTTTTTGATATAATAACACCTTCCTAAAATGAAAAATGTTTAAATTGTTCATCAAGTGGATATAGATGATCATGTGAACCATAGATGAATTCACTTAATATTTTAAAGACATTGTTAGATACAAGGGGATCGAAGGAATTTAATCTCTACTCATGTACACAATATCGTTGGTTGAGTTAATGAATTGGAGAAATTGAAGGTTTCCTTTAAGGCTTGTTCTAGCTATGGAATTCATTTTATGGTCATTATTTGAAATATTCTAACAAAATGAATAGGCTTAATAAAATTTTATCTTATTTCATCAAAGTATTGAGGATAGATGAATTGGGCATGTGATGTTTAAGTTCTAGTGATATATTGAAAATAAAAGTGGTTAAATGTTAAAAAAGGAATAAAAATTACTTGTGAAGTTCAACAATGTTTCTTAAAATATCCAAACGAAGTTTTTGAAACCTAAAAGGGTGTTAAGAAGGAGGATAACTATTTCCATAAGATGGGATTTTTTGGAATACCTGAAGGGGATTGAGAAACTCTATGGATAGTTCATGTGAGGTATTGATTTAATAGAATCAATTATTCAAATTTTAAGTTATATGTTACTAAATATATATTTTAAAAAAAAATCATTTTATAGATGTTTAAAATACAGATAAGAATTAATAATTCTGGTAGTTTTCATCCATGTAAAGAATAAAAAGGTTTTCATGTCATGGGTTTAAAAATAAAATGAATATTTCAAGATCTAATTGATCTAAATAGAGGATGTGTATATTTATATCATTTCTCTTACATGAAAATAGAATTTATTTGTTAAAAATAGTTGTTATAAGTAAAATGAGATGATATGAATGGTTTACTATTCATCAAACACTAAAATATGTTTTCAAAATATAATTATAAAATGATTTTTATCTGAGTTAAAAGTGTTTATCTCAAATTTTTTTTAAAATATAAGAGAAAGGGTTCCCACCAAATAATAGTGAAATAATTTAAAAAATTGTATCTTTTTGTTATATTATCTCTCGAAACACATAGAATACCAAATAAGACATCAATGTCAATAGTTTATTTTTAAAATATTCCAATAAGAGAAAACAAGTGCGATTTCTTATACATAAAAAGGTTTTTCTATATTTTCATGATATTATAAGAGATAATATAGTTTTTAAGAGGCTAGTGGGAGTAAATTAGACATAGAGAAGTTAAAAGTATAAAAAATTAGATATTAAACTAGAATAATTCTAAGTGAATAACAATTCAAATCCAAAAGGAGTTTAGGATTTTTTTAATTAATAATGTAAAAAGTAAAATTTGTTACAAAATTATCTCAAAGAAATTTTTTGATGGAAAAGTTTAAATAATTCATTAACATCATGACAATTGATGTTGTGATGTAAAAAAGTTTGAATACTATGTTCAAGGAGTTTAATATAAGGAATATTATTTATAAATATCATTATATTTCAAAAATCATTCTTCATAGATATGACCCACTAAAATATTTTTGTGGGTGATTTTGTCTTGACCCGAAAAAACAGGGCTTGAGCCGGAACTTCCCCAAGCCTGCCTCCATAGGCTAGGGGATGGAAACAAGCTCTCAAAGGAATAACTAATATGTGAGTACTTTTATTAGTGTACCGGTATACGTGCACCCAACCATATACATATAGGAGTGAAGAGTAATAATAATAAAGTATGAAACATCAAGAGAATAACTATGCATGTAAAACCTCTAGGGAATATAAGAGTATGATAGAATAATCTGAAAAGTAAATGGTAAAAATACATTCCAAACCAGAAATATTTACCAACTTGAATAAACTAGGAATGTAACGTGTTGATAGATACTTGATCCAAATCACTAATCCTTGACCACCGTATGTGGTGAAATGCAGCATGGTATCCCTATACTCCATTGTAATCATCGCCGTGTTGTCTGTATTCTGCATAAGACATGACATGTGTAGGAGAATCCCATGTAGGGGTGATTATATACATACCCATTAGGATTCCCTAAAAGCTAAAGGGGGAATTAAGAGACATGATATGAATTGATATCTCAACCCATAGTAATTGAGAAATGAAATACAATAATAGGGATAAAAATATATATTCTCATAAAAGAAACCCATATGAGATAGAAAGGGGATCTCCATATCACTACACAGCCTAGGAAAATAGTTTTTCATCAGTTCCCAGAGGTCCATCAATTATTTCCATCATCTCGCACATCTGACCAAAGAACCATCCATGTCAAGCCACACCTCGCCATTATTCCACACATTCGAGGAGATTCAATCTGTAGGTAGAGGACTCATACCCTGGTAATATAGGATGGTACCACTTTTTAGATAGATAGATAACCCATTCAATCTTCTAATAGGAGGTTTCCACTATGATGGAATATGAACCATGCCCTGACTCTGTAGGAGGGTTCCACTCTATTGGTAGATATATAGAGGACTCATGATATGATTTCGTAGGAGGGTTCCACCCTGTATGTAGAGGACCTGTGCCCTGGCTCTGATGGAGGGTTCTAATCTAGTGGTATAGACCAATTCCCTAACTTTGTATGAGGTTACACTATGATGGTAGATGACACATTCCCTATATCCACAGGAGGGTTCCACTCTAGTGGTAGATAGATAGAGGACCCATTACTTGATTGTGCAGGGGGTTCCACTCTATAGGTAGAGAACCAATGCCCTATCCTAGAAGGAGGGTTCCACACTAAAGATGAACAGATATAGGACTCATTCCATGACTGCACAAGATAGATTTAATTGATATATAGATATAAGAACCATGACATGTTCTAATATGAGGTTTCCACTCTAATGATCTCCACCTAATCACTTTCATCATCGAGTGTTGACTAAAGAAGTGTCCCACTTACAATATCTCACATTGAATCTCTAAATACACTATAAATTCCACCATTATGTCTTATGTGGAAAATCACTCAAGATAGGAATATTGCATGACAAAATATAAGTCCAAACAAAGAAGATATGAGGGGAATATGTTTCCTTAAAAAGGAAGTTGCACGACATATAAGGGGACTCATCTATTTCCTAGTTGTTTCCCTGATAGTACACGTATCACAACCCATGTATCCACACATGGTATGTAAAAAAGACAAAATGGAATTCCACAGCCACCTGGGGTTATTCTCGTGCTCCTGGTTGAGTCTGTGTACACTGGTCATGTACTCTGTCCATGCCCATGTACACTAGTCATGTACGCTAGTCCAGATCATGTATGTGTACTACCACAGTACACATCAGGTCGCCAACACTGGGTCACATGACATGTGGGGGTCCCATATAAAATGTGATACTTGAATCACAAAAAAACCCTTACTGTTGTAGTGAGGGGCCTACACACTGTGTGTTCTTCAAACTACACAACGTGTAGTCAGGTTTTTCACAAAATCTAAAATCCACTCTTTGAAATCTAGATTCAATACAACCACTGCAATTTATGATTATTATTCACCCAAAATTAGTGGAATTCATCTTTATTCATCATTTTCGACCATCCTTTGTCCATAAAATATATCTCTATAGACCCATATGAAGCCCACACATCAACATCGCTCCTTCTATGTCAAGTTGATCATTCCGGATCTCGAATCCATGGGAATCATCACTCATATCCAATAAATCATCCCAATTATTCCTCTAATTTATTATTTACACATCATAAATGGATTTTCCATGAATCTCGGGACCTGATCGTGGTCGATCTTGCTCGACAATGTTGAATCGAGATCCCATAGACCAATCAGTGAAGATCAAAAAAATAGATAAAAAGAATAAGAACAAAGGTGAAATAATTGTTTTCAAATCACTGTTTATCAATAAATAATAATTGGGGAAGATTTCTTGAGAAATATGCATTATCGAGGATAAGAAAATTAAATAATTAATTTCATTTGACAGGGTGCATGTAAAGGTTCCAAATCAGAAAATATAAAAGAATTAAGAAGGATCATGCTAAATTATTTAATCGTAAGGGAGAAAATCCACATATGATGAGTCCTACCTTGATATTGGATCATTATTTGATGAATAATGCACATTGCAATGAATTAGTAAGATCTGTTGCATCCACTACACCTCGATTCACCAGGATCTAGAAAATCGTCATCATCTGATCTCAAATTGCTAATGATGGGTTGTAGAATTCTCCCCTCAATGGTACCAGGGTTATGCAGCTAACCCTATAGATCCTTCATAATGATATTTCTTTAGAGGAATTTAGTTTTTTGATCATTTAATTAATTAATTTGATAATTAATTAATTAATACACTGAACGCACCTTCCAACGGTCATTTTATATGAATGTCTCCCGCCAACCAACTTTAGGTCACCCCAAGGGTAAACCTCACATTCTAAATTTTACCATAGGCTCGGATTTTTGATTCGGGACTCTGTTCCAGATTTATCCTATTATTTATGAAAAATCATGTTTTCATAATATGAAATATATTCAATATTTTTATAAAATTAATTATAGACACACCGGTCTTCAGAATTTCACATTATCTCAACGTCTGTCTCCAAAAATATTCCATGATATAATTAAAACTACTGAATGTAAAAAATAATCTCTCTGTATTATTTACTCCTTAAAAATTTTGAACCTCAAAAAGAAAAAACTAAGAAAAAGTTTGGGATACTGATCCCACAATTAGATCTCCCTCTCCCAATATCTTTCATGCATGATTCTATGTTGTCACATCACATTAACCATGGGTATAGTCCATCCATAAAGTATCTTCTCTTATTGATCTCCAATTACCACTAGGTGCTATGAGGAATTTCTCCATCCTTGATGTCCATATCACCCTAGTAAATAAAGTGTGTGGGTTCATGCACGTATCTCCTTAGATACAACACATGGAAGACGTCATGCACCTTCTCCAACTATGGGGGTAGGGTGAGGCTATAAGATACCTCTCCAACCATCTACAAGATATTTAATTGACCGATGCACTGTAAGGATAAATTGAATCCCCTAATTAATCTATGCAATCCTCATCATGGGGAGACTCTTAATAAGACGTGGACTCCCTACTTGAACTCCAAGGGCCTATGATGTCGATTTTTATAAGATTTCTACCTACTCTAGGCTTTCCTCATCTGCTCACGGATCACCTGGACCTTCCCCATCATTGCCAAAACCATCTCTGGCCCAACAAGAGATGCCTCACCAATCTTAGTCCAGCATATGGGTGACCTATAGGGTCCCCTATATAGTGATTCGAATGGTTTAATGTTGATAGTAGAGTGGTATCTATGGAAATTGATACTTAGAGCTCTGACCAAAGTTTAATATGCAAGACCACATCATATCCTCCAGTTCCTGGATAGTTTTTTTGGTCCTCCCATATTATTGGGGGTAAAAGGTTGTACTCATCCTTATATGGGTCCTGAATTCCTCTTGAAGGCCTATCCACAATGGTGATGTAAACTAAAAATCAAGTTCAAAGGCAATAGTCGAGTGAACCCCATTAAGTAAAATGTTATCTCATATGTAAAATTTCCCCAAACTCACCACCAAACTCTACTCTATGATAGAAAAGAAGTGCACCAACTTTGTAAGTCAGTCAACTATCACCCATATTGCATCATGGCCTCTCACTATCCATATAATCCATATCACAAATTCCATGGGTATGTCATCTCATTTCAAATTCAGAGTCTCAAGAGGTTACAACAAACCTATCTGAACCTAGTATTCATCCTTCACCTGCTAGAAGGCGAGATACCAATAACTCAATAATGCTACATCTCATGATAGAACACCAAAAAAATAATTTAAGGTCTTTTTACATCTTCCTCAAACCAGTATATACATCCAAAGGATAATTTTAAAACTCCCTTATCACCTCCTCTCGCATCGTGACTAGGACCACCATCCTTCTCTAAAAATGGATGATGTAAATCCCTCTAGAAAATTTATCTGGTGAATATCCGGATGATATATGATCATGTAAGACCTCAAAATAAATGTTTTCCAAATGGGAATCTCTCATACACTCAAGAAGCAGAGGATTCAGCAACATCAACTGAAGAAAATTCGAACACTCCTCCTCAACCAGGGTCAGCTATAGGGAAGCCAACTGCTCTAATGCCTCCTGCACCAAACGAGTCTGGGAATTCCTACTAATGGAATCTTACACCATGTTTCCCATCCTATGAGTATAGACTATATCAAATTCATAGTTCTATATAAACTACAACCAGTTCCTCTACCTCAGGTTTATACCTCTCAACATGAATACATACCTGAGGCTCTAATGGTCTGAGTAAACAAAAAAGAGCTCTCCCATAAGATAGTGCCTCCACATCCTTAGAGATAAGACTACCGCTAATAACTACAGATCATGATTTTCATATTTTTTTCATGTAATACCAACTTCATTGACCAATAAGCAATAATTTCCTACCTCTTCATCAACACATATCCAAAACCAGCTTCTAAGGCATCACAAAACACTATGAACTCCATGGCCACCTCTGGTAGTCTCAAAATAGGATCACTCATCAGCCGAAACCTCAACTTCTTAAAGGATCTATAGAACTACTCATTCCAAGTAAAATATATGCCCTTTATACATCATGGAGGTAAAACTGGATAAAATCCTAGATAACTCTTCCACAAACCTCTTGTAGTACCCTACCAAGATAAGAAAACTCTACACCTATGACACACTCTTAGGTGGATCCCAATAAAATACTGGATCGATCTTTTTTGGGTCCATAATTAATCCTCAAATAGAAATGACATGCCCTAGAAAGTGAACCTCATGGATCTATATATGGAACTTCAAGAGATTTCTATAAATTCGGTGCTCCCAAAGAAAATATAATATTATCCTCAAGTTATCTACATGATCCTCCTCTGATGTGGAGTATATGAGTATGTCTTCAATGAATACAACAAAAAATCATTCCAAGTATGGTTAGAATATTTGGTTCATCAATTCCATTAATACAATGGGGGGATTTTTTACATCTAAGGGTATCCCCAAGAACTCATAGTGTCCATAATGAGATCGGAATATCAGCCTTCTGAACTCTCAAATGGTGGTAGTTAGACCTGAGATCGATCTTTGAGAACCATATCATGCCTCACAACTGACCAAATATGTCATAAATCTTTGAAAAAGGGTGATTATACTTTATTATAGCCTGGTTCATGTGATGATAAATCACATAAAGCAAAAATCTCTCATCCACCTTTTTCACGAAAAAACATTGGATCTCTTTAGGAGGACACACCGGGCTTGACAAAACCATTCTCTCGAAGGTCCTCCAACTACACCCTTAGCTCTCAAATCCTGGTAGGATACATCTAATATGAATAAGAGGATATCATATTGTTAAAGGGATGAAATTAAATTAAAAACTCCATCTCTAACCTTAGAGGTAGTCTTGAAATTCCCTTGAGGAATACATCTATATAATCCTACAAGATTAAAGGAATCCAGGTACCTGAAGATCCAACTGCACCAATATATAAACTCTCTAACTAATGGTTGATGGGTTTCAACTACCTTATATTAAAACCCACTCATCCTACCATGATATTTCTCTCACCTACAAAGGATAATCTTTTCCCATCAGTGCATAGGCATCTGAATCGTCTATGGTGGTAGTCAATCTGGGATTGGACCATGGACAACCAAAATGTAACTAAGATGAAATAATAAGGTCTCATAGAGATGTCCAAAAGAACCTGTGAGAAACTCTCTCCACCAAGTGATAAATCACACCATCGATAGATAAAAGTGATCGAAGAAGCATTCCCTATAGAAACCTCAAGAAAAATCTATTAGGCTAATATCTCAATTAGGAGCTCTAGATCTCACACCAGGGGTAAAGAGATAAAGGAATGACTCATAATTGTGTCTACTGATACTAAATAAATATTATAATAAACACATATCATGCATCTAATCATCTCATGTGCCACTAGGTCATACACCACCATAGACTTCAACTACCCACAACCCCAACCACTAGCTCCATGAGCCTGACATAGTCCACCTAGTAGTGGTGGTGGAAGGAGGTCATAACATCATCCACAACCCATAACTACTAATCTTGGAGGCCCACATTCTCTTATACCATCTCTAAATCCCTAAATTCTATCCTTCCCTTAGTTGGAAGAATGATCATGGTGTTTCCTATGATGTAGTGTTCCATCCATTATCTACCTGCCCCCCTCAGCATGTTAATTTGGAAAATCATGCCCCATGTGACCTCTCCCGTCACATCCATTAGCACTAACCCTATTCATTATTCCCTAGACCCCAATATGTTCCCTATTCTTCATGGCCACATGTCCAAGTCTAGTCATGAAAAGATATCATGTGTTGAGATTCTACTGACTAGAACCCGCTAGCTACTGTAGATGACTCGGATCCATAATGACCATTGCTAGAACCAGCTACATATTGTCCCTCCAACAAGAAACTCTTTGTCACCAATTTCCACTCAAACACTCCAACATTAATTATAATTCATAGGGGTATCACATTGAAACCAATGTCTCTATGCATAAACCTCTCAAACTTCGATGCCCAGAAGTATCCATCTCAAATCATGTCAAGGGAGTACCATATAAGGTCTGTGAACCTAAAAGAATACTCATTAACTATCATCCCTCTCTACTGCTGCTTCATAAGCACCTAAATTAGAATTGATAATAAGCATGAGGGGTATTACTTCTCACAAAATAGCTATAGTAAGTCTATATATGAGAGTGTCAACTCATCATGCATCTACGTGACTGGACTCCACCAGCATCCAGCTACTTCATGGAAATGATTATATTCTAGGGAACCCACCTGATCAGACGGTGTTTGGATAAGCTTGAAAAATTTAATCCAAAACTCTAGAAAATCCTCCATAGCCTGGGAATCTAGATCCTCATAAAACCTAAGTGGCCTATAGTGTTGGAACTCACTTAGTGTGGTAAGATTGTGCGCATCCTCATCCTACTCTACTGGTATAATATGATTCTCAATAGGTGGGGGTGATGCTACCTATCAACCTGGATGAAGAATCTAGTGTGATGACCCCTGAACTAATGCATCATCACTCATATGATCATATTCATGAATTGGAATCAGTAACCTAGCTGTATGGATTTACAGAGTCATCTTGAAAATTTAATGAAGACATACCATGACTATATTAGAATATATATATATATATGGAGAGCTGACTCAAGAAAAATAGTCAAAAGACTCAATCCTATATAATGCATGTACCATTGATCACTACAACCAATGTCTATGTATCTTGAGTCAACAATCTGGTAGTTAGAGTCTTTTTGAATGGATACATCAGCCGCCACACCAACACTGAGTTCCCTGGCCTAAAAACCACATTTGAGACACTTTGACATTGTTTCCCTAAATCTCAACCAAATCCTCATAAGGGGACAACTCTAACCACCATCCCAAGGAATAAACTACTCTGATACCAATCTGTTACAACCTAACCTAATGGGGTTTGAGGTGAAACTACCCCAAGCTTGCCTCTATAGGCCAGAGGATGGATACAAGTGCTTAAAGGCATAACTAATATGGGAGGACTTTTCCAACTGTACCTATACACATGTAGCTAACCATATCCATGAATAAGTGTAGAGGAATAATAATAAAAGATTCTATATATAGAGAATAATAATTCATGTAAAAAATCTAGGGAATATAAATGTATGATAGTGTAATGTAAAAAGTAAAGGGGAAAAATACATTCCCAACCAGAAAGATGTCCCAACTTAACGAAACTAGAAAAGTAATGTTCTGAGAGATCCTAGATCCAAATATCCAAGACTCTACCACTATATGTGGTAAAATGTACCTGGGTATCCCCATGATCCTCTTTAATCATCACTTACTTTTCATTATTCTGCATAAGACAAAAAACATGTGAAAAATCCCATGCAAGGATGAGTATATACACACCTAGTAAGATTCCCCAGAATCTGAAGGGGTAGTAAGAGACATGGTAGGAATTAATAGATCAACCCATTGCAAGATAAAAATGAAATCAAAAAACAAGGATATGAATATATATGCTCATAGAAGAAACCCATATGGGAGATGAATGGGATCTCTATATTACAACTCATCTGAGGAAAGAGTCTACCATCAGTTCCAAGAATTATATCAATGATGCCCAATATCTCACGCATCTGACCGAAAAAGCATCCATGTCAAGCCACACCTTTCCACTATGTTGTATAGTCAAGGGGACACAATCTCTTTGTAGAGGACCCATACCTTGGTAAAACATGAGGGTTCCACTATGTAGATAGATAAAGGACTCATTCTATGTTCCAAAAATAGTGTCCCACTCTGAGTGTAGAGGGTTCATGCCCTCACTACATAGGAGGGTTCCACTCTAGTGGTAGATAGATAGAGGACCCATGCCCTGGTGCTATTGGAGGGTTCCACTCTATAGGTAGAGGACCCATTCCCAGAATCCTCAAAAGGGTTCTAATATAATGGTAGAGAAACCATTCCTTGAATTTGAAGATGGTTCTACTATGTTCATAAAGAAACCATGCCCAGACTCTTTATGAGATTTCCACTCTAATGGTAGATAGATAGAGGACTCATTCCCTGATTCTGCAGGAGGGCTCCGCACTATAGGTATAAGACCCATACCCTATCCTATTAGGAGGGTTCCACTCTAAATATGGTTTGATAGAGGACCTATTCCCTGAATTCATTGGAGGTTTCTACTCTATAGATAGATAGAGGACCTATTCCTTATGCCAACAAGAGGGTTCCACTCTGATTATCTCTGCCTGATCATAGTCATCATCGAGAACCTCATAAAGAAGAATCCCACTCAGAACATCATGAATCATATCTCAAAATATACTATGAAAGACACCATCACATTATACTTAGAAAATAACTCAGGATAGGATAATCATGGTCCAAAATATGATTCCAAACAAAGGAGATACAAGAGGTATAAGTTTCATAAAATGGAGGGTACATGGTGTGTAAGGGGGCTTACACGACATGTGGTCCCACTCCTTTTCTTGTCCATGTACCTAAAAGTAAACTCACTACCTATATATCCCTACAAAAAATATAAAGGGACTACACGGTAGGCCTCATCCACCAGACGTCCAACACGTTCTTCTATCTGTGTTTGTCTACACTGGTCTTGTACTCTAGTTGTGCCTGTATACATCGGTCATGTACTCTAGTTGTGCCCATATCTTTTTACTCTTATATTACATGTTGGGATTCCATAAATAGGTCACATGATGTTTGGGTTCCCACACAGTGTGATATTTAACTCACCTGAAAGCAAAGATGCTGCAACAAGGGAGATACACATTGTGTGTTATTCAGACTATAGAGCATATAGTTTGATTTTTCATAAAACTCAGATCCATTCTAAGTGATATATACCCACACTCTCCACTAAAATTTCTACCTAGAATTCACTTGAAATCGATGTAATCCATCTATGATCATCATTTTCATCCATCTGTTGGCCAGAAAATGGATCATGATCCACTTGTACGAAGCTTGTATGCCTCTATTGCTCCTCCCATGTTCTTTTGATCAATCCTAGATCTTAGATACATAGGCATCATCACCTATATCCTAAAGATAATCCCAATACATAATTTTACCACCAATATATACATCTCACATGAATTTTATGTGAATACAAGGGTCCGATAACACTTGATCATGCCCGGAAATGTTGAACTGAGATGTTATAGGCTAATCGGTGAATATCATGAATAATGATGGGGGAAGGCCAAGAAAAAAGGTGAAATAATCATTGAAATATAATTCTTGGAAAACAAATAAAAATTGGGGAATATTGGTTGATAAAAGTTTAATATCTGGTATAAACAAATTAAATAACCAATTTAATTTGATAGGGTGCATGCAAAGGTTCCAAATTGGCACAGATTGAAGAATTAAGGAGGATAGTGACCAATCATTTAATAATAAGTGTGTAAATATACATATTAAGACTCATTCCTTGATATTGTATTGTTCATTGATGAATATCCTTCTCACCAATGAAGGAGGAAGACCTGTTGCATCCTCTTCGCTTTGATTCACCTGGATCTAGAAGCTCATCGTTGTCCAATATCAAATCGCCTGATGGGTGGTGGAATTCTTCCCTCAAAAGTCCCAAGGTTATATGGATAACCTTGGAGATACTCTATAATAAATATTTTATACAGTAATTTATTTTTATGATTGTTTAATGAATTAATTAAATAATTAATTAATTAATCCATTGAATGCACTCGCTCGTATCCATTTTATCTAAACACCCCACACCAACCAACTTTAGGTAACTCCTAGGGTAAACCTTGTGTTCTAAATTCAACCATGGCCTTATATTTTTTATCTAAGAATATATTTATGACTAATCCCATTTTTTTGAAAAACTATGTGCATGTGTTATAAAATATATTTAATATTTTTATAAAATTAATTTCGAGCACACCGGGACCCAAAATCACACTCCATCTATACACCTGGATCTGAAAACATTCCTTTATATATTTCTAAGTATAACAAAAAAATAGGATCTCAACATATTTAATCATATGGTCACATAGATATCTGTCAAGAATTATATAGATATGTAATGAGTTTAGAAAAACATAAAAAAGTGTTATAGACATGAGGTCAATCTATCAATCCATCATTTGGGATATGATTAAATGGATGATTATTTATGTTTTTGTTAGTATTAGTAAAAGTTTTTGTGGGTAGAAAATGTATCATGTTATACAAAAGTTAACTTTCACTTAAACATTCTTTTACATCTGTTGTACATAATACATGGAGTGTAATTATTATTGATCTATCAATGTATGAATTTGTTTTACCTCTAAGATATATTCATCATGAAATATTATAGGTTTTGGAAAAATGATAAGGTTATATTGCTTTGGATTTAATTTAGATATATCAAATATAATCATGTGGTATAAAACAAGTTTTATACACTGGATGACCTACCAAGTATACCACATAGTGTGTCATACCCAGTGTCTGGTATACTAAGGGTGCATGTTTCATATTGAATCCTTGTACTTGAGGTTAGAAATATACTTATAATGGGATTATTAATACTTTTATACATTTATTACACAAGTCTCTAGACTTACCTAATCAAGGGGTGTTTGGGTATGTTGTTAATAAGGTCATCAATTGAGGCTTAACTATCCTATTATATGATGAGTATCACATCTGAGTCCTCAATTAAAATGGACCAATTAAATATATGGTTATACTTATATAATATGAATGTGATATTATTATACACTTGGGTTATAGTCATGGGATGATATCATCCACTTAAGATGAATTCCATGTGATGTATTCATCGATAAGGTCATTCTATACTTGCAGAATTGAAAACATATGAGTGGGTTATATGGTATTGATAATCTCTATGTATCATTATCACAAGATGTATTGGAGAAATCGATTATATTATTATGAATACTTGAATATGATATAGATGGTGAACATGGGTAAATAGAAACATGTGTTTGATTGAGATCATGTTAGATCTCTTTGTAGCTTGAGTGGCATTGACTCTCTGATATAGGCTTCTCTTTAATTACATTTACGAATCTAATAATTCATAAATAATTATCAACACTAAAAAGGAACATGGGGTCACACTATGTGGTAGTGCAAATGAGGATCATGTTTTTGAAACATTGAGAGATAAACCAAAAGTATTTTATAGAATATTTATAGATATATTTTCACATGATGTTTCATATGATGTAACATATGTTGATAATGTATTATAGCATTTCCAAAAGGAGTTTTGGAAATATACAAAAGGATTTATGAATATTTATTCACAATTTATTGTATATAATGTGACATAAGGTGAAAGTGAATTAATTTTATAAGGCTTTAGTGTAAGTGGGGGATTTTTAGATGTGTGAACTAAAGGAACCACCAAGGAATGGTGGTTTGTAAAATGTCATGGTCTAATATTGTGTGCACCATAGCATGGTGTAGGGAACTATGCAATAGTGGATCATTAATTATATTATCACATGTCACGATAATTTTGGGAATCAATCCAATCCATCTCAAAATGCTATCATGGCCAGTTATTCATTGTTTAATGATGAATTTTAGGAGTCTAAAAATTAAACATTTTTTGTTTAAATGATAAATTAATTGATAGAGGACCAATATGAACATTACAAATATTTGTAACAATAAGAAACATTTATGAGATTTATCATGAATTTAGGTCAACCGTTTGGGTTCTTGGATGCCTATATATGTTGGTTTGATCCCAAAGAAATGTATTTCAAGTGTGAGACTCTTTTATGTTGTTATAACTCCACTAAAATTAGATTATACCTAGATCCCATTATCTATATACTTTATACTAAATATTATAATGGACCATGAATAAGAGGGATATCATACCCTAGTGTTGAGTGATTATCATGACTCATGGATAACCTAGGAGGGAGTAACCCTTCAGTTGATCATTAGTGATCTTAATCAAATGCCTGTTTAAATCTTGCACAATACAGATCATTAAGGTGAGAGGTATATGTTTATCTTTGTTTTATTATTCATTCCAAACATATAAATATATATTGATCTTAATATTGTTTTGGATTTGTTATTCCACTAAATTTTAGATGATATTTATCCCTATAAAACTTTTTACATGGACTGTTTTTTTATTTAGGTATATTAATTTTTATTCTATTTCTCTGAATCATGTCAATCCTTCTATAATTTTTTTTATGTTTATTGTTTTGGTTAACGTAAAATGGTTTAAAAATCATATTTAATTTCATATTTCATGATTTACATAATATTTTACAATAATCAATGTCTTCTTGGATAGCCCTAGTCACTCATGAGTTATGATCATTTAAATTATTAAATGATCACATGTATAAATTAATTTTATTTATTTACTTATAAACAAAAAGAAAATAACTTACAATCTCAAAAAAAAATATTGAACTTATCATTAGTTTGTCTAGAAATATTGAATTATTTATTATGGAACCAATGGATATTCATGAAAAAACAATGAACTAAAAGGAAGGATAATCAAGAGTTACTATAATTTTTCAAACAAATTTTGAATAGATCTAGATATAATTCAATATGTACATCATGATGAAATAATGTATTGATAATAATTTATGAGCCTATTCAAATTAGGTGAGGGAAATGTAGTAGTTCCTAGTGGGGTTGGTTTTGAATTGAGAAATTATTGTCCCTTAGTCATTGTAGTGATTTTATCATCCTCCATTCAAGTTCAGATCAAATCCATTCTCTTATGATACCATTTTTTAGGATCATTTCCTATATCCTAAATTCACATGTCCAACACATAATCCCCTTCAGGTTTTCATCCCAAAACCAATATGGGAAAAGAATGATTATCTAATCAAAGATTACATATTATCCACCTCTCCTCATAGAAGTTGATGCGGGATAGGGTTTTCACCCAAATATTCTACCCTCAAACCAAATACCACACAACTGGGTCCCCCCTTCGATGAAAATTATTACACCCTAAGGATTTAAAAGAAGAAAATTAGGTTTGATAACGTATATGACACGTGATACCAAGATTAGATGAGAATTTAATACCCCAAAATTTTATGATATATTTCATTATAAATAAATTCAATCTCTTTGACATCTTTTGATGCATATAACACCAGGTTTAATTGAAACACAATACTCTATTAAAATATTGTTATTTAAAATGTGACCATTATAATCTTACTATCAAGGTGGTGAGTATGAATATTACTAACTAAATTGTGAAAATTATATGGTTTAAAAATGTATAAAATAAATTCAATGTATATATATTGATTAAAAATTAAATAATAATCATTTTAAATAAAAAAATGTTTTATAAAAAATTGTATTTTTTGAAAAGGCAGTTCAGTCGCGCTTCGCACACAAAATTTAAAATTGATTTTTAACAATTTTAGAAAAATTATTTAAAAAAATAGACATAATTTTTTAAATATAAATGTATAAATTATCCTTGTGTGATTTTTTGATAATTTTATGAAAATATTCATTTTTTGATGAATAGTTAAAAATACTGTTTTTTATTGAAAACTTCCTTTTTGTTTAATAATTTTCAAGGATAAATTATCTTTGAAATTGGTTTTAAAGTAAAATTTTTCTAATTATATTAAGATTTTTCTAATTTACGTTATTTTAATCAACTTTATATTGAATTTTTATATAAAAACGTCTTAGACTTTTGAAATTTTTTACTTTGGAAAATCGCTTTTTCATCACGTTTGTGGCTTTAATTTTAAATTGAATTTTGCAAATTATATCAATCGAATTTGTAAAAATGAATTCTAACATTTTTAATAATAATAATTTATATTATATAATAAGTTTAACTTAATTTTTTACCATTATTAATAGTAAAAGTAATACAAATTAATTACCATAGTTATGGTGAAAATAGGTTTATCAAGGGGTTAAACTAAGACGATAAGGGTTAAAATGACATTAAACATATATTAAACCCATTTTATGGAAATATTTTTTCCTTATAACCTATAATGTTTTATAATGTTCCATTTTGGAGCCTTTTCCATGTGAAAAACATAGGTACACTATTCTTTTCAAATATTTCATGTATGTCCTCTCCCCCACATATAAATGAACACTCCTTACCTTCACTTATTCACAACTCACTAGCCATTTGGATTGAAAAATATCTACAAAAATAACTCCTCAACATCATTATAAATATTCTAGATCTTTTTTTATTTCAAAAATACCAAACCTGGGGTCTTTAAGAGGATATACAAAGGAGGTTTCTCTAAAAGAAGTTAATTATCTTAACAAATCTATTTTTTTCTTTCTTCTTTTCCACCTTGAATTATTTATTAACACTTGAAATATAATTATATAAGTATATATAATATAATTATATTTTATTATTTTTATTTAATAATTTTTATCCACCTACTCTTCCAGCAAATGGGAAATGAAATCAGTGATCGTGTGTACGGTTGACTACCACCTCACGAACTGATGTAAGTCATTTTCCATCAACACATATCAAGATTATATGTAATGATGTATTTAATATATATATATATATATAATATTTATGACATTATTATACTTATTAATAATAATATCACATATAAATTATTATTTTTAACTCCATTTAAAAATATGATAGCGTCTCTTGTGTGTACGGCGGACAACCACCTCATGAAATGATGTTGTTTTTTTACTTAAAATTCAAATGGATGGTAATAAGGATAAATATAATGAATATAAGTGATATATGTGAAATTATATTTATTATAAAAAATTAATATATCACTTAATTCCTTACCCTTTCACCCATTAAGAAAGGATATCGTCATTCGTGCATACATACGGCCTAATGTCTCCATGAAGTGATGTGGTTCATTTTCCATGATAAACCTTCAATAATGATTATGAAAATTTATCTAATTATTAGATATAATATCCATACCATTATTATCATTATTGATATTATTTATCAATATACTATGCACAATAACTGAAACTTTCATGATAAAACATGCTTTAGAAAACAAGGCAATTAACACTAGATATAAAGAATACAATAAAGTATTAATAACAAAAAGGTCGTAAAATGACACAATAGGATAATATATGGTATTATAAATATGAATATGGTTCTGTTATAAATGAATAACATTCTTAAAACAATTATATAGGATATTAAATAATGTTTAACCAAAATTAAATGTGTGGTAAGGGACTTCATCTAGATTTCCCTTCATTGAGGCGTATTATAATCTTATAAGCCTAATTTATTTTATATGGTGTATATAATACCAATTTTAAATGTAATATTCTTATTATTTAATAATTCATGGTATTTTAAGTTTTAATTTTAATTATTTCACCTAAGATTATTTGACTTAAAAGTTTCCAAATGTTATAAAATTCCATAACACTATTTATTTTCATGGGGTTATATTACTTCTTATTTATCATAACCATTATAATATTATGTGTGTAATTACTTTTAATTGTGTTATGTTTTATTTACACATTATTTATTTGGATTTAAATTTGATACACGCAATCGATCTATTGGTTAATTCTCACTTCAAAGCTATGATCTTGGTAAGGGTTTATTTCACAATCTCATTTTAATCAGGATTGTTTATGCTTGAATTTAATTTGAATGAAATTATTTGATAATTGGAAAATAAACCCCTTTAATTTTCTTATACTCTGGTTATTTAAAAATTTTCATGTAATATTACCATTTTTACACTCTTTTATAATTAAAATTATTGTGAATTTGTTTTAATAAAATCCAACTTTATTTTTCTCTTCGATTGAAAATACCTTTCTTCCTAATCCATATTTTCTAAAAAAATATAGAGTGTTTTAATAATTATCCAAATGAATTATTATTGAAATTTTTACAAAATTTTGACTTTTTTTTCAAAAAATGAAATTAATCTTCATTTTTTTTTCAAACAAGTCTCGTTTGTATGTTATTGAAAATGTGAAAGAAATATTTATTTTAAGGTGTAAAAAATGTAGGAAATTTCCCGCCATAATGACCACTCAATGTTTTCAAGTTTCATTTATAATATTCGAAGGTTATTTTTAAACAAAATTATTTTAAAATTATATTGTAAATTTTTAGTTTTTAAAATATTTTCAAAGTAAAAAAATTAAATCTTCCTCAAGAATATTTTTAATGACATTTTTATGGTATTTATACTTTTCAAATAAAATAACCATTTATTTTACTTATAATCCACTGGGTATATGTTTCCTTGATACCATCCTTATTATTTCTATGGATATTTTAAGATCATTTAGACCAAGGAAAGTATTGACATTGACTTTCTTGATTCATTTTTGTAATCATTAACTTTACTATAAAATATTCACTTTCCTATGATCATTGGACATTAAATTTACTTTAAATATCCATATTATTTATCATGGATATATTTATTTATTAATCCATATATCATTTCTACATATGGTGTTCTACACTTCATGTTATTCTATTATCTGGGAAAATATTGATAAATTTGTATTGTTTACTCTATACAAATATTTGATGATAAGGAAATCATAAATTAATTAAATTGATTAATAAATATATGATAAATCCTTTGGACATGAATATATGGTTGGGGTCAGGTAATAGATATCCCCTTGATGCATTAGTAGTCTCATTAGATGAATCAATTAGATAGTCTTAGTTAAATGGGTTTCTTCTGAATACCTACCCATCAGTTTTAAACTTTCATGTAAAATTTCTTTATAATATAGGTGTCATTATGCCTGAGATCATGATGTCCAATAATTAATCGTTTTTTAAATTAAGAATTAATGTATTATTATCCATGATATTTTCACAATGATATTATCTCTATATGCATTTCATTCCCATTCTATTAATTAAATGGCATGTGTGTTTAGATATTTACCTGTCCATTTTAATTATTTATTATCTAATCATGATAGTAAAATTATTAAAATGGAATGTTTGTTTAGTTATTTACCTTTCTAAGTTGATTATGCTTATTGATACATAATATCTTCCACTTTATGTAACCCTTACTGAGAATTTGATCACACCATTATTTTTTCCTTTACCATTAATCCAAGAAGTATACTATAAATGATATGTAAGGATATTCTAGAGAGAATAATGATATTCTCAAAAAAAATATGTTGTAGTTTTTGTTTCCAGATGTAATTCAAGACTTGAGTATATATCTATTTTACTAATACTACTAAATTATTCTGTCCTTTGGGATGTGATCACTTGTATTTTATATCTATGTAGTAAAGTAACCATTGGATCCTGACTACTGGGGTTTGAGTATTTATAGTTAATATCAGAGAAAATTTAGTAGAAACCTTAAGAACTAGATTTAGAAAAACATAGATTATAGAACATAATCCTAAGATTGATTATGAGTATAAGTATAGGAAAACAACCTAATGTTTTGGTAAGGAATAGATTATGTGTTTTTTCTAGCAATACATCCATGTCTATATACTATATGTGGATATGGATCTGTAATAGATGTACCTAGGGGTAATAACTCTGAAAAAGGATCTTTGGGATTTACTCAAGTGATACCTGGTATATGAAAATGGTTTTTATTACCCACCTAGTTTGATACTCCCTGGGGATATGATTTAGACAATTCAAATTTTCTTTACAAACTATTATAAAGGGTTTGAATATATAATTAAAATTAATAAACTATTTTAAACCTAATATGTCTTGTATTGAAAAGAAGGTTCCATGATTTAAAACTTTCATAAGTGATTCTTCATGTTTACATGGTTTCCCACAATGATTATTGTTTCTCACAATATGCTTTTTGGTATTATAAAATGGATATAACCTGAAGGAATCATGTTAACATTGAATATAAAGGACAGTGAGGTGACTATAAACAACCAAATGTGATGATAGCTTGATTGAAAGATTTCATGATTGTGTCAAATCAGTTATCTCAAAATATTATTAAAAATCTATACCTTAACCAACTCTCAAACTCACCTAAGAATACAAGGATATATTTCACTAAGATATTGAGTGGAAGAGACCATATATGAAAGAAGTATTGATTTCATTCATGTTTTAAATATAGAAAGTTTCACCTAAGAAAATGATCAACGAAATATGAAAAAGTTTATGTGTGGAAAATTAGGTCATAAAGAAATGAATTACAGAGGAAAAATGAAGACTGTGATGTTAGTAAATAAATTTGATCTTGGGGATACATTTATAGTTTTTTGTCTTAAATGTGGGGAACCTAATAATTATCTGATTCAATACCCTATTCTAAATATAAACCCCTAGACCAAGGAAAGACCTTTGTTGAAATAAAATGGTTGAATTTTTTATGTATTGGTAGTCAAGAATTAAATAATATAAGTATTTTTACCAATGATATTTTGGTTATAATAATGATGAAATATCTAAGGATTGTGTTGAATTTTAGAATCATATATTACTTCATTAAATTAATAGTTAGGGATACCATCATAGTTTTATGAGTTTAAGAATGGTCATAAGTTCAAATTATTAAAAACCATTTTTTTGTTTTATGTTATGGGAGACTACTAATATTAAGGATATTTTGGTAGACATTTATGGAAATAAAACCCATTGGTTTAGAATATTTTTTACTAAAAAAATTTATTTAAGAAAGAATTACCTTACTTTTTATGGGAATAATTTTAAAGGTATTGGTAACATTTAGGGATTATCTAATATTTGATGTTAATGTAATTATAGGTTATTAAAATTTGGTAATGTTATAATAATTATATTAATATGGTTTTAGAAATAGTAAAACATGAATGTCGGGTGACAACTCATCGCATTCATAAATACCATGGGTCTTGAACCCAAAACCGAAGGTCAACAAGGGTGTTGCACCTACCACTAGCTTATGTGATGGTCTAGTTAATATATCATTATTTTTAATTAAATTGTTTGACATATAAATATCAATATTGAACCAGTGGTGTTACTATTATGGTATATATATTAATTTATTATAGTGGGTAACTTATGTTAACCATTTTGGTTTTAGGAAAGATATAAGGAATGACTTGTCACTCTTTGATGGATTTTATAATCCCTTAAAAGTTAATTTTAGTGCCTCATGCTTAAAAAATTGATTTTTGGATATTAATTTCCTAGATTATGAGATGAAGTAGAAATTTATCATATCACATCCAAATGATAAAAGTTTACTCATGAAATAGAAATATATCAAGTAAGTATATTTCCTTATTTTCATAGTCAATATGGTAAATGAATTCCTCAAATTCAGGGAAAAAGATCTTAAAAAATGTTATATTATTAACTTCATATATATTAAATAGAATGGTCATTTAAATAATCAAGTATTTATGGTTTTTAAGACTTTAAATTTAAATTGATAATTCACTTTCTTATGAGAAATGATCTCTATCACTCTCTATAATTATTTATGTTTTCCTTCAATATCCATATCTTCACTTTCCAATGATGTTCTCTTATTTGGAAACCTAGTACATGTTATTATAGATGACCTTTGTACTTCCATTAATATCTTATTAAGAATAAGTTTTATTAATCCTTTTTATTATGTCGATTTATAACAATAGTATTTTTAAATTTTTGGCCCTTGATTATTGTGATCAAGTTTAAATTGCGAGGATGTAATTTATTTATGGGGTAGAATGTAACACTCTGAGATTATAAATGAAGAACATTGGGTTGGATAACATATATGACATGTGACAGCAATCCTAGATGAGAATGTAATAACCCAATAATTCACAATATATTTTTTTATAAATAAATTAAATTTCTTTGATTCATATGATGCATGCAATATCAGTTTTAAATGAAACATAATACTTTATTAAAACTTTATTATTTAATATTTGTTAGTTATAATATCGTTATTAAGTTAGAGGGTATTTATATTATTAAATAAATTATTTAAATTATAAGTTTTACACGTGTATAAAATAAATTCGATCGATATATACTTATTAGAAATAAAAAGACAATCATTTGAAATAAAAAATAAATCTTTTCTGAAAAACTGTATTTTTCTAAATGACGGCTCTGTCATGCTTTGAAAAAATAATTAAAATTAATTTTTACTAATTTTAGAAATTTTTTATTAAAAAATAAAATTTAATTTTTATATATTTATTTAAAAATTATCATTGGGTGATTTTTTTATAAGTTTATGAAAAGATTAATTTTCGATGAATAGTGAAAAACTGATTTTTATTGAAAACTATCTTTCCATTTAAATTTCTTACAAGGTTAAATTATATTTTAAATTTTTTAAAGTAAAATTAGTTCAATTATATTAAAATTTAACAAATTTAGGACAATTTAATCAATTTCATAATGAATTTTGGTATATAAACTTCTTGAAATTTTTAAAGCTTTTACTTTGGCAAACCATTTTTTCATCGCAACTGCAGGTTTAATTGAAAATTGATTTCTACCACTTCTATAAATTGAGTTTGTAAAAATGTATTATGTGATTTTAATTATCATAATTTATATTATATAATATTTTTAACTTAATTTCTGACCATTATGAATAGTAATTTAATAAAAAATTAATAACAACAGTTGAGGTAAAAATTGTTTCTCTAGGGTTAAATTAAGAATATATGGGTTAAAATGACCTAAAACGTGTAAAAACCATTTTTTATACATATTTATACCTTATAACCTCTTATTTTTTAGAATATTTCAATATAGAGCCTTTTTAAATGTGAAAATTGTGGGCACACTTTATTCTTTTCAAAAATTCCATGTGTGTCATCTCCCCCACTTATAAAATGTAACTACATCCCTTCACTTATTCACACCTCTAAAGCCATTTTCCTTGACCAAAACCTTAAATAATATCTCCCCAAAATCTTTATACACATTATTTATCTTCTATTATTCCAAAAATACCAACCATATGGTTCTTAAGTGTATATCCAAAGAGCGCTTATCTAAGAGAAGGTAATTGCCTCAAAGAAGCTCTTTCATTTTATTTCTTCTTTTTACACCTTAAATTATGTATTAAAACTTAAAATATAATAAAACTAGTATATAAAATATACTGATATGTTATTTTTTTATGGTTTAATATTTATATATCTCCTCCAACAAATGAGAAACAAAATTATTGATTATGTGTACGACGGATTACGCCTCGTGAACCGATATAACTTGTTTTCCATCAAAACATATCATGATTGTAAATAGTGATTGATTTAATGTATATATATAATATTTGTGATATTTTTATACATATTTAATTATAATATCACATATACCTTCTTAATTTCCATTATGTTTAAAAATATGATAGTGTTGCTCATGTGTAGGACAGACTACCTCCTCGCGAAGCGATGTGATCTGTTTTTCACTTGCACATTACATAAAAGGTAATAAAGATATATCTAATGAATATATGTGATATATATTAAATGATATTTATTATTTAAAATTAATATATCACATACTTCTAAACCCTTTCACTCATTAAAGAATGAAATTATTTCTTGTGTGTACGTATGACCTACCTTCTCCATGAAGTGATGCGATTTATTTTACATTTCCAACCTAAATGATTATAAAAAAGTATATAATTAGTAAATATGATATTAAAAACATTATTATAATTATTAATATGATATATTTATATCATATGAACAATAAGCATATTTTCATGATAAAATTTGCATGAAAAAATAAGGTAATTAACACGTTAAACAATGAATTTAATGAACTATTATTAACAAATAGGTGGTAAAATGTTATAATAGGATTATATATGATATAATAATTATTAATATGGTTGTATTAGAAATTAATAACATGATTAAAACCATTATACATGAGTTTAAATCTCGTTCAACCAAAAGGAAGCATGAGGTAAGGGACTTCGTCTCAATTTCCCTTCATTGAGGCATGTTGTAATATTATGGACATAATTTATTTTATATGGTGTATATACAACCCATTTTACATGTAATATCATGATTATTAAATATTTCATGTAATTTTAAGTTTCAATTTTTATTATTTCATCCATGGGGATTTGATTTAAAAGTTTCCAAGTGGAAAATAATTTCATATTCAATTTTTTCATTAAGTTATATTACTTTTTCATTATCGTTGATATTCTAAGATTATGTGTGTAATGAATTTTGAATAAATTATTTTTTTATTTAAACTTGTTTTATATGGATTTAAATTTGATACACATAATTTATTCATTGGTTAATTCTCACTTCAATGGTATGATCTTTGTAAGGTTTTACATCACAATCTCTTTTTAATCAGGATTGTTTATGCTTGAATTTTCATTTAAAGAAATTATTTGATCACTAGATAATAAACATATTTAATTTCCTTATCCTATGTTTATTCATGATGTCTTAAAGTAATGTTACCATATTTAAACTCTTTAGTACTTAAAATTATTTTGAAAAGTTTAATTATAAAATTAGACTTTATTTATCTCTTTGATTGAAAATATTTTTATTCCAAAACCATGTTTTGTAAAAATGTTTTTTTTTCAAATTATACAAATGATTTATTAAATAAATTTTTAACTATTTCTTAATTTTTGAATTTTTTTTGAAAGGAATCTTCATTTCATTTTCCAAATAAGACCTGTTTGGCTTTTACAGAAAATGTGAAATTAATCTTTGTTTTAATGTGTACAACATATATGAAATTTTTCACCATTATGAGCACTCAATTTTATAAATATTACATTATAAGTTTCAACAATTATTTTTAAAATATTTTGTAAAATTTTAGTTTTAAAACTATTTTCAAAGTAAAAAATGATATTTTCATCAATAATGTTTTTAATGACATTTTTATGGTATTTATTTTCCTCAAAGAAAACAAACCTTTATTTTACTTGTACTCTAATGGGGATAAGTTGTGTTGATACCATAATTATTCTTTATATGTAAGGTTTATGATCATTTTGACCAAGGAAATTATTGACTTTCACTTTATTGATTCATTTTTGTACTCATTGACTTTCCCATGAAATATTCACTTTCATGTTCTCATTAGACATTAAATTTACCCTAAATATCTATATTATTTATAATGGATATATTCATTACATAAAATGTATATCATTTATATATAAGATGTTATATATTTAATGTTATTTGATTATTTGTAGAAATATTGACATATTCATATTCTTTACTAAATATGGATATTTAATTATAAGCTCTGTTATTCATGAATTAAATCGATTATTAGATATATGAGGAATGTTTGGACATGAAGATATGTGTGGGACTAAGTTATAGATATCTCATCGATGCATTGGTTGTTTCATGAGATGAATTAGTTAGATAACCTTAGTTAAATGGGATTCTGGTGTATTCCTACACATCAATTTTAAATTGTCTTATGAAAGGTCTTAACAGTAGAGGAATCATGATGCATGGGATCATGAAATCCAATAATTAAGTGTTTCCTTCATTAATAATTCATTTATTGTTATGCATTATATTTTTAAAATGATATTATCTATGTATGCATTTCATTATCAGTTTATTTATTATGAGAAATGTGTGTTTAGATATTTATATATTCATATTGATTATGTCTTATCAAATCATGATAGTAAAATTATTTAAATTTAATTTGTGATTTGTTATTTACCTTTCCATGTTGATTATTCTTCTTAATTCATGATAGCTTCCACTTTGCATAACTCTTACTGAACATCTGAGATCACCCTAATTTTTTTCCTTTCCCTAGAATCCAAGAAGTGTGCTATGAATGATATGAAAATGCTTAAGGTAATAATAATATTTTCAGAAAAATATGTTGCATTTTTTTTAAATATAATAAAATAATCAAGTATGTATCTAGTTTACCAAGACTACCAAACTATTATTTCCTTTAAGATTAGATCACTTGTGCCATATGCCAGTGTAATAAAGTAACCAATGACTTTGGGAAACTAGGGTCGGGGTATTTATAGTTTTTATCAAAGGAAATTTATTATTGAAATTGGGAAATAGGTTAATAAAAACATATATTAGAAAAAATAATCCTAACATTGATTATGAGGATAAGAATAAAATCATCCTAAAGTTTTAGTAAGGAAAATATTATGTGGTTTTTGTAACACCCCAAGATTTTGTGAAATATTATTTTTTAAATTAATTTGTCTTTCTGATATTTTTCATTTCAAGTGACACTGGAAATAGTTCTTTATATATATATATATATATATATATATTAAAATACTAATTAAAACATTCCTTTCACATGCAATACCGACTTGGATTGCACTACACACAATACTGATTTGGCATGCACTAAATACAATACCCACTTGGCTTGTGCTACTGCGACATCTACTTGGCATACATTACATGCAACACCATATTGGAGTATGACTTAGTGTACGTTACATGAAACACTGACTTATCATACAGTTCACACAACGCTAAGATTCTATGAAACATATCTTTTTATATACAATTATTTAAATGAGATAATTATAATTTATCCATTAAACTTAGTTATACTAATAGTAATAACTACTATAAAAATATTTTTTATAATTTTTTTATATAAATAAAACATATTGATAATGAAAGATATGTTTTTTGGTAAAGTCTGTTCTTGTTAAAAATATCGTTTTTGAATGAACTATATTTAATAATAAAGTTAATTTTAGAAACATTTATAAATTTAATTTGATAAAATAAAATTCATTTTAGAATTTAGAACCTAAAAATAAGCCTAGGGTGAATTTTTGTGATTTTTCTAAGAAACTTTATTTTTTATGGAATAGTGAAAAATACTACTTTTTAGTTAAAAACAATATTTTTGTATAATTAATTATAAATTTAAATGATATTATAGATTTATTTTAAGGTCATATAAGATAAATATAACATCTATTAATACATTTTAATTCATTATAATCAATTCAACTTTGAAATTGAATACAAAATCTTATCAAACTTTGGTACAATTTTCTACTTTAAAAACTCGTTATCTCGTCTCGTCTGCAGGATTAGCAGTAATCTTAATTTTTTCACTTATATGAATTTAATTTCAAAAATATTACATAAACAATTTTATTCAGTATAATATTTATATTTTAATAAGACCAAGTTAATTTTTGATCAAAATGATTAGTAAAAGTGATTAAAATTAATCACAGCAATTAAGGCCAAATTAAGATTAATTAGGGACTATACCTTAAAATTAAGGGTCCACATGACCTATAAAATTTTCAAGAACTCATTTTTTGTCCATATTTAATCCATAAACCTTATATTATTTATTTTTTTGGTTTATTAAGAATTTTTTAGGTAATAACATGTGTACACCTAACTTGTTTCTAGAAATTCCAAGTGAGTCCTTTTCCTTCCCTATAAAATCCCACCACCACTTCCACTTTATCACACCTTTAAAACCTCTTAAGTTTTTCCAATAACTTCCCAATAAACTTTCCAACGTCCCTATATTATTCATTTAATCACCCTTTTGGAAGAATTAAATCCAAGGTATCTTTTTGGCACAAACCAAAAGGATTTACCAGATTAAGAGGTAACACCTTCTCTCAAGCTTCATTATTTTAATTTATTTCTCCACCTCCTCCACTTTTTTTACATTATTTTATAAAAAATAGTATAATAAATATAATATTATGTTTTTATGAAAATTTTTCTAATTACACTTACATGCACCTCCATCTAATGGGTAACGAACATAATGTTTCTCTATACAGCGAACTACTACATCACGAAACGATGATTGTTCATTTTTTCATTAACACGTATCATGGTGTAAATTATGATGGAAATTATATTTATATGTGATATATATTATATTTATAATGTTTTTATGATTCTTTAATTTTTATTTAGAACATACCATTATGATTTCCATCTTATGTAAATACAATAATTTCATTTGAGGAAGTGTGGACTACTGCCACCTCAAAGTGATATGATTCATTCATACACTACATGGATTGTATTAAGGATGGTTTTAGTGAATATATATGATATATATGATATCATAAAACTACTTTAAAAATGATATATATATATATATATATTATTTTACTTTCTTTCTCTCAACACGATAATTAAACAGAAATAGTGTTCATTCATACATACGGCCTACCATCTCCATGAACGGTGATTTATGTTTGAATATTATAAATTATATAGATTATCATAATACACATACAATGTATATAAATTATATTTATATCATTTTTTATATTATGGAGTCATTATATAATTATAAGTAAAAATAATATAAAAAATTGAGACATATGAAAAACAAATCGAATTTACCCGAAGTGAAACCTTAAAATAGGATAGTTAAAAATAAGGTAATATAAGGTTATAATAAAACTGTATATGGTATTAGATATAATAATATTTATATTTAAAGGATTTATAATAAATTTATATTTATTATAGATGAGTTTTTAATGAGTATGATGAGATTCAATACACAAAGTAAGGGTATTTCATCTCACATTTTCTTTCCGTGAGATACATGTTATGTTCACGAATATTTCTTTTTGTGTGGTGTATGTACTTAACATGATTGTATTATATGTATTTTATACTTATATTTATGGTTATTCACATATTCTATTTTATTATATTTATTTCATTTGGATTAAGTTTCAAAAGTTACCAAATCGGTGAAATAGTTTTGTCTCAATTTGCCTTCTTCAAGACTCATGTTTCGTTATGCACCTAAATTCTCTCTCAAGGTGTATATAATTACACTTCACATATTATATCATAAAACTGCTTATTTTCAAGATATTTTAATCTTAATTTAATATTATTTTCTTACATGTATATTATGATCCCAAGTTACCAAGTGATAAGACTTTATGGAAACAATCTCATTGTTTTTCGAGATTTTTTATGTTTATACTTAATTTATAAATTATTATGTTCCATATATAAATACATTAATGAATTTTATTCTACTATGGTTATTCATTCCATACTAATTTAGTGGAACTATTTTCTTCCCTTGGGTACATAATATAGTTAATAAAGTTTTTTTAAGAAAGCCTGACTTTACCCTCTCTTCGGTAGGAAATCTGTGTTCTGTAAAAACCATGTTTTCTAAAAAGGGTTTCCAACAATATTATAATAATATCCTATGATCATTAAAATAAATTATTACCCTTTTTTCTTTTAACAATTTTTTCAAAGGAATATTCTTCTCACTTTTTGAATGAATTAATTTTCTATCCTTTTTACTATGAAAAAGTAATGCTATTTTTACCTCGTATGACATATATGGATTTATCCACATTCAATCCTTTAAAGATTTATTTTCATGTTTAAAGGTAATTTTTTTATAAAATTTTTTTAAAATATATTTTCAAAGAAGTTTTTTTCAAAATTATTTTAGTCTTATTTTATAAGTTTTCAAGGAAAATGGTTTTCAAAATGTTTTCATGATTTATTTATAAGTTTTCAAAGTATTTTCAAAGAAAATGGGTTTCAAAACATTTTCATGTTTCTTTTATAAGTTTTCAAGGAAAATGTATTTCAAAAGCTTTTCATGGTTTAATTATAATTTTTCAAAAAAAAATCAAGGAAAATAGTTTTCATAATGTTTTCAAGCACTATTTATAAGTTTTCAAAGTATTTTCAAAGAAATTATTTTCAAAACGTTATCAATATTTCTTCATAATTTTTCAGAATGTTTTCAAATAAAAATATTTGTAAAATGATATGAATCTTATTTTATAAGATTTCTAGGAAAACGTTTCTGAAATGATTTCATGTTTTAAAGGTATTTTATAAGAAAATTATTTTCAAATGGATTTATGTATTAAAAATACTTTTTCAAAGAATAAAATATATTTTCCTCATGAAACGTTTTTGAAAGACATTTCAAAATTATTTTCCATCTATGATGACATCTATTGATGTTAGTCATTCCCTTTTATAAAATTATCTAAAGGTTACATTAATATTATTTCTATGAATGAGTTTTGTTTAAGGTCATGGTCTTCATGAAACATGTTTCTCTATAATGGGTAATATGCTTTTGAAACCTGTTTCTATTCATGGGTTATATTTATAAGGAAATGATTATGAAACCTACCTTTTTCCATAGGTTATGATTTGATTACATATTTATAATACCCATTTCATTTCATGGGTTGTGATATGATTATATATAATCTTGTGGAACTTGTATGTATGATTTTATTATGATATGTTTAGGACCTATATCTTCTTCCAATTCATTGGGTAAAGATTTATATGTCATGATATATACTAAGATAGTCTTGGGAGTGAACCTTGACTATTAAGATGGACATGGGAGTGAACTATGACTGCCAAGATGGTATGAAGAGTGAACTCAAGATACTAATATGGACATGGGAGTGAACCATGACTACCAAGATGGTATGGGGAGTGAACATATACTACCAAAATTTCTTTGGTAGTGATGGCTTAACTAACATGTGAGAACTTGATTACATGTTCACAGCATTACGCATGAAGGATCTCTCTTGGCGGCAAGGCTCGTTTTGTGCAGAGGTGACTTCTTTTCATAGAGGTTGACGATGGGTCTGGAGTGGCCTCAGGAGGGGGGGTTTAGTGTTCCTTTTTTTCTTTGAGTTTTTTTATATTGTTGAAGGATCTCTATTGAAAGTCTCTGCTTGAAGCTGGCAGTGCTAGGGTTTATCTCAGCACCGCCTCATCCTTATGGTGGATCTTCTTCGGATTCCTCGGGTTTTCTCCATAATGATATTGTGGTTCTTCCTTATTGCTGTGGCGATTCTCTTTGGGATTCCACGACACTACTGGGCTGATCCACAGGCGTAAGATCGGATACCGGCACACTCTACGGAGCGTTAAAGTGTTTGCTCTCAGTTGTGAGTTGTTGTCCTGTGGAGGTCTTTCAACGTGTGGAGTTCGTCACCTGATTTGCAGTGGCTGGGTACTTTGAGGGTCTATGAGTGTTTCCTTCAGCTGTTGGGGTGGTTGCAGTGGGGTTTCCCTTGTTTGATTTTCTTGGATCTGTTTGATTTCTGTTGTCAATTGGTGATTCTGATTAATGGTCTTTGGGATGGAGGCCCTTTTATTTGACAACGATGAGGAATGCCGGTTGTTCGGGTTTCTGTGTTCCGTAAAGGTTCGTGACGATGGTGGCCAGACCAGATTATCTCGATGCTCTGACGACGGCTCCTCTGTCGTCCTGCTATGAATAGTGGTGCATGGTGTTCTCACCGGTGGTATGATGGTATACGCGTTGACACGCTCCTCGAGGTGGTTGCGCTGATCGAGGTGGACATGTGGTTCGTGGTGCTTTTGAATTTGAAATTTCTGAAGTTGTTTGCTTTTGGATGATTTGCTGTTTGGTTGTGAGGTTACCAGTTATCCTAAACCGTCTTTATGAAAATCAAAAAAAAAATATTTTCATGCATGTATTATGATCTCTCATATTCAGGGTATGATCTTAAAATTTTATGCTCAAGTTGCATACCCTTCTGTTCATGTTCTTCTTACACATTTTCTTTATTTACCTTTACTGAGCATCTGAGCTCACCAATATCTTATGTTTCCTTTACATAGGTAATGAATTAAGGTTTTAGGTACAAGTACTAAAGGTTCATATATTTATGGGAGATGTTGAAGATCTTTGAACAAGATATAAGATTTTGTTTTCAAGTTTCCAAAGACACTAAACTATTATGGTCCTCAGGAATGTATTTTTTTTTAATGTACTAAATATTCATCTAAAATGATGTAATATCCATGTATGTTAAGCCCGGGTCACTATATTTTTTATCAAATGAAAGGTTTAGCCATCATTTGGAAACTGGGATGAGAAACCTTTATTGATATCTATTGGTATATTTCTAATAAAATTTATAGGTGTGTGTTTAGGGATAAGTATAAGGATGAGTTAATGTTTAGGAAAATATCCTATAATTTTGGTAAAGGATAGAGTGAGTGGTTTCCTATAAATATATCCATGTATAGATACTATAAGTGGATGTGGCTCTGTAATAGATGTACCTAGAGGTAACAACTCTGATAATATGTCATGGACCTGACTCAGGGTAATCTGATACTCGACAACGGACCTTGCTGCACACCTAGTTTGACACTCCTAGGGGATATGATTTGGAAATTCAAAGACTCTTCATGAACCATCATGAAGGATTTAAATATATGTTTTCTGCTAATAACCTATTATAAAACTAAGTTTTCATATATTAAAGAAGTATGATCCATAATTTAAACATCCTATAAGTAATTTTTCATGATTATATAGATTTCTTATATGATATGTGTTTCTCGCCCCATGCTTTCTAGTTTTATACAGTGAATATAGCTATAGGGAACATGATTAACAATTAATTTTTAATATGTGGACATCATGGGCATTATGTGAATCTATTCCCAAAGGTGAAATAACATAAATTGAATCAAGGTGTTGGTTTGATTATTGTTTATACATCTGAAGATATGAGACGGAAAACAATATGTGAAAGGTATGTGATGTTCTTCCATTAGTTTTTGCATTAAACATAAGAAGTGTGATTAGATTTAGATTTCATAAATTTAAGACATGACTCATATTTAATATTCTAGAAAATTGGTATTAATGAATAAGTTTATGAAGCCTAAGTAATGGTTTAAGAATAAAGTTGTATTAATGAAGTATTTATGTTTTGGAATTTGAAGATTGTGTTATATGAATCATGAAATGTATATGTGTTTTTAGTATAAGTTTTCATTACGGATTGAAAAGGAAATTTTGAATGGTAATTAAAACATAGACAAGTGATATCATGAAAAGGTGATATTTTTATTAAGGAAAGGAAACCCTTAATTAATTCCTAAAATTAAGATAATGATCTTTGGATAATGATACGTTGAATATGAATAAGTAAATTGGATGGTACAGATTGTCCTAGAATTGATTATTGACAAAGTGTTCTATGTCATCAAGGATGAAGTTTAAAAATTATTGTATTTAAATAATATATCCAGTAATCATTGGAGTAAGGAAAAATTAATGCTTTTCAAAAGGATTTATGGTAATTTAACAAGTGGGTATTCACATGTTTGGAATGTGACAACCAAGATCTACATTATGATATATGGGAGAATTAATGTTAAGTTGATTTCATGGATATATTTCTAAAGTTTTTAATTTTCATCTTTAAAAAGGGTTATAAGTTTAACCATTCATGAAAAGTTTAAGTTAAACTTTGGAGGAAGTATTTATAAAATGAGTTTGTATAGAAATCCTTGGTTATAATGCTATTTAGTGATTAACCTTATTTCAAGGATGTCCATCTAATTTATTTTTGGAAATTATTTTAGTGTGGATTTAGAAAAGGATGTCATGTCTATCGGGTGAAAACCAATCAAGTCCGGTAAGTTCATGGGTCTTAAACCAATGATTGAAGGATGATAAGGATTTTAGGCCTACCACTGGCCTATGCGATGTCATGGATAATGTATAATTTTTTTAAAGAATAATTATTTATGACGAAACAATAATGTTACCTATTATGTTTAGATTTTAATGTATTAACCATATTGATTTTCAAGAATAGTTTTAGATAAATAGTTATTCCTTTTATTATTTTATGGGCCTTAAGATCTGCTAAAATTGTATTTTAGCACTTCAGGCATCAAATTTAATTTCTAGACGTCCATTACATAAAGTAACGGATGAATTAGAATTTGATAAAAGAATGACTAAAACATGAAATTTTGAATATATAAATATATCAATAAAGCGTATTTCCTTATATTCATGTTCAATAAAAGAATCATTGAACGTTAGGATAATTATCAAAAGAAAATGTGTTGTCCTAATACCTTAATTTTTATTGAACTGATGACCATATAAATCATCACAGATTTATGACTTTGAGCCCCTCAACTTTTCATTGATCATTCACTAGTTTTGGATTTATGGCCTCAATCAATTCCTATAAATATTTACGCTTTTCCTCCATGTCTAGTCTTCACTCTCAACAAATGTTATCCCATTTGGAAACCTAGTTATATGTTACTTTGGGTAACTACTATGGTTCAAACATTCCCTTTTTAAGGTAAGTTTTAGTGTTCATTTTTACGATGTGGGTTTCTATGAATGAAACTTTCAAGTATTAAACATTTGATAACCTAGATGAATTTCGAGAGAGAAATTCATTTTAAGGGGGGTAGAATGTAACACCTTGAGATTTTGTGAAATATTTTTTTCAAATTAATTTAACTTTTTGACATTTTTCATTTAACTTGTCACTATAAATAGTTTATTATATATATATATATATTAAAACACTAATTGAAATATTCCTTTCACATGCAATACTAACTTGGCTTGCACTACATGAAATACTGACTTGGCTTAAGTTATACGCAATAACCACTTGGCTTGCGCTACCCGCAACACCAAATTGGAATACATTATAGATAAAACCATCTTGTCATATTACTTGGTATACATTACATGGAACACTAACTTGGTGTATGATGCACGCAACACTAAGTTTTCATGAAACAAATTTTTTATATACAATTATTTAAATGAGATAATTATAACTTATCTGTTAAAACTAGTTATAAGAATAGTAATAAATACTTTTAAAATATTGTATATAATTTTTTTATATAAATAAAACATATTGATAATGAAACATGTTGATTTTTGGTAAAGTCCTTTTATGTTAAAAATACTATTTTCTTCAATGAATTAATTTTAATAATAAAATAAATTTTAGACACATTTAGAAATTTAATTGGATAAAATAAAATTAATATTTGAATTTAGAACATCAAAATTAGTCTAGGGTGAATTTTTGGGACTTTTCTGAGAAACTTCCTTTTTTATGAATAGTGAAAATACTGGTTTTTAGTTAAAAACCGCCTTTTTAATTAATTATTAATGTAAAATGGTATTAAAAATTATTTTTAAGGTAAAATTAGATAAACATTATATCTAATAATACAATTTCATCCATTATAATCAATTTTAATTTGTAATTTAATACATAATCTTTACAATCTTTTGAGCATTTTTATACTTTTAAACTCGTTATCTCGCCCCATCTAGAGGATTAGCAGTAATCTTAATTTTTAAACTTATATGAATTTAACTTCAAAAATAAAACATACACAATTTTATTATTTATAATATTTAGATTCTAATAATAACAAGTTAATTTTTAACCAAAATGATTATTAAAAGTGATTAAAATTAATCACAATGATGAAGGCCAAATTGAGCTTAATTAGGGAATAAACCATAAAATTAAGGGCCCAAATGACATATAGACTTGTAAAAAACCCATTTTATGTCAATATTTACTCCATAAACCATCCATTATTAAGTTTTTAGGTTTTTTATTAATTTTTTTAGGTAATAACATTTGTTCATCGAACTTGTTTCTAAAAATTCAAAGTGAGTCATTTTCCTGCCCTATAAAAGGCCACCACCACTCCCATTTCCTCACACCATTAAAAACTCTTAAGTTCGTAAAATACCTTCCCAATACACTTTAAAAATACCTCTCTTCCTCTTTTAATCTCCATTTGTGAATAATGCAATCCAAGTTATCCTTTTGGCACAAACCAAAAGGATTTACCCGATTAAGAGGTAACGCCTTCTCTGAGGCTTCTTTCTTTTAATTTATTTATCCACCCCATACACTTTATTTTTTTCAATTATTTCATAAAAAAACAGTATAATTAATATATTATTTTTATTTTTATAATAATGGTTCTAATTATGCTTACACACATCTCCATCTAATGGGTAATGAACATAATGTTTCTGTGTACGGTGAACTACCACCTCACGAAACAATGATTGATCCTTTTTTCATTAACACCTATCATGGTGGAAATTATTATGGAAAATATATTTATATATGATATATATTATATTTATAATCTCTTTTTTATTCTATAATTTTTATTTAGAACATATCTTTATGATTTTTATCTTATGTAAATACGATAATTTCGTTTGAGGAATGGTGGACTACAGCCCCCTCAAAGCGATATGATTCATTCATACACTAATGGATTGTATTAAGGATGGTTTTAGTGAATATATATGATATAATAAAACTAATTTCATAATTATGTATATTTTTTTTTCTTTCACTTTCTTTATATCAACATGAAAATTAATCGGAAATAGTGTTCATGCATACATACGGCCTACCGTCTCCATGAACGGTGTGTTCCGTTTGATGCTTATATATTATATAAATTATTTTAATAAAAATATAATATATATAAATAATATTTATATCATGGTTTACACTATAGAATCACAATATAAGTATAAAGACTAAAAATATAACAAATTAATTCACATACGAAAAAAAAAGGGAATATTACCTGAAGTGTAACCATTACATAGGATGGTTAATAAACAGGTAATATAAAGTAATAATAAAAACATGTATGGTATTATAAATAATAGTATGGATCCATAAAATATTTATAATAAATTTATAATTATTATATAGTTGGTTTGAATGAGTGCAACAAGAGTCAAGATACAAGGTAAGGGGATTTCATATCACTTTTTATTTTCATGAGATACATACTATGTCCACCACTCTTTTTTTTTTGTGTGGTGTATGTAATATCCATGATTTTATTATATGTATTTTATAATTAGATTTATGGGTATTCACATATTCATTTTATGATCATTCTTTCATTGGAATTAAGTTTCAAAAGTTTTGAAATTAGTGAAATAGTTTTGTCTCAATTTTCCTTCTTTGAGACTCATGTTTTGTTATGCACCTAAATTATCTCTAAAGGTTTATATACTTCCATTTCACATGTTATATAATTAACCTCCTTATTTTTATGATATTTAAATATTCATGTAATTTTTTTTCTTACATGGATATTATTATCCCAATTTACAAAGTGATAATATTTTATTGAAACAATCTCATCGTTTTTCAATATTTTTTATGTTTATGCTTCATTTGATGAATTATTATGTTTCATATCTCAACACATTCATGAAATTTATTCTTCTATGTTTATTAACGATAAATTAAAGTAGTGGTTCCATTTATACACTTTTGTACATAATATGGTTAAGAAAATGTTTTTAAGAAAGTCTAAATTTACCCTCTCTTCAGTTGGAAATATGTCTTCCTTCAAAACAATGTTTTCTAAAAAGGGTTTACAAGAATATTCTACAAATATTCTATGATCATTAAAAAAATTACCCTTTTCATCTTTTACCAATTTTTTTAAAGGAATATTCTCATATCTTTCCAATTGAGGCAGTTTTATATCCTTTTTACTGTGAAAAAGGAATGTCCTTTTTACCTTGTACAACATGTATGGATTTATCTGCCATCAATATTTTGAAGATTTATTTTCAGATTTAAATGTTATTTTTTAAAGATTTTTTTAAAAGTGATTTTAAAAAAAATAATGGTTTTAAAAATGTTTTCAATCTTATTATATAATATTTCAAGGAAAATGGTTTTAAAAATGTTTTCAATCTTTATTTATATGTTTTCAAATTATTTTCAAAGAAAAATATTTTCAAAATGTTTTCAAGCTTCTTTTATAAGCTTTCAAGGAAAATGGATTTCAAATTGTTTTCTATCTTTATTTATTATTTTTAAAATCATTTTCAAGTAAAATAGTTTTCAAAATGTTTTCAATCAAAATTTATATGTTTCAATTTATTTTCAAAGAAATTATTTTCAATACATTTTCAAGATTTCATTATATGTTTTCAATTTTTTTCAAATAAATTTTTTTAAAAAAAATTTAAAGCTTATTTTATTAGATTTCAAGGAATATTTTTTCAAATGATTTCATGTTTTATATGAATTTTCTATGAAAAATATTTTCAAATTGTTTTTTATTAAAAATTCTTTTTCAAATAATAAAGTATATTTTCTTCAAGAAACATTTTTGAAAGATATTTCAAAATTATTTTCCATATAAGATGAAATATTTTTATGTCACTCATTCCATTTTAGTAAATGATCTAAATTTTCTATTCATATTTTTTATATTAATGGGTTACGCTTAATGTCATGGTCTTCATGAAACCCATTTCTCTATCACAGGTTATATGCTTTTGAAACCTACTTCTATTCATGGGTTATGTTTATAATGAAATGATTATGAAACCTATATTTATTCACAAGTTATGATATTATTACATGTTTATAATACCAAGTTAATTTCATGGGTTGTGATATAATTATTTATTATCTTATGGAACATGTATTTTTGATATCAGTATGAGTTGGGTGGGACCTATATATCCCTCTAACACATTGGTTAATGATTTATATCTCGTGAGATAGACTAAGATACTCTTGGGAACAAACCTTGACTACTAATATGGCCATTGGAGTGAACCGTGACTACCAACATGGTATGAGGAGTTAACTCATTCTACTAATATGTCCATGGGAGTGAACCGTGACTACCAATATGGTATGGGGAGTAAACCCATACTACCAAGATGGACTTGGAAGTGATACTTTGACTACTATAAGTGAACCTGATTACATGTTCACAATGTTATGCATGGACCTGTTTTCATGTCCATAAGTTTATGAGAGGGCTTGATTTAATGTTTTTAACCTAATTATTAAACTTGTTTCTACTTATAAATGTTCACAATATTATATGCTTATGTGTCTACCACGATTCCATGTTTTATTACTATGTTATTCTTTCATGTCTTATGTTCAATATTTCCTTATGATTCATGTCTTATGAACTGCCAATATTTATTACGATCTATGATATGCAAGGTATGATATTCAAATGTTATTATCATGTTTTATACCCTTTTTTCATGTTATACTTATTCATTTTATTTATTTACCCTTACTGAGCATCTGAGCTCACCCCTTTCTTATGTTTCCTTTCCCTAGGTTACAAATAATGGTTTTAGGTAGAAGTATTAAAGGTGTAGATCTTTATGGGATATGTTGACGATCTTTCAACAGAATAGAATATTTTGTTTCCATGTTTCCAAATACAATTAACTATTATGGTCATCAGGCATGTATTTTTCCATGTACCAAAAATTCATCTAAAATGATATAATATCCATGTATGTTAAGCTGGGTTTTCTATAGTTTTCCTAGAAATAAATTTATGTTTGGACACTAAAAGTGGGTGTTGTTTTGTAACAGATTTTTCTAGGTGTAATAACTTCAAAAAAGGTGTGTCGGGCTTAAGTTGAGTGTTTCCAGGTACATGAAAGTGGGCCTTACTATGCACCTATTTTGACACTATCAGGGGATATTATTTGTATAATTCACATTTTATTTAAAAATTATTATGAATTATTTGAATAGATGATGATAATGAATGACCTAGGTTAAACCTAAGCTCTATTGGATTGAAAAGAAGGTTTTGTGATATAGAAATTTCATAAGTTATTCTTCATGATTATGTGGTTTTCCATTATTATTTTTTTTGTGCTATTCTTTCTTTTATTCATTGGTTGGAACCTAAATAAATCATGTTAAAATTGAATATGAAGGATAATGTGATGATTATGAGAAACCAAATGAGATTATTACTATATTGAAAGATATCATGATTATTCCTAGTCAGTTATCCCAAAATATGATTAAAAACCTAAACCTTTACCAACTCTCAAACTCTCCTTATAATAGAATGGAGTTAACTAAGAGATCAAGTGGTGGTGACCATGGAGGAAAGAAGGATTGATTTCCTTCATGTTCTAAATGTGGAAAGAGACATCCAAGAAAGTGTATCAATAGAATAAAAAAGTGTTTTATGTGTGGAAAATAATTTTATAAAGTAATTAATTACTGAGTAAAAATGAAGAGTATGATGGAAATAAATAAATTGAATTGTAGGGATCCATTTATAGTATATTACCTTAGATATAGAGAACCTGGAAATTATCTGAGTCAATTCCCTCTTATAAAGGTTAACCCCTATACCAAGGAATAACCTATGTTGAAATAAAACGTTTGAAGTATTTATTTTTTAGTATTCAAGAATTAAATTAAATGAGTACTTTTACCCATGATATTTTGTCTCTAAGAGTCATGAAACATATAAGTATTGTGTTAAATTTTAGAAGAATATATTTCTTTATTAAATTAATAGTTATGGATACCATGATGGGTTTATGAGTTTAAAATTGACCATAAGTTCAAATTCTTAAACATTCATTTTTAGGTTTTATATGATGGGAGTGTATTAAGATTAAAGATATTTTGGGAGAAATTTATGGAAATAAAACCTATTAGTTTAGTATATTTTTTTGTGAAATTTTTATTTCAGTAAGAACGCCTTACTTTTTTGGGGAATAAGTTTAAAGGTACTTGTAACCTTTAGGATTTATCTTATCTTTTATGTTAAGGTACTTACAGGTTATTACACTTTTGGAATGTTATAATAATTATATTAATGTAGTTTTAGAAAAAAAATACAACCTACATGTCAGGTGACAACCCGCCGCATTTGGAAAGGTCATGGGGCTTGAACCCATAACCTAAGGGTGACAAGGGTGTTGCACCAACCACTAGTCTGTGTGATGATCTGGTTAATATATCATTATTTTTACTTAAGAAGTTTTATGGATAAATATTAATGTTAAACCAGGGGTGTTACTATTTAGATTTAGATATTAATTTATTATATTGGGTAACTTATGATTATCATTTTGGTTTTAGTAAATACATGAGGAATGACTTGTCACGTTTTATAGATTTTATGATCCCTTCAAGGTTAATTTAAGTGCATCAGTCATAAAAAATTCATTTTTGGATATTCATTTCATAGAGTATGACATGAAGTTGAAATTGATGAAAAAAACCAAAGGATGAAATTTTTCTTATGAAATCTAAATATATGAATTAATTATATTTATTTATGTTCATAGTCAAGACAGTGAAGAAATTTCTCAACATTAGGAAAAAAGGTCTTGAAACAAAAATGGTATCATATTACCTTCATATTCGACAAACCAAATTATATTTTAAATCATCACAGATTTATGGATTTTTAGTTCTTATACTTCCATTGAGAGTTCATTTTATTATGATAAATTATCTCCATCACTCTCTATAATTATTTACATTTTTCTTCTATGTCTACATCTTCACTTACCACCAATGTTATCCAATTTTGAAGCCTAGTATCTGCTATTCCGAATAACCTTTATACTTCCCTTTCTCTCTTATTAATAGAATTTTTTATTAAGCCTTTTTATGATTTGGTTTTACAAGAATGGTATTTTTAAATTTTAAACCCTTTATTACTGAGTTCAAGTTTAAATTATGAGGATTTAATTTATTTAAAGGGGTATAATGTAACACCCTAAGATTTTAAAATAAAAAAACTGGGATAGAAAGAGTATATGAAACATGACAGGAAGATTAGATGATAATGTAACACCAAAATATTTTACAACATATTTTTTATAAATAAATTCAATCCCTTCAATACCTTGTTATGCACGCAACACCAAGTATAAACAAAATACAATACTCTATTAAAATATTTTTTTTAAACATAGTTATCATAATCTAGTCATTCAGTTAGTGAGTATGAATCATACTAACTAAATTATGAAAATTATATATTTTAAATATTTTAAAAATAAATTCAATATATATATATTGATTAAATATAAAATAATAATCATTTGAAAAAAGTCTAAAACTGTATTTTTCTAAAAGACGGTTTACTCGTGCTTTGCACAAATAATTTAAAATTAATTTTTATCAATTTTAGAAAATTTATTTGAAAAAATAAACATAATTTTTTAAATATATATTTCAAAATTATCCTTTGATTATTTTTTTAGAATTTTGTGAAAATATTAGTTTTGTGATAAATAGTGAACAATACTAATTTTTATTGAGAAACACATTTTTGTTTAAATAATTTAAAAGGATATATTATCTATTAAAATGTTTTTAAAGAAAAAATGGTTCAATTATATTAAATTTTAAATAATTTAGTTTATTTAAATCATTTTCATATTGAATTTAGATATAAAAACTTCTTTAACTTTTGAAAGTTTTTACTTAAGAAAACTGTTTTTCTGTTGTGTATACGGGTTTAATTTTAAATTAGATTCTACCACTTCTATGAATTAAATTTGTAAAAATAGATTAAATATTTTTAATCATAATAATTTATATTATATAGTAATTTTAACTTAAATTTATACAATTATTAATAGTAAAAGTAGTATAAATTTATTATCGTGGTTAAGCTGAAAACAGGTTTATCAGGAAGTTAAACTAAAATCTTAAGGTTTAAAAATAACTTAAAATTTATCCAAAACCCATTTATTGGTCATATTAGTACCTTATAGACTATAAGGTTTGATAATAGCCCATTTTTAGCATTTCACTATTTAAAAAATGTGGGTACACTTTATTCTTTTCAAATATTCCATGTGTGTCTGATCCCCCGCTTATAAAAATTCACTCCCTCCATTAACTTATTCACACAACTAAATTTATTTTTATTGAAAAAAACCTGAAATAATATATCCCCAAAATCATTATACACATTATAAATCTATTTATCTTCCAAAAATACCATCCTTAGGGTCATTAATAGGAAACTCGAAGGAGGTTTCTCTAAGAAAAGGTAATTGTCTTAACGAACCTATTTCATTTTCTTTATTATTTTTTCACCTTAAATGATGTATTAAAAATTAAAATGTAATAAATAACATATATCCCATATAATTAGATTTTTCATGGAATAATATTTATCTATCTCCACCTCCATCAAATGGGAAACGAAATCGTCGATCTTGTGTACAGAAAACTACCACCTTATAAACTAATGTAACTCATTTTCCCAGAACACATCTCATGATTGTATATAATGATGGATTTAATAAAAATATATAATATTTAATATATTATTATATTTATTTTATTATATTGTTACATATAACATCTTACTTTCCATTCTGTTTAAAAATACTATAATGTCTCTCATGTGTACGGCAGACTACTGTCTCGTGAAGCGATATGATTCATTTTTCATTTATGATTTACATAGAAGGTAATAATGATAAATATAATGAGTATATTTGATATATATTACATTATATTTATTCTATAAAATTAATATATCACTTAATTTCTTACCCTTTCACCCATTAAGAATTGATATCCTTGTTTGTGTGTATATACGATCTATCGTATCCACGAAGTGATGTGATTCATTTTTCATGAGGAAACATTAAGAATGATTATAAAAATGTATATAATGAGTAAATATAATATTAAAAACATTATTATAATTATTTGGATAATGTATCATTATTGTATGCGCAATAAATGAAACACTCATGAAAACAAATACCTGAGATAACAAAGAAATCAACACTCGAAATAATTAATATAATGAAATATTATTAAAAAACATGTGGTAAAATGTTATAAGAGAATAATATATGATAATATAAATTTTAATATGGTTCTATTATAAATTAATAAAATTCTTAGAGCTGTTATATATGAGGTTAAAGTGCGTTCAATGAAAATGAATCATGGGGTAGGGGACTTCAGCTCAATTTTTTTTCATTGAGGTATATTGTGATATTATGCACCTAATTTATTTTATATAGTATATATACTTCCCCTTTGTCATGTAATATCAATATTATTTACTAATTCATGGTATTAAATTCTTCAAATGGAATTATTTTATCCAAGTGTTTTATACTTAAAAGTTACCGAATGGTAAAGAATTTCATATCTCAATTTATTTTCATTAGGTTATATAGATTCTTCATTATCTTTGATATTTTAATATTATGTGTGTAATTAATTTTGAATATATTTTTTTGTATTTAAACTTTTTCATTGGGATTTACATTTGATACACATGATTAATTCATTGGTTAATTCTCACTTCAATGTAATGATCATTATAAATGTTTATTTCACAATCTCGTTTTAATCAGGATTGTTTATGATTGAATTTACATTGAAGGAAATTATTTTATCATTGGATAATAAAACTCTTTAATTTTCTTCTCCTATGGTTATTAGTGATTTTTTAAAGTAATAATACCATTTTCCCACTGTGGTACTTAAAATTATTTTGATTTTTTTAATAAAATACGACTTTATTTCTCACTTAGGTCCAAAATCATTCTCTTCCAAAACCATGTTTTCTAAAAAAAATTCCAAAAATGTTTTTAAAATTCTCATAATAATTTATTGAGGACATTTTTATTCATGTTTTAATTTATACAAAAAAATTTAAAAGGAATCTTCATGACATTTTTCAAATAATGTTCATTTGGATTTTATCAAAAATGTGAAAGTAATCTTTTTTTAACATCTACGTCATGTACATAATTTCCCACCATCAAGACAAATAAATGTTTTAAAGATTCCTTTATAATATTCAAATATTATTTTCAACTAATTTAAAAAATATTTTTTTAAGTTTTAGTTTTAAAAATATTTTCAAAGAAAAAAATTGTATTTTCTTTAAGAATGTTTTAAATGACATTTTTATGGTATTTCTATTCATCAATGATAACAACCATTTATTTTAATTATACTCCACTGGGGATATGTTGTATCGATACCATCATTATCCCATATATAGATGTTTTATGATCATTTTGAGCAAGGAAAGTATTGACATTCACTTTCTTGATTCATTTTTATAGTCATTAACTTTACCTTGAAATATTCACTTTTCTATGATCATTGGACATTAAATTTACCCTAAATATCCATATTATTTATCATGGATATATTTATTTATTAAATAGTATTTCTATATGTGTTTTACATTTTAAGTTATTTGATTATATGGGGAAATATTAATAATTTTGTATTCTTGACTGAATACAAATATTTTATGATAAGACACTTTATTCAATAATTAAATCGATTATTCGATACATGATGAATACTTTGGACATTAATATATGGGTGGTACCTGGTTATATATAGTTCCTTGATGCATTGGTATTATCATGTGATGAATTAGTTGGATATCCTTAGTTAAATGAGTTTCTGGGGTATACCTACCCATCAGTTTTAAATTGTCTTGTGAAAGGTCTTAACAGTAGAGGTATCATGATTCTAGACATCATGATGCCCAATAATTAACAATTTTCTTCTTTAATAATTTAGTTCTTATTATGCATTATATTTTCACAATGATATTATCTCTAGATTCATATAATTATCATTTTATTGATTAAATGGCATGTGTGTTCAGATATTATCCCTGTCATATTGATTACGACTTACCTAATCATGATATTTAAATTATTTAAATGGTATATGTGTTTATTTTTTTACCTTTCTATGTTGATTATTCTTATTGATTCATTATAGCTTCTTCTTTACATAACTCTTACTTAGAATTTGAGCTCACCCTTAATTTGTTTCCTTTCCAAAGAATTCAGGAAATGTATTATGGATGATATGAAAGGATACACTAAAGGGAATAATAATGTTCTCAAAAAATAAATATATTTTAATTTGTTTATTCAAATGTAATTAAAGACTCAATTATGTATCAATATTACCAAGACTACTATATTATTTGGTCTTTTGGGATGAGATCACTTGTATTTATGCTAATGTAATAAAGTAACCACCAACTTTGAGGTACTAGGGTTGAGGTATTTATAATAATCTTCCTAATCCAAAAATCATGCACTGCCATTTTTTCTCTTTATTAGGGAACATCACTTAACTATTTATATCAGAACAATTTTCGATATAAGGAAGTATTATGAAAACACATGCTCTAACAGAGCCATCATTATTGTTGTTTTTAGAGAAAATATTATGGTTATGCCCATAAGAACATCCCATAATCTGTAATATATGATCAGTTTTAGTTAAATAGGTTTGATGAAGAAAAATAAAATTCGATAGTGATGAAATACACAGAAGTGGTATCAAAAATCATGGCGTATTGGGAGAGAAAAAGTGAATAAAAGTGAGAAAAGAAGAAAGAACTATGAGCATGAGGATTTAATGTGCTTCAGATCCTTGGGATCCTATGTGAATGAGAATAATACCACCCAAACACATAGTTAATTAAATCTCAAACAATATTTATAAATTTTAGTGTAACAATAAAATGGAAATAAAAAAAATCACGTTAAACACTTAAAGCATGGAGAAAAAAACGTGGAAAAAAAAGCTTAAAATGTCAGACTCTAAGTCTAGCTATCTTATTATCTTCAAGATGATTTCATGGAATCCAATACTAATATTTTGATCATGTGAAGGAGGAAGGTCTCTCTTGATCAGGATTAGAGTTTATCTAATCATAAACTCGGTCACACATCTATTTAAGGAATGATGTTGTCAAAAATTCACCATGAACTACACACCTAGGGTCCACACAGAGGACAATAGGCTCTGATGTATGATCTCTAAGGATAAAGAACAAACCGAAAGGCTAGGGTTTCTAGAACTATGATGAGAAAAAAACCAGGCCAATGAAGGAGTTCTAGAGTGAATGAGGAAAAGAGATGAAATAACAAGGGTGATGAAACCCCCTGACCACTAGAGCATCGAAAAAATGGATAACCCAATCAAAATGTGTCTCACTCACACCAACAAACAGAATTGAAACACTTACACAAGATAATGGGTACAGGTGGACACCTAAGATTAATCAAGTTATAAAACTAATAAATTCATAAAAAACATGTAGGATTAAAGATGTGGTGTAAACAAAATATGTGGTCGGCAAGCATAACACAATCCATATGTCAGATGAAAAGAAGAGAAACCAAGAGGCCCAATGAATACACAAAATCCCAAGACTATAAATACTAATTTGATCATAATAATGAAAAAAAATCATGAATTCATGAAAATACATATATGAAAGAATTATCATGAGTAAATTTTAATATAAAAATAAAAAAAATCAAAAAAACTCATATGTAATTTGGTGATGTTCTTACACCAATTTTCATTGAAGTGAAACCAAATTCAATAGGATTAAAAAGTGATTTAATTTAGACAATTTCATAACCTTACTCAAAATATCAGTCTGATTATTATCAGTGTGTATCTTATTGACATTCATGATTCCTAACTCGAAGACATATCTAACAAAATTTAATCTAATTTCAATATTCTTATATCTACCATGAAAAAATAATTTTTTTAACATGTGTAAATAAGACTGACTATCAAAATGTACAGTGATAATTGAACTACTTGAACTATGTTCATATAAAAAAAATTAATCCAAAAGGCCTCTTTAATATCCTCAGTTAATTCTATGCACTTAGATTTGGTGGTTGATAGTGCCACCATGTATTTTCATATTACATTTACATGAAACTATTCCTCCACTGGTAGTGAATACATGACCTATGTGGGACTTTTAGCTATCCACATTGCTTATATAATCTGAATCTACATATCCCACAATAGGGTTAAATCATCAAAATTTTACCATAACATTAGGACAACACTGGAGTGTGTGAGATATATCAAAGCAGCCACTTAAGGTCATGACACTGAGGCTTCCCAAGGTTACTCATAAATCTATTGAGGGTGAAAAAATATAAGCAACATGAGGCCTATTAAAGATAATATCATACATGATGTTGTCAACTACATTAGAATATGTAATTATAGACATATACTCAACATCAAAATATGCAATAAATGATTAAGATAAGGAAAGCATAAAGTGTTTCTCAATTGGGACATTAGCAAGTTTAAATATTTCAAAAAAATATATCTTTAAAATTTTCAAAATATATCCATGTTGAGATAATTAGAATTGGTTTTTTTCTTCTATCCCTAATTATTTCCATCCCCATAATTTTCCTATCAATTTCTATGTATTTAATTTCAAAAAAATCCTTCAATTGTGACTTAAAAACATTAATTATTTCCATATCCATACATATTACAATAATTTCATCTATATAAAACATTAAGTAAATCATGAAATTTATAACAAGATTACAATAAACACATGCCTCATGCTTACTTCTATTAAAAAAATTATCATTCATGAATGTATCAAACTTTTTATGCTATTTTGTTGAAGCTTGATTTAAACCATACATGTATTTATTCAAAATACATATCGGATTATATTTAAGTTCATGTTAATAACCATTAAGAGGATGCATGTATAAATTTTCATTAATTTCATTTTAAGGAAGGTTTTTTAAACATCTAGGTACTCAATGTCATGATCATTTTTATCATTCAAATCATGTAAGAAGAGGATAGATGAATAACCACTGGAGAGAGAAAAAAATTAGAATAATTTATCCCTTATCTTTGGATTAATCCCATGCATTATAATCTAGCTTTAAATTTGATTCTAATTTCTGTTGTGTTATCCTTTTTCTTATTTAAAATCCACAAGAAACCAATAACTTTGGAATTTGTGTCACTTCATCATAACAGAATAGGTGTTACCATGGAAAAGATCAAATGTTTGGAGTATATCAGTTATAGCTTGATTATAAGTTTTGGAATCCTCGAATTCAAGATCCTAGGAAACATGGAAAAAACAAATACTTTTCAAACTTGATAAATTGAGTTGGGGGTATGGTAACCCTCCTAGATCTATACCGGGTAAGTCGGTAATCAACTTGAGCCTCTATTGACTCATCATTTAATTCATCATGATAATCGGGTTCATTAGGGTCTTAAGGGTGAGGTTCTAGTGGGGCATGATTAACTGGAACCTCAATTTGGGTTTGATTATTAGTTTGATCAGGCTCATTTTGAGTCACTTCATCGCTGAATTCAATGATAGATATAGACTTAGGAACTACCGACTCATAGAAGACCGCATCTCATCTTATAATGAAGTTCTGGAAACCTGGATTGTCAACCCAAATATTATACCCCTTTAGGTAATCCTATGAAGATAAATTTAATAAATATGTGTACGAGTTTATCACCTTTAATATGATCATAGGTTTTGCAGCCAAAAATACTTAAATTATTATAGGAAGGGGTCGGTTACAACAAAACTCCTGAGGAGTTTTAAATCTATATTTAGAATAGGGTAATCAGTTAATAAGGTAAACTGTTGTATATGAAACATATATCCAGAAGAATTTGGGAATCCCTGAGTATGCTAACATACATTAGAATCTCTCTAGTATAGTTTTGTCTATATTCTCTAGTAAACCATTTTGTTGGGTTGTTTCCCTAATTGTCTGTTATCTAACAACACCCTATGACTCAAAAAAATTGTGAATTCAAATCAGAGATAATATAATCCATTTTGTGTTATTAAATATGTTATATTTCTACCAGTTTGGTTCTCAATAAGGTCTTTCAAGGATTTAAAGGTTTCAAAAACATAAGACCCATTTCTGAGAATATAAATCCAATATTGTTTAGAGAAATCATTAATGAAGGTTACAAAATAAGAACATCCACCATGAGAGGTTGTCTTAGATGTCCCCAAAGGTAATAATGAACATGTTATAAAGGGTTTTCATATTTAAAGGAAGACCTATTAAATATAAATCATTTATCCTTTAATAAAACATAGTATTCACAAACCAGAAGGTTTCTTGGTGTAACACTAGTCAACAACACTTGCTTACTCGCCTCTTATAGACCTTTGGAGCTTACATGGTCCAATATTCTATGTCAAATCATAGTACTATCTTAATTTATGACATATTTATTTTCTAAGTGTCTATGGTGTGTCTTTCTATATAAAACAGATGTCCCATTTACAAGATATTCTATGATAACAATCCTAAAGCCATTATATATCCTTAGACATCCAGAATTGGACTTGAAATTATAGCCTTTCTAGTATAATAAACCTAAGGAAAAGAGGTTTCTATGTAGGTAAAGTACCCACCTTACATTTATAAAGTTTACTAAAGAATGATCTTGAATAATTAATATAATTGAGTCTATACCCTAGACCTTACACCTCTTATCATCTCCTAACACAACTTTTTCATCAACTCACTTGGATGGATCAATGAAAACTTCCTTAATAGGGAACATATAAAAGGAGCCCCTTAATCCAATTCTCATTCATCATTAGTATCCTATACACCATTAATAAAAAAATATTGTTTAGATGATTCATCAAATTTTGAATTCTATTTTTGTTTGGGTTTACAGGATTTTGGAGTAGTATGGACAAGTTTTCTGTAATTGTAAAAAGTAACATATCTAGACTTGAATTTGGACCAATTACATCTAGTTTTTTCTGTGTTATTTCTATTACCATTATTCCTACCTTTATTTTTACCTCTATTTTCTATTTTGACCCTAGAGAAAATACTTTTAGATTCAGATTTTATTTTAGGTCTAGCATAAAGTTCATTAAAAAGCAACAACAATTTAACTTCTTCTAATTTTAGAGAATCTCTATTATACATCATGGTTTTAACCAATATTATATAATAACTATCAAAAGATATCAACAAAATAACATCTTGATTCACACTTTTAATATAAATATTGATATTTGAATGGTTAAGAAGAATCTTATTGAATTCATCAAGGTGTTCCCAAATTGGGGTACTCATGCACATCTTGGAAGTAAAGAGCCTATTTTTTATACAGGAGATCTAACAAAGAAGTATTAATATAAATCTTTTCAAGTTTCAACCAAACACCAAAATCTTCTAATTTGTGAGCTACTTCCCTAAGAACCTTTTATCCTAACGATAATAAAAGGGAACTATGAGTATTTTACAAGATGTACAAAGGGATATATTGATAGGTAGTCATGGTCTAGAAATCATTGTCCCTGCTCACTATGGTTTTTCTAGGGCCTCTTAGAGCATCAATAATCCCTTTATGTACAATAAGGGATCTCATATTAATACACCAAATATTGAAATATTCTCCATAGAATTTCTCTATCTCATATTTATTGGATTTCATAATTAATGTTGTTGGGGAAAATCTTAAGGATACACCCTTATAAAAGACCTATAATCTTAGATATATGATCAATTTTAGGTAAATATGATTGATAGAAATAATCAAATCAGATAGTGCTGAAATACAGGGAATTAGTATAAAAAATCTTAGTGTATGGAATAAACAGAAATGGAGAAATGTGATAAAAGAAGAAAGAATAGTGAAAACAAGTATTTAACATGATTCTTATCCTTGGTGTCCTACATTCATGGAAAGAACACCAACCACACACATAGTTTATTAAAGCTAAAACAAGATTTACAAAGTACATGCTAATAAGAAAACAATAACAAAACAATTATTCAAACACTTAAAGCGTGGAGTGAAAAACAATGATAGAATAGCATATAAAAACCAGACTCCAAGTCTAGTCATCCTATTCTATTAAGGATATTGTAAGGGAATATAATATTGATATTTTGAAAATACACCAGATGAAGGTCGTGCCTAATCGGGGTCTAAGGTTCTCAGATCAAAATCTCAACCACGCGTTCTCACAAGGAAGGATTATATCACAAATCCACCATGAAATCCACATCATGGGTGCACAGAGAGTATAATAGACTATGATGTATGATATATGAAGATGAAGAACACATCATAAGTCTAGGGTTTCTAGCACCAGGATGAGAAAAAACTATTACGGTGACAGAGTGAAAGAGTGAATGAGGTGAAGCGACGAAGGAATATGGGGAAATCAAAACCCCCTGAAAACTACAGTGCCTCAAAAATGTCCAACCCAATCACAACCCACCATGATCACACCACTAAACAAAATTTAAACACTTATGCGAGATAATGTGTACAAGTAGACTCCCAATATTCAAAAAGTGATAAAAATAATCAAAGACTAGAAACAAACAACACGGGGGATTAAGGATGTGGAATAAAAAAAGATGTGGGCCACCAACATAACACTAGCTAGAAATTATCCCAAAAGAAGAGAGACTAGGAGGCTCAATGAATACACAAAAGCCTGGACCTATAAATAATAATTTGAGCACAATAATGAACATAATTTTAAATGCATGCATAATAATATATACATGATATAATTATCATGAGGAAAATTGTATATAAAAATAATAAAAATCATAGTTGTAAAACTGGTTTGGGTCCACCTATATCACACTTGGGATACACCATGGATTTGTTACTACTTTTCAAGAATTTTTACACCTATCCCATAACTTATAGGCCCAACACAAAAACCTTTATAGAATCCCATCCTAAAAACAATTGATTATAGGAGTAATATTCCATCCAATATTATATGTCACCCATTATTCATTGTGTCAAATTATTAGGAATTGGGTTTTCACCAAACATCTATGTTTGATAAATCCAACTCTCATCTTCTCTATTTTCAAGTATTGATTAGAATCATGACATAAATCAATAAAAAATGAAGACTAAGAGGAAGATTTAGAATTATGTTAACTATATGATCCTTCTTATCAATGGAATCAAACTTCTAGTAGTACAAAGTCTCTACAAATTCATCTTTGAAGACTCATCTCTCTCAGGTGAAATCAAATCCTTAAAAGAATTCTAAGTAAAAAAAATAAGATGAGAAGAAGAAAAGCTAATTGAAAAGTAACAAGTCAAGAATCATGTGTGCCTAATATTGCGATTAAAGTAGTGGCTAAATATTTTGGAACTCCTAGATGTCACCATCAAAGTGCGGGTCCACATCATAATCAGGTGCATCATATTTACTCCAGAATTTCTCATTGAGTGTCAGTAATTCATTTACTAGATGGCGTTCACCCCCAATTTTCAATGGGAGAAAGGCGGGTGAAAGAGGAGGTAGGTGTTTGGTGGGTTGACACCTGCACCAAACCCACTAGTGGAGGATGAGAAGGAGGGAGAGAGGCAGCATATAAATGGGGCTCTCTCCTAGTTGTTCCACCATCAGCTTCATCGGGCTTCTCATCACCGGTATTCCATCATTATTCGAGCGGTGTTTTTTGAGGTGTTTTCTCCATATATTCAATAGAGATATATAAAAAAATTTCTTCTTATAATAGTGAGGTAGTGTGTATCTATAGAGACCCGAAGCTTGACGTACATGGACATTACATTACTTTTTTGGAATACTTAGTACATAACAAAAACACACACACAAGGACCGTAATAGTTTAGTGTATTTGGAAACTCAGAATATAATCTTCTAATCGTGGTGAAAGATCTTCAACATCTCCCATAAAGATCTTCTTTTTTTCTACCTAAAATCTTTCTTTATATCCTGGGGAAAAGAAAACATAAAAGGGTGAGCTCAAATGCTCAGTAAGGTTAGACAAAATAAATATCAATCACATCATATTCATAAGAACATATCTTTTGGAAATCTTAACCTGCAAAAGAGATCATAATTTCATAACATCGGATAAATCATAGTAGTGAATTGAAATACCAATAATCATAACTTAAAATATGAAACATTGTGTCATACACACATAATCATAGAGAATCATTTCTTATTAGTCAAGACTCATTTCCAATACTATCTTAGTAGACAAAGTCCATTTCTGAACCGAGTCACCCTCGTTTCAGTCCCGTTTCACTGAACCGGTATAACCTACCATTCCAGCCATGTCTATCTCATGAGATATAAAATATTTACCCAATGCATTGGAGGGAGATATAGGTCCCACCCATCTCATAATGATACCATTATTATTTGTGCCACAAAATCATAAACCATACATCATAAAATAACCCATGTAATAAAAATGGGAATCTTAAACATCATGACATCATAAAACAATTCATATAAGATAAAGGAAATTCATAAAAATAATTCCATCACAACATAATAAAATAAATGTAATAATAGGGATATAAACATAACCCTATATTATCTTAGATGGAAAATAATTTTGATAAAACACTTGAACTCCATTCTTGAGGAAAATATCCTTTCTACTTCAAAAACATTTTCCTTTCTTAACATGTCATATAATTTTAAACTAAAATAAGTTGATTAAAAATAAACATGAAAACTTGTAAAGGAAGCTTCTTGGAAATAATGTTTTAAAAATCCATTCATGTCGTATAAGTTAAAAAACATTCTTCGTACTTTTGTCGGAAAAGTCAAAAAGTACCTCGTACGAAAAACGACTAAAGATTCCTTTCATATCCTTTACTAAAAACTTACCGTAGGGTAAAATTGGATTTAAAAAATTGTAGGTGGATGGAAATAATATTACATATTGAGGAAACATGGATTTGGATGATAAAATACACCCCAGTAAATACTAAACTATAAACAATCTCGGATAAAAATGAGATTGTGATATTTCCCTTACCTTAGGTCTGATTAGCTTCGTAAGTGTCCTAACCACCTGTATAATGATTTAAATAATGTCATTTACTTATTAAAAAATCATATTAATTGTTATGATATCATATATGGTTCACTTATGACTTTATATTACCCGTTCTTTTGTAAATTCCATGTTAAAGAGCGTTTTGGGTAAAATTGTTTCATTTGTCGTTCGTGTTTTGACTTGTAATTATTCATATGATTACTTAGATCATGATTACTTAATTCCAGAATATAAAACATGGTTTATATATAATATATATTCATAATATACATATATATAATAAAACAGTAAATGGAAAGAAATACACCGTTCATGGAGACGGTAGGTCGTACGTACGCATTAACGCTGTTTTGGTTTCCTTATTGAGTTGAATGGAATTAAGTAGATGACATACATATATATACACATAAATACAGTATCATTATTATGTCATATATTTCATGATTACTTATTATATATACTTTATAATCATTCATGAATGGTTAAAGTGGAGAATGAATCTCATCGCGTCGTGGAGACGGTAGTCCGTACGTACGCACGAGCGATGATATCATTCTCATGATCGTGGGACTGTATTGGAGTGTATTTATACCATTTAAGAATCAATATCACTTTAAAATAATCATATATAGTTATTATTTACACCATTATACCCATCCAAGTAAGGTGGTGGTGGAAAATAGATTTCACCACGACGTGGAGACGGTATTCCGTACGTACGTACGTGCGGTGATTTCATTTTCCATAGGATGGATAGATGGTGAAATAGGGTTGTTTCATACTTATAATAACATATCAGTATATGATTGATACTGATGTTATTACTTCATAATTAAACAACTAAATAAGAAGAAGCGGAAGAAGAAATAAAGATGAAAGAATCGGTAACGGAAATTACCTCTTCTTTGAAGCGCCTCTTTGAGACCTCCTCTTAGGGCACTAAAATTAGTCTTTGAGGAAGACCAGAAACTCTAGGATTCTTCTAGGGAAGTGTAGAAGAGAATTTTTCAGGGTTTGGCCGAGCTTGAAGGCTCAAAGTGTTGTGAGGAAGAGAGGGAGGGGGTTCCCTTTTATAAGGGAGGAGAAGGGCACCTTTGGAATAACTAAAAATATTATTTTATTATAAAGCCAAATTCGGTTTTAAATAGCTCCAAATTGATTTATTTCGAATCTAAGGTGGGTATGGGTCGAAATACTCTCATCCAATAGAATTTAGACAAGTTTAGGTTCCTATTTTAACCTTATCATTTATATTTAACTTTAAGTTAGATAATTTTACTTTTACCATGTCTTCTTGTTTTCTTACACTATAAGGTTAATAAACTTACTATATCAAGCCAAAATTACCCCAAGTTGTTTATTATTAATATATATAACCTTATATAAGTCATTTTGCAGAACCTTAGATTTTTAGGAATAAAATAACAATTAATAATATAATATTTGTTTTAAAAACTATTTTATGTCAATTTTTACACTATTTAGTAATTGATTTTTTTGACACTCATAAAAGAATGATTACTTCGACCAAATTTCATTAGGTTAATACTAACATGTCATATTAACCTATAAAATTAGTTTAATTCATAAAAAGTCTCAAATTATACTTATTTAGGTATTTATAATATCAATTATGTCAGTATTTCATTAATAAAATAATTACTGCATCATCTTTGTGTTATAAATAAATTAAATTATTTAATGTCTAAAAATTAAAAATAAATAACCATTATGTAGGAAATCTTTTTATATTTCTAATGAATATTTATAGTCGAATTTATCTTATGTATAACCCCATATGAAAAATGATTTACTTATTAAACTTTGATTTTAACTATTTTAACCCTTCTTTAAATAAATTAATAATAAATGTCCTAATCTAATCCAAGTGGGCCTAAATGGTCATATTTTATTCCTAAGGTTGTTTTTGGTATAATTACACTTGTCCAATAGAATTAGGACATGTGTTAGGGTAATAATAATATCATTTTTACCCTTAATTACCCTATTTAATTTTAACCGTGGTAAAAAAAAGTAAAAAGTTACTATTCACCAAAAAATTATTTTCATATCATTGAACCACATTTTACTTACTGACATCAACCGTGTCTCTCGAATTTTCAAAATTCCACTCACAAAAGCGGTAAAATTAAGTTTTATGAAAAATTCAGTTTTTAACTACCACTTAGTGGTTTCACTATTCATCAAAAAATGAAAGTTTCCAGAAAAATTCCAAAAATTAGATCTAAGCTATATTTGATATTATGAATTCAAAAATGATGTCTATTTTATAAAATTCAAAACATATCAGCTACATTAACTAATTTAAAAATTAATTCTCGTCGTCAAAACAAATAGCGTGTTTTTAAGAGATAATAACTATCAAAAGATTGACACTTGTTTATAACTGGTTTAAATGTGAAATTACATCCAATGACCAACATTGTATTAAATTGTAAAAATATATTCTAAATATACATTAAACCCACTCAAATTAATAATTTATCACTATTAATTATTTCGATTAAAAAAGTTGTTTTTAATTATAATTTAGTAATTTTCACTATTCATCGGAATATGAAAGTTATCCGAAAAGTACCAAAATTTCACCTTAGGATAAATTCGATACTCCGAATCCAAAAATGAAGTCCATTTTGAAAAATAAAATTTACAAAATTTCAAAAAGTTGTTATTACTATTCATAACGGCTAGTTTTAATAATATTTTAATAGCATATTGTTGTTTAGTAAAACTCGTTATTGCGTACTACACACGCTATCGAGGAAGGTCGCGATTGCGTGTAATGCAAGGAAAGTCAAGGATGCGTGTTGTGCAAGCTCTTTTTGGTTTAGCGTACAACACAAGACATTAATGAAATTAAAAAGAATATTTTTCATAAAATCTCGGGGTGTTACAGTATCCACTTTTACCAATAAAGAGATCCTTATTTTTTCCTATGGTTTTTTACCCCTTTCATTTTGCGGGGTTTTCCACATTACATCTGGTGGGATTTATTTATGCATTTTTTACTTTATTTTATCTCATAATTATTACTGCACTAGTGGGAAAATAATTACGATCCCAAAAATTGGTATTAGAGCAAGGTTATTTCCTAGTTTTGATAACATTTTTTTGTATTAATAACTCTTATAAATTTGATTATGCTCTATGATTGCAACTCCATTTTATCTGTCACATCAGATAAATTTGTTGAAATTATTAAATAAACTATTTTGAAACAAAGTAGGTTCTAGAATGGATGCTTTTATAGATTGATGCAAAATTCAAGATAGAGAAATTCAACAGGAATAATTTTCTGTTTTGGAAAATGAATATGCTGGCAGTTATGTGAAAGGATAATCGCCTACTAGAAATTGATTAAAATATGATGGGTTTTATGGATGAAAATGTAATGATATAGAAGGAAATTCTATTGCCAACATCCATTTGGATTTGGTAGAAGGGGTCTTTTTTATCATTGTGGAGAAAAAGATAAAGAAGAAAATATAGGATACTTTAATGAAGTTATATGAGGCCAAGTCACTGCACAACAAAATTTTCCTGAAGAGAAAATTATACAATCTCTAAATGGAAGATTCATCATCGGTGACCAATCAAATCAACACCCTCAATACCCTATTCTCTCAACTCATGAAATTAGGCTATAAAATTGTCGATACTAAACATGTGGATATTCTTCTCCAGATTTTTCCAGATTCATATGACCAACTCATCAATATCCTCAACAACAATATCCTAATGTATATTCTCCCCTTAAATGATGTTGCAACCATCATTCTTGAAGAAGAATATCAGTGCAAGAAAAAGGAGTACATGCAGTGAACTTTTCACCACAAAGAGGTTCTTTAAATGGAATTAGGATGGATTATGGAGTGTATTTCTAGTGGTATCCAAAGTCATGACAGGTCTAAATCAAGTAGTAAGAATAAGAATGTCACATGTTAAAATTATAGCAAGAATGGGAATGTCAAGAAGTATTTTTTGGAATAATAATAGTAGTGAAAAGATATCTCAATAAAATGTGGTGATTACTTCTGGAAGTAGATATATACTATTCAGTTAAGTGGTGATGAATTCTAGAATCAGACAACATCTCAACAAAGAATGGATAATTGACTCAGGAGAAACATGGCACAACAAGTATCAATGGGAATGGTTTGATCAGTATAAAACAATCTTGTAAGGACTTGTGCACATGAATAATGACCATACCCTAAATAGAGTTGGAGTTAGTACAATCAAATTAAAGGTTCATGTTGTTATTGTTCGAACCATCCAAGGATTACGCCATGTGATGATTTGGAAGAGGAACATATTGTCTTTGGGACAATTTGACAATATCATATGAAATAATCACACTGAGAATAGATTGATGATAATTTTTAAGGGTTATATTTAGATAATTAAGGTGGAGAATATCTAAAAGAACTTGTACATACTTATGGGTGAAATTTACAAGGAGGTGGATATAGTTGTTTCATCAACTCCCTCAATGGAAGCATTGAAGACATTATGGAATTGAAAGATTGTCCAAATGTTAGAATGATGCCTGAAGATTATTACATATTATAAGTTTATTACTAGACTTATAAAGGTATCCTTACCATTTTGTGAGCATTTTTTTACAAGAAACATTGGTTAAATTTTGATACATCAACAGCAAGAAGTAAAGAGATCTTAGAGTTGATCCATTTTGACATTTGGAAAGCACCAGTTATATTCTTGGGAGGAGAAAGGTACTTTGCATCCTTCTTTTATGATTATTCCAGGATATGTTGGATGTACCCAATAAAGATGAAGGTGGATGTTTTTTATGTCTTCAAAATACTCAAATCATGCAAGGAACTTGAATCTGGAAGGAAGATCAAGTGTTTGAGGACTGATAATGGTGGAAAATATACAAGTAGAGAGTTTGATATTTTTTATCAATAGGAAGGCATCAAGATACAGTTCACATTGGTGTACACTACTCATTAGAATGGAGTGGTAGAGAGGATGAATATAACCATGTTGTATAGAATAAGGGTGATGTTTAAGACTATAGGAATTTCCAAAAAATGGGAAGAAGTAGTGAATTCCTCATGTTATTTGATCAACAGATCTCCTTCAATGAAGATTGATCTGAAGACACCGATTGAGATGTGGACTGGTAAAACCGATAACTATTCAAAGATACATACTTTGTAATTCCTATATATTAATTGTTTAATGACTAGGAAAGAACAAAGTTGGATTTGAGATCTAGTAAATTCATCTTCTTAGAGTGTGATGATGTTGTGAAGGGGTATCCTTTATGGGACCCCACTACTCACAAACTTATCATCAATAGATATGTAATTTTTTCATAAGATAAGGTCTAAATGAGAATTGATAGAGACATGGAGAAAGATAATACATAAACTAAAATATTTATAGTATGGGAAAAATAAAAGGAAGAACCAATTTCTTCTTAAGCATTACCAAAGAACAATGATCAAGTACTAGTTGAGTCTGGACTATCAAGGTCAACTCAGAAGAAAATATAACTTTTATGGCACTCATACTTTTTCCTAGAGATAAATATTTTATAATTCTTATTGATAGATGGTGGATATACATCCTATTCTGTGGAGTTGACCCAAATTCAAGATGCGTCTTCATGGATGGGGGTGATGCAGGAGTAAATTGAAGCCCAACATAAGAATAAGATTTTGGATCCTATTCAATTACTTCATGGAAGGAAGTATATCATAAACAAATGGGTCTTTAGAATCTAGTGATATGGGAAGGACTCAGTGGAAAGATATCATGAAAGAATGGTTGTCAAAGGATATGCTCAAAATAAATGTATTGATTTTAATTAAATATTTTATCATGTTGTTAGACTGAAGACTATTCAGATATTTCACGCAATGTGTGATGCATATAGTTTTCATCTAGAGTAGCTATATGTGAAGACTTATTTTCTCTATAGTGATATTGAAAAAAAGATCTATATGATCCAAATGGAAGGTTTTGTAGAAGAATGCAAATAGAACATGGTTTACAAGTTGAACAAATATTTGTAAGGACTAAATAAAATGTCAAGGTGTTGGTACAAGTTATTTGATTCCTATATTACGATACTTGGATACATCAACCATTTTTTAGATCCTTATGCATATTTCAAGGGTTTGGATGGTAATAATTTCATTATTATTATATTTTTATGTGTATTACATGTTGTTTTCAGGCCCCAACAATGATCTGGTCTAGGAGAAAATGGCATAATTGTTGAGGGAGTTTGATATGAAGGACTTGGGACTAGTAAAAAATATTCTTGGGATATAGATTTACAAATATAGAAATAATTTGAAGATTTGGATATCATGGAAGAATTACTTATGGAAAGTATTGAAACATTTTAACATACAAGACTATGATCCAATATCCACCCCTTCCCGTTAATTTCAAGTTATCCTCTAATATTAGTTCTAGTAGTGAACTAGAGAGGATAGAGATGTCTCGAGTGTCATATGCATTAATAGTGGGTAGTTTTATGTTCACTATGGTTTGTACTAGACTGTACATTTCGCATGCAAACGCAGCAGTTAGTCGGTACACAGAGAGTCTATTACGGGAGCATTGTAGCATTGTGAAGAGGATCCTAAGATACATCAATAAGACATATTATTCTATATTATATTACAGAGGATCAGATTTCACTATCAGAGACTATGTTGATTCAGATTTTGTAGGTGATTCTGACCAGATTAAATCCACCACTCATTATGTATATACTCTTACAAGAGAAGATATGATCTATATTTCAAAGATACAGTTATTAGTGGTGTTATCCACAATAGAGTCATATTACATGATCGTTGCATGGTCTGGTAAAGCGACGGTTTTCATGAGAATATTATTAGTGAAGCTCAGGCACAGAAAGGGTGAGATTCCATTTTTTTGGGACAGTCAGAGAACCTTGAAAATTTCAAGGAATCCATATTTTCATTCCAAGATGAAGCAAATTGTGGTACATTATCACTTTGTCCAAGATGTGGTGGAGGAAGGAAGTGTGGGAATGTAGAAAATTCACACTAAAGAAATCTAGAGGATTTCTTAATGAAGGTGATTGACTCTAATAAGTTCAAATGGTGTATTATTCAAGAGGCCTTACAAAGAAGTGATCAAAATTTTTGATAGATATAAAGGATGTGTGGAGATGTGATTATTTATCAATCAAATATCCAAGTGGGGGATGTGATAGCAGTTCATTTGCTAGATGGTGGCCACCCCTAATTTTTCGAAGAGATGTAGATGGGTGGAAGATGAGGTAGTTGTGTGGTGGGTGTCCAGCCCCACCAAACCCACCAATGAAGGGTGTTCATGAGGGGGATATGCATCCTATAAATGGGTCTCTCTCCTAGTGGTTTCATCATCAGCTTTAGAAGGCTTATCATCATCGGTACTCCATCATTATTTAAGCCGTGTTTTTTGAGGTGGTTTCCCCAAATATTCAAGAGAGATATTTATAAGGGGTTTCTTCTTTTAATAGTGGGGTATTGTGTACCCACTTTTACCAATAGTGAGATCCTTATTTTTTATCATTGTTATTTACCCCTTTCATTTTTGGGGGTTTTCCATGTTACATCTGGTGTGATTTATTTATACATTTTGTACTTTATTTTATCTTGTTATTATTTTTGAACTAGTAGGACAATAATTTATAGTCCCAAAATCAAGTTGTTTTTTCATGAATGATTTGAATTAAAGTCTGACCCCGATTGGTGATCCTTAAATATTGATCGGAATCCAATAGCTCATCATTCTGGTTGAGCTTGTTTGGTATTGTAACCCGCTTTACTAACTTGATGGAATCTACCTAGGCCAGTACTATACCTTCGCTGTGTATATTTTTAGGCACCTTGCTTCCACAGTAAAGAAAGGAACCGAAGGAGATGAGACTAGTGGGAGGGAGAATGTGAGATTGAATTAAGGTTTGAAATAAATGTTTTTGATTTTGAGACACTGTGGAAATGGGTAAGTAGGTAGGAAAAACCAGGGGTGACACAAATTTTCTTAACTGTACGAGAGTTAGGCCTTTCCATGGGCCCCAATAATTTTTAAGATGAGTTAAACTAAATTAAATTATCTAAAATTAAATTATTATTTTATTCTAGGTAATTAAATGAACATGATAAATAACTTCATGGTCAGTAGAACTACTAAGACCAGCGATCAGGGATATTTTTTCTAGGGCTTGAGGAAGCCAGCTCTGCACTATTTTCACACCTAGTGACTACTAAATAATTATATCAAATCGGACTATTAACTTGATACAACTTCTCTCATAAATAAGTATTCAATTATCTGAATAAATTGATAATATTTAATAAATATAATTTAACTCTCTTGTCCTGATGAAGGATTAATTAAGATTGAATTATGATTAATAAAACTTGAAAATATGTCGATTTAAAAACTTTGACCGATTCCATTATAATAATTAGATTCGCATGAATTTATTGAGTTTCCAAATCCAAAAATTTTGTGATCTTCAATACTTATTTCTCAATGTCAGTAGGTCCAACTCGTATGTCAAAATAACTATCTACCAATGAATCATAATCTATAAATAGAAAGTGGAATTTTATATCAATGAAAATATTATAAGAATTATACTGTATAATATAATCATTTTTTCAATCAATAATCCATTAAATGGGACTTATACACATGAAATCATCCCCTAATTCCAGATTTGTCTTTATCTAACTTTATAAGATGTAAAGACCTACATTTTTATGGGTTCTGAAATTAGGGGGGTTGAATTTTTCATTACAAAGCAGAAATCATTTTTAGAATTGAGATCCAGGATAGAATTTGGAGATTTATAGCATCTGGATGTAATTTTTATGGATATTAATTGAGGCTTGAGTGGTGTCTCAGGTTCCTAGGAAAGTATTGGAAGCTTTGGTCTAATGTTTAAAATTTTTTGAAGTATTTTTCTCTATGAAAGATCTCTACACTGTTAGATAAAACCATTCCATAAAATTGTTAAACTTGGTTTTGTCTTAAGGGTTGGTGAAAAATTAGAGAAATATTGGAACATGGTTGTAAAGAGACTATATGAAACCTGGAATTCAAGTTTAGTGGTGATCTTCATGGTTAGAATATAGTTTATCAAGTCATGCATCCAAATCACATGGATTTCCATATTACATTAAAAACTATAATTTTACATTTTCCCCTACAATATTTTTATACCTAGACACATCCTTTAATCCCCCAAGAATGCACAAACCAGGGGGTCTCCCTCCACCTTTTCTCTCTTCAAACCCCTTGGAATAAGGATGGTTCTTGATGGTTCTTGGTGGAAATTCATGGTCAGATTAATTTATTTTTCTTCCTTCCATCTTCTCATTATCCTTCTTTTGATTTTAATTCTCCAAAATAGGGTTTTAATGTTTATTTCCATCAAATCATGGTGAAAATTGTATAGACCCAATTTTTTTTATAATACTTTTAAATAAATCAGGAAACATTCTCAAAGCTAGACGCTGAAACGACCTGCAATTTTGAGACCTGATGTGCCTGGAATTAATTTTATAAAAATATTAAATATATTTTCTATACAAGCACATAATTTCTTAAATAAAATTAGATAAATCTTAAAAAGAGTCTCAGTTCAGAAATATGAGACCTCTAATAAATTCAAAATGTGGTATTTAACCTAGGCGTGACCTAAAAGTGGTCGGCATAGGCATTCGGGTATAGTAACTATTGGAGGATATGTTTAATATAATTAATTAATTAATTTTAATTATTTAATTAAACACCTAAACCTATCCACAATCTATATATATGTCATTATTGAAGGATCTTTGGGTTTAGTTCCATAACCCCGTTATCATTGAGAGCAATTCCTACCACCTTTATTGGGGATTTAGAATCAGACGACGATGAAAGTCTGTATCCATGTAGATCAAAGTGCAGTGAACACAAAGACTCCCCTTCTTCATTGGAAAAAACTTTCTTCATTATAAAATGATCTAATTCAAGGTAGGAATCATAAATTGTTTTGTATTAATCAATAATTGATTAAATGTTTTGATCTTGATCAATTATATCTCTTCAGGGTCTTGATTCGACATTTCTGGGTGAGACTGAGACTGATTAGAACCCCCAAATTCATAATGGATTTTCATATGATGAACATTGTTGGGTGGTACATTGTCAGGTGGGACTAAGACCAATTGGAACCTCTAAATTCATAATGTATTTTCATATGATTAACATAAAGATGAATCAAGGATGGATTCAAATGATTTTTAGGATATGGGTGCTTTCACCATGGTTATTTTTATCCAGTGAGGCCATAGGACCATCACAGGTGACAATGTGAAAATGAAGTAGTATAGGTGATTTGGGAATTCAATTTCCAACCATCGTAGGGATAGAAATGATGGATGGAGGAAAGATCCACTGATTTTAGTTGGTTGGAGGTGATATCTTCAATGAAGGATCCTGATCTGGATTTTTAGAGACCAGATCTAACTTTAAGAGAAAAAAAACCTAACTACATGACATGTACAGTGATGAAAAAATGCCATGTAGTGCCCCTTTGGCTATAGTGCTAGGGTTTTGAGAAAGTTAGATATAAAACTATGTGTATCTGGTACAAATTTCATGTAACTATCCTTAAGTAGATAGGCCTTGTGGTAGGATCACATGGGAAAGACCCTGTATGAAAGGGAACATCATGTACTGAAGTACACAAACACAGGAAAGAGTACACAGACATGACTTGGGGAATAGGAAAGAACCCTGGTGGCCGAGGCATGTCCTGTAGTCCACCTACACACTATGTAGTGATACATTATTAGTGATCCTTCTACCATAAGGGACATGGGTAGGTATAAGAGTGGGACCACATATCATGTGGGTCCCTTACATGTCGTGTACCCCTAATTTGCTTTTGTGGATACTTAAACCGCTCGAATCTCCTCCATTTGGACTTGAATTTTGGCCCGTGATTATCCTATCCTAATTTTTGTCCACATATAACATGATGATGGACACCATAGTGTATTTTGATTTATGATGTGATAATTTCTAAGAATAATGCTTATTTAGGAAATGTTTGACGACAGTAGTGATCAACCAGGATCACCAGAGGCTGCTATAGTGGCATTATCTAGCTATCCTAGGCATTGGCCCTCTACCAACTACAAGAGTGGAACCCTCCTACTTGGTAGGGCGTGGGTCCTCTATCTGCTAACTGATTGTCACCCTCCTATGGAATCAGGGCATGGTTCCTCAACTACTAGAGTGGCATCCTCTAGATAGGTTGGGCATTACTCTATCTATTTAGTGGTACCCCCTACTATGTTAGGGAATGGTTTTTCTATTCACTGATTTGTTTCCCCTATGACATTAGGGAATTTTCCTCTATATACTAAGTTTTAGGCCCCTATCAGGTAGGGTGAGGGCCTTATATATACTAAATGGTACCCCCTATTAGATAGGGTGCAGGTCCTCTACGTACTGATTGGTAGCCCCTATTGAAAAGGGTGAGGTTCATCCTTACATTGAGTGGTAACTACCCAATGGGATTAGGGCATGGGTCCTCTATCTTCTAAGTGGTACCCCCTGTTAGATAGAAAATGGTTCCTCTATCTACTGAGTGGTACCCGTTATCGGATAGGGTGAAGGCCCTCTATCTTCTGAGTGGTACCCCCTATTGGATAGGGTGTGGTTCCTCCATACATTGAGTGGAACCCATTTTATAGATTATTGAATGAGTATTCTTCTTGGATATTATTCCCCCATGATTATGCGGCATAATGGTGAGGCGTGATCCCTCCACACAGTTACTTCTTTGGACAAACATGCGAGATATTGGGCATTGTTGATGGAGTTTTTGAACTAATGAATTCTTTTCCTATTCTAGAATGTGATATCTAAATCCCCTTTATATATCATTTGGGATTATTTGGTTTATGCATATATATATATATATATATATCCATGTCATTGGATGTTTTTACTCTCTTGCTTTGGGTTGAGTTGTTAATATATTTCTATCATGTCTCTTATTGCTCCCCCATTAGCTTTTGAGGCATATTACTGGGTATGTATATACTCACCCCTGTATGGGATTTTCCCACGGATTTCGTGTTTTATTCAGATGATGGATAGGTCCGTGAATATTTCATAGGAGCATGGGGATACCTGGTGCATTTGGCTGTGTATGGTGGTCGAATCTTGAAGATTTGGAGTTGGACTCTCTCAACATTTACTTTTCCAATTTTTCAAGTTGTGACATCTTTTTATTAGGCCTATATTTTTTCCATTTACATTTTATTTCACACTATTGTACTCTTTTACACCCTAGAGGTGTTTTACGCGTTGTTTATATTCTTACAAGGCCTTAGTTCAGGGTCCATCCCGTGAGATCCTTCCTCTAGGTGGATAGGTAGAATCAAACACACATTTTTAGTATAAGAACATACCAAAAAATATGGTTGAGGATGCGTGTAGGCTTAGAACACTCCACGAGTTTCAGCGCTAGTGGATGCTGAGGTTACATGGTGAGAAAAATCCTCTAAAAGTAGAGGATTGGATAGATTTGACAATCTGAGTTTGTTAACACCTGCCAAAAAAGTATGATAAAAAAAATTAAATAAATACTTGAATAGGGGTATTACCTTCCCTAAAAAATCAAAGGACCTAGGACTTTGGGAATGCATGAGCTTTTAAGGGAGTCACAATCACATGACCATTTCAAGGTCACGCGAAGACTCCAAATAAATCACATAACTTGGAGTGAATCCCATGGATCCCCCCTTCAATGAACCTTCCTTATCTTGAGAAGGATCTCTAGAAAACCAAGTGGGTGCCCCTAGTCCACATGGTTTTTCATTGGAAAGTTATTGACAAACCATCCAAAATTCTTCCAATAATTAAGATAAATAATATCAAAATAGAGAGATCCCAAGTGGTTGTAAATCTCATGCTATATATCATTATTTGGAAGAATAAAATTCCTTGATGATATCCAAGAAAAATTGCAAGATCCCATAACCTTCATAGAATAAAAAAATAGATTAAGGGGAGGAGGAAAGAGTTACTCGTGATCACTACAAGACATGAGACACGCCCCTGGAGACCCACAAGGCACTGTGAGACCTTGGAAACATGCATTCCTCATCTCACGAAAGCCCTTGTCTTTTCATCCTTACTGTGTGGAATTCCTTAGGTATTTCCAGAAAAATACACACTTCCCCTTCAGTGCTCTAAGGAAAAACTAATAGATTTTTCCACAACATTCTCACACATCCTCATATGACCCATATTGGTCACTTGAGGCATTATAAAAAAATCAAGTAAATATCCTTAAAATTACTAATGAAAACATGAATAATCCCTAAACATTGTAAAATAAAACAAAGGGAAAAAAAGGGAGGAGGCGAGAGCTCTTATGGTCATTTAAAGACATGAGACATTTCATCCCTCCATCCAACGGCCCGGAGGCCTTCAATTTTTTATTATAAGAGAATATAATCCCCCTTTTATGGGAATAAGGAGGGAACCCATACTTTATGGACATAGGACATCACACGCCCCAAGGGTAAAAGAGAGAAAAAACTAGAAAACAACATGGATATTCCCCACCCAGCATATAATCGTAATAAAACACTCCACCTTTGGATGACAGTTTAGAAAGCAAGTGTCCTATGTCAAAACATAGTCCCGATCTGATGGCTGACACCATACCCTCTCAAACAACCACATCTAAAAATCCCTGTGAAGATGAAACACCTACTCTGAAACCTCCTTTGGGAAAAATCCATGTAGTCAATCTAGATGCATCACTACCAATCACGAGACCATGTCACCACCATCAACGACTATCCTGGTCAAATCTCGTCGCACTCCAAAAGACACCTCACCACCGTCACCGTACATGCCAAGGAAATGCCATCGATGAGAGGATATGGGTCATCTTGAACTAGAAGTGCATCTCAGGGCATAGATCACCTTCATTTAGACCATGAAATAACCCTCATCTGATCTGAAGCAGGCCAGGCATGATGTCAATAAAATCAGTGTGAAAATGCAAAGAAGAACCAGCAATGTCAAACCAGGAACCCAAAAAAACCAAAATCACAGCCAATCGAACGGAACCAAATAATTAGAACTAAAACCCTACAAAAAAAATAGCAGAAACACAGAGCATCCCCCTTCGAAGAACCACAGATCAACGCAGCATCCCCAGGAAACTCACTAGAACCACTTGAGTAGACTCCATATTACGCCAGAAACCCCAAGCCGGAACCATCCTCAGTGCCGAGCGGACTGAGCCATCGGAACCGTGCCAAGATGTCGCTGACGGAATGGATTTTGGGCCGAATGTTGTCACATGATGATACGACATCACAAAAGACGTCGAGGAGAGACGTTGAGATGCTCGCTGGGGTACCACCAATCCTTTGACACCGGGAATAGGAGCCAGAGAGACAAACCCTAAATTCCACATGCGCCACATCGATACCAGATCACACCCGCGTCGAACCGATACTGGAAGAAGTCGCGCAAATCCAGGCCGAAGGGGGAGGGGGAGGGAAGAAGTGGTGAAACCCTAGCCGTTTCGGGAGAGGGGGTAGACATCGCTCAGAGGCAAGGTCGGATTCCCCATCTGTGAGACATTCTAGGATGTCCACAAAATGACCTCACGAGACCTTCTAACAAGTCAACTAGATCTCACAAAGATGCCTATACAAGACACCCTTAACCCCATGAATTATTCCAAGTAAGGAATCAAGATCTCATAAAGGCCCTTGGGAATTTCCATAGAACAAGATGAAATTTACTTTGACATACCTGGTGATCAAGAAATTTTTCATCAATTGTAAATAATATGATAAAAGAGACATTGAAATAAGAAACTTGCGTTTGCTAAAAATCAGGCGATGCACTTGGAACAACCCATGGAAAAAACTCATGAAGTCGTGTGGTGCCAGCCCCCTTCTCTGACTCTATTATAGATTCATTCTAGATATTTCGCATGAATCAGAAAACTATCAAGGTTGGGAGGCCTTTAAATTCCCCACCCCAACTTAAAAGATGAATGGAATTTTTTATCTCAGAGCTCACCGCGACTACGCATGGAAGAACTCTTGGTATCTCTCACTAGCACTAGAGAGGATTTATCAGAGTAACTGACCACTCAACTGGATAACCTTCCATTAGGTAATATACCAGTGATCATATGGAGTATTTATGTTCCAGTCATGAGACACTTTTCATGATCATTCATAGATCACGTGAAGGGTCTCTGATGGGATATATGAACAACATCATGCACGCCCACTTGATCATGTGAGACTCGAGATAAAACTACACTTAATAAAACCAAGTAATATGTAAGTAAAAGGCCATCACAAAGACAAATGGTGTAAGACTTAAGTAAAAAAATGTTCTCTGACCCATGTGTGCTTCACGTGAGCATCCCAAAGACACACGACAACACTAGGACACGTCACCCAGATCTCACGATGCTCCTTCAGCATGCTACCTGGGTCATACAAAGCCCTGTGGACATGTCAAGGAAAATTCACATGACCCCATTGGACATATCATTATATCCTCATAAAACTATACATGGAATTATCATCCAATCCTAACAAAATCTTCCAGATGCATCACCTGACTCATAAAGTGGTGTCTCCTCATGTCTATCAAGTATTGAGAAAGAACCTAGGCATAACAAAGGGCTCTCATGACATCCTATGGATATATTATCCAAGACTTTTGATGCCCTCTAGGGATGGTATACAAGAAATTTTGCATCCCATGGACATGTTAACCAAGTCGCGTGAGAGCATCAGGGCATATTAATGGGTTCTCGTGACATCCTCTAGGTATATCGGCCAAGACTTGCGATGCCCCCCAGGTGTGTTAGCCAGGACTCGTGGTTCCCTTTAGGAATATAATCCAAGAAATGTAACACCTTATGAAAATGTAAAAAAGTATATGCAATATCTTCTGTAAAAACCCTTATAGATCTTGTGATGTCCCTTAGACAGGTCAATCGGGTCAAACGACACCCTCTAGAAAAGCGAGGCTAGGCCACCAAGGAATCCTAGGATTTGGTAGCCTCATACATCTCTAGTGTATAATCCCTAAATACAAGTGAAAAATCAAATTGTAAGACCTAATAAAGGGACCTATGATGACTCTAATTCCTTCCATATTCAGGACACCTAGGCCACCTATTCAAGGTTTGAGTTCCATATTGATCATCTAGGGCGATCCCAGTATCTTATCCCCTTACCCAAAGCAATGGAATTGGTCACTTACTGACCCTTGTTTATCACAACGAGCATGAATCACATTGGATTAATGATTTCCACTAATCATGTCATCTACACTATACCCCCTAGGTTATAAGGGAAACCACAGTGTGTAGGCCATAACTACCAACATCATATAGTATGTTCCTAATCAATAGGGTATCCAGCTCGGTGTAATCCCCTAGAATTCCTAAAACCTCGAGGATGGTCATAATGTACCTGAGTGTGATCATCCACCTTAACCTATTAAATGGTTAAGCGATAGCCGAACAGCAATGAATTTCATTCCTTCTATGCTCAGGATTTGTAGGATGCCTCCTCAAGGCCCGATATTTATACCAAACACCCCCCAAGTACTATCTTGGTACTTCAGTCCCATATATACACACCATGAGATTGATCATATATTCCCCCTTGTTTCTCACACTAAGAATATCTCACATGGGCTTAGGGAGATGCAATGAACATCCCATTAGGCATCATGATTTTTTACTAACCATGGAAATCCTTGTATGTAAGCCTATATGAGTGGTATGGAATGAACACCCCTTATATAAGGGAATACACTTTGGGGTCAGTCCAAAGGGAATGAACAAACTATGGCTATTTTGATTCCTGCAATAACTAGGATGAATAGTATGCTTTATAATGGCTTAATCCCCCCCTCATAATATTAACCACCACTTTGTGTGGTAGCACATTCTAAAGCATTTGGTCACTTGGCTTCAAAACATAAAGCAGTTATTCACCGTTATAAAAAAGGATGAAGAACCTCAGATACATAAAAAAGGATTCACTAATTATACCACACTTCCCTAAATTCATCAAAAAGACTCCCTTTCTTTGATTAAAAATAAAATTAACCAATGAATCATTTTGTAATGGTAAATGATCTCATGTCAGGGTTTGGAAGAGATAGATAAACATATCTTAAATCTATATGATAGTTCTAGAGAAGGAAACAATTCCCCCTAAAAATAGTGAGATGAGCCCAACCTCCCATCCTATTGACCAATGAAATTCCCCAAGAGTCATTGGGCCTGAAAACCCATATGGATGAAGGCCTTTGGAAAGTTGGATTGTACCCAGCTACATATGTGGGAACCATTGGGAGTTTCAAGGAAAGTGAAAATGGTAGTCTGATGAGAAAAAACCCATTCCATGACTTAAAACCTAACTAAACAAAAATGGTGAACCCTCTATGAATCTATCAAATTAAAAGATGATTGGTTATTATTCATAGGGTAATTTAATTTTCTCTTATATGCAAACAAAATGATAAAACTAGCATGAGTATCTGAAATAACAGAATGATTGGATTATAACGCAATAGAATACTTTGTTTTGAAAATATTATAAAAAAAGTAGAAATAATGGTATGATATTATATATGATCCTATGTAACCAGGGTTCTCATGAAATAATTCCATCCTCATTTTGATAAGTCCAAACAAGTAGAATGGACGAATCAGAGAATGTCATGAAAATTGTGTTAACCATGCATATCTAAATGAGAAAATGATACCTATAATATTACACTAATTGGTAACCTTATTCCTTATTGTATTCATGACTGTAGATATTAACAATATCCCAATTTGAGACAACAAATTCATAATCAATCATTCTCTCCAAAAAATTATCCATGAATCCAACCTCTACGAGTCGTAAGATAATTTCACCTACTCTACAACTCCAAAAACAAGTATAAAATATGATAATCTAGGAGTACCACTAAAATGGTACAATACCAACCATGGAAGATTCTCATGAAGTTCTCCAAGAACAACAACCAGCGATTCTGCATCACTTGAGAATGGTTATTGCTATTCCAGTATCCCTTGTTTCTACAACCAAAAGATTTGGGAGATTATCCCTAGAGTGTGACAACCGCCACCTTCCATATCTGGTGAAGGTGGAAAATTAGTCCAAATAAAGCTCCCTTTCAATTCAGGTTTCTCCAAGGAGGTCACCTTTCAATCTTCATGACTAACACCATCTCGCTAGTACCCATCAGTCTCCTTCTGAGGATACCATCTGACACACAACTACCTATGATGTCTATGCATGGGCTATAAGGAAGAATCATCATAGGATGAAGGAATTGTATATCCAGGAGAGGGATAAAATTCCCTATCCTACTAACGATAAATGCCAACATATTCAGACAGGAACCAGAAAGCATGCTCATAACCCTTCTTGTTCAGATTAAATCAACATGCATATTCTCATAGTAGGAATGGGAGAGGCTCATACTCCTACCCCCATGTGTGAATCTCATCGGTGTATTCTGATGGAACAATGAAGAACAAAGTGGGCACATATCCCCACTTCAATTGAAGACATCTTCTAGTTTATCATGGAGATAGAAAATTTGTATGCCCATATCCCTGCACAAACTTTTCTAAAATGAAAATATATTTCATCAATAGCTGAAAAAATCCATTGTCATATTCTGGAACTATTTTTGATGAAAGGATAGGTGCATACTCTTATCCCTACATCCATGATGGCTCAACACTATGATCATCATGAACAAGTTGTTGTACTATAAAAAGAAAACACTCTTTCTCCAGCCTAGGAGGATTATTGGCATATTACGATGAAGGTTGAGGCATCATACTGGGATCATATTCTCATTCCAACCATGGATCACCATGTGAGAGCGGCACATGTCTCAAGATCGGGCTCATATTCTCGTCATGGTCGAGGCTAACCAAGTTAGAATGGAACAAGCCTTGGTTCATTCTCATATTCCAGTTAGTGAATCTACCTAGAATATCCTAGTAAATCATAGAATCAAGGTTCATATTACAACTTTTTCTGACAAACGACAATGAAAAAATCATTCCAAGACAACATAGGGGGAGGCTCATATTCCTTCTCCCATTCCGGAGGTCCATCAACATATCCTGATGGGGAATGCATATTCGGACTAGGCTCATATTCCTGATCCAACCAAGGGCCACCAAGTGAGTGCAGCACACGCCCTGAGGCAGGCTCATATTCTTCATAAGAAAGACCAACGGCATATTCTAAAGGCTTAGGATTGGGCTCATATTCCCTTCCTGATCAAGGCTCACCAAGTTAAAATAGTAAATGCCTTAGGACATGCTCACATCCTCGTTGATAATGAGACATCACATCGACATATTCTAGTAGATTCTCATAAAAATGCTCATACTACCATAGCACCAGATGGTTATATACAAGTTTTGGTAACTATAATATAGCATGATCATACCCCTGAATAGCCCCAAAAGGTAGGTCAGCACAATCCAACCATGATGCATAACATGGTTTGTGTTCCTAATCTGCTCAATGCTAGTGTCCTTGAGGTTTTTTGAGACACATTATCAACCCTACATGGGTCTGCGGAATCTTCTATAAAAGTGGAATTAGAAGACATTCATTACCACGATAGTTCTAATCTTGGTAGTGTGGAGAAGGATCGTAGGGACTTTGCTTTTGATAGCCACCAAGGTCAACCTCTCCAAGAAAATAGATCCCATGGAAAAGGAAATCCTCCCCTTTTCCAGACACATCTGCATGGAGAGATGTTCAAAACATCAAAACCATTATATAGAGAGGTGTTGAAATCATCAGGGTTGATTGTATATAGTTCCCCATAAACTTTCAACATCACCCCACTCCCATAAACAGGTGACCATTAGATTCATCTTCCATGGTGTAACCAGATGGAGGTGTATAGGTCTGATAAGTAAGAGTCTGAAATTGAAATATAGAGAGAGCTATTCAGAAACAACCACCCCATCATGTTTTGTCCCCTCGCTAATTCTGACTATGAGATCCTAAATGAAATATAAAATTATTGCATGCCATATCTACACCAGATCAATATATGGGCTACTCCTTAGAGACTAAAGGCTCGACATCTACCTTATCTGGGATACAAGTGTCTCATTAAGACAATCAATATACTCTGTTGTTAGTTAGACCTATCTATTATCTCCATGGATTGGGATCCAAAACCAGAAAAGAACAATGAAAATATGAAACATGCATGCTGCCATTACATCACAACTATTAGGCAACTGATATCTAAAGCCACATCATGCATCTGTATTCAAGGATGGGGACACTATAGAGTGTTACACTTTTTTGATCCCTTATAACATCAACTCCACTTAGATGTGGCATCCTACAATATTATATCTTCTAGAGAGATCAAGAGACTTGGTAAATCTTGGGCCAGTTTGTCACTAGAATGGAATTCATCTACTCCAACAATGCACAATTATTACAAAAATATAGATATAATAGCCAAAAAAGACTTTAAACTAGGCCCCTCAAAGTAATATGAATTCATTTCAAACATGGAGACCAAAGTTTCGATCACCCAAAAAACTTATCATAGGAAATGGTTCTCATTAGGGGTCATCATCGCACCCAGATCCCTTGTGAACACAAATGTTCCAAATAAAATAGTCCAAAATTGTAGTTGTTGTATCAACTATATAGGAGGAGACCCAACCTACTAGACTAGTGGAATATCTACCACCGCCTCCACCCCTCCGATCATCAATTCCTGAGAAGATTCAAGACATGCCCTCGGCAGTCGCAGGTGAACCCCAACCCACTATTCTAGGGTAATTCATTGTCCCCTTAGAGGACCCTAGAGACATCAACAGTGATTCCAGATCACCCACACCCCAATGGGATGGGGCATTTATATCTTCATGTCCATCCCAAGAATCATCAATTCCACAAATGGATTCATTAGATCCCAAAAAATTGGAAAAATCCATGATAATTGTTTCCCCAAATGGGCCCCAACCCATAGGGCTAGGGGTATTTGCATCATAACCACAAATAAAAAGGGAATCAGTATTCTCGAGGTTGGGAGGAATCAATTAGTGTTCATCATTCCATGAGTTCCCTACACCATAAAAAACCCGGTTGGTTGGGGAATTTTGGGAAACCACAACTAGAAACTCCATCATAGTCACTGTTCATAGACTGAAATGGGAGGAACGTGCAACTAAAACAATCAGACCCCATTGGGGCCATAATCTAAAATGGACTAGCATGGACAAGGGTTCAAAGAATTACCCTAAATAGGATAGTAAAGAATAAATATGTTGCATTGATTGTAATGGAACAACCACCATTTCCCGATATACCTCTCTGAATTTTGTCACTAATAGAAGATATTGATCACGATGAAAATGTAGTGGGATGCGACACAGAAAACATACCTTTAGAGGAGGGTGATGTGGATGACCAAATGATGTTTCATACACTAGAAACCAAAGAAATATCAAAAACAGGGAACCTCTAAATATCACGTTTCCACCTCTATGATGGAATATTACTAGGGGGTACAGCCACATCCTGATCACCTCCCTGAAGAAATGGATATCCTTCCTTGGAGGAATGATTATCTCAATATGAGAACAAAATAAAAACTCTCTGAAAAATTAATGAGGTGATACTCAGAGGAAATATTCCCACTGGGTATAGTCTTTAGGTAGAGATGAATGTTCTCCCTCCCATGGATGATCCACTGGCAAGAGAGGTATTTGAGAATAAAATTGATTCTGGGTCTAGATATCCAATCCATATAAATGAGGAATTCGAAAATGATTGTGACTTCCCTCCATTTCGGAAATAGCCTCTCCCTTGTTGGGAAAACCATTCAATATTTGGATGAATCTAAGATTAGAAGGATATAAAAGTGGGGTCACCTCATCAACCCCCATTGGATCACTATGAACGATAGACAACTCAAGAAACGTTCCCTTGTGCATCCTGAGAGGAGGCCATATCCAGATTGGGTGGATGAAACTTTTCCTCCACCTAATTTAGGCAATCCTATATTCTCTATATTTGATGGTGCAGGCAACCCTAAAAAACATCTCACACACTTCATTTCCTAATGTGGGCCGATGATGGGACATCGAGATCAATATGAGTCAATAAAGATGAGGTGTTGTGTACAAAATCAAATAAGACCAACTTTTATTTGGTATAATAGTCTTCCATTAGGATATATGTCATAATGGGAAGACCTTCGACATCAATTCTATTATTAATTCAGTTCTACACTGAGGAAGACAATGATCATTTCCCTGATGAACTATAAACAGTGTGAGAATGAGAGGGTGTCTGACTTTATAGAATTATGTAAGGGTTTAACCTACTCACTCAAAATTTCTATCTCGTAATAGTAGTTACTAGAACTCTGTGCAAAAAATCTCAGGGATGATTTTCATACACATCTCATTCTGATGAAATATTTAGTTGGATTATAAGAGTTTTCTAAAATGTCTGAACATCTAGAAGAATCTATCTAGTAGACCTGATAAAAAAACTTGACTCTTTCCCACAACATAGGGGAAAAGTCCAGCCAGATTAGAAGCTGTAATTATCATGCTCAAGCTGGCATCAGTGCCCATCCAAATACCTAGGAAGGTCCTTAACCACCCAGTACCTTTTATCAAGCAGTGAAAACCATAGAATCTCCCTCATCCATAAGCACAGAGAAATATGGTTCATCCAAGATTTGAATAATGACTGAATAAGGTATACTTATTCCAGAATGAATAAGACCCTGATTATTTCTTGGCAGCCAGGGACAATAACCTTCTCACACTTCTACAACCCAGAAATTCCAATGAGGTCAACCTCACTAGTCATACTGATTACTTCCCTTTCCAAAGAAGGCTGGGTCATAATATCAAGAACTTATTCATATTTAAATACATAATTTAATGAAAAATTTATTCTAGCCAAGTGGTTCAAGATAACTCCCAATATCAGGTGGCTTGCATAACCATGATCTAACTAGAAGAAAAGGGTGATTAGAAGAAGGTCTCAGCCAGAAGTGCATGAAAATTTGACAACTGGGTGACTCGAAAGGCAGTTGATTGATCCCACGCCACTCTAATTTTTTTTTCACAGAACTGAAATAGCTCCATCACCCAAGGAGGGAACATCAAATGTACCTCCAAAAACAGGTCATGGTCACCGTATATAGGAATAAATAGAAGAGGAAGAGTCATATTCTCCTCCAAAGTGAGCATTAACTCTTGCTAAGTTCTTCCCTACATCATCCAAAGTACGGGGAATACCCCACAAAATGGAACCCTCATCGAAAGAAGAACTCATATTTGGTACTATCAACATGATACACTTGTTATACCCCTTCTCTGATGATAATTTTTCTCCAAACCATGAGTTTCCTGCACAAAATCGGGGAACAGGAGGCCACATGCACAAGAACTGAGGGTACATAGGAAAAAGTGGGCATGGTCAGACCCAATATTTTGGACATGTCCCCATTGAAAATACATATGCAGCTGAGTCTTATGATCAAGTGCTCCAACGAGCCGAGCAAGGGTAGGGAGGCTTCAAAGAACCCTCTGGCAGTCGTCTACACCTGATTGTCTTACATGACCACATAGCAGTGGTTCAATCATCTGATTATCCCAGAAAAAGGGGAAGGCCAGTATGACCCACTCCACTAGTAGAAGGTTCTCCCACAACCCCTACACAAGCACTAGGATCATCCATACAAATTCCTGAGCTTCTCATCTACACATCCAAGAGAAACCCCATATCCGGAAGCACTGACCTCTAGCATAAAAGTATGGCATTATGAAATAGCTATAAATAGTCCCATCCAAGATCACAGTCCTTGATTTACTTCATCTATCAAAATAACTTAGGTAGGCACTTATTGAAGCCCTCTGGATTCCACAAGAGTTTGAGACATAAGTAATTGCAGTCTTGGTCTATCAAGTGGAGACCATGGAATCAGAATCTCATGTCGCCATCTCAATCATTGAAAAATATCGAAAAGAGTCCCTTAAAGGATATATCATACCCCTATATTTATTGGGGAGACTCAATAATGTCAACATCCAAAGGGCTCAAATTGATAAAGGTTATGTGATCAATCTTATCCCAGCTTGAACCCTTCGATGTTTTCGACATTCAAAAGGGGATTTGTCTCCCACTAATCTAACCATAAAATGGTATGATAAGCATGAGAAAATACCTATTAAGAAGATCAATCTTGAATCCCATTTTGGGGATCTTACATCAAACACTGATTTTATGGTAATCCAGTAAGACACCACATATATCGTCTTATTTAGAAGTACCTAGCTGCATAGCCACCTAGTGTTTCCTTCAAAATTACATCAATGTCTGAAGTTTCCCATTAATGGAAAAGTCGGCATACTACATAGTGATATTTCTCCCTTTGAAACTTGTGAGGCCACATATACTTAATTAAATTTATATAAAAAGGTAGAAGACTTCCAATGGTGAATGATGATGTGCAGGTTGCCTCTCCAAATGGATTGGGGACCGCCCTTGTGAATACATAGATTATGATTAATAGTGACTATTTACTCCTCATAAACCTATTCAAGATCACAAATATGATCCCAAATGAGAATCCAAGAGGATGAAACCATATCATGCCACCAATACAGAAGCATAGGTTGACAAGTTGATCAAATACAACTTCATACCATATTTCTAATACCTGAGATGGCTTACCAACATCATACCTATCAAGAATAATAATGGATAGATTATGCTCCAAATTTATTTCAAGAACCTTAATTGGAATTTCTCAAAGGATGATTTCCCATTTCCAATCATATAACTCTTGATTAATGCAACTACTAGTTTCTAAGCCCTTTCTTTCATGGATGGGTACTTGGGGTATAATTAGATAAATATGTCCCCTGAAGATGAAAAATCCACTACCTTCAGAGTGCCTCAGAGGATATTTTTTTATTAGGTATTCCCTTTGGTTTTAATAATGTCGGTGCCACATATCAACGTTCCATGCACTATATCTTTAATCCATTATTGGGAAATATAGTGAAATTTTATATCAACAACCTGGTGGTTAAATCTCTACAGTGGTTTGATCACTTTATGAACCTTCAAAAGAAATTTGACAAGCTATGACAACATAGTCTGAAGTTGAATCTGTTGAAATTATCTTTTGATGTAACAACATGGAAATTCCTTGATTTTTTGGTATGACACTGTGGAATTGAGGTCGACCTGGAGAAGTCTAGTGCTATCTTAGTAATGTGACCCCCTAAAAGTCTCAAAGAATTGAGGGGAATCTAAGGGAACCATTCTTAAATCCAGTGGTTCATTTCCAAACTATCTAGCAAAGATCTCCCCTTCACTAGGCTAATGAAGAAGGTAATTACCAACCAATGGGACTATAATTAACAAAAAGGATTCAAAAGTATCAAGTAGTACCTACCACACCCACCGGTCCTGATGTCTCTTGTGAAATGGATTCCACTCTTATTATATGTGACTTTCCTTGAAATGCTAATTGGGTTCCCTCCTCGCATAAAAGAATGATGCAGGAAGCAATAATAGTCTCTATTACCTCAATCGGACAATTCTAGGTATGGAGACCCAATACTTTGATGTTGAGAAGAACTGCCTCGCACTCATCTTCATAGTGAAAAATATGAGGCATTACTTACATAACCACAAAGTTCAATTGGTCTATCATTTCAATATGCTCAATTACATCCTTGGTCGATCGATGCTGACTGGGTGCCTAGACCGATGGGAGATCATTCTTTAGTAACATGAAATTCAGTTTCTATCATAGAATTCAGCGAAAGGACAAGCCTTAGTTGATTTCATTACAGCACATCCTTCCCAAAAAAATATGCTAGGAGACACTGAGCTTCTAGATGAAGAGGTATTTTATTCCCATGACACTCACCAGACATGGTAGATGTATTTTGATGGCACCTCACGAAGTCCTGTCGGCATAAGGATGGAAAACCCGAATCTCAACCAGGTTCATCTAAGAATTGTATTTGTCTCTCTGGACAAAGTATTCTTTCCCAAATCATTATCACTGTCCAAAGACCGCACAAATAATGAGGTAGAATACCAATCCCTTATCACTAGCTTGGAATTAGCCCTATAGCGATGAATATCCCACCTGAACATCAAAGGGGATCCAGAGTTAGTGATAAAGCAGTTCAATGGTGAATACGCTATAAAAAAGGTGGAATTGGAACCTCTCTTAGGATAAATCAATGGAATAATGGTTGAATTACCTTCTGAGTCCACATTGAATCATGTTCCTCAATCAAAGAATGATCACATGAAAGCATTGTCCAATGCATCCACCGTCTTGGCCAACCCAGATCAGGAAGAAATAATATTCCTGTTAGAACCGGGCGTGCAGTGGAAGCCCCAAACAGGTTGGTTTTTTAAAAAATTCCACCTAATATTGACATAAACTTGTTGACGTTAGTGAAGAGAATCCTTGTAAAAGTCAAGGATCCCACGTGAAGGATTTTAAGCACAAAATAAACCGTAAAAATACCTGGTTTAATTCTAAAGTTGCGCATGATGTCTGATCATCGTTGGTGATCGCTGCTCGAAGAATCCGAAGCCTAATTCCTCTAGATTTTCCACACGTGATTCAATGAATCCATGTAAGTGTCGTTCGTCATAATATGGGTTTTAGTGAGGAATTACGATAATGCCTTCGATGCTCCAACATTCACTGCACTGCTTCTCTAGCGATGCTTGAGAGAGTGCTCGATCTGAGATCCTTCGATCCTGAGCCTATCTCTCTAGATCATTGGAGAGAAGAGAAGAGAGATAAGCACCATGAATAGTTTTTGGAAAAATCCCCTCCTCTTCTATTTATAGTTCTCAATTAAAATACCTGGTATAGCCTCGCCGACCCCGAATACTTAACGCACTATCAATGACATTTTATGACTACTAAACTGAGTCACAAATATTATTATAATTTACGTGTAATATATTAAATATATTACATGATAATAATTAAGTCATTAAATTGAATTTTTTCTCCCATAAGTATTAATTAAACCTTTATTAATTTAATACTCGTCAATTAATATTTTTCATATATTTACTTAAAACTCGTAAATACATTTAATAAATAAATTCAGTGCTCATTATTCTAAACTCAAATAATAGGAATTTATCTATTTCATTGGTGATCATTTAACCTTGTACAAATCTCGAACCCCATTGGTGGGGCCCACCATTTCCAAAACTCCTATTCAACTGAATAGGGTAGATTCTTTAATATGCTATTTTGTGTGAACCTCTAGGCCCTTATTTAGACAGTAGTGAATAGTATTCCCCGACCAAGAATGGGATCTAGCAACCCATCATATCCCCTGAAGAAATAAGGATTGTCATAGAAGTGACAAACAACCTATGAACATGCACTATGTAATATAATCTCTTTGTCTATAATATCTCATAAAGTAAGACGCACTCATGTGTCATCGCCCTTTTCTTTCTTTATTGTTTGTTGATTTAACTGGATGGATTTACCCTCTATTTCCATGGTCATGGTCTTATAAAGGTATTTCCATTCATATCAACATGGCCTGAGATATATTACTTCCATAACTCGGAAGTGACAAATTCTTTCTTGACCATTCAACCAATGCCATGCCACCAATGACACACCCAACACAAACTACCTTGCCACGAATTCATTACCATGGTTTTCATCTTGCATCAAAGTACGCAATCAAATGAAATACATTGTTAATGATCTCAATTCAAGAGACCATTAAACATAATCGTAGATAGGAACATCAAATGACACCCAAAACATGTGGTGTTCCTATTGGCAGTTTAGTCCTCATGATATCATTACTAGAGATCACCAAGTGCAAACTTCATGAGAAGAAGTCTCAATGCTTATGATCCCCCATCACCTGATCATCATACATCTACTGTGTCCAATCAAAAGGATGTATATAGACCATAGAACATATATTTAAGATTAATTTCATAGTATTTAGATGTTCTCATTATAGCCTAGGAATTGTTATAACATTTCAATACAACAACTAATATTTAGACTTTACCATTTCAATAGTGGATGCATAAAAGTATACACTATTATGGTAAGATGTCATCATATATAGAAAAATGTATACACAATATGGTAATCAAAATCACTGAATAGTTGGGTCTAGGGCACCCACTATTTCGATAATTCCATATTACACATCAGATAATGGTCTAAAAAATCATCATTTGTGATATGGAAGAGATAAACCAGGTCAACACCACCCTAGAGTGTGACGCACCAATAATCACCTCTAGATTGATGGAGCTTATAATCGGATATCTACAAAACAGGACTCTCCTAATGGATATATCTGGAAGGGAATAGATTCAGCACCATGCAGAAAACTTCACCCTGCAGTATGACATGAATGAGAAGAAAACCCTCTATAATTGTGTCTTCTATGGGATCCTCCTCATATGCATAGTAGAATGAGATATTTCTTCCACCATGGAAGAAGTTCATGTGGGATATTGAAACTCCCATCAATCTGGTATGAGGCTCTCCCACCAGATCAAAATGATAGGCTATTACTGGAAAATCATGATATAGGATGGTGTGGAATTCACCACAAAATGTCATGCATGCCAAATCCATGAAAAATTCATCCATAAACCTCTGTAATTGTTATATACAACTAAATATTTCGGGCCACTTTTTGTTTGTGTGTGGATGTCTTGGGGTCATATCCCCTAGCCACAACTAAGATATTCAAGTACATCCTTACTACTACCAAATTATTTTCAAAATAGAATAAGGTGATATCTCTCAAGGAAGTCGGGACAAATAATATCATAAAATTTGTAAGGTCCCATATCATCACTAGGTTTGGGGTTCCTTACACAATTTTAACAGACAACGACACCAATTTCTGTTCTATGGAATTGAATAAGTTATACCAGGAGTACAATATCGAGTCCAATCACTCATATCACTATCATCTCGTTTGAAAATGGATAGATAGAGGCCTTTAATAAGACTCTATAAAAAATACTCTATAAGATGGTGAAAAGGGATAAAAATTATTGGCAATACAAACTTCTCCATGCTTTATGGGCCTATCATATTACCACATGTACTTATATACAACAAACACCATACTCATTAGTGTATGGGACCGAGGTAGTGTTACCTATGGAGGTCCAACTGCCCATTCTCCAAGTAGCCAACTACGAGAAACTCTCAGATGATGAGAAATCAAAAAAGCAACTAGATGAAATGGAACAGATTGATGATAATAGGTTTCACACACTGCAAAACCTTGAGGTCTTATAGAATCAGATTGCATGACCCTTTAATAAAAGGTTTTTCCTCTTCAAATTTTTCTGAGGGGAATTAGTATTAGTCCTCATAACCCTAATGATACCCGGCAAGAAGCCCCCAAATCTCAAATCCAAATAGAATGGACCTTACATCATACATAAGTTCTAACACAATAGGGCCTACTCATTGGCCATAATGGATGGAGAGCATGTCACACCATCCACTAATGCAATATTTATCAATAAATACATTTCATAGATGTCATCACAAAGGTATACACATCAGTGTAAGTCCAGTTGCTCATCCTAGATACATTACGTTAAACTGTACAAATTTTTCCTAGAAGCAAGATGTTAAACTGTATGACACATTTCATCCTAAAATCAAGACATTAAACTAAACAAAGCCTTTTGTCTTTACCACAAGTCATTAAACTGCATGGCCAATGTCCTTACTGCATGACATAAAATTTCATGAATCCATGATATCTATATTTATTCATGTCGAGTAACTTATTCCTTTGTTACATGAAGATTAAATTTCATGGTTATTATATAACTATTTATGGCTTGATTCTAATTTCCAAATATACACTTAGGTATTCCTTGATCCTATATATTGGTCCAGCCACTACATGATGCAAACTGCACTTATTGTACCCTCAACTATCTATGTATAGTAGGAAAATCTTTTTCATTCCATGTTTCTCATACCAAGAATAGATCACGTGAGATTAGGAATTATAGGAGGGACTTTCCCTCGCAAGGAAGGCATAAATGTACACAATATGTCTATATGGTCCTGAATGAAACACATTAAAAGGAATACCATGAGTCCTCACCACATGATGTTAAACCGCATGGTCACTGTCCTTGCCACATGAATTTAAACTGCATGATTTTTCAAAACTGCATGTGGTTTGATCCTTGTTCTCATGAGATATGTAGTGATTCCCATACTTCCACCCTTAGGCCCAACCATAATATTCCCATCAATTAACATCTTTTCTCCTTCATCCTCACCTCATGACATTGAACTGCATAGGATTTCAAAGAACTACATGTTCTTTGATTCTCATCCTCATGAGAGATTTAGTGATGCATGGAATTCCACCTTTGGTCCCTACCGCGACATTTCCATTTATTAACATCATTTAGCCTTCATCCTCATTGCATGATGTTATATTTAATGTAACATCAAGAAATATGTGTAGGTTGATTCTTATCATCATAAGAAACATAGTGATGCCTCGATCTCCAATTTTGGACCCAGTTATAATGTTCAATGGAAATAATTATCACCTCCACATATAGTGAAAACCTGTGTAGAGTATTTCCCATTCAAAAACTACATGTGACTTGATTTCTTCTCTCATAGGATACATAGTGATGCTCGAATTTCCAACATTGAGCCCAGTCACAACAAACAAATATAAAAATTCCCCCCTCCTTTCTTAGGGTTCAAAACTATACAGGAGACTTCATTTAGAACTATGTGTGGCTTGATTATCATCCTCATGAGATATGTAGTGATTCCTAAGTCTCTATATTTTGTCCTAGGTAAAAAATTTCTATACTTTCACAACCATTCCCACATCCTTACCGCTGATGTTAAACTGTATGGAAGTAAATCCATATAGCATGACGTTAAACTACATGGAAGTACATCCTTACCGCCTAACATTAAATTGCATGGAAGTTTTTCCTTACCCCATGATGTTAAAAAACATGGAATTAAATCCTTATCAAAAGATGTTACACTTCATGGAAGTACATCCTTACTACATGATGTTAAACTTCATGGAAGTACGTCCTTACTGCTTGATGTTAAACTACATGGAAGTATGTCCTTACCACATGATGTTAAATAGAATGGAAGTACATCTTTACCACATGATGTTAAACTACATGGAAGTACATCCTTACCACATGATGTTAAACCACATGGAATAACTTCCTTAACACATAGTGTTAAAACATCACAGAGGCAAGTATATCCCCACTACATGAAGTAAAACTATGAAAGAACATCACCCATTTTTTATTCCTTGTCAAAAGACCACAAAAGAATTACCCCGATCAACTAGAGTATAGGGTGCTTCCACCTTCTTTTAAATAACCTCAATCCATAAGACACACTTTGTGCATAGGGTGTCTCAGGTCATCATAATATTCTATATCCCTTGAAAAGGACATTAGACTTCAAGGGCCCTTTTCTTGACTATGCGTACATGCCCATGGCTCCTATATATGTTCCTATGGATATCAACCAAATGAATCACTCAAAAAAGGGACATTCCAATCCTCATAATCCTTGAAATCACTATGAAAAAACTCAATACCTCAGTGTATTTGAACTAATCTTAGTATTATTTTCCCATATCATCACTCAGGACTTGAGAACAATGATCTGTGATTTACAACACTTTCACCTCTCACTCATAACGATATTAGAGTATTCTTAAACCTGGTAATTTTAATTAGGATCTTTTGTAAAATTTCCCATATCAATTCCATATAGGTCATGACCATAAATTTCATGTGATTTGGTCAAAACTATACGATATTCAAAACATATCCTATAATGGTACAAATCGCAAGACCTTAAACTGATAATAAAAGAGACACAAAACTTGTCAGGTAAAAACCCTGAAAAGGGATACCTGAGAAAAATTTGAGTCTCGTCCCACTAAACTCCTCATTATCATAGTTTAGGCAATTATTATGGTATAAATGGATAAGTTATATATCTCATAGGGCCTATCATATAGCCCTAGTAAAATCCAATCTATGATCACTGGACCCCCTGGTCCAAGAAGAAGTTAGATTAATGATTTGTAACATCTCTTTTACACATGAATTTTTTCATTAGGTAGTGGTAAAACTTTTAGGTTACTCACACCCTCCTTGGATTTTACACTTCCCACAGATCACACCTCATGAGTTTGGGTGTCTCAGATCACCATAACCTTCCATGGCCCAAGGAAAGGATATCTGGATTCAAGGTACCTTTGCTAAACTATGAATAGATGCCCATGAATCATGCATGTGTACCTATGGATATCAACCAAATGCATCACTCTGAAAAGGTACATTCCAATCCTTATGATCCCTAAAATCATTGCGGTAGAACTCAACACCTCAATGTGTATGAACTACTCCCTATATGACTATCCCATATCATTCTCCTGGATCAAGTGCTCTAGGTTGTGATTTACAATCCCTACACCAAAATCTCCAATAGTATTCGATATCCTCGACATTACATAACTGTGATTCATACCCTTTCTCAAGGATGGATTGAAACACTTCATTCTCTATCCTTCGATGTCCCACACCTCATGATTCAGAAACACATGGTATAGGGATCGAGCTTCATGATTTAAGAACTAATTTTTATAGGTTTACATAACCCTTCTTGGATATCCTTTTTTTCATACCCAACATCATCATCTAGATGCTTGAGCCTTCAAAAACCTTTCATGGACATCAGACAGAGGTGGACATAATATTTCACTCGGCATGCACCGACGCATAAGGTCCTTGACCCACCAACTAAAGGCATCTTCTCATTACTAGAAAGGAGCCTCAATCCTTATGAGATTTAGCAACACTGTGGAGGTACCTATAATTTTCATAATGTCATGGGACATACCCAAAAGGTCTACACCATCTCATATTCATGGACTCAAACTTCTAGGTTATGATTTACATCACCCACACTCCAACTATCCAGGCGTACCTAGCTTCCCTAATATTTTGTACTCAACCATATTTACTCTATAAATCCTCCATATCCCCTGGAAAAGATACCCATATTCAAGGAACCTTTTCTTGACAATGCATATATGCCTATAAATCCTGTATATGCACCTATATCCATTAACCAAATGTATCACTCTACAAAAAGGGAATTCCAATCCTCACGAGCCTCAGCAATACCACGATAGAACCCAATACCTCAGAGTGTTTTAGGTTATTCCTAGCATGTCTACATAATATCCCATGATCGTATAGAAGGTCTGAGCTAAAAGACCTTAATATATAGAAATTAAAGGTCTGAGCTAAAAGACCTTAAACAATAATAATAAAGATTCCAAGCTAAAAGACCTTAAACTATAGCAATAGAAGGTCCAAACAAAAAATCCTTAAAATACAACAATAGAAGGTCTGATCTAAAATAACATAAACTACATCAATAGAAGGTTCGAGCTAAAATACATTAAACTATAGTAATAGAAGTTCTGATCTAAAAGATATTAAACTAGATAAATATAAGGTTCAATCTAAAATACCGAAAACTAAACCAACAGAAAGTCCGAGCTAAAAGACCCTAAAATTAAGAAATAGAAATACTGAGCTAAAATACCCTAAACTAAAGAAATATAAGGTCAGTGATAAAGACCTTAAATTATAGTAATAAAAGGACTGAGCTAAAAGACCTTAGACTACAGAAATAGAAGGTTCGAGCTAAAATACCTTAAACTAAAACAATAGAAGTTCCAATCTAAAAGGCCTTAAACTAAATCAATATTAGGTCTGAGATTAAATTCATTAAACTAAAGAATAGTGAAATCTAGTCAGAAAAATCTTTAAAGGCCCACCATATGGCCCTAAAAATCAAGCTATGCTCACCAATCCTATCGGCTTTAGAAAATAATAGAGAACTCAGCATCCACAAAATATATTCTACAAGATAACTATAATAGATTCACTAGTAAGGAATTCCATGTTAGTGGGAATTCCTGAGCATTTCCTAAAACAAATATCCAAATACATACATTCATATTTTATTTATTTTAGGAAAAATATGGACAGCGTCAGTGATTCTCCTAATATTGGAGCAACAAAATTCCATGCATATCATATACAAAGAGGAGATGGATAGAAAAATGAAAATTTCATAATGTTTGTTTGTATTGTGAAAAATGGGGGGAAGAATCTCCACATTTTGGAGTCTCTCCAAAGCTTCAACCAAAACATGATGCATTACAAAGGCCAAACTATGAAAAAAAGTTGATCGGCCACATCGTCAAGGTTGGTAGGACACTAACGAGAAGCATCAATAGATAACTAGAGTGTTGCTCTCCCCACTTCTTCCTATTCCAATCCAAGATGAAAAATCATGACCAAATTTGTTAACTCTTCAACCCTCTTTTGAGAAGTAGACAATGAGGATGAACCTGTCAAAATATCATACTTCAAATGAGAAATGATTTCTTCTTCCATTTCAAATATCATCTCACGACCCTAATCCAATGCCTCTGATGTCTCCCTCGTCTGTCTAGAAAGGGGAGCCTCATCTGTAAAGTAATGAAAATCTTATTCACTCATGTCCATATCTCACCGAATCAAAACAATTTTCTTCATAATTTTTTACATTGGCTAACGGTCAAAACCATATGACCCCAAGTCATGAAATAATTGGTTGAGGTGTTCCCCTTGGTCATGAAATACCTCCAATGTGATTTTAGCGATCAAGGAATGAATCTATTTCCAGATCAGCCTAAGTCTCTCCCAAGCTTTTATAACTAAAGGAGTGGGCGGGATGGACATAGGTCAAATTAACTGAACCAATAAAAAATCAGTAGAGGAAGCCCCATAATATCTTATCTAACTAGGTTTATCATCTATATATTTTACTGGAGGACTGATCTCCTCAGCTGAATCTGATCCACTATCTAAATAATTTTCATCATAGTAGGGTCACTTCCTTGACGCCTTACCTAGGTCTTCAATCAGTTTCATCAATTCCACAGATAAATGAGCCAGTGATGAAAAATACTTTTCTACATGATAGACTAGTTGGACTAACACACCATTGGGATAAACTATTACCCAATCCTAGGCATAATGTTAGGTGAGGAAAGGGGAAACATCAATTGGTTGAAGTATGATCTCAACTCTAGTATCTTCACGTGATAGTATCTTCTAGAATTGACGAATGACTCTAGGATATTCTTCTCCTCGGACGCTAACTAAAGGGATAGAAGAAACTCTCTAAACATAGACTAACTATTAAGTTAATCAATATGGTGTTTACAAATCATAGGTGACCATCTCATTAACCATGACTGTGAGAACCCCATCCCAGAGGAAAATCATATAAGATCTTTCATCAAGAGAATTGTTTCCATCGTCAATAATCGGACCACCTAGTGCACAAAAAGTATCAAAGTCAAAGATATCATATTGAGCACTTCACCTTCGGCCTCATAAAATCTTAGAGACATATTCCCAACCCCATAAATGTTCATAAATCTAGGATGGCATGGGGCGTTCAGGATCCTAGAAGTATTTTAGTACTCATAACAATGAAAGTGTTCCCCTATCTAGTCAAACAGAAACCGGAAAGGGTGACTGATCATGTAAGGAGTGTTCCCTTATTGGATATGGCATAGTATTTTGTAGAAGCATTCATGGAATGGTACTACGAGGTTAAGGTGTCGACCTTCCTCAAGTCGTGTCGCCATCTCCAATGTGCTAACTTAGATTCTTAAGCACGCATACCTATCCTGGAAAAGACACCCATTTAGGAACATAGTTATAAATCCTACCAAATTGAGGTCCAAATAGACCTATGGGTCCACCTGATAGCCATATGAGGTATAGTACCCAACTTCCAGAATGGCCCAATATGAACTAGCACTATCATAGACTTGTTTTTAAGTACACCAACGGGGATGAATAATAGTTTTTCTAGCCCCTCTAATACACAAAAAAATATTGATCCAGTTTATAAAAGAATTAATCTAGAACAACACCATCTCTCTATTTAATTTCTCCTTCATGATGACAAGCATCTCCCTCACTGAAATCTGGGTTTGTAAAGGATCATCCCATATGTCCACATCAGGAGGGAATTCATCATACATCTCTCCAAGAGGCGGAATAAAACCCTATTGATGAATATCTCATAAGATGATACCCACCTCACCATGAGGAAGATGGAATGTGTTGGTCCTAGGACACCAAATGTTAATCATTTCCTGGATAATTTCAGGCCGGTGATAAAAGATAAATTAAGATATCCACAAAAATTCATAATGATGAACCCTATACAGATCATCAAAAAATTTCAAACAGTTTTGCCTCACCCAAAATGGCCATTCCCATTCATCATAAAAATTTACAGCAGGATGAATATCCCATTTCAAATACCATACATTGTCAGAAGTGTCTATAGAAGAGGTGAGTATACACAAATAGCATTGAGAAATAGGTTTTCAGGTAAATTCATGACTATCATTACTTAGAGGATAATTGGATAATAGATAAGATAAACCTTGTAATTAAGCTGTAACCAGCTAACCGTCCCTAATAATTTTCCTCCGAACATAGTCAGGGGAACCATACACCCAGCGAGATGGAATGTTAAAGTATGGGGAGGTATGGAAGTATCATCTAGAAATCCAAACTCATATAGAGGGAGTCTATGAGACAAGGGGTAGTCCCAAATCCTGGGTGATAGGAAGCCCCTTAGACTCATTAGTAGAATACACATGGTAGTAGGGTTCAATATTATGATTTCTAAAAATCAAGGACCTTTGATTGGATTCCACTGAGGGACCATGGTAAAAACTAGAATACATTTGAAAATAATTAAGTGGCATATATTAGATGAATAAAACAAGTATTTTCATGGTTTGACATAGACCTTTGGAATTAGGCACATTTCATGACTCGGTAAGGGATTCACAAAATGTATAAGGTGTTTGTGGATCTCCTAAACTCTAGATGACTTGTGGGTTGCATAACCCCCTCAGGAAACTCACGAGTCACATAAACTCTATAGGGAATCACACAAACCATAGGACCCCCTTTGGGACACATGATTGTGTGAACTAAACATGATCATATGAGTCTCAAATGATCGAATGATCGGGACAATAGCTCTCGTGAAGTCCTCAATACAACCACAACCCTCATAGATGAAGTTTTTGAAGTTACCAAAGTATGATTTGTGGTTGAATCGGATGAGTGTTTGAGAAAGAAATAATCTTGTGGAAAATATTTAATGGGATGGACTTACGGCATAGACTTGTGAATGAGGTTCATGATCAGGTTTCATAGTACGGTCTCATGATGGAGGTATTCGATGGAGCAAAAAAAAGAGAGCTCTAGAGAATGGGTGACTGGTGGAATGAATTTACCTCCACCCCCTCCCTATATATAGGACATCATGCAAAATACCAAACGTCGCCTAGTATACCAAATTTCACCTAAGATAACCGATTCGTGACATCACCAAAGACTTAGGTAGGAATTAGTTTTCCTTAGAACCAATACCTTATCCCCATGGAAATAACTTATGAGGGGGGGATTTTTGACTCCTTCCAAAAAAGCATCAGAAAAAATCACAAGGAAGAAATACTTGAATAGAGGTATTACCTTTCCCACAAAAGAAAAGGACCCAAGACTTTCATATCACATGAGCCTCTAAGGGAATCACTATCACATAAAAATTTCAAGGTTGCGTGAATACTACATGATCATCACATAACCTATGGAAAATCACTTATATCCCACCTTCAACGAACCTTCCTTATCTTGTGAAGGCTCTCTAGACAACCGAATGAGTTCCCCCATGCCACATGGTTTGTCATTGTAAAGTTTCTGAAAAACCATAAAAAAAAAATTTGAGAATAAGGAGGAATAATTTACAAAGGGAGAGAACCCTAGTGGTCATAAAGATCATGTTCCATATCATCATTGTAAAGAATAATATTTCATGAGAATGTCCATGAAAACTCACAAGACCCCCCGAAACTTTTTAAAATAAAACAATGGAGATAAATGGGAGGAGGTGAGAGGTACTCATGATTAATTAAAGACATGTGATGTGCCCCTAGAGACCCAAAAGGCACCACGATACCTTGGTGAGATGTCCTCCTCATCTCTTGAAATCCCTTAGGTATGTCACCATTACCGCACGGAAGTCCTCAGGTATGTCCAGAAAAGTCTACGCTTCCCCTTCAGTGCTCTAAGGACAAACATATAGATTTATACACAACATGATCACACATCCACATATGATCCATATTGTTCATGTGAGGCATCATAAATAATTGAGTAAATATCCTTGACATTACTCATGAAAACTCGTATAATCCATGACCTTTGTAAAATAAAACAAAGGGGATAAAAAGGGAGGAGGAGAGATCTCACTCGGTCACTGAAAGACATGTGATGCGCCATTATGTCCATAACATTCCCCCAAAAGACCTCCTAAAAAGTAAATTGGATCTCATGAAGATGTTTGGACAAGCCACCCTTTCCCCACATATAATTCCAAGAAAGGCATCGAGCTCTCACAAAGTCCCCCAAGCATGTCCATAAAACAAGATGAAATGGACTTTGACATATCCACATGATCAATCAAGTCTTCATCAATCATAATTAATCTGATAAAAGATACATTGATGAAATAGACTCGTGATTTCTAAAAATTAGGAAACACAATTGGAATGAACCACAACAAAGACTCATGAAGTCGTGTGGAAATAGCCCCCTTCACCGACTCCATCTCAGATTCGCGCTAGATACGCTGCACGAATCAGAAAACAATTGGGGTAGAAAGGCCTATACATTCCCCACCCCAACCTCAAATAGGGCTGGGATTTTTTTATCTCAGATCACATCATGAATACACACAGAATAAATCTTGGGGTCTAATGTCGGTGCTAAATCATATTTCTTAGAGCAACCAATCACTCGACCAACCAACCTTCCATCAAGTAATATACCAACGAGCAACAGGAGTAGTCATGCGATAGGCATGAGACACTTCACGTTATCATTCACAGATCATGTGAATGGTCTTTTATGGGAAATGTGAAGAATATCCTACATTCCCACTAGATCACACAATACTTGAGATAAATTGACACTAAATAAAACCAATTCATACACAAGGAAAACGAAAAGGCAAAGACTAAAGGTGAAACTCTTAAATAAAAATATGTTCTCTGACCCATGTTCACTTCGCATGATCCTCCTGAAGACATGAGAATGCACTAGGACACATCTCCCGGATCTCACGATGATCCTGCAGCATGCTACCTAGGTCATACTAAGCCCTCCTGACATGTCAAGGAAAAGTCGCATGACCCCCTTGGACATATCATCATAGCCTCAAAATAGTCTCCATGGACTTGTCTCCCAAGACTTGTGACATCCTTCGGAGTAATTTCTTGACTCATATAATGGTTCATGATCATGTCACCCAAGTCTCATGAAAGCACCTAGGAATAACAATAGTCTCTCATGATGTCCTCTAGATATATTATCTAAGACTCACTATCCCCTATATGGATTTCATCCATGATATGCGACATCCTATGGACATGTCAAAAAAGTCACACAAGAGCATTAGGGAATATCAACAGGCTCTCACGACATCCTCTAGGCATACAATCCAAGACTCGCGACACCCTTTTGGCATTTTAGCTAGGATCTACGCTGCCCTTCAGGCTTATCAACTAAGACATGTGACACCTTCTGGAAATGTCAACAAGGATATGTGATAGCTTCTAGAGGAAACCATTTCAATCTTGCAATTTCCCCTAGATAGGTTAGTTGGATCATAAGACACCCTCCATATAAGTGGGGCTAGGCCATTAAGGTATCCTGGGATTTGATAGCCTCGTCCATCCCCAGTGTGTAATCTCAAAGTACAAGGGTTACCTCATAGTGTAAGCCCTGATCAAGGGAACTATGACGACTTTAATTACTTCCATCTTCATGATATGTAGGCCACCTCTTTGAGGTTTGAGTTCCATATTGATCATCCAGGGTGATCCTAGTATCTAAGCCTCTTACCAAAAGAAATGGAATTGGTCACTTGGAAACCCTTTTTTCTCAAAATGAGCATGGTTCACTTGGGATTAGGGAGTTTCACCAATCATATGATATGCACTATACACCCCAGGGTTATAAGGGTAGCCTCGGTGCATAAGCCCCAACTACTGACATCATGTAGTATGTCCCTAATTAATAGGTAATCCATCTCTATGTAATCCCCTAGCATTCCTGAAACCTCAAGGATGGTCATAATGTCCCCGAGTGTGACCATAGACCTTATACTATTAGCATGTTAAGGGATAACTGAACTATGGTGAATCTGATTCCTACCATACTTAGGATACGTAGGAAGCCTTTTCAAGGCCTGAGTTCTACACCAAACACCCCATGGAATGTTCCACTAAATAATTCCCATATCTAAAATCCATGAGACTAATCATATATTCCCCTTATTTCTCACACCTATAACAACTCATGTGGGCTTAGGGATATGCAATGAACATATCATTAGGCATCATGAATTTCCACTAACCAGGTAAATCCTAAAATGTAATCCCAGACGAGTAGTATGGTATGAACACTCCTCATATAAAGGCATGAACCATGGGGTCATTCCCAATGTAATGAATAAAAAATGAGGGTTTTTAATTTCTGTAATAACTAGGATATATAGGATGTCTCATAATGGATCAATCCCCTTCTCATAATATTAACTGCATCCTCGTATGGTTTCACATTCCAAAGAATTTGGTCATACAGATTCAGCACATAAAGCATCTATTCACCATTATAAAAATTGATGAAAAACCTTGGATACATACATATGGATTCACTAATGAGACCTCACTTCCCTCATTTCATCAATGAGACTCCCTTTCCTTGTTTAATGAGAGAATTAACCAATGAATAATTTTTTCTGGGTAACTAGTCTCATATAGGGGTTAGTAAGAGACTCGTGAACATATCTAAATCTATAAGAGAGCCTCAATGTAGGAAAAAAATTCCCCCAAAAGGGTGTGTTGAGCCTGAAATCTCATCCTATCTGCTAATGTGAGTCCCCAAGAGTCACTAAGCATGAAAACCCAGATGACCGTTGGCCTTTGGAAAGTAGGTCTATACCCAGATACAGATGGGGGAACCATTGGTTGTTTTTGGGAAAAGTGACAATGGTAGCCTAAAAAGAAAAACCCATTCCACACCTTAAAACCCAACAAAATAGTGTTTTTAGGATTATCTGGACAAGGACTAATAAGGTGGTTTTACTAAGAGTTATCCTTTTCAATAGAGAAGTTGGATGTTGGTGGATTCTTGTTACCCAAATACATGATGAGTCAACACTCTCAAGGATCAACTTCCAATGGCTATTTAGTGTGGAGTACTATCTGTCCTTATTTCATTTAGTTAGAATTCAAGAGGTTCTTGAGCTTCATTAAGGAGGGATGATAGTGGATAAGTATGTTTTGAGGTTCACAAACCTTACCCAGTACCCCCATAACATGATTTTCGATGGGTACTTCCGTGCATGAAAGTTTGAACAGGATCACCGTAGAGATATTCATTCCAATTTGGTACCTTTGTTCATTCTCACATATTCCAAGGTGTTGGATAAGGTGATATTCAGAGAGATATTTCTATCAGATGGACTCCAGACATCTGGATATGGCAGTGGGAATTAAAGAGTTGAGTCATCTGCAACAGCTAAAAGACACTAGATGACATGATATCAGCATAAGAGATCTTCACAATATCAAGATAGATCATATGGTTAGGGGAAACACAAAATATTAGGGCATCCTAGAGATGGGTGGTGCTATGCATGTGATGAGAGATATCACATGGCTCATGATTTTCCAACCCAACTTGATAAGGAGTGTAAGAAGATAGCATATGGACCATCACAGCATAGAAATCATCTTGATCAGGGATCTACCAGGAGAGGGAAGGGTGGACCCAGGGAGGTGCATCTAGCAGGTGGATCTCTAGGAGGAGGATTTTTGGGTAGTGTATGATTTTATGAAATCCTTCCACTACCACCAAGAGGCATCCCATGTCATGATTAAGGAGCTGGAGGTTGGGGATGAAGATAACTACAGGCTAGGGAGGCGTATGACCCAGTGGAAGATGAGATTATTAGTGGTATGATATGTGATTATTCTACTCTTGCTTCAGTACTATTATGAATAGGTGTAATTCATTCCTTCATATCTTTAATTTTGGTGTGAGAGCTAGAGCTCCCAATTGAGGCGTTATCCTAAAATCTTGGTCTTGATTTTCCTACAGGGGAAGCTTATTCTATATAATTTATCTACTAGTGGTGCGAGATATCGATTAGTGGAGATAGGTTATTTTGGGTCCTTATAGTTATCACAATATAAATTTATGACATCGTATTGGGTATGGATTGCTTTTTCATGGTCTAATACTAGGTTGACTATCACTGTAGATGAGATATATTCCTTCACATTGATGATATAAGATTCTCTTTTGTGGATGAGAGAGATCTCATGGTAGGTAGAGTTGGTTTTTCGAGGAGGTTTCATCCCATTACCCATCAGTAGGTGAGTGTATCCATTAGTGTATTGGTATCTTCAGGTATTTGGATTCCTTCAGTCATGGAGGATTATATGAACATCTTCTCCGAGGGAGTTCTGAGAATACCTATGAGGCTGGAGATGGATTTTTTCATCAACTTGAATCCCATGACTACTCTGATATCTTTTGCGTCATGTATGATGGACCCTAATGAGATCTAGGAGTTGTGGTTACACTGGATAACCTTTAAGATAAGGTATTTAACATACCCAGTGTGCCCCCAGGGCAAGTCTAGTGTTTTTTATGAAAAATGCATATGGGATTTTGTGGCTTTTCATGGATTATCATCGCCTAAAACATTCCACAATAAAGAAAAAGAACCCATTTTCAATGACTTAATACATTTTTAACTAGTTTGGAGGTGCGAGATGGTTCTTGAAGATTGAGCTTCATTCCAACTACCACTAGTTGAGAGTTCGTGAGGATGATATTCTAAAATTGGCATTCTGATATCGTTACAAACACTATGAGTTCTTGGTGATTACTTTCAGTTTAATGAATTCCCCTCTATGTTTATTGATTTTATGAACTGAATTTTCCATCTATACTTTGATTATTTTGTGGTTTTCTTCATTGATGACATACTCATAAACTCTACATCAGAGGATGACCATGCATAGTACTTGAGGGAGGTCCTAGATTTTCTTTAGGAGCACAAGATTTTTGGTAAGATCTTGAAGTTCCATTTCCTGATTCATGAGGTTCACTTCCTAGGGAATGTCATTCCTGGGCATGGATTATTAGCAGATATAGAAAACATAAATTCAGTGCTTTTTTGGGATCCTACTAAGAGTGTGTTTGAGGTGCAGAGTTTTCTTGGCTTGGTAGGGTGTTATATGAGGTTTTTGGAAGAATTCTCTAGGATTGAATCCCCTTTTACTTTCCTAACAATGAAAGGGAAACCATTTACCTAGATTGAGTAGTGTTATAGATCCTTCAGAGAGTTGAGGCTAAGGTTGATGAGTGATCCTATTTTGAGACTATCGGAGGAGGGAATAGAGTACATAGTGTATTATGATGCCACAGGAGATGGGATTGGATGCGTGTTGATGCAGAGATGGGTAGTTATCACATATGAGTTGAGGTAGTTGAGACCCCATAAGCAGAACTATGTGACCCAAGACCTAGAACTGGAAACTATAGTCTTCACCATCAAGATGTATAGGCACTATCTTCTGGGAGAGTGATTTATTGTCTACTCAAACTATCAGAGTATCAGGTATGTATTCACATATAGAGACTTGAACTTGATACTGAGTAACTAATTAGAGTTCTTAAAGTACTATGACTTTGAGATAGTCTATACTTTTGGTAAGGGAAATGTGGTGGAAGATTCCCTTAATAAGAATTATTCAGCTAGTTTGGTGTAAGAGGCATATGAGTAGTTGGTTTCATTGAAGCTGACCCTAGTCGAGAAGGAGGGTGAAACTTTTATTTATTTGATGGTGTTGACACCTCTATTCCTTCATTGTGTGAGAGAGTCCTAGTTTGGAGAAATCAACTATGAAGTCTTGCATGACAAAATATCATTATGAGATTTTCCATATGGATATTCAGAAGGAGGGAATCATGTCATCCCTTTCCAGGGATAGACGGGGTCCTAGTCATGATGTGGGAGGAGGTGATGATAGAGTTTCAAACATATCCTTCGGTTGTAAATCCTAGTGTGGGGAAGATATATAGATTCCATCATAAGAATTTTTGGTGGGATGGTATGAGGGAGAGCATGGTTACTTTCATTCTTGGTGCCTCACCTATTAACAAGTGAAGGTTGAGCACCAAGTTCCTGCAGGTTGGTTATAGCCCCTTAAGATCCCGAAGTGGAAATGGGATGAAATATCTAATGATTTTGTGATAGGTATTCCATATAAAGTGAGAGGTTGCTATTCCATTTGGGTGATAATTGACCAACTCAAAAAGTTGGATCACCTTCTTATTATCATAGAGCAGATTTTGGAGTAGTCATACATATGGTAGATAATTATTCTTCATGGGGTTCCCTTGACTATTGTCTTCGAATGTGATGTTTAGTTCACATCACGATTGTGGGGAAGCCTAATGGAGGCATTTGGGACCTATATAAGGATGAGTTCAACCTTCCTCCCCTAGATAGATGGGATGATCGAGAGTGCTATCTAGGTGTTGGAGGATATGTTTAGGGATTGTGTGTTTAATTTTGGATGAATTTGGGAGGATCATTTTTCATTATAAGCGTTTGCATAAAATAATAGTTATCACTCTACTATCAGCATAGTACCTTTTGAGGCCATGTACGGGAGACCCTGCAGGTCACCCTTTTGGTGGATAATGACCATCAAGGAATCTCTTATGGATCTAGAGATGCTGTAGGAGATGATAGAGAAGTTCCTAGTTATCCATGAGTAAATGAGGACAACCCATAGTAGGTATAAATCTTACATAGATTAACATCATAGGCCCTTGGAGTTTTAACAGTGATACCATGTTTTCTATAGAGTCTCCCCATAATGAATATTGTGGAGATTTGGTCAGGGTGGAAAGTAATCCCTGAGTTTCATCAAGCCATTTGAGATCTTTTAGAGGTATGGTGAAGTTTCTTACCTCCTCTCCATACACCCACAGTTGGAACATGTGTATGAAGACTTCTACATGTCGCATTTGAAGAGGTATGTGCATGACCCTATTCAAGTTATTTACTAGGGTTAGATAGACATCAAGGATGGAACCACGTTTATAGAGTACCTAATGGATATCTAGGATCAATAGTAGAGGACATGGTGTGGATGGATCAACCCTTTTGATCATGTGGTGTGGCAGTACATGAGCATGTAGGAGAGCTCCTAATAGAGGGAGATCTAGATGCAGGCTCAGTATCTCAAGCTTTTGGTTTTTTTCCTTTTCAAAGATGAAAATATTGAAAGAAGGAATAATTTAGAGAGAATATTTTTTTCATTTTGATACTTTTAAATATATCTAGAAATATTTTTGGAGTCATGAAATGATATGACATGTGATTATGAGGTTCGGTGTGCCCGAAATTAATTTTATAAAAATAATAAATATATTTTATATACGCATGCATAGTTTCTTAAAGAAAATGGGATAACTTTTAAATAGAGTCTAAAATTATAAATCTGATACCACAATTGAGTCTAAATCTCAATATTTATCCTAGTAATGACCTAATATGGTTCGGCGCGGGGCATTTGGATGTAGAGACCATTGGAGGTGCATTTAATAAAGATAATTAATTAATTTTATTTATTTAATTAAACACATAACCCTAGCCCCACTCTATAAGTATGACATTATGGATGTATCTCTATGTTTAGCCACATAAACTTGGGATCATTGAGAATAATTCCTTCCACCTATTGTTGGAAAATCAGGATCAAATGGCGATGAATGTCCAGATCCATCCAGATTGAGGCGCAGAAAATGAAATGACTCCTCTTCATCATTGGAAAGAACATTATTCATCAGAAACGGATTTGATTCAAGTTATTACTCATAAATGTTTAGATTTTACCCCAATTTATTAAATTGTTTAAGCATGATCGATTTTTTCTCTTTGATCTGTGAAAATTGAAAAAAAAAATTCTACACCTGTATACCGATTTTAATTATTTATTCAATTGTTTCTCACCCTGGATATCCTTGATTCTGTTCTTTGTCCAAGAACACTTGGACAAAAATTTTACACCTTTTCTTGGTCGCATTTTCAAATTATTCTTCATGTTCTTCACTAATCATCTTATGGGGTCTTGTTTCGACATTTCTTGGGCATGACCAAGACCGATTAGACCCATGGATTCATAGCATATTTGCATAAAATGAATAGAATAGTGAACTAGGGATGGATTCAGATGATTTTTGGGATGTGGGTGATTCTACCATGGATTTTTCATTTGGTGGGGTTGTGTGATCACCATGGGAAATGCCATGCATATTAATTTATACAGGTGATTTGGGAATTTAACTAATAGAGTGGAATCCTTCATTTTGGATAGGCATGATTTTTCTATATACTGAGTGGTACCCCCTATAGTGTTAGGGTGCATGTCCTCTATTCAGTCATTGGTACTCCCCTATGGAGTTAGGGTGAGAGTCCTTTATCTACTGAGCGGTACCCCTTGTCAGATAGGGAATGGGTCATCTGTCTACAAAGTGGTACTCCCTATTGGATATGGTGAAGGTATGACATCTTCCCAGTGTTACCCCCCCCATTATATAGGGTTTGGGTCCTCATTACACTGATTGGTACCCCCTATGGAATTAGGGTACATGTGCTCCATCTACTAAGTGGTACACCCTTATCAAATAGGATGAGGGTATTAAATCTACTAAGTGGTACCCCCTATCAGATAGGGTGTGGGTGCTTTATTTATTTGGTGGTACACCCTATCAGATAGGTTGTAGGTCCTCCTTACACTGAGTTTCACCCCCTGACAGATTAGGGTAAAAGTCCTCTTCTTGGATATTGTACCCCCTCGAGTGTGTGAAACATTGGTAAGGATAAGGAGCTTCACACTAATACTTCTTTAGACAGACACATGAGATATTAGTAATCATTGATGGATGTTTGGAACAGGTGGACTAGGCTGGGCTGTGAGATGTAGATCTCATTTCTATCTTGTTTGAGCTTCTTTTGTTTGATAATATATATATATATATATATATATATATATTTGTGTGTGTGTGTGTGTGTCTATGTCATTGGATGTTATTACTCTCTTGCTTTTGGTTGAGCTGTCTGTCTATTCCTATCATGTCTCTTACTAATCTCCCTATATTTTTTGGGGAATCCTACTAGATATGTATATACTCACCCCACATGGGATTTTCCTACACATGTCATGTTTTATGTAGATGAAGGATAGGTCATTTTTAGCACCCCTAGATTCAATTAACTTACCTTTTCCTTATTCTTTTTAGGTATATAAAGAGTTTGGGTGAAGTTTGGGATGGTTTGGAATACTTTGGAAATGTTTCGGGGATTTTATAAAGGTTCAAGGTTTGTGCACAGTTAGTAGAAACCATGAATATCCTATAGGAAACTATGCACATTGAAATAGAGGCATATGGAAAAGTGCACAGTTAGGCTCATGGTTTTTCCAAAATCCACGACCACCTAAGAGAAACCATTCAAAGTCGAACAGGGGGATTTTTCATGGTTGTCACATGGTTTTTCTAACTATGTGGGCCAACTCTGTGAGATGCTTCATGAGGTAAAGGCTTGCACATGGTTAGTGCATGGTTTTTCTAAAAATGTGACTAATTGTGCATATTTTAAAAGAGGATATCACTTTTTTCACCTCTAAACATTCCTCCATTTAATCCCTAACTCGAGATTTCTTCCTCCCAAAGGCTATTGAGTCTCCCCCCATCAATTCTGAAGTGATCTGAATGGTTTTCTTGGTGATTTGAAGGGTTTCCTTAGATATAATTATCTTACATGTCTTGTATTCTTAGATCTAGTATGATGTAAATAGATATATGTTTTTTTATTCCAATAATGATGATATATGGTTGTGTTGATGTTAGGGGAAGATATCTAAGGCAGTTTTTTGGAGTTTCGACTGGGTTTTGTTGAAGAATTCATGTTATTATTTGTTTTCATTATAATTACTGGGGTAGGTGTCTTTACTCTTGACTCATATTCTTAAAAATTTAAGGATTATATTCAAATTGATTTAATATCACGAATTTTATTGTAAAAGTTTTGTACAAATCAAGGTAGAAACCATCTTTACTATTAGTTTTTGGTTTTGTGGAATTATGAGAACTTGTTGTGAAAAGTGATTTATTTCTTGATTTAAAAATGTTTATTTTAAAATATAGATTACTTTTATTTATGGAAAAAGTTTTGTGTAAAGTTTTTCAATAAAAAAATTATTGAAATAGTTTTGGCATACATGGATTTGTGTGAGTTCATGCTTTCGACGTGACCCTAAATAAAGGGTGTGTGCCATTAGGATATAAAGGGATATGACCTAGAATAAGGGGTGCATATCATTGGTATACAAGTATATTGGTCACTTAGTGAAGACTTAGTGTGTGTGTATGAGAAACTACTCATGATTATGTAACTATTAGAGAATCATGAAAGTGTGGGTGTGTGTGTGAATCATGGAATGTGTATGCCAAAAAGGAATTTGGAATGGTTTAAAGAGTTGTTTAATTATTTTAATTATAAACCAGTTTGGTATGAAATTCTTTTTATATTTGGTTAAAAATGTTAAAAAATATATTGTTTTATATAAATTGTTTTATATAAGTGTTCTAACATGTTCTATCCTAATAACATGAGTAGGGAAGTCATTAGGGAAAAGACTACTGAGTTTAACTATTCACCCCTAATTTGGAACTTTGTGGATTTTCTAGATGTTTTCTATCAAGATAGAGTTAAATGGAAGGTATCACATTTCTTTATTGGTTATTTATGATTCTTGTGTTGTATATTGGAGTTGGGCCATAGTTCATGCTCAGAGCTATGGTGTATGTCTTTGGAGCCTTAAATTTTTATTGGTTTTGTCTTCCTATTTGTAGTTGATATTGGACTTTGTTTCCAATTGGTACTACGTTATAGTTTGGTTCATTTTATTATACATTGAGTTGTCTTACATTGTTAACATACATAATTTAGTGGTTTTGATTATGGTATATTTGGTTGTGGTTGTTTTACTTTCAAAGGGAAAATGTTTCCCCAATTTCTAGTGAATCCCTTAGAATTTATTTTCAACCTTTGGTGCCTTGGGGATCTCTCCTAAGGAAAAGTAATATCCTTACATATTATCAAGTCATTTTGGAGGTGCATGATATTAAAAATGGTACCATCTTGTTCGATCCTTGACTTACAAGTGGTATCAGCCATGGTCGGTCCATTTTTCACTTTGGGACCAATGGTATGTGTTCATCAGTCTTTGAGTTGAAATTCATTCTGCTTAGTCCTTGAGTTTGGATGGTAGAAAGGAATAGGATTATTGGTAATTGAAATATGGATCATAAGAAATCATAGCTAACCTTTTTATTTTGAACTTCAAGTTACCAAGTAGTTGGGTACATAAGTTTTTAGAGACACTTATAGGATTGTAATCTCATTGTCATGGGTTTATCCAATGACACGAGCATGGCATTTATTGATAGAAATGACTTCCCATTATGAGTGCATATTTCATTTTGAGTAATGATTTATTATTTGATTAAAAAGAGTTTATTTTTGAAAAAAAATTAAATTGTTTTCAAATGTATGATTTGAAAAATATCATGGTTGGGTATTTTGAAAATGGTTTTATTTTCAAAAGAATGGTGAAATTTTCAAAAATGGGTTGAAATGGAAAAATAATTAAATTTGGAAAGAAATTTTTTAATATTTTATTTTGTAGAATTTTAAATTGTATGTCGTTAGTTTCTCGAGAGTGTGACTATTGGAGTTTGTTGTGCTTATAGAAAATGAAACCCGGTAGGTGTAGAATAAACCAAATGGATGAAGCTACTGAGAATGTAGTTTCCCCTAAGCTACAGGTGAACCACCAACTAGTTCATATTTTAGTCCAGGATTTTTAGGCTAGGGATATTGGGAGATAAAGGGATGAACCAAGGTAAGTGGATCATTACATTCAGTTTCAAAAGAAAAATCCACCCATCTTTATGGGTGATTTGGAACCAGAGAAGGAAAAGGTGTGGAAGAATAGGATGAATTGAATCTTTAATTTTCTTAGCACACCAGCAGATCAAAAAGTCAAGTTGGTAATGTATATTCTATAGGATCTTGAATTCCAGTGGTGGGATTTAGTAATTCAAGATGAATTAGACCAAGGACTTTCAAGGTATGATTTTAAAAAGTTTTTCAACAAACAATTCAATCCTCAAACGTTCCGGATTGAATGGATGGTGGAATTATTTAGATTAAATAAGGAAAACATCTCAGTGACAGAGTATGTGGAAAAATTTATAAATTTAGTCCATTTTCACCATAATTTGCTGCAAGTGCATCATTGAAAGCACGTATTTTTTATCCAGGGTGAAGTAGGGTATTTTTTCAAAGATTGATATGCTATGTATAACAGAATATATAGACATGGTAAACAGAGATATGGTGGTAGAAAGGGACATCTTATGAGCTAAGGGAGGAGGGAGCATGTTTATACCTACTAGAAATAGTAGTAACACTAATGATGGGAACAATAATTAGAGGTAAACCTATTTCCAACATAGTGGGATGAATTAGAATCAAATAGCTCAATCAGTGAATCTTACTATAACCCCAAAAAAAGTTGGATGTTTTCAATGTGGTTTTTTTTACCACATGAAGAGAGAGTGTATGAAACCAGATAGAGCATGCTACAATTGCAATCAGATGGGGCATCTTCAACACTATTTTCATAGTGCTCCAAGGTCGAATGTTCGAGACACTTATCATGTGTTGTATATGTTGTATGTCAGTAGAACAACTCTCATCATTAGAACCGATCTATCCATGGTGATTCTAGGAATATTGTGACTCCTTGTCAAGGGAAATATCAATAGGGAAATAAAGATCAAAGTAGTGTGAGTAAGCAGATATATTAAGTTGAGAAAGTTATTATGGATGATCAGTCTGCACCATCGAAAGTATGAGGTATGATTCTTTTTAATTATACCTTAATAAAAGCTTTTTTTGATATGGGTATATCCCATTCGTTTATTTATTCTCGTTCTATTGATTTATAGGGTTTTCATGTTGAGATGATGACTTATGTGTTGAAACTTCAAACTCTTATTGGCCAAAGAGAGTGTCAATCCATTATGTGTAAATCATTTTCTATAATTTTTGATGGAGTATAGTTGATATGCGATTTATCTGTTCTTGAGATTAATGTCTGCAATATAATCTTGGGTATGGATTGGCTAACAATGTTCAAGGATCACATCGACTGTTATAGTTGATGGGTGAGTTTTATGACTGAGGAGGGAATTGAGAATCTCTTTAGAGGAGAAAAAATGTAAAGATGCGTGAAACAGTCTTGTTGGAACTAGTAGTTGTAACAATATCATACTAATTGATAGTATTGAATTTTGAATTAATGGAAGATATTGAAAATAGTAGTTTTCTAGAGGTGGTTGATCAGTTTCAAGATGTTTTTTTTATAATTTATCATGGTTACCACCTATAACAGAAGTATATTTTATGATTGATCTTCTTATAAGGACAAGTCCTATATCAATTTCATATTATTAAATGGAACCAATATAGTTAAGGGAATTAAAATTGTAGTTGGAAGAGGTGTAAAGTAAAGGGTTTATTCATCCTAACACATCTTTATGGGAACCACCAGTCTTTTTTTAAAAAAGGAGGTTGGAACTCTTAAATTGTATGTGTATTATCATAATCTTTACCAAGTTATGATAAATAAAATATATCCACTTCCATGCATTGATGATCTATTTGATCAATTGAAGGGATATCAGTGGTTCTCTAAGATTGACTTGCGATCAGGATATCACCAATTATGAGTTAGAGAGGGGGATATTCCAAAAAAACAGCTTTTATAAGTAAATATGGCCATTATGAATATTTGGTTATGCCTTTTTGTATTATGAATGCACCAGTAGGCTTTTTGGAATTGAGGAATCAGATATTTTAGAGATATCTAGATCCTTTTTTGGTGGTGTATGTGGATGAAATATTGGTTTATTCACGGAAAAGGGAAGAGTATGAGAATCCCTTAGTGACAATATTGGGAATTTTTAGGGATCACTGGTTGTATGAAAAAATTAAAAATTTTGATTTTTTTGGATAAAAGAGATACATTTTATTTGACATGTAATCTCTAAACAAGGTCTCCATGAGGATCAAGAACATATAGAGGCTTTTATCTCTTGGAAATATCCAAAAAATGTCTTCGAGATATAGAGTTTCCTTGGTTTATCTACTTACTATTGATGTTTGGTTCTTGATTTCTCACGACTAGTTCACCAATGATAGATTTGATAAGGAATAATGTTCCATTCCAATAGAATTATTAATTTCATAAATATTTTCAAGAGCTTAAAGTTTTACTTACTTTAGCACAATTCTTGATTTTTCTAGAATCAAGACAAGGTATGTGGTTTATTTTGATGCTTCAGGATCAGAGTTGGGATGTGTTATCATGCGTGTAGATCATGTGGTTTCTTATGTCTCAAGGAAATTATGGTTTCATGAGAATAACTACCCAACACATGATTTTGAGTTAGCTATAATATTTCAAGCCTTGAATAATTTCCATCATTACCTCTTTGGTGAGAAGTTTACAGTGTTTACAGATTATAATATCTTGAAACATATTTTTTTCATAAATGGATTTGAATCTGAGAAAGTGGATATGGATGGAGTATCTCCAAATGTTCTACTTTGACTTGATGTATACATCAAGTAAAGATAATTCGGTAGTGGGTGCATTAAGTAGAACTTCATATGCTGAATTAGAAAAGGAAGCTTCAAATTAGTGGCAGTTGATGTCGGTCCTAGCCAACATGCACTTGGAATGTGAGTACCAAGGTGAAGTTTCATTTTTTTTCTAGTTTCGTTCGTTCCTAATTTGGTTGAGATATTTAAGGATGCCCAAACATACTATTCATAATGTGTTTCTATGAGGTCAAAACTCAATGGTGTGGAGACCATTGAGTGATCGAAGTGGGATGATACTTTAGTTTTTTGGTTTTAAAATTGGATGGTCGTACCTATGGCTTTTCAGGAATAACTTATTCATGATAAACACCATTAAAGATGGGTTTTTCATCCTAGAATATATAATATTTATAAGTCTTTGAATACATTGTTTTGGTGGAATGGTATGAAAATAAAGGTGGATGAGTTTATTTTGAGATACTTAACTTTTCATTACGTTAAGGAAGAACATCACTGACCATAAGGTATGTTGCGGTCTTTACCTATTCCTATTTGGAAATGGGGAAATATAACAACAGATTTTGTAACAAGTCTCCCAAGAATGGTTCAGAAAAATGATTCTATGTGGGTGATAGTGGATCAACTCTCAAAGTTGGCTCATTTCATCCCAATTTGTGAATCTCATACGGTGGGGGAATTGTCTAAAATCTATATATGAGAAGTGTTAAAGATGCATTTCATATCTGTTTCAAAAGTGTCAAACATAGGTTTTAGGTTTACATCTCATTTTTGTAAATATTTATAGCAATCCAATGTGTCTTAGTTGACTATGAGTACATTGTATCGTCCTCATATGGATGGACAATATGAAAATATGATAAAAACGTTATAAGACATGTTTTCAGATTGTGTAATGGATATTGGTGTCTCATGGGAGGAGCACGTACCATTAGTGCAGTTCACATATAACAACTATTATCAGTACTAGATACATATGGATCCTTTTTAATAATTTTATCATCATCCTTTTTATTCTCCACTTTGTTGGGTGTAAATAGGTGATATTTCACTAGTTGGGATGAGCCTTGTCTAATAAATAATAGAAAATATTTAGTTGATCTGGAAATGGATGGAGATATCTTAGAGTCATCATAAATCATATGAAAATATTAATTGATGACTGTTTTCCTTAGTGGTGAGTGATCATTTTTCTTGATGATCTCTCCAAGTCTTGGGAATCATTATTTTGAAAATTAGGACAAGTTATCTCCTTGATACATAGTCCCTTTTACGATACTAGAATGGGTTGTTGAGGTGGTATATCGATTGGTTTTTCCACCATAGTTCAATGCAATGCATAATTTGTTTCACATATCTCAGTTGAAAAAGTATCACCCAAATCCTAAACATGTGAATTGATGGTATTATGTTGACCTAGATTTGGATGCTTCATTGGTACATGTGACAGTGCGAATTGTCGATAGGAAACAGAAAGTAATGCATAAAAAAAATCATCGGTCTAGTGTGGGTTTTATGGCAACATGGTCAGATTCAAGAAGAGACTTTGGAATAGGAGATATAAATGGTTGAGAAATGGCATTAACTTTTTTAGGTCAATGACGGTTTTCTACTTTTTGGGGATAGAAAGGTGAAAGGTGGGGAGAATTTAGCACCCATAGTTTTAAGTAAGTAACCCTTTCCTTATACTTTAAAAAGTATAATTTTTTTGGGTGATGTTTGGGAGGGTTATTAATACTTAAGGAATTTTTATGGGGATATTGTAAAGGTGAAAGATTTTAGAACAGTTAGTGGAAACTATTAAACTTCTATCGGAAATCTTGCACAGTGAAACAAGGTCTTCTATATAGGCGCGTGATTAGGCACACGGTTTGGCTAGACCGTGTGGCCACCTAGGATAAACCATGAAAAGTGGGATAAATGTATTTTTCATGGTTGGTGCAAGGATTTTATAAATATGTAGAATAATTGTGTGAGGTGATTCATGAGGCATAGGTTGGTGCACAGTTAGCATATGGTTTTCTTAACCGTGCAACAAATTGTGAACAATTTAAAAGTGAGATCCTAGAAAAGTGTATCTCACTTATTTTCACCTCTAAACCAATATTTTACCACTATTTCTAACCTAAATCAATATTTATTCCTCTAAAAGTCTATGTATTCTCCCCCCCCATCAATCCAAAATTTATCGGAGGTCTTTTCTGGGTGCGTTGAGTCATGATTCCCTTGTTAAGTATTCATTTTTTGTAGTTTTCCTTAGATATACTTCTCTTAACTCTATTGGATTCTTATATCTAGTATGATATATATATATATATATATATATATATATATTGTTTTTTATGACAATCATGATGAGATATGGCTGTTTTGATGTTAGGGGAATAGATCTAAGGTGAGTTTTTGGAGTTTTGACTCATTTTTGTTGAAGAATGTGTATCGTTCTTTATTTTCATCCTAATTCACGAGGTATATGGATTCAATCATGAATCCCATTCTAATAACTTGAATTATTAGTTTAAAATTTATTTAATTTTATGAATTTGATTGTGAAATTGGTTTGAAAAGAATGGTAGAAACCCTCTTTAGTGATGGTTTTTGGTTTTGTGGAATTGTGGGAACTTATTTTTCAAAGTGCTTTGTTTTTCTGGTTTTAAAATATGGATTTGTTTGATTCATGGAAAAAAATATGTGGTAATTTGTTTAATAAAAATGGCATTTTATTGAAATAGATTGATTTTTTTTTTGAAATTGCTTTTCCATACATGAGTTTGTGTGAGTTCATGCTTTCGACATGACCCTAAATAAAGAGCGTGTACCATGTGGATACAAAGGGACATAACCTTGGATAAGGGGAGTGTGTCATAGGGATGCAAGGATATTTTTCACTTAGTTATGACTTAGTGGATGGACGGGAAACCACTCATAAGTATGTAAATTTTAGAAAATAATGCATGTTTGGATGTGTGTGTGAATCATGGAATGGGTATGAAAAAAAAGGAATGTGGAATGGTTTAATGGTTTGTTTGATTTTTTTCCTTAGAAATCAATTTGGTATGACAATTTTTTTTATATTTGGTTATAAAATATTAAAATGTTTTATAGTTATTTACATAATTTTTTTATATAAATGTGTTAACATGTTCTATCCTAGTGGCGTGAGTGTAGAATTCATTTGGGGAAAGCCTACAGAGTTTCATTACTCACCAGTACATTGGTAATTTGGTGATTTTTCAGATATTTTCTATCCATATATATGTAAAGGGAAGGTATCCCATTTATTTGGTGGTTCTTTGTGATTCTAGGGCTGTATTGTGGAGTTGGATCATAGAGCATTTTAAGATATATGAAGTCTGCCTTTGGATTCTTTGAGTTTTGTTGGTTTTTATTCTCCTTTATAATTGATATTGGTCTTGGTTTCCTCTTGGTTCTTTGATATAGTTTGGTTGATTTTGTTATAAATTTATTTGTCTTACATTGTTGACATGCATCATTTAGTGGTTTTGGTTATGGTATATTTGGTTGCGGTTTTTTTACATTACAAGGTAAAAAGTTTCCCCAATTTATAATGAATCCCTTATCATTCAATGCCAGCCTTTGTCACCTTAGGAATATCTCTTAAGGCCAAGTAATATCCTTCTACCTTATCAAGACAATGAGGAGAGTTGGATGTTACATCAGTGGTGATTTCATAGAATCATATGGATACCTGGTGCATTTGGTCACATATATTGGTGGGATCTTGGAGATTCGGATTTGGGATGTCTCAGTGTTTAATATTCCAATTATTTTAGGTTGGGACATCTTTTGGTTGGGTGTGAATTTTTCCCCTTTACTATTAAGTTCACACTATAATACTCTTGTAAACCCTAGAGGTTTTTCTTAAATGGTTTATATTATATCTATTTCATATTTTTATTTTACTATTTCTTTGCACTTTTTCATTGAGATGGTCTGGTGTCTTCATACAGGTACATTAGGAAAATTCCTCCTATAGTATTTATGCCTTTAGGTTCTGGTCTCTATCCCATAGCCTATGGAGGTAGTCTTTGGGAAGTTTTGGCTCGATCCCCACTAGTTTGGGTCATGAAAAAAATAGTCAAATATGATGGGGATTTTTCTAGGCATAGCTATAGGACATATTGAGCCAATGTCTTCACACATTTTATCATCATTTCATTAGAGGTAATTTGTTGTATTTAGTTTTCTAGGGTTTTCAATTTAAATTAATGAAATCGATTGATGAATTAATGATTATCATTGGGGATTTTGTGTGTCTTGGGTTTAGGTGTGGGTTAGTAGTGGATTGCACCTCATTTATTATGGTTTAAATGAGTGGTTGGTTCTAGGTGAGTTTGTAGTCATTTATGCCCACTTATTTTAAATTTTAAATTGATGATGAAATGTTATACGGAATTTCAATAATTAATTATTGGGTATTATAGCTTGATATAAGTCCTCATGTTGATGGGTGGTGGTTGGTTGGCTTGGAAGAGCCTGGGAGAGAGTGGTCAAGCTTTGCTTAAACGATGATAACCTCATCTAAGGTAGGTGGTGTTAGGATGGTATGACTCTGAGTATGATATAATCTGTAATACCAAACGTAGGATCGAAATAAGAATTCAATTTTCAAATACAAGAGGGGGGTGAATGGTAACTTTTAAAAATTCCCTTAAACAAGGAAAGATCTAAGTTTAACAAAGTTAAACTAAGAAAATTCACAAGACCTCTATGAGTACTAAAGACTTGCTAGATTCCGGAATAGTGATTCTGAAAATGGAACTTAACAAAAGCTATATAGATTAAGATTCTACCTTAAACTATATAGAATCTAACTAAATCAGCGTACAAGTAAGGAAGTATAAGAAAGTTATACTTTCCTTAACAATACAAAATGCAGCGGAAAAACAAGTAGTAAAACTACAAGTAACAAACAATAACTCTTTTAACCCAAAGAGAAGGGTATCCAACAACCTTGGATAAAGGTCCCTTGATTTATACTTTCAAGAAAATCTGTCTTACCCACACCAGGGTAAGCCCTCGATACGAAGATCGGAGTCTGTCTTTCTATCCCCACAAGCCCTAAACTATCAGGTAGTCGTCACCTCTGTCTTCTTCAGCAAGGAAGCCCTCAACTTCAAGGTGTTGGAACCTCTATCTTCCTATCCCCGGAATCCATCTATTGTAATCAGAAATAATCGAAGTCACACAAAGCAAGTCTACACAAGGCAGTGTTTGAAAAAGGTGTTCAAACTTTCTGCATGAAGCTTTGAGAGTTGATAAGAGCCTCTCTCTCTCTCTAGAAATCACTTCAGGAAGTTCTGATCACTAAAATTCCAAATGTTCCAAATGTTTTTGCTTCTTTTCAAATGAGCTCCTATTTATAGGCGAAGCTCCAACGGTCGGCTCCCTCCTCTAAAGGAATTCAGATTCTATAATAAAGAGATATTTGAATTCTGTTTTGTAGGAATTCGGAACCTGAATTCTATAGAAATCTGGAGTCTGAATTTCTAAGGAAATTCAGAGTGTGGTTTCACTAGAATTCGGAACCAGAACATACAAAGTTCAGAGTCATAGTTCATGGGAATTTGGAGTCAGAACTCATAAGATTTTGGAGTCTGAATTCAGAGAACTCAGAGTCAGAACTTAGATAAGTTTGTAATCAAAGTTCGGATTCAAACTATATGAGAGTTCGTATCCAGAATTCAGAGTCGAACTATATGAGAGTTCGTATCCAGAATTCGGAGTCGAACTATATGAGAGTTCATATCTAGAATTCAGAGTCGAACTATATGATAGTTCGTATCCAGAATTCAGAGTCAACCTACATAAGAGTTCGTATCCAGAATTCGGAGTCGAATAATATGAAAGTTCATATCCAGAATTCGGGGTCGAACTACATGAGAGTTCGTATCCAGAATTCGGAGTCGAACTACATGAGAGTTTGTATCCAGAATTTGGAATGGAACTTCATTAGAGTTCTTATCCAGAATTTGGATCCAAGAACAGAATGCTTTATATCTAAGTATTATATGATTCTGAGGTTTTTCTTAGGTATGAATCTGATTTTTATACTTAATAAAAATATTGATGTGAGTAATGAAAATATGGTAGGGTAAATTCCTTTTGAAAGGAAATTTTCCTTATAGAAGTAAAATATGAATTTTCTTAAGTATAATGTGTTTGTGATTTTCAAAACAAGAAGAATGGAAAATTCATAAGGAAATTCTTATTGACTCGACAATATCCCCCTTTATAGAAAGCACAAACAACCCTTCGAAAAAGAATATAAGGACTTTGAAAATTTTCTTTAGACTTTGAAATTAAAACTTATCTCCCTTTGTTCATGGATGATGATGAATACAACTAACTCCCCCTTAAGCTTAGGAACTCTAAGGATTGTATTATGGATTTCTAAAATGGAGTTTTCGTTATCATATGAAAAACTTCGTAATGAACCCCCCCCCCCTACTTAAGGATAGTTCTTCACTTAGAAATTTTTCTTCTCCATTTTAGATTTTTCCTTCTCCCCCTTCTGATTAGTTCTTTTTCCTTCTCCACCTTTGTGATTTTCAAAAAAAATTAAGGGAATGGAAAATAAATTTAGTACCTGAAATATTAGTAAATACTTGAAAGAAAAACAAGAAACCATAGTTCTACTATAATTGGAAGAATTTTTACAAGGAAGATCAAATGTAACAAAAGATCGGATTGAGTCTATTTGTCTTCTTTTTCCTTTGGGATTAGCTTCTTCAAGAGGGTTTTCAGCTTCTTCAAATCTTTCTGATCCTCCTCAGCTTTCTTCTCCAAAGCTGTGATACTTTATTATTGAGATTTCAAGACTTCTACCTAAGCCTTCATGGCCTCTTCCTTCATCTTCAGCAACTCATCTTGCTTTTTTGGATTTTCTTGAAACTCAATCCGGAAATCTCTTTCCCCTTTCTAGTTCTGAGCAACCGAGTTAAGCATCCCATTCAGATCTTTGACTTGTTTATTCTGAGAATTTTTCTCAATGGTCAGCTTATCCTGAATATTCTTAATCTTGGAATCCTTGGTGTCAAAATCATATTTAACATCATTCTGAATATGATCAAACTCAGCCAAGTCATCATCAACTTTCTTAGACCACAAAGTGATTTTACTGCATGATTTCCTATAGACATCATAATTGATAATGAAATTTCTATGATCTTCTACAATATTCACACACTTATCCATCACCATAGATAAGGATTATGACTTCTGATTCATGCTATGTTGAAGCATATGGCATTTGGATTCTATGGTGGTAAAGATCGGAATTGTGTCCACTAGCTTTTTCAAAGACTCAACAACAAAGTCATGACCGAGTGCTGATGATTCCGAATTAGACACTTTGCTTGGGGATTGTTCTTCTTTAATTTCTACCATCTTTTTTCTTGGATAACCACCAACATCTATCTTCCTAATGATATCTTTCGTTGGGGTGTCCATAAGCACTTGATTCCCCTTATCAACCTTCAGAACTGCCTCATCAAGAGATTCTTCCTCGCTTTCAGATACTTGAACAATCTTATCTTCAACTGGTTTCTCCTTCTCTATTCCTTCCTCAAGAAATTTCTTCTCAAATCATTCTTCCTCAGGCAACTCATTTTCTTTTTCTTCTTCCTCGACATCATTTTCCTTAACATATTTTTCATCTCCCTTTACCGGAGTGACTAGCTTTGAGGATTCAGCCTTTTCTTGATAATCCTCAACTTGTTTAATCAAGTTATCCAGATCACCACTTCCTTCTTCTACTTCTCCTTCTTCCTCTAATTTATCTTCTTCTTATACCTCTTCAACAACTTCATACTTTGCATCTTCATCAGCTGCTTTCTCTACTTCTTTAATAATCTCTTTCCCTTCGGACTTTTCCGAAGTGAAGTAATTTTTCCCAAGAGTCTCCGGTAATGGTTGTACATCAAAAGATTCCGGGATGGGAATCTTCTCAGAAGCTACTTCTGTATCTCTCAATATATATTGAACAACTTAGGCTTCATATAACTTCTTCTTCATCTTCTTCTCTTTGTCCTATTTTTCTAACTCATCCACAGATTTTTCTCTTAAGGCCTTAGCCTCAGTAGGGTCCAATCTAAACTTTGGATCCCCTTCTTTCCTCTTATCCTTATCTTCCTTCCACTTAGGAGCCACCTCATCTGGATATGCTTTCTGTTTCTTCGGCTTGGGAGGTGCGTATTGGGTTTCCTTAGCTTTGGGGTTCTTGTCTTCAGCAACCACTTCTTTCAATTTCCTATTCTTAGAAACCATCTTCACTGGCTCAACCTTCTCTACATTTTCCAAAGCAACTTCTGCCTCCTCTTCTGGAAGATCGTAGAACTCACTTTATTATTTTGAAAAACGGGCTTTCATCCTCTCTAAGTTGTCATCACTTATTAGCATCACCTTACAAATTCTCAGCTTGGAGGTGCAAGAAACTTTGAACGAATTACGACAATGAATAATAATCCTAGAGATAAGAGCAGGATACATAATGATTTGATCTTTCAAGGTTTCATTCTTGATATTATGAACTGTAATAAGAACGTGCCTCATCAGATTGATCTTTCTTAGATTTACCAAGAAATCTAAGATGTAGATATCACTCTTCTTTAGGTTATCTTTATCTCCTCTTCTCGGAACGAAAAACCCTTGAACCCACAACTGGAGAATCCAGTTTCTGGTGGAGAGATGAGAAATATTTTTTGTTTTATCATCTTTGAGCCCAAGTCATTTCATTGCCTTCACCTTGCTGAAACTTCCCTGCACATCTGATAGATTATGTGAACAAAATTATGCTTCTCCATCATATGATAAGCCTACGATGTTTGCATCCTTGGTGTAAGAAAGCTTGTAATTATTTCCATAAGACTTGAAAGAAATTTTTTCTCTTCCATATTCTTCATAGAAGGAAACAGACTCATAAAATTCAACAAGAAAATCTATATAAACAACATCCTGACCCCCTAGTTTCGATACGAAGAAATATCCCCAACCATTGAGTTTGATATTCTTTGAAATTAGAGAATCATACTCACAGAAGAAATCCAGATGGACTAACCTCTCCCTGTATACTAACCATTTTGATATTGGCTTTATAGAAGACATATCTTGGGAAGTAGCTTCTACAGACATTCGGAATGGAGGAGCACTGCAAGATTTGGAACGACCTTTAAGAGCAGAGGCAGGGCTTCGACACGCGATATCTTGAAATCGATGTGGGACACAAAAGGGGTTTCCCTTTATATAGGCGATGGAGGTGACCTTTCACCTTCCAAAATCAATCTAGCGGTTGAGAATTTCTCTGATCTGATCTGACGGTTGAAATCATACCCGTAAGGAAAACTTGAATCCGATATTTTGAGGTTTTAACAAAAGCATTCGTATTTAAGTAGAAACAAATCCGAGAAATTTTAAAAGAAAAGAAACAACCAGCAACTAAAAAATATTATGAAAAATTTAGTAAGGAAAACATACCTTTCGGATTTTCTAGGAAAGTTATTCATAATTGGTAATATTCTTCTTGAAGGAAATGTCACTATGAAAAACTCACTACGAAAACATCATTACAAAAACTTCATTACGAAAACTTTATTATGAAAAATTCAGTATGAAAAATTCATTATGAAAATTCGCAGTACGAAAATTTCATTATGAAAATTCTCAGCATGAAAATTACATTACAAAAATTTCTCAGTACGAAGATTTCATTACGAAAAATTCTGAAAAAAATACTCATAGACAAATGTCCTCTCCCTATGAAAATGAGTTTATTACTGTAAGGAGAATGGTTCAACAGGAAGTTAATGATGAAAGATTACATTATGGTTATCATTCTTAACTTCTGTTTAGTGTATTCAAATTTATCGGAGGGTAAAGATTTTGTGAAAATGTCAGCAAGTTGATCTTACATTCCGATAAACTGAAGAATGATATCTCCTTTTGTCTTGATAATATTTTCGAAATAGATTTTGTTACCAGTCATATGCCGGGAACATCCACTATCCATGTACCATGTATTGTTGTTGGTACTTTCCCTATTTTCCTGAAAATAATAAAATGTTAGGTTTTCGGAATCCAGACTTGCTTGGATCCGAAAATATCAGAAAGCAAAACTTTGGGTACCCAAATTTTTTTAGAAAAATAAGCCTTATGAAAACCTAAATATTGGGTTTTTTTTAAAGAACAATTCTTTTTCCAGTGACCACCACATTGACATTTGGTACAAAATGGGTCACTTTTAGGAACAAAATAATTGTTACTAAAAGTTGGTTTTTCATGGGTATAACTAAATCCGGATTTGTTTCTTAAAGGTTGTATTTGTGAATACATCTTATCAAAATTTTCTTTACCTAAGTTAAAGTTCGAAAAACACTTCTTTAAGGAAAATATTTTGGACTGGAGTTTTATAACCAAGTTTTTATCTTCAAAATCATTATATTTGGAACAAGAGCTAGGCTCGAAAACACTTTTCTTAGAAATTACTTTTTCTAGATCTTTAGAAATTTTAATCTTCTTAGAATTTACTTCCTCGATCTTTTTTGAAATACTTTCAAAATCAGAAGTTTTATTATCACGATTTTTAGAAAGATATGATATTTACCTAGTAAGAATAGTATTCCTTCAGTTTTCCTTATCAATATTTTTCATGAGTTTTGAGTTCTCAAGATCTAGAATTCCAAAAAACCTAGAAACTTATTCACAGGTAGGTAAAGTATTTTTCTTCATCAGAAGAACATTCTTCATCAGAAGAATTATAATATTTACTATCATTATAATTTAAAGAAACATTGGTCAAGGATTCAACATTGTGTACCTTAGCCATAAAACAATGATTATCAATAGGTAGCCTGGCTAAAAGACCAAGATTCTTCTGTCCAGAAGATTCATAATCAGAAGATTCATCTAAAGAGTCACCACTGCTGGTACTCCAGGTATCATTAGCTTTCAGAACTTTCTTAGCTTTGGACTTATAATACTTCTTTCTGTTCCTATCAAAATTCCTCTCTTTTTTTTCTTTTCTTTTGAGCATAGGGCAATCATGTCTTATATGTACACCTCTCTTGCATTCATAGCATGTGACCTCTGAATCTTCCTTATCTTTCCTTTCCTTCTTATTATACTTGGATTGGAAATTTCTCTGTCTAGCTATCTTGTTCATCCTTCGAGAAAGATTAGATAACACATTTTATGAGACTTCACTCTCACTAGATTCAGATTGGACAGTAACCTTCTTAGACTTGGATCTAGTTACTCTCTTAGGAGTCTTAACTTTCATGTGATTTGAAGTTGTAGTAAAAGAAACACGACCGTTCCCATTCTTCTTCTTTATGTTGTCAGTATCTCTCTTCATTCTAGTTTCATATTGAAGAAGAGTTCCAAAGAATTAATCAAGATAAATTTGAGTAACCTTTCTGTTCTCATCAATTTATTTTCTCTTTGATTCCCACTCATTGGGCATAATATCAATGATCTTATCAACAAGAGCTTCATCATCCAAACCTTTTTCTCCCATTGATTGTAAGTTGTTCACTATATTCATAAACCTCTGTTGAAATTTTCTTATAGGTTCTCCATAAGGAAAATTAAATCCATGGTATTCTGCTCTCAACATAGCTCTTCTTGTTTATATGACTTTGGATGTACCAAAATGTGTAACTTCAAGCTTCTTCCATATACAGTTAGTTGTTTCACAAGAAGAAATTTGGATATATATGTTCGTAGTCATTGAACAAAGTAAAGTATTGTGTACCTTATAGTTGAGTTGGTATTCATGATTTTCTTGATTAGTAAAAGCACTTACTTCCTTGTCAGGAATCTTGTACCCACCAGCAAGCATGAAAAAGTTATCTACCCCAGTATTGATAACGAAAGTATTCATACGATCTCTCCAATATTCATAATCATTACCATCAAAGATAGGTGGTCTTGTAGGATTTAAGTTGTTGATAGAACCAACATTTAAACCTTCCATTCTTAAGAAAAACTTTGGAACATAAACTTGTTAGAAGTAGAAGTTTGTAGATAAGGAAAATATTTTAAGCAAAAGAAATTATATCTCTAAGAAAAAGTGAATCCGAACTATATGAGTCTGAAAAACAGATTCGGAAAATTATGAATCTGAAAATGTGGATCCAAAAAAGCTATTCTGAGAATTCTCTTCTGAATATAATCATGAGATTAATTCAGATTAAACCAAATGCTCTGATACCAATTGTTAGGATGGTATGACTCTAAGTATGATATACTCTGTAATACCAAACATTGGATCAAAATAAGAATGATATTATCAGATACAAGAGGGGCGTGAATTGTACCTTTTAAAAATTTCATTAAACAAGGAAAGATCTAAGTTTAAAAAAGTTAAACTAAGAAAATTCACAAGACCTCTATGAGCACTAAAGACTTTCTAGATTCTGGAATAGTGATTCTGAAAATGGAACTTAACAAAAGCTACAGAGATTAAGATTCTACATTAAAGCATATAGAATATAACTAAATCAGAGTACAAGTAAAGAAGTATAATAAAGTTATACTTTCCTTAAAAATACAAAATGAAGTGGAAAAAAAGTAGTAAAACTACAAGTAACAAACAATAACTCTTTTAACCCAAAGAGAAGGGTATCCAACAACATTGGATAAAGGCCCCTTGGTTTATACTTTCAAGAAATTCTATCTTACCCACACCAAGGTAAGCCCTCGATACGAAGATCGGAGTCTGTCTTGCTATCCCCGTAAGCCCTCAACTATTAGGTAGTTAGCACCTCTGTCTTCCTCAGAAAGGAATCCCTCAACTTCAAGGTGTTGGAACATCTGTCTTCCTATCCCCGGAAGCCCTCGATCGTAATCAGAAACAACCGGAGTTGCACGAAGCAAGTCTGCACAAGGAAAAGTTTGAACAAGTTGTTCAAACTTTCTGCACGAAGCTTTGAGAGTTGATAAGAGCCTCTCTCTATAGAAATCACTTCAGAAAGTTCTGATCACCAAAATTCCAAAAGTTCCAAATGTTTTTTCTTCTTTTCAAATGAGCTCCTATTTATAGGCGAAGCTCCAATGGTTGGCTCCCTCCTCCAACGGTCATATTTCTCCCTGAATTTCAGAGGGACCTGTACACGTGTCACTCAACCAACGGTTAGTCAATAACTGAATGCACGACATCGTTTTGTAATGAAACAAGTGTAAGTATAAGAAAAACTAATGTTCTGAAAGTAAGCAAATAAGAGTTTGGAGTATAACCAAAAATTGAATTCGGAATCCATAATAAAGAGATATTCAGATTCTGTTTTGTAGGAATTCAGAACCTGAATTCTGTAGAAATACAGAGTCTAAATTTTTAAGGAAATTCAGAGTGTGGTTTCACTAGAATTCGGAACCATAACTTACAAAGTTCAGAGTCAGAGTTCATGGGAATTAGGATTCAGAACTCATAAGAGTTTGGAGTCTGAATTCAGAGAACTCAGAGTCAGAACTTAGATATGTTTGTAATCAGAATTCGGAGTCGAACTATATTAGAGTTTGTATCCAGAATTCGGAGTAGAACTATATGAGAGTTTGTATCCAGAATTCAGAGTCGAACTATATGAGAGTCCGTATCCAGAATTCGTGTAACACCCCGAGCTTCCACGATACGCTTCTCATTCAATAATGCAATAGCTTGCATTATATGCAACTTCGAGTTCTAAAACACCGCAACTAATCAAAGTAGCCGTTATGAATAGTAATAACCACATTTTGAAATTATATATATTTTATATTTCAAAATGGACTTCATTTTTGGATTCGGAATGTCGAAATTATCTTAGGGTGAAATTTTGGCCTTATTCTGAAAAACTTCAATTTTTTGATGAATAGTGAATCCACTAAGTGGTTGTTAAAAACTGATTTTTCATTAAAATGAAATATTACCACTTCTGTGATTTGATTTTCAAGAATCCGACATACATGGTTGTCATTAAGAAGTAAAATGTGGTTCAATGAGATTAAAATAATTTTTTGGTGAATAGTAACTTTTAAGTTCTTAATCGCGATTAGAGGTAATTAGTGTAGTTTAAGGTAAAAATAATGTTTTAATAATATGAGATGAGCTTGACACTTGTCCTACTCCTATTGGATGAGTCATGGCCGACCAATACAACCCATGGGTCAACTTGGGGACCCCATGGATCCACTTTGGTTGGAAAATGACATTAATATATATTTATTTAATGTTAAAATTAAATTGACACAAACATGAGTTGTTCTACTAAAACAGTTTTTAAGTGGGGTTACACAAGTCCAAATTTTTACTATAAATATTCATTAGAAATCTAAAAAGATTTCCTACATCATAGTATTTTTTTTATAATTTTTAGACATTAAATAAATTAAATTATTTATGAAATCATTATGATGGAGTGATGACCTCATTATTTAACGATTTTAATAAAATGAAAAGATAATGTTCAATCCAAGGCTTACACTTGTCCAAAGACTATTGGATGGGTAGATTTAGAACCCTTATCACCTTATCCTCGAATTATATAAGTTTGGGACCTTTATAATCCTAAAATCATTGTATAATAATGTAAAATGTCCTTACTTTCCAAGAGTGCCCCTCCTCTCCTCTTATAAAAGGCCCCCACCTCTACCACCTTACTCACACTTTCAAAGCCTTTTGGCTCGGCCAACCTCTGCCCAAATACTCTCCCAACTTCCCCCTCTTACTCCTAGAAGCCTCACTTTGGGCAGAACTCTTCCCAAGGAAGCCTTTGGTTCAAATCAAAAAGAGTTACCCAATTTTGAGGTAATGTCTTTTCTAATGTTGTTTTGTTTTATTTTTCTTCTCTAACCCCCTAAACTCTTTTTATTCATTTATTTTGTAAAAACACCAGTATCCTCAATATACTAGGATGTTTTTATAAGAAGGATTCGAGCTACACCTACACACACCTACATCTAATGGTTAAAGAACATACGGTTTCTGTGGATGGCGAATTTCTGCCTCACGAAACGATGATTGTTCAACACTCATATAACACCTTAAAAGGTGTCCATTAAGATGTCACTGTATTTATATATGATATATAATATGTTTATGTTTTATTTATGCTTCTCTATTTCTCATTTATGGCATACTTTATGATTTCCATTATGGGTAAAACGCGATAATTTCATTTTAGGAAGTGTGGACTACCGCCCCCTCAAAGTGATTTGAATTGTTAATGCCATATGTGGGATGTATAAAGGATGGAGTAAATGGTATTATACACTATATTATACTGGAATTATATTATACATTTATATCATTATGATTTCATTCCATTAAATACGAAATAGAAATGAAAGTAGCGTTCATGCGTACGTACGGCTTACCGTCTCCATGAACGGTGCATTTCATTTCTTACCTCTAAATGTTACGTAATATTATAAATGAATGTATATACTGGATATATATGATATATATGACATCTAAATCATGAATATAATTCTGGATATAATGGATATTCTACCACATAAAACAACTTGTAATTATAAGAATTTCATTGTTGACTCAAGTACCAAAGATCGACAAAACGACCGTTATTAACTTAAATAATTACATAATGTTCATAACATTTTAATAAGTGATATAAAAAGGATAATGAAATTAAAAATGCTTCTTAATAAGGTATATATTAACTCTAGTTTATTATTTAGGAGGTTAAAGAACGGTTGAGTCAAGTCAGACACGAGGTAAGGGAACTTCTTAACCCAACTTCCATTCTTTGGGTTAATCTCCTACTTTCAAATTATGTCATGATGTTATTATGTCCTATATTGTATTTGTAATTTCTTTATGTGTACACATAATTAATACACATAACAGATCTATTTTATTTTAAAAATGATCTTTGTAAGGACTTCGTCTCAATCTCCTTTCATTGAGGCATATTTCGTTTTATACACAACTTTATTTTATACGGTGTATAAACCCCTTTGACTTTTATGTTTATTCAAAAGGAATCTCTTTTATACGAAGAGTTTTGATAAACGACAAAAGGGAATTTTTTTCTTTCCGTACTTATGCGGCGACAACGACTTCTCCACCGCCGTGACCATTATTTGAGTTTCGGCTTCCTCTACAAGCCATCATTTTTTTTAATGAAAAATAAATACAATGTTTTAACTTTCTTTTATTTTGGTATTGAAAATGGTTTTGAAAGCATTTTTATTATATCAATGTGTTGTATTGATATCTTGTGATTGAAATGTGGAAATGTTATGTTTCCTTTATGCATGTCTTATGTGATACGATTATGTTATGGTTTATGATATGTTTAAACCTATTCATATGAGGAATGTATTGGACTTAATAAGTGATGGGTGGAGCCCGCTATAGCTCCTCGATGCATCGGTAGGTCTCATGAGACAACTAGACGTGGAATTGGCCGAGGCCCTTTCCCAATTTGATTTATGGTTTTGGCCGAGGCCTTAATCATTTTATACGTCTTGGCCGAGGCCTTGACAAAATGTTTCAGAATGTCTGGAATTATACATTCCCTCATTATGAAAGTGGTTATTGATATTGCATGTGATTATTCGACCAGTAGAATATCCATGTGAAGAAGTGAATGGAATTATCTCATTTTACTTTTGCCATATTATGTTGATGTTCAAGTTTAAAAGGCTTTTGTTTTAGTTATACATTTCCTTAATTTTTTATGTTTATTTATGAAAGCTTCCGCAATATTGTTATCCTTACTGAGCATCTGAGCTCACCCCTTTCAATGTTTTAATATTTTCCAGGATGTGAAGAAGTATTTTATGAATGACCTGCAGGGGTAGTCAGAAAGGGATATGAGTGTGGACTATGAAGACCATGTTATTGTAGTTTGTTTACTTTTTGATGTAATGAAAGACTTATGAATGTATCTAGTGTTTCCAAGGCTACTAAACTAATCGGTCTTTCGAGACTTGATCTTTTGTGATCATGCCAATGTTACGAAGTAATGCACCGACTCTAGGTAGCTGGGTCGGGGTGTTACAATTCGGAGTCGAACTATATGAGAGTTTATATCCAGAATTTAGAGTCGAACTACATGAGAGTTCATATCCAGAATTCAGAATCGAACTATATAAGAGTTCATATCCAGAATTCGGAGTCAAACTACATGATATTTCGTATCCAGAATTTGGAATGGAACTTCATTAGAGTTCTTATCCAGAATTCGGATCCTAAAACAGAATGCTTCGTATCTAAGTATTATATGATTCCGAGGTTTTTTTCAGTGTGAATCTGATTTTTATACTTAAGAAAAATATTGATGTGAGTAATAAATATATGGTAGGGTAAATTCATTTGGAAAGGAAATTTTCCTTATAGAAGTAAAATATGGATTTGCTTAAGTATAAGGTGTTTGTGATTTTCAAAACAATAAGGAATGGAAAATTTATAAGGAAAACCTTATTGACTCAATAGGTGGTCCCTTGAGGATACCCCTATGGTAATGAATTTTATTAATATAAGTTGATATGTTACCTCACCTCCAAGGGTGATCAACCATTTATTAAATGAATTGTTTCTTTAAATTGAAATGTCTAGAAATGGACAGAGTAACAAGGTCCATGATGGTTCCTTGTGCATTGGATTGATGCCTCAATCATTAATATTCAAGGTAATTATTATAAAAATGTTTGTGTTGGGATATATGGACCCTTAGGGATATAATTTAAATGAATTAAATGAATACAGTGGACCCTGTGATATGCGGTTTAGACTTATTTAGTAGGAACATGTGTTGGACTAAGATGATTGGACCATGTGGGCCATAATGAATTGGGAGGTGCCTTAGTGTCACCATGATAGTTGAATAGATAGTAGGGTGAATGTTCTGCGCCCACTAGCATGTGAGTACCTGGGTAGATAGACCCTATGTAGTTTGATGATAGGTTGGGTGAGTAGAATGATTTTAGATAACCTTAAGAAGTAGGATAAGTATTATTTCGTCCATTCATAGTAGAGTCGTGTGGCTTATCATATGAGGTCATTGTGTTTGTAGTGTGATTACGGTGATGTTAAGGGATGATATGCCCTCTGAGTGATGGGTGTTGACCTGATCAATGAGATTGAGATCGGGGAATCCATCTAGGGTGTTCATGTTCTAATGTGACATAGTGGACCTCGAAGGGTTCCCATGTGATATACATGTAGTGATAAACAACTTAATATTGTGTCAAGGACAAACATATCAACCACCCACCATGAAAAATTAAATTTGAATCTAGTTATACATGATGACATTATAAAGTATAAATTGTATTAATCCTTATTTAGAGTAAAGTATCTTTCAAATATCTATATTAATTTTATAAATGGTATTAAACCAATTTCAGAACTGAAAATGTGATATCAAGCCATTACTAAGTGATGGTAGTCCCTAAAGCATAATATAGAAAACTTGATGAAGTAGAAACTATATTCATGGAGGAAAAGTTGTTTGATTTGTTTAAGAAGTAACTATGGGGTATCATCTAGTTTCTTCCTAGGGTACTTAATGCTTCTGAGAAGAATATATTATGATGAAAAATTGGTTTCCCCATGCTGAATATTAAAATTTTATTGGTGGAAATAGATTATGAAATTGAGGGGAATTTATGATGGGATCTTAAAGGTTGATTATCTATAAAGACCCAGAACCTAGTAATCTAGATTTGATGGTTACTTTATTACATTGGTTCTAGATATAAGAGGTCACATCCCAAAGGATTGACTATTTTAGTAGTCTCAGTAAACTATATACAAAATTGATCCTCACATTACATTTGAAAAAATAAATTACTACATATTGAAAGTAAGTATTATGCATCCTTGAACTCCTTAAAAGATTCCTTCTTCGTATCCTAGGGAAGGAAACAAAATAACGATGATCTCAGATTCTTATAAAGGGTTACGTACAAAAAAAATATATCATCAAGCAATAAGTATAAATCAATATTAAAAGGTAAATAACTGAACATGCATTTCATTTAATCAATAACTTGACTATCATTATTATATAAGGTATAATCAATATGGAAAGGTAAATAACTGAACACACATTCCATTTAATCAATAACTTGACCACAAAATGAATCCATGGATAATATCATTGAAATAATCTCATGGATAATAAAAGTTAAATTCTAAATGAAGGAAATTATAAAAATTAGATTTCATGATCTTATAAATCATGATATCTATACCATCAAAACCTTGTGATAAGACAGTTTAATTGATGGGTGGGTATACACAAAACCTATTTGAATAAGGATAGGTAATTGATCTGTCTCATGAGACTATTGATGCATCGAGGGGCTACATAATTTCAATCCCCACCCATCACTTCATGTCCAATGCATTCTTCATTCATCAAATGATCAATTTAATTCATAAACAATATATGTTATCAATAAATATAAATATTTATTAAAGAATATAGATTTATAAAAAAATACCCATTTAATAAAATAACTTTTATAATAAAACACCATATGTAAAAATGGTATACAGTTTAGGAAATAATCATATCCATGATACAAAGAATATGGATATTTAAGAGAAATTAAATGTACAAAGATCACAAGAAAGTTAATGTTTCTAGAAAAAATTAATGATAATAAAAGTAATCAAGAAAGTTAATGTCAATACTTTCTATGGCCAAACTAGTCATAAACCATCCATATAAATAATAATTATTGTATCATTAAAACATATACCTAGTTGATTATAAGTAAAATAAAGGTTTATTTGATGTTATCAATATAAATACCATAAAAAATCATTAAAATATTATTGAGTAAAATACCCACATTCACTTTGAAAATCACTTTTAAAAATTAAAAATTTCTAGAATATTAGAGAAAATTTTTTCTTTTAAAATAACCTTTAAAACTTAGTTCATGTCGAGTATGTTAAAGTAAATATTCCATTCACATTTTTGTAAGAAAATTAAAAAGGTACCTTATTTGTAAAATGATAGAAATATTCCTTCTATATTTTTTTTGTAAAAATACAATCATGGGAAAAATAACTTTAAAAAATCATAGTATAATATCGAAAACATTATTTAAAACATTTTTATAAACATGGATTTGTAAGAAAATGGATTTTTAACTGAAAATATTAATAAAGTTATATTTTATTAAAAACATTTTCTAAATCACTTTAAGTACCAAAGAGAGTAAAATGGTAATATTACTTGAAAATTTCATGAATAATTAGAGGAGAATAAAATTAAATATTTTTATAAGATAATGACCAAATAATTTCCTTCAATTAAAATTAAATAATAAACAATATAGATTAAAATGATATTGTGAAATAAACCCTTACAAAGATCATAGCATTGAATCCATAATTAATCAAAGAAGTGCTTATGTGTTTCAAATGTAAAAACACATAGAAAAAGTGGAAATATAACATAAAATAATCAAATTTAATTACACAAATAATCTTATAATATCATAGAATATTAAGAAGTAATATAACCTAATGAAAAGAAATTAAGTTATGAAATTCCTTACCACTTGTTAACTTTCAATTCAAATCCCTTAGAATGAAATAATTAAAATTGAAACTTAAAATAAAATTAAATATTGAGTATTATTGATATTATGTATAAAAGGGATAGTATATACACCATATAAAATAAATTAGGTTCATAACATTATCATATGATACTATGAAAAGAAATTATGACAAAGTACCTTACCTCATGTTTCTCTTTAGTTGAACATGATTTGACCTCATGTCTAATGGTTTTAAACATGTTATTGATTTATAAAAAACTATATTAATATTTATAATATCATATATGATCTTATTATAACATATAATCTCCCATTTTTTAATAATATTTCATTATTACCATTGTTACGGGTGTTAACTGCTTTGTTTTCTCACGCATGTCTTTTCATGGAAATTTCAGTTCTTGTGCATAGGATATTAGATCCATAATATAAATAATTATATTAATGTTTTAAATATCATATTTATTCAATGGATACATTTTTAAAACAATTATTTAAAGTTATGTATGTAAAATGAATCGCATCTCTTCACGGAGACGGTAGGTCGTACGTACAGATGAGTGATGATATCATTCCCTAAATGGGTGAAAGGGTAAGGAAGTGTATGATGTATTAATTTTAAAGAATAAATATAATTTAATAAGTATCATATATATATATATATTCATTATTTTTATCATAAATAATATCCATGTGATTTGATGATGGAAACCAAATTACACCGGTTCACATAGTGGTAGTCCACCGTACACACGAGTGATGTCTTTGCATCCCATTTGATAGAGAATGAGATGGATAAATATTATTCCATAAATATAATAAAACATAATTATATTATATATACTTTTTTAATTATATCGAAAATTTTAATACATAATTAAAGGTTGAAAAAAGAAGTTAAAAAATAAGGATCTTAGTTAAAACAGTTACCTTCGCTTAGAATAACCTCCTTTGGCACTCTTATTAAGGACACTAGGGTTGGTCTTTTGGAAATACCAAAGTCTATATAATGTGGATAATCATATTGAGAATATATTTTGGTAGGTTTTTGTTGATCCAAATGGCTACAGATATTTTAATAAGTGAGGGTAGGGATTGCCCTTTTATAATTGAAGAGGAGTGGCATTTTTGTAAATACCCAAACTATTCAATAATGGGAAGTCACTCTCAACCCCAAGTTCCTCCAAAATTGATAAATAATGATTTTTAGGGATTATAAGGTAGATAAAAACCTCTAAAATAAAAAAATGTTTTAAACATTTTATTTCCTTTACCTCCAAGGTTACACACTTTTACCATTTTAGTTTTCACCATAGTAACTATTTATTTAACCTAAGTAATTTATCCATTAAGACTAAAATAAAATGAGAGATATTAAATAAATTTTAACCAAATTTTTTTAATATGAAATTCAATTTATCAAATAAAAATTCTATTTATTTGGAAAATTAATTTCCACACAAGTACATGTAACGTGCAGAACCTCGTTTTAACATTAATAACAGTAAATAAATTTTGTTGTGCTTACTCATCATTATGACCAAAAATAAAGTATAAATTATTATATAATACTAAATTTTTTATTCTAAAATTTAATCCATTTTACTAAATTAAATTCATATAATTATTAGAATTTAATTTTAAAATAAACCGGCAAATCGTGTTGAAAAAATGTTTTTCAAGAAATGTATTTTGCAAGCATAAGATGATCTTACATTAATTATATAACTAATGACTATCATTATATAGATTTTAATTAATAAATTTTGATATATAATGTATAAATTTTATTTAAATATTTCCTTATTACTGGTTATTTTTATAAATTAATATTGAGTAACATTGTGCATTTAAAATTATTTTTCAGAAAAAATGCATTTTTAAGCCTAAAAATAAACTGATACTAGAATCGGGTATAAAGATGATTAAAATGTAATTAATTATATTAAATACTAATAAATAATAAATTTTTACTTTGAAATCAAATTAAACTCATAATTGTACTTTTTAATTACCATATTTAATGAAAAGAAACAACAGTTTTACAAAAAAGTGGTATTTTTCACTATTCACTAATAAATTACTCTTTTCATAATAATCCCAAAATTTCAACCTAAAATAATGTTTATATACCGATTTCAAAAATTAATTTCATTTTATTAAATACTTTTTCAAAAAATTTAATGAAATCAATTATATTATTTTCTCAAAAAAATCAGTAAAAACCATTTTTGAGGAAATCATATTTTTTTAGAATAAATTGAATTTACTAAAAAATTGGTGATTACTATAATAAATTTCTAATTATCAGGACATATTTATATATATTTATTCATTTTATTAATCTTATTCATACATTCCAATTCAACAAATTGAATATAATAGTCTTTTTTAAATAATCAATTTATGGATTGTTTAAGCTCTGTGTTGCATGTTGTATATGTTATCGAACCTAATATTATTCTTTAAAAATATTGGGTGTTACATTATCCAAACCTTCAATAAATTTTTTCATTTTAATTTTAACTTGTTCTTTGAAATCAAGTGTTTGGAATTTTAAAATACCATTGTTGAAAACCCACATCAAAAAAAGTGTTAATAAAACTTCCTCTTAAAAGAGAAATAGGGAAATACAAAGGTCATATAGAATAACACATAACTAGGTTTCCAAGTAGGATAATATTGGTGGGAATTTAAAATACGGGAATTTCAGAAAATAAAAAATAATTATGGAGAGTTATATATATAATTGATCATAATAAATTGAATGATCAAGATAAAGTCAGAAACTACAATCCCATAAATACGTAATGAGTTAAATGGATATTCATTCATCAGATATGAAGGTAATAGGATTACATTTTTGCTTCAATGCTATTTTCCTAAAGTTGAGAAATTATTTTAATATCCAAGAATATAAGTAAATACAATTACATGATATATTTCTATTTCATAATCACAACTTCATCCTTTGGTTGTTCTTTGAATAATTTTAACTTCACCTCTTCCTTCAAGGAATGAATATACAATATGATTTTTTATTCCTAAAGAATTATACATAGATTTTAATGGATCATAATTTCCATAAAAGAGTGAAAATACCTTACTTATATCTCTAAATATTTACCAAAACAAAAATGGCTAGCATGAGTTATCCAAAACAAGACATTAGTCTATAAACCTCAATAGTAACACCCAAAGTTCAACTTAATATTTATCCATCAAATCATTTAAGAAAAACAATGTCATATTAACTAAAATATCATGTAGTCCAGTGGTAGGAATGACACCATTGTCACCCTTCGGTTATGGTATCAAGCCTCACAGCCTTACCCGATGTGATGGGTTATCGCCCAACATATAGGTTATCCCTTTTTTTAAACTATTTTTATATAATTTTTATAAGGTTCCAAAATTTTAATTACCAATATTTACCACAAAATCAAAGATAAGATAAATCTTAAAGGTTACCAATATTGTTAACCTTATTTCTATAAAATTAAATTCATTATTCTCTAAATAACTTTTTCACTAAAACATATACTAAATCAATGGGTTATATTTCCATTAATGTCTCCCAAAATGCCCATAATATTGATAAAATCCTCATCACATAAAAACTTAAAAAGGAGTGTTAAATACATTGAACTTATGATCAACCTTAAAATCATAAACCCAGTATGTTAACCATAATTCTTGATTTTATCATAGATAAAGACATATATACTTCCATAATCCTTATATGTTTCTTGATTCTTATATCCAAAATTCATTGATAAAAACAATTATACATTATAAATAGTAAATCCTAATATATAAATACTTCAACCCTTTAACTTCAATGATTTGTATAACATATTTCATTCCTTGGTATAGTATTTAACCTTTAAAATATGGAATTTACTCAGATAATTCCCTTGTTCCCCACATTCATGACAACAAACTATAAATGGACCTCTAGGATTAAATTTATTTCTCCCCATTGAATTCCTCACTTTTCCTTAGCAATTGATTTTTTCCTTTATTTTCTGGACATAAAACATTTTCCTATTCCTTTGATACATTCTCTCAGGTGTCTCTTTCCACATTTCTTTCATGAAGGAAATCGAGCCTTCTTTCCTCCATAGTCTCCACCACCCAAACTCTTAGTGGAATCTATTATTCTCTTATTTGGTGAGCCCAAGTGTAAGTTAAGTTATAATTTGTTAATCATATTTTAGGATACTTTATTTGGAATAATCAGGATATATTTCACTCCATTCATCATCCCATTTGGTTTCTCATAATCACCACATTATCCATTATATTTAATGTCAACATGATTCCTTCGGGTTCCATCCATTAAAAATCCAAAAAGCATAGTGTGAGAAACAATGACCATAGTGTAAAACCATATAATAATTTATAGAATGTATAAATCATGGAACCTTCATTTTAATCTAATACACCTTAAATTTAACTTAGGTTATTCATTTTCATCAACTATTAAAATCATTCGTGACTATTCAAAAATAAAACATGAATTATCCTAAGCATATACCCTGGGAGTGTCAAACTAGGTATACATTAAGGATTTTTATTATGAACTAAGTGAATATTGAGTCAAATAAAAATGTTCCCTTTTTGGATTTATTACCCCTAGGTATGACTTTTCCAGAACCACATCCACTTGTAGTATCCAAACAGGGATGTTTTTCTAGGAAAAACTACATAATCTATTAATTACCAAAACATTAGGATGTTCTTATATACTTATCATAAAATTATATAATGGGTCTATGTTCCATGATCTATGTTTTTCTAAATATATTTCTAAATGTTTATATTAAACTTAATTTTATACAAACTATAAAGACCTTGTCCCTAGTAACCTAGAGTTGGTGGTTACTTACATTGGTGCCAGATACTAGTGATTGTATCTCAAATAATTGAATGTTTTAGTTGTATTTGGTAAATTAGATACATACATGATTCTTGAATTATATTTAAAAACATAAATTAAAACATAGTTAAATTAAATATTCTATATCTTTTAACTCATTCAAATATTATTTCTTCATATCCTGGAGAAGGAAACAAAATAAGGGTGAGCTTATATACTTAGTAAGGGTTATGTATAATGGAAGATATCATAAATAAATAAATAATAATCAATATGGAAAGTTAAATAACTAAAAATACATTCTATTTAATCAATAACTTGACTATAATGATTTGATAAGGCATAATCAATATGTTAAGGTAAATAACTAAACACACGTGACATTTAATCAATAACTTGAGAAATAAATTCATCCAAGGATAATATAAATGAAATAATATCATGAATAATAATAAATAAATATGGAATGAAATAAATGATTAATATTTAACATCGTAGTCTCAAATATCATGATATCTATAATATTAATACATTTAACCAAGATAGTTTAATCGATGGGTAGGTATACCCCAAACCCACTTAAATAAGGCTAGCCTACTGATTCATCTCATGAGGCTACCAATTCATTGAGGGGATATATAATCCCAAGCCACACCCATAAATAAATTTATAATTTATTCCTTATATATTTAATGATCGATTTAATTCATGAATAAAATTCCTTATCAACAAATATCAGTATTGAGTAAAGAATAAAAATTTATAAAAAATCCCTAATAAATCAAATAACTTACATAATAAAACATGATATGTAAAAATGGTAAATGATTTATGAAATAATCATATCAATGATACAAATAATATTGATATTTAAGATAAATTCAATGTCCAATGATCACAAGAAAGTGAATGTTTCAAGAGAAAGTTAATGACTACAAAATTAATCAAGAAAGTGAGTATCAATAATTTATCTGGTCCCACTGATCATAAAACATCCATATAAAGAATAAATATGGTATAGTTACATCATATCCCTAATTTATTACAAGTTAGATAAAGTTTTATTGTCATTGATTAATATAAATATCATAACAATGTCATTTAAACATTCTTGTGTAAAATAAAATTTTCATTTTGAAAATAACTTTTAAAACTAAAAAATTACAAAAAATTAGGGAAAACATTTTATTTTAAAATAAACTTGTTAACTTTTAAATTAATATTTAAATCAATGAGTGGTCATGATGGTAGGAAATTTTTTTCATTCTAAGTTTGTTAAAGTAAATATTCATTTCACATTTTTTTAAGAAAAATCAAAAGTAACTTATTTTGGAAATGATAGGAATATTCCTTGTAAAATATTTAAAAAAATCATGGGTAAAAATTAATTTAAACTATAATAGGAGAATATTAAAAAAATATATTGAAAACATTTTTATAAAACATGGATTTTTAAGAAAAATAGGGGAATTTCCCATGGAGTGTCTTGGGGCTCATATCTCCCGGGGCAGATTTCACATCTATGACTTTGATTTTCTCACTAGCAATATCATGGACTGAATAATAATATATAAGAATAGATATATTTACTTTGGGGGGGTTCATTGTGCCCATAAATAGTGTCCTTATTGCTACCCTTGTCCATGCTTTATCCTCCATTAAATTCCCTAAGGGATTCATCAGCAACATCGACAAGCTCCTAGATGGTTTTATCTGGGACCCTCTTTTGGAAGGAAAATTCCACTGTACTTCCTAGAAAAGAATGGAAAGTCTGGCTAGAGAAGTTGGAATCAATGTCTGAAGACTCGAGAATTATCTACTTTTCATGCATGAAAAATTGGCCTGGGGAGTCCTAGAACAACGCCATTGTGGGGTTGGACCATGAATAACTCTCAGTATGGAAATCTGGACTCAGGTGAGGGACATGGATCTCTATTCTGGGCCATCATTTCCCCCATTATATCTAAACTTCAAATGCATGCATGTTAGATTATAGGGATGGGGAGATATTATTCTGTCATCACAACTGGGTTGGGGATGTTATTGGGTTCTAGGTATGCCCCATCCCTCTGATTTCTTTTAGGGAATATAGTAACTATCCAACCTTCATCAAGGATTTATTGTATGAGGATAAACAAAACACTTTCAACCTTATAGAACTATCCTCATAGTATGATAGGTGTGTTTTCATGTCTTCTTCCTCGGGGTACTTCACCTCTCAGGACTTCCGTCGCACCCGGGATATATAAGAGCATGTGAATATCTGGAAAAAAACCTTATGGACCAAAATAATTACTTTAAAATAAAACTTCTTGTCTTGGATAATTATAAACAAGGATCTCCCCATGGATGAGAACATCAAATGTTGTGGGATCCCTTTGGCATCTCGATGCCTATGCTGCAAACATCGTAAGGAGGAGAGTTCAGAACACCTGTTCTTTAGTGGCTGTTGGGAATGTGTAATTTAGAGATTCTTTGGGGAGTTATTGGGCCTATTTGACTGCAACATTGATGGAATCTCATTTCTAGACAGGTGGTACCATGGATCATGAACCAGAAGTCTAGAGAATATGGACCTCACTGTGATCCTACATGCCGGGTGCTGGTGTATCTGGTAGGCCAGAAACAAGGAAAAGCGTGATGGGGTTCATTTCTCTATCGAGTCCATCATCATCTAGACTAAGAATCTCCTCCATGAAATGGCTAGACTCCTCAAAAATTGGTGAGAGTCCCCATCTCTTTATCATCTTCAGGTAAGCTCTTATGTCAACCAGCCTCATAGCAATAATGTTAGGGTCTAATTGGTTTGATGGAATCCTCTATCTAGAGTCCTTAAACTTAATATAGATGGGTCTTGTATCATGGGGCTCTGGAAGGGTGGAGGGTTCATGTGTGACTCCCATGGTTTGATCATTTTTTCATTCTCCTCCTAGTTGGGCCATGGTACCTCTCTTCAGGCTGAGGCTAAGGCTATGCATATGGGTCTCATCTTGTGTCATCTCAAGAACATATGTGTTGCAGAGGCAGAAACTGATTCAAAGATTATTCATGATGTATTTCATGGCCTCTCCCCTCTCCATGGTCTATCACATACATCAATATAAAGTTTAGGGGATTTCTCATAAACATCATCAAGGTGTTTCACTCATGGCACGATGGGAACCAAGTCGCAGACTACCTTGCTTCCCTTGATGTTCTAGGTACTGACCCCATTTTCCTTCATATTATGAATTCCTTGAAACCTGAGGGAGTCAACCTAGTTAGAGGGGATACCCTCATCCTTCACCATTACAAGCCTCCATAGGTCCTTCTAGCTATGCGTGTATTGTTTGGTTTCGGTTGTATTTCTTTATTCTTAATAAAAATATTCATGATAATGATGATGAATGGAGAAGTAATATAACCCAATGAAAATAAATTGAGTTATGAAATTCTTTACCACTTAGAAACTTTCAAGTCGAATCTCGTTAGATTAAATAATTCAAATTAAAACTTAAAATTCCAATAAATATGAATTATTCTTGATATAACATGTAAAATTCTCATTATATACACCATATAAAAGACATTAGGTTCATAACATTACAATATGCCTCAACGAAAAGAAGTTTAGATAAAGTCCATTAGCATAGTTGAACATGATTTTACCTCCTGTTTATTGGTTTTAAACATGTTATTTATTTATACCATAACTATATCAATATTTATAATATCTTATATGATCTTATTATAACATCTTGTCACTCATTCGCTAATAATATTTCATTATTACCGCCATTTTGAGTGTTAATTTCTTTGTTTTCTCATGCATGTCATGTCACAGAATTTCTGGTTCTTATGCATGGGATATAGATCCATAATATCCTGAATTATATTAATGTTTTAAATATCATATTTATTCATTTTATATATATTTAAAACCATTATTGAAAGTTGGACATGAAAAATGAATTTCATCGCTTCATGTAGATTGTAGGTCATACGTACGCATGAGAGATGATATCATTACCTTAATGGGATAAAGGGTAAGTAAGTGTTTGATGTATTAATTTTTCAGAATAAATATCATGTTATAATACTCATATATATTCATTATTTTTAACATTATGACTATCCTTGTGAATTGGTGATGAAAAAAATACATTGGTTCATGAGGCGGTAGTCCACCGTACACATGAGTGATGGATTTTTTTCCCATTTAATGGATAAATAGGTAGATAAATTTTATTACATCAAAAAAATAACATATAATTATATGTTTTTTACTGTTTTTATTATATTTTAAATTTTAATACATAATTTAAGGTGTAAAAAAAGAATTAAAAAAGAAGGGGCTTAATCAAGACAATTACCTTCTCTTATAAGAATTTGGATATCTTATTAATAACCCCATGGTTGGTATTTTGGAAACACCAAAAAATATATAATGTGGACAATTAATTTGGAGAGATATTTTTTCATGGTTATTTCTATCCAAATGGCTTGATAGGACTAAAGAATTGAGGGGAGTGAGTACCCCTTTATAATTGAGGAGTGACATTTTTGTAAATAACCAAAACTATTCAATAATGGGAAGTCACTCCCAAACAAAGTGCCTAAGAAATTTATAAATAATGGGTTATATGGATGATAAGGTTTATAAAAACCTCCACAAATAAAAATAAACATCTTTTAACCATGATATTTCCTTTACCTCCAAGGTTTCTCACTTTCACCATTTTAGTTTTCACCACAATAACTAGTTTTTTAACCTAGGTAATTTATCCATTTAGAAAAAAATAAAATAATAATTAATATATAATTAGACCCATTTATTATTTATATGAAATATAATTTATCAAATAAAAATTCCATGTGTGTGGGAATTAAAGTTTAACACGAACACATGTAACGTGAAAACCCCTATTTAAACCTTAATAGCGGTAAATAAATTTTACTATCATTACTAATAATTATGAAAAAAATTAAGTTGAACTTATTATATAATATTAATTATTATTATTCCATATATGGAATACATTTTAATAAATTAAATTCATATAACTGGTATAATTAAATTTTAAACTGAACCCGAAAATCTTGTCAAAAAATAGTTTTTTAAGAAATGAATTTATCAATCATAAGATGATCTTACATTGAATATATGGATAATGATTATCATTATATAGATTTAAATTAATATATTTAGATATATAATCTATAAATATTTTCTTATTATTGGTTATTTTAATTAATTTAAATAGGGGAACATTATGCATTTAAAAAACAGTTTTCAGAAAAAATGTTTTTTTAAGACTAGAAGTAAACTTATACTAAAATTGAGTGTAAAGATTATTTAAATGTAATTAATTATTTTAAATATAACTAAATAATACTTTTTTACTTTTAAATAAAGTTCAAATCATAATTGTACTTTTTAATTACTTAGTTTATTGAAAAGAAATGACAGTTTTACAGAAAGTAGTATTTTTCACTATTCACTAAAAAGACACTCTTTTCAAAAAAATATCAAAATTTAAACCTAATATAATTTTTAAATAGTAATTTAAAAAATTAATTTCATTTTATCAAATGTATTTTCTTAAAGTTGAAAATTTTAATTATATTATTTTCTCACAAAAGGCAATAAAAAACATTTTTGACAAAAATCCTATTTATTGAAGAATAAATTAACTTTACTAAAAATTGAGTGATTATAATCAATAAATATTTATTGATTAGTTTTTATATCTTTTATAATTTGGTTAATCTTATTCATACCCTTCAATTAAACAACTAGGTTATAATGATCATATTTAAATAATATATTTCATTGGACGTTTAGGCTTGGTGTTGCGTGTTGTAAACACTATTGAACATAATGTTATTATTTTAAAATATTATAGTGTTACATTATCCTTATATAAGAATGGATAAATTTTTTATATAAATTTATTCCATTCCTATCAAGTTGTATCACTAGTTAATCTTAAATAATTTTTATTAATTAGTTTAACTTATAGTATGTCTCAACAACTCTTATGACTTATTTTTTATACAGTGATAGTTTCGTGTATGTGTGATTGAGATCATGTGATATTTGATATTAAAGGACATAAATTTATCAAGTTGAGTAAATTTATGGAATTCAGTGAGTAACATGGAAATCATTAAATTTATTAACTTAGATTCTTATTTCTTACACCAAGTTCCAACTTAGTAGGATCAGAGGATTTGTTGATGACTCATTTACAAGTGGTAAATTAAATCACTAAAATATGTTGAGAAGCATGAAACTATAATATTGAATTGGGTTTAAATTTTAAGGAAAAATGAAAAATTACTGAAATCAGATCAATGTTTTGATGATATTCAATCAGTGGTTGAAAAAACCTCATATTAATAGAGTATAAGGAAAGTAGATGAAGATGGTAAAGTTATTGATTATCAAAGTGTAAAATTATAACTTAATAAATATTTTTTTTGGTAAATTTATAAATTTATATTCTGTGGTAATTGGGATTTTAATTTATTTTTATTTAAATAGAGTTTTTAAGTTAATAGAAGGGGTGTAATTGTATCTCAAATTCTAAAATTTTGTAGATATGATGAGATTTTGTTTCACTTGTAACTCTAGTGAAAAAAAAATATATTGAAAAAGTAGGAGTGAAACCGGTGACTATAACCCAGTATCATTTACGGATAAATGGAGATAATGAATAAAGTTTTTTATAAAAATGAACCCTTTCATCTTATTGAAAAAGGGGGGGAGAAATATGTCTATAAAATCATAAATTTTAAAGGATCTTGTATTGAAAGTGAAGGTGTAATCTTTATCCCTTTATAGTGAATATATTTTGTGGAAGAATTTATAACAAAATATAAAGGTTAAGATTATTACAACTAGGATGTTTTTTGTTTGATTAATTGATAATCACTAAAGGTAATTGAATGTTTTTTGTTTTCTAGAAGTTCTAGAACTGGATTTTTGTGCTCCAATGGTGGATATGTGGTGAAATAAAATCATTGAATACGTATGAAGGTTGATAAATTTTTGGTTTGGTTTGGTTGAACAAGGTAACTATACATGATGATAATGATGTTAGTATTCTTGAGATTTAAATATTTCGAATTAGAGTTTCAAGATGTTTGAAGTAGTTTTTATTCTAGTTTTTTCGAATAATAATAATATGTTTTTATGATTTTTATAAAAGGTTGAGAAGTTTTTAGGGTGGTTATAGAATTATAGTCTAAATTATTGTTTGAATATTTTGGAAGTTACAGATTAATGACAATTTGGAAAACTGTCTGCACTACTAAAATCATAATAGTAAATATTGGTGGTCGTAGTGAAAATTAAAAAGCCCTAGAATGTACATTTTATATGTAAGATTCATTATGGATCATACATAATAGTTTATTCTATAAGTTACATTTAAATTTGAAAAATTATTAGTATGTATAAGTTTTTATTTGGATACGTACTATTTTTTGTGTAGCAACGATATGCAAAAAATGGATAACATGCCTGGTGATGTATAATATTTTATCTCCATATAAAATGATTTTATTTACTATTTATGTTTTTATACTTCACTAATTTTATGGTATGTTTAGATATTTTCATAATATACAAGTCACGCTATGAATAATACATGTGTAATTTTAGTGGTTCTTTAAACTAGAAGAGTCTCATGTCATTGTGATCCAAGACTAGTCATGGTGACTCTGAAATGAGGAAAATATTAGAACCACTCCATGGAGATTGGGGCTTTTGGATCACAAAGTACTTTTAGAGATTGTGGATTCATATAAAGGTAATTTCATAAGTTGTAGAGGAAGATGTTTTTAAATGTCAGTTTATATGGATTTTAAGTGAAAATGGGAAATTAAATATGATAAAATCCATTTTAAAGATATTTTTTATAGAGAAACACAATGTCATGGTATTTGGTGTAATATTCCATGGTCATTAAATTAAAGAAATTAGTATGAATGTTTTGAGAAGATATCACACCTTGGAGTTTGAAAATATAGAAGTCTCATTTAGATTTTATAGATTGGAATTCTATTAACAATTCAAACTTTGTGGCTCAAACATCAATAGAATTTATGGAGTTCTATGTTGATGATTTTCTTAAAGTAAATCCAAGGGATGGATTTTAATTTGGTGTAGTTCGAGATAATTAATTACTTATGGTTTGAATTTAAAATTTAAATATATTATCTTGAAATGGAGGGAGTTTTTTTGGAATAAAATAGGAAGAATAATATTGTGCATAGTAGAGAAAGTATAGAACATATAATGGATAAAAGAGAAATATGTGTTCAGAGAGGAGAAGAAGTTAGTCAATAACCAATGATTCATTGAATATATAATTTGAGAGGATTTTTTATTTATGATTACATTTATTTAAGATTATATTTATATATTATTATAGATACAATCATATTTTTTAATAAAGTAAAGAAAATATTTAAAATAATTCCAATTCTATAATTATTCTATCTTGAGAATGTTTATTATCATTGTGTGAATATTTTTTGAAGAAATAATATTCAGATCTTATAACAATGATTTGATTATATATGGTATTAGATTTGAGAGTATCACACTTGGAATCTATAAAATAATAAACATCCATAATTATGATGCATTATAAATCTGTTATTATCAAGAAGGGACCTTCATGTCAATAAACTGAGAAGATACCTACAAGTCTATAAAATTATATCTTTTAGAGTAGTGGAAAATGAATAAAATGGAATAACCCTTGGGAGGGAATAAGTTAATCCCTAAACCAATCAATAGTTAGTAATCCATGGAGAGGAGTGAAATAAACTAAAATTGTATAGGAAGTGAGCCTTGGTGGGTAGTGACTACACCTAAACAATATATCCACAAAAAATAGTGAGTTATAGTGGATTTGGTACACTGGTACAATGTTATTTTTATTATCCTTATATGTATACTAGTGCAAGTTAATTAAGTAAAATATGTGTTTCACTACATGATTTATATTTTTTTGTATATACGTGATATTTTTTGAGGATACATTTGATAAATAGAAGATAATAAAAGGTTAAATAAGTTTTTCTTTTAACGATGGAATAACATTTAAAGAGAAATAGTATAAGTAAAATGTTAAAATATAATAAAAACCTTATTCGCACCCCCTCTCAAGGTGTCTTGGGTTAAAAAATTATTTTATACCCAGTGTTGAGTCCAAGATATGAGATATTTTTAGACCAAAAATTTGAAAGATATTGTCAAGGATGAATAATATTGATTCCCTAATAATGAAGTGTTTGTCAAAAGGGATGTTTGTGGAAGCTTGGTGAAGGTGAAGTGGATTTGATACATGTTTTATTTTATTTTCATATATCTACAAAATTTTTCAATGAATTTGTGACATTTAAAATCAAGTGAACCATGTTTATTGATAAGAGGTGAATCTGGTTTTGAAGTTTTTAAGATCATTAAAGTGTTTGGAATATAGAATATGTATTTTTAGAGAAGTTATGGTGTTGTATATGGAGACATTTAGTAGTACTGGTGGTTACACTACAATTCGTGATTAATAAGATTAAAATATCCAAAAGTAAGATTAAATAATTCCAAAATTGAAGCATGAATTCCATGATTAAAGTCTAAATCTAATGATTCTTGAACAAGAATTTCATTTCATGGATGTCACACCAAAATGGGTACCATTTTCATTCTGAAGTCCAAATTCACATTGCAGTGATGTGGCGATGATAAATTAGTGCTTCTTTGGATTATAGGTTTTAGGGAGTCACACTGCAATTGTATAGGGAACACTAGAAAGCACTAGGGTGAGAAAATAAAGTGGATTGAACAAGACTGGGTTGTGTTGTGAAGTGATAGGTTTTGTAGTGGATCATAGAATCATGCCAAAAGACATAAAATTTTTATGATACTCTAGAAATGAAGGATCCAATGGATAAATAACAAAGGAGTTAGTCACATTGTAAGAATATTGGTGATTTTTTATCAATTTAAAAGGAATTTATGTATATTTCCATAGTGTTCCATGGTTTTTTCATGAATAAAATTCTTATTATGCAAAAGAGATGGTCACACTATGATTTATGTCAGAATACATAATTTTATTTGTTTTAAGACGTGTCTTAGTTAATGATTCTTGGGATTCTAAAACATTATCCCTGAAGTCACTTAAATATATATATATTTTATTAGATGTATTTTATTGATCTAATAACTCAAAAAGAATCAGTGGTAGTAGATTAGGACATTACTTATTTGAATTTGAATATTGAATTATGAATTATATGAGAGGAAGATATCTTACTACTGTATTAGTGTCAATAGTTAGAGGATAAGAAGATATAGATAGAGTGTGTGTATAGTGAGTTTTTAAAGATAATAGAGAAGAACATGGAGAGGAAGAAGAATATAAGAAAAGGAAGAAATAGAAGAAATGTAACAACAAATTAATGGAAGTATATGTTAGGTTATGATGCTATTTTTGTTACTATTTCATATTACATTTCTTTTTTTGTGTGGGATAAGTCTAGAAAATTTTAGAGATACATTGTGTATCAAGATCTAAAGGATAATCCCTACTCATTTTTAATCCATGTTGATTAATGGATTATGTGATCATGAGTTTTATAAGATTATTCTAGAGTTATAACTTCTCTTTTTGAGTGGTAGATATTGTAAAAATATATTATGCTTGTTGTGTTTGTTACCTTGAGTTTGAGTGATTTTTGTATAGTAATATTTTCATCCACTTTAATAGGTGTTTAATATTTTTTTAATGGATAAACATCAAAATAAGTTAATTCAATAATTCATTTTCCATCTCCATGAATTCTCACTATTTGTGTGGTTCCCTTTTCAAATAGAACCAAAGCATTTAGGTTCCCTTCAAATATGATCAATTGTTTGGTGTTTAGAGTAAAGAAGTTCCTTCATGTTTTAAGTTTTAAATTTTGGTTTTTTTTCAATATAAATCACATGAATTTAATGAAAAACATGATGATTCTTACTTTTGATGAAAAAAATATTATATATGAAAAGATTAGATATTGTTATATCTTTTATTAATCATTATGGATGAATTGGAGGCTGTTATCGATGATTTTACACTTTATGGTAAAGATGATACTAGGAAATCTATTGATAGAAATAATATATAGAATTATGGTCATGCTCACAATTTTATCTTATGGTATCTTTTAGAAAATTAGTTTCTCAATGTCTGACTGAAAATTAATTTTTTATTAAGATAAACCCCCTTTTAATGGGTAAGGGGGAACCCAACTGACTTCAAATACATAAAAGACAATCAAGATCCATAGTCTAATGTCCCAAGGCCAAAAAAATCTGATTCAAAACAGAAAATAACATCCCCTACCCAGCATCAAAATCATTAAGACGAGCTTCCACATTCTAATCACTGCTCAGTTAGCTATATCGTGCAAGGATGCATAGGAATGGTACCGATGGAAAACACCACACCCTCTCAATGATAAATGGATTTCAACAGAAAAAGTAATTTGGGGTAAATTGAAAAAAAATTATGAAGGTTTATGCACATATCATAGAGGGGTATGAAATAAAATTTATTTTACCCCTAGTGCAGCACCATGGCAGACTAGATTTGTCTATCTTGATGAGCTTTTATCAATTAATCGTTACTCTAATTCACTAATTAATATTATTTTTTAAATTTATAATTATTAAATGAATGGAAAATTATGGGGGTATTGTTGTGTGTGTAAAATGCACGAATATAAATGAAAGAAATTAAAACTAGACAAGAGTTTTCAAGAAAGGTATGGGTGCTAGGATTAACTACTCGGTTCCTTCATTATCCATTTTTGTTGTATAAACACGATTTGATATCTCATCACATCAAACATGAATTTTCATCCTTTAATTTGAGTGTGAACCAGATAATACCTATGAAATATATTCAACACACCAAATCACACATCCTTTAATAGTAAAGATTAATTAACACACCATAATCATGCTTTTGACACCTTCCTAGACCTGAATCCATTGTATTCTATTTCATCTCTTATCCAAACACAACTCCATTATATAAAGTGTTGTCTGAGATAAGTAAAAGAATGATTATTTTGTATGGAATAGAATGATTTCGATGGTAATTCAATGGATAATTAGAAAATAACCACACCAAACCACAAAAAGCTTCTCTTACTCATTAAAAAAATAAACTTTATGAAATAAAGAGTTCGGATTTGGGAACACCAAGAGAAACTTCCTCAAGGACAAGACTCAGGTCAATTCCTCACCATCACAAGTATTAGAGATCATAGTGAAGATGTGGAAAAGAGATTTACACATCATAATGATATCAAAATGTAACTTTGATTAAAAAAATTATGAATTAAAAAGAAAAAAATATGAATTTAAAACCATAGTCTCCTATTAGTCGGTGAATGAATAATCATGACACCCCTTTTTTATCCTTATAACCTTTTAGCTTCTTAAAAAGTTATCCCTTACTTACTTGGTTGAGTGATGATTCTATGTGTATCTATATCTATGATATATACACCACATGAATTTTGAATATTTCCTGCCTGATTTTAGATTATATAGAATCACTTCATGGTCCCCATAGATTACATAGACACCACATAACATCGAGATGACCTCTAAATCACCAATAACCTCTAGTGTTTTAAAAATATTTAATTATCACATTAAATTCTATTATTTTTATATAAAATTTATAGAACCATTACATACCAACTTTTAAATTGAAGTGTCCCTTATATATCCATTTTCATTTGAAGTAACCCTTAAGTAAGTACAGATGCAGCCTTTTAACCATTACATATCTTCTTTACGTCCTAGAAACCATGATATATGATCTTATAAATATTACATATATCAAGGAATATTGGATATTAATCTCAAATATAAAAGTAAAATAAATTTATGTATCATTTTCATCCACAAGGTAACCATTATATATCATATCAACCTTACTGAAATCTCTCCTCCATGGAAAAGGAACATACCCTTACGTATCAATGTATTCAACAGTAACACTTATGTATTTTCGAACGACTCTTAAATATCAACCATTGGACTCTTATGTATCCATTTTATAGTTTAATATTATTTATTAGAATTAAAATTCAATATTTTTCATATCACTCATAGACTTGTGTATATCCCATCTGGGAACTCTTATGTATTAAATAAGAACTCTTACTTATAAAAGGAAACTCTTACGTATCCCAGAAAGGAACTTTGATGTATGGACTTCAGAAAATTTTCACTTAAATACTTAAACCAAGTTCTTTTTAACCTAAAACCTAACAAATCATAGGATTATCAGTAGTTTTAAATTCAGTTTATTTTAAAATTTAAATAAATTAATTAAATTAAAAAATGTAGCTATTTTCAAAAAAAAATATTCACAAAATCCAATAAAATGATTCTTAAATTGAAAAACTCTCTAAAAATTAATTAATTAATAGATGTGTGGGGGTTAAAATGAATTCAATATCTATAAAATAAAATGTATTTATTTTACCTATCAATTCCCCCACACTTAAACTATTTCAATCCTAGGAAATAAAAATAATTGTAGAAAAACTATTTCTCCACCCATCTTAGATACTCAAACCAAAAAAAACCAAAAAAATAATTAATTTATTATGGAAAATTTATCATGAATAATTTAAAATTCCAACTCACTTACCCACTTCATCTCACTTTTGTTTTGTGATTTCTAATCATATCTAAACCAATACATAACTTACCTTAAATTGATTTTTTATGCTTTTTACTCTAGGAACAATTTAAATTGAGTTATACTCATTATAAGAGTAAATTTGATCTATTATATGCTTACCAATATTTTAAATTCTTTACCAGTAGAGAAAAGTGTAATACTTAAGAGGAGTTTTAACAGGTTGATCCAAGGTTCACTATTTGGTAGGTTTAGATGTGAAAAATGTTGAGGAATAATGAGGAGATTTTAATCTCTTAAAAAACATTAGTTAACTTTCATATAATTTTATATAATTAATACAATGCATAACACATATTCTTTTATTATATTTGTGGTTCAGAACCATTCAATGAATACTAGTTAATAAATCAACCTCTATCTATAATATTGAGTGTATTTTTTTTCTTTTATTTTTAATATTTATAAAAAAATTACTTGTCTCGTTATTTTTCATTTCCTATACAATTTTTTCTTAGATATAATGAGATAAACATGTATAATAGGTATGAAAATATATTGTGACTACATTGTCCAAATAGATATAAAGGCACCCTCACTCTACCCAAAACAATAGCCAACTTCCTCAAAAATTACTAACATACCCTCTCTCCCACACTTAGATGAAAATATACCATGAAATGAACAAAATTGATGGATAAGAAGTGATTAAATTAGTTTTTAATATATATTACCTAGTAGATAATTTGTGGCCTATAAGTCTTAAAGAGGGTAAAATGTAAAGATGGCCAAAAAATAAATTTTAAAAGGTTTTGTTTTAGTTAAATTATGGTCTATATCACACATATCAAAATTGAAACCTGTATCTTCAAATAATAATCACATAAAGTAATAATTTCACTGATGACCCATATCACAAACTAATTCAGGTCACCCCTCCTCTAAACACTCGAGTCAGCCCATGACAATGCCAAAATGGTGTTCCTAATCCCCACAAGATGGAAACAAGTTATAGGGACTCAAAATATACCAAATATAAATTATCTCACCTAATAAGTAATAAGAAACATAGAGATATAACCTAGGAATTTGGCATGATAACTCCATACATCAGATATACATGTGCATCCAAATAAGTAATTATAAAATTTAAATTAACCAAACAAAGAATAACATTGAAAAACATCATAAAAACAACTCCAAAATAAATACACTAGGACAAAAAGAAACTAATAAAAAATTGTATCATTTGTATAATACATTGATGATACAAAAATAAAACCCAAAATACATGGCATAAATTCCATGTGAACTGTTGGTCACAATCCACCCATAAAACCAACCCACTTCTAGAGTGATCAAGACTAAACCAAATCCTATAAAACAAAATTAGGTCCATCTATGTCGAGTGGCACAAGTAGGGTGTGAGAATAACAACCCATAAGGTAATCACCATAGAGTCCATTCACTTTCTTTACCAAATAAAACTATAAATGGTAGTTTAAAATACACTACTTGAAAAAATAGATTTTATAATTTAAGAAAAACCGCTCATAGAAATTTCCCAAATTAATATTTTACAAATATAAACAATCCTTCATAAACATTTAAAACTTCATTTAGATAATCCACTTAAAACTTTCATTTTAAAACCTTTTAAAACCACTTTTGAAAGAATACAAGAGAGGAATAAAAAGTATGAAAAAATATATACTAGTGGGATAAATAGGTAAAGGAGGATGTGAAAATTTAAATAGTATAATGAATCAAAAAATAATCTATATAGAATAATGGGAAACAAATGAATAATAAAAGGAAAAAAAGAAAAAATTATAACACTAATAAGAGATAAATAAACAAAACATGGTAGAATAATAATAGTAAAAGTGAAACATACTGGAAAATAAAGTGCAACAAGTATTAAATGGTAAGGTACAGATAGTCATGATAAATTCCTAAACATACCATGAGATAATCCTATAATTACTCATGTGTAACAATCTTCTCACCTATTTATTCATTCCTAGACTGTAACATCTTGATAGCTCAAACCTAGCCTCATTGGTGGCACTCTCCCATGGATTAGGTAATACATACTAGGGGGATTTAGTCTATCTCGTCAGGACTAGAAAATTACCATTTCTCAACCTCTCATTAATACTTATTAGATCCCTATAAATTTATTAATAAGAGGTGAGGTATCATTTATCAAATCAAAATCATGATCAACATATAAAATCACATCCTTATCCTTTGTCATTACAACCACTACTGCAATGCCCCTCTTTAATACCAATAACAATAGTATAAATCACATTAATCCTCATACTTATATGTCAAAGTAGTTTGGGGTTTATATTAGTGGTATATAATATATATATATATAACCATTTGGAATTTTCCAACTAAGAATAGATATTTATAACTAATAATTCCATTTTTCGATCCCTTTAAAAAATCATTTCCAAATAATCATTACTTTAAACCCTTTTCAAAAGTACCAAAAAAACAAAATGTTTTATTTTTAAAATCCATTTTTAAAATACCTATTTGTAAAATCATAATTAATACTAAATTCATTTTTAAATCCTCCTTTGATTTAAGAGAAACCAGACTTTAGGTTAACACACAATTCATTGTGCACACATATTAACTATATATCAAGGAATACAATTAATAAATTATATACTTAGGGAACACATAATGATCCCAAGAGTTTCCAAAATGAAACTATAATGATAATATTTCAATTTAATAAATATAATTATTCATAAATATGAAACTCATGGAAAAAATAATAGGTCCAAACATTAATTAAATAAACCAACACCCAAATAAATATCATTTTGGAATTTTATCTAACACCTAGGACATGTACCCATATTTGAAAATCAAAAAATAAGTTCATATAATTTTTTGATTCTTATATAAATCATCATAATATACTAAAATAACAATAATTTTAGAGAAAAAAAGATTTGGAAAGCTCAAACATACATGGTATTTCATGAAATGATAAATTCATAAAAATCCCTACCTCAAACAGAGTGTAGATGGTGATAACCTCAGATTACAGAAGGAGAAGGACCCAAAATATAATTCTTACACCCTAACATCAATAAATCAAGGATAAACGGGTTAAAATCTCAACCTAGGGTTCATCTAATAGGATTTTTAGAAATTAAATAAGAGAAAAATAAGAAGAAACAAGGAGGAGAGAAGAATACCTAACTTTGAGAGAACCACTTGAAAAATAGAGGGAGGGTGCTTTAGAAATAAAGGGGGTGAATATGGGATTCACATAAGGATTTATTATCTCTTATATCATAAAATGGAGGGAAAAACATTTATTTATCTCTTGAATTTGAAGGATAAATGCTGGAATTTTAGAAAAAAGAATCTTCCTATGGCCATCCAATGTGTGAAACCATATATCATGACATGAATAACCCTATAATAAACTGGGGAAATGACTAAAGGGAAATTTACTGAATGAATCTATGCATCATAGTGTGAATAAAACTACATAAATAATACTAAAGGGTAATTCATGGGGTGGTTCCCTATTTCGCGGCATGAAAACATGCAGATAGAATCAAAGGGTCACTGCGTGGGGTTAGGTCACAGTGTGATGACCCAATTTGTGGCTACGAACTTCTGTAATATAAATCTAAATCTCCCTAGGACCACAGGACACCCCCAAACACTGTATAACCTGTGAAAACATAAAATATACCAAAATCATTAATAAATATGAAAATAGTGACATGAGATGAATGAAAATTCTCCCCACCATACAACATTTTTCCATAGAAATTTATTGATTTTAAAAGTTAAGACTCAACAAATAAAAATTAAATAGAAAGGAATAATTACTTATACTAAAATTTTAGAACCAACCCACAACTGACTAAAACTAATAAAATTGACCACATATCTATATGCATAGATCACACTCGACTAATCTAGTGAAAATATTCAGAAAGGGAAACTCGTGGTGGGTCTCTATACAATTTTAGGATTTCACTATCTTGGTGAGATGATAAAATAAATGAAACTTAAAGATTCGTTATCATATATAACATGGATGCCTAACCAAATAGATCTCAAATAGAATATATAATAAAGTTCATATCCATATTTCATAAATGTAATCAATTATTCTTCAAATAGGCACAAGTTGATCATTTTTCCTAAAATATAAATCAATTCATCAACAAGGTAATAAATAGATGAAAATATAAAGATGAAGAATAATGGAATTAATGGGGAGTGAAAAATAAAGGAAAGGATCAAAGAAGAAAAGTAATGATAACATCCCAAACAAGTTCTTTTAAATTAATACATATATTCAGGCTATTAAACCCTAATTTATAGATATGATGGTTCATCATCCTTATAAACAAGAGGTTTTAAGATACCCAAGGCCTCATTACTTACATCGTTAAACAAGGTTTTGAAAAAAGAAGACATTTATAAATAGAGGTTTAAATGAAAGATTCTTCTAAAAATCAGGTATTCATCAAATTCATATTGAATGAATTAGGAAAAAGTATCATGATCAATGAGGAAGGATCAGATGCTGAGAGTTGAGTTCTAGGGTAAGATCCTAATGTTAATGAGGATTTCATTATGCCACTCCACCTAGAGTGTGGGTAGGGTTGAAAACTAGAATGAACATCACTTGAATCTTGAGAAATGTTAGTTTAAGGTAAAATCCAATATGATAACTCTCTATGTACCCTAAGGACCTTTATATAAGAATACTCTAAATAAAAATGGAAAGTAAAAAAATCTATATAGATCATTATTCAACTTAAATAACTCTTAAAAAGTGACATATCTCAAAGAAAAAAATAACTCATGGAATCAATCAATCGAATCCAAAATCTAAATCATAATCCACATTCAGACCCTTTAGATCCCCATCCAGGATGATGGTAATTCAAAGATAAAAACCCAAACCCACCTCTAATAGGTTAGGGGATAGTGAATAAAGTTTACTAATCATACCACACATATGACAGGACTTATCCTAATGCACTTTTACACACACACACAAACCTCTATACACACCAGAGTAATGCATAAAGTAAACAATTGGGAAAAATAAATGCATGTAAAACCTATGGAATCTCATAGTTGATTGCAATATTATATAGAAAAAGTAAATAAGAAAAAATACTAACCCAAAAAATATAAATAGGTCCCACATGAAAATAAGAGGGAAAATAGTATTAGCATTTAACCACAATTTTATAAAGGGTTCTACCATCACAGTCATTATGTTACATTAAGAAGCACCCACACGAGGTCCGCCTATGTCTCCATCGAATAACCTACTATCTATATAAGACATGAAATGTGTGATCAAATACCATGCATGGGTTAGTATACACATACACAATATGAAACCAAAAAATCACTAAGAATTAATGAACCAAATTAAAAAAGTCATCTTAAAACCATAACCAATATGGTGAAGGAAAGATAAAACCCAGTTATTCTCATAGAAGGTACTGAAGTCACAAAGTAAAGTCTCAAACTCACCGCTATCCAGAAAACTTAAAACCCCAAACATCTGATCTAGAAGTCACAATAAAACTACATGGTCCCAACCGTAGATGGTTATGGAGGATCCATGTCCCATTAATATGGGTGAAATAATGAAGAAAGTGTAGGATCCTTATCACATATAAGATCTATGGATGAGAAAATTACCAATTCTATAGATAGATGTTCCCTTCCCTGTAAATGTGGGTGAAATTTTTACTCTATAATTTCACAGATAGAGGATCCCAGCCTCATGATCACCTGGCAGTGTTCTGCTATTCCACATGGCATGTCTCTACCCAAATACCTATTTTATAAAGTGATCACATGATGTTTTATAACCTCGAAGGTACTTAGAACATACCATGTATACTTGATGCATATACCTTATAAGGTACATGTATTGTATCATACCTCTCTGGTCCATTAATTTGCAAAACTTTTATGTTTGAGGTGTTCTTAGAGGCAACGGTGACTCATTTCAAGAGTTTTTCAAAAATGAAGTTTTTCCAATGGTATATCATCTGATGGTGAGTCATCCACTAGTAGGTGGTGACGGTAGGATGCACCAGTGAGTTAGGACCGGTGATTCAGAACGGTGACTCACAACGGTGAGTCACTAATAGTGGGACACGACAGTAGATCACTAATAGTGAGTCACCTAGCGGTGACTAGTCCACTAGTAGCTCATCCACCAGTGAGCCATGATGGTGAGTTGCTGATGGTAGGTCACCAGTGGTGACTCTCAATGGTGACTTGTCCAACGGTGACTCGTAACAGTAGGTCACTGGCGGTAACTCACAACAGTGACTCATCCAATGGTGAATCATCCAATGGTGAGTCATCTGACATTAGGTCACCTAGTGTTAAGTCTTCCAATGGTAGGTCATCCACCAATGATTTATTTCCACATTTTTTCAAATTTCTAGTTTTTCCCAGTTTTTCCAATTTTTCCACTTTAACGTTTTATTTTATATAAAATAATTTTAAAATCATATTTATGTGATTTTAAATCGATTTAAAAGGATATAAATTATATATTTAAATTCCTAATGCTCAGGAGTCTTTTAGATAGTTAAAAAACGTGGTCTTGATCATGATCTGGCTTTAATGGATTTTGAAAATGTTCTTCCATTGATATAGGATCCATTCTTTCTAAAGCTAAGACCCTTTCTTCCTTGTAAATTTCCATTTACCCTTACTACCAAGAATCCCTAGAACCTTTCTTCCACAAGGATCCATGTGTCTGTGTTTCACCCTTGGATCATGTTTCCCAGGAGCCTTGTGCACCCCCTATTTGGCACAAGGGGGAGGTACTGGTCATTTATTTCTTGAGGTAGGGATACCTCCGTCTCTCTTTTATTTGTGTATCATTAAGGGTGGGTGTATAAATATCCTCATGTGGAAGATATCAAGATACTATGTTAATAAAGGTAATTAAATTTGTTTAAATATTAACATGAAGTGCTGGGAGTAAGTGACTTGTGTTCTGCTTTATTATCTATTGATATTCTGATTTGTATGGGCAATATTCCTTTATAAAATTACATCTATTGGTGGTCTTTGTTTTCACACCTATAGTGTCTTGTGAATTATTTTTTATGGCATTCTATTTAACAATGATAAATTTAAAAATATTATTAACCATGTATACCTAGTTAAATAAATGGACGCCCCATGATCGAACTTTTTTTGTGATCACCCCTGAATTAAAAAGTGTAATTAAAGAATGGTAGTTTTGTTAAATATATAAATAGTGATTTGTATGGTTGTGTGGTGTTGTTATTGAGGGTAAAACTATATGTGGGGTGGTTTGGGTGGTGAAATGGAATCTCATGTTGGAAGATTCAGTGATTATGGAATGGATGAGCAGTGTTGGAGCAGCGAGGTTGGGGGTTTAGGTTGTGCTATGTTTATGTTACAGGGTGTGATGGGTGTGGTGTTGTTATAAAGTGGGGGTATTGGGTTTGGTTGTGATGAGATGTGTTTCTATTTTTGGCTATGTGTTGGGGATTTTTTATTGAGAGGATGGATTTGGTGGAATGAATTTGAAGAATGATGATGGAAGTGGTTTGTATGGGTTTTAAATGGAGTGGAAATATGAAGTGAGTTGCTTTACTGTAATTCTTTTTCCTATGCATGGTTTGTGTTGTGTGTCTTTTTTCATGATTTGGTTGGTAGTTTCTTGGATAGGTATGTAATTAATAAATGGTTTTCTTAGTAAGAAATAATATTAGGTTAAATGAGTTGGTTGGAGGTATGTTTTGAGTTTTTTATTTTTGTGAAGCGACTTTATTTTTATCAACTTTTGACATAACTATTGACGGTGTTAATAAATGCATTTAGAGGTTGTAGGGAAGTAAGTTTTGTGGTATGGTTGTTTGTTGAAAAAATACATAGGTTGGGATGAGTGTTTGATACCTATATATTCATATACTTTTACTTCCTTGTGATTTTCTATACGCACCCAACCTGGTTGATAACTATGTGATGAACACCCCATCATCATAGGGGATGGTTTATTTACCAACATCCTATGGGGAGTATGAATGGTTGGTTACTTTCTCTTCCCTACTCCCTCTTCTAGGCATTTGAATCCCAAGAATCTCTAAGAAGGTTGTGGTACAGCTATGAAGCATAGGTGTCTGTGGGTGAGGAGTGCTTTCCTAAGTGTCTTTAGATGAGGTTTGGTTGTGGACCAGGTGTTTGTGAGTGGGATGTGGTATGGTTGTGGACCAGGTGTCTACAGGAAAGATGTGGTGATCTTCAGTTTCTCCTGTTGTAGGACTAGCTCTGAATCCCGGGTGTGTGAAGGCGGGTTGTGACATGGGGCTTGTGGAAGAGTGTGGAAGCACCAAGATGTTTTATGTTAGAGTATGAGCATTTAACCAATGGTAAGTGGTGTGGGATAATCAAATATTTATGTTCTTATTATATTACATTAATTAAATTACGTTATTTGGTGATTGTTTCTTGGTGAGGTTGGGATGGATATTATTCCTTATTAGGTGTTGTTGGTTTCTTCTATTTTCTCATAGGGACATTAGTATGATTCTCCCACTTATGTATAAGAGACTTGGGTTCTTCCTACTGAGTTTACTTGTATTCTCACCCTACATTATAAAACTTATTTCATGTTTTCATGAGGATTATATAGACCATACTTTACTTTACTATCTCGAATGTGGGGACAGTTGTTGTGTCACTGCTTATCTTTGTAATTTTGATACTTACTTTGGAGTTTATTGTATTTATAGAATTTATGTTTTAAACACGCATGTAGGATGGATTTTGGATTTCTTTTATATATTTCTTGGAGTTATTTTGTGGTTGATACATCTTATCTCCTAATATAATTATCTCTAAAAAGGGTAATGCTTCCCATTTTGTGAGATTTGTATACCCTTGGTACTGGTCTTCACCCTGAGGCCCACTGGAGGTGGGACTCGGGGGATTATTATCTCTATTCTTTCATTTTCACCTTATTAGGGGAATATTTTGAGGGAGGGGGTCATGAAATAATTTTATTAGACGATGATGGTTGAGATATAGGATGGAAATTGGAGTTAGGCGTAGTGAGAATTGCATGGGTTTGTAAGGAAATAGTGTCAGGTGATCTTGTTGTGGGACATAGTCCAGGGAAGACCAGTTAGGACACAGGACTTTGAGTCTACCTAATGACTAAGTGAGGATACACCATTTATAGGGTAGAGACCCTAGGAAAGTTACATACATTATAATGACTTGTGTTCTTTTTTTAATTGGTAATTTTTGGGAATTGAAATATATAATGAGTTAAAATTTAATCTTAAATAAAATTCCATACTACTCGAGCTTAATAACTCCTTGTTTATATTTTATCTATGGAACCTGGTCATCATCCACAGGTGGCTTAGGTAGTTAAGGCTCAGCAAGATGATCTTGTTGATTAGTGAATGGTTGATCTAGTGGAGGGGTATGATCAGTGAAAAAAGACACTACATTCCTTCCAGCAGTAAACTCTAGGAAAGTAAGAGGGAAATGTTTCAGACATGGAGATGGAGAGTTGGCTCGAGGAGCTTTTGATCACTATCATCTTGATTTGGGCTCCGATGGAGTACTGGGTTCCTTTGACAGTGATCCAAATGAGGGGATTTATCTGTTAGCGGTGGATGATATACTTGGGGGAGAGGAAGGAGGGTGATGTTTTGTGGGTCAATTTCGATAATGAGTTCCAAGCGAAATTCCTTTCTTTAACCATGAAGGCTGAGAAGAGACAGGAGTTACTCTCCCTCTAGCAGGGGATTATGTTCATACTAGAGATAGGGATCAAGTTCAAGGATCTCCTCCATTTTTACCTAGACCTCTTTTTGGATGAGGAGTCTAATGCTAGATGCTTATAGGAGGTATGTAGTCCTTCTCTCTAGTACATGGTTACCCCCTTCAAATTGTTGACATACTTAGAAGTCCAGAAGAAAGAACAGGTAGTCGAGAAGATTTACTCCTAAGGAATTATACCATGAAAGGGGATCAAACAGAGTTCTTTGGGAGGTAAGGTTACTAGAAATAGGTCTCATGATCCAAGGCCTTCAAGGTTTCATTCAGTGGGGAGTTGATCTCAGCAGTTCCAATTTCAGCCTTCAGGTCCTCGTGATTTTCCTGTGAACTTGATACCGAGGTATTTCACTTGTGGAGCCTGGTTGAATCTTTAGATTTAGTGATCGATGGCCTTTAGAGATCATTATGGTAGGGGTGGGCTGGTTCAGTACATGCCTCAACAACAATTTCCAGCTAGGCTGTTTCAGCAGTAGGGACAGTAGGCTCGTGCTCCACCGAGGGGAGATGGAGTAGGTGGAGGCTAACCTTAGGTACTTTATTAGGGACCTCAACCTGGGTGTGGTCTTGGATTAAGTCATCAGCAGAGTGGTAGAGGGTTTTTTATTTGTTATTTACATGTCTTATAGGCATAAGTTCTAGAGGGAATAGAGATCGTTCGAGGTACAATCAGATTATTCAGTACTCTTGCTTATACTTTTTTTATTTGGGAGCTTTACACTCCTTCATTATACAAACTCTATACCTTTATTTGGGACTATACATAGTGAGGTTTTCAGTGCCCCTGGTGTTGAGTACGCCAGTGGGTGGTCCAACTAGCTTGTTTGATGTATACTGAGGATGTATACTGATGATGGGACTGTATCAGTCCCATGGTGATCTCTTCTTTCTATAGATGCATTAATACGATATCATCCTTGGAATTTATTGGTTGTATTTTTTGCATTATTTTTATCAAATTATTTCATAGGAGATTCTTGTTTTCCTACATAGAGGCCAGCGTGTTTCTTTCATTGGTGAACGGGGTTTCCGGGTGGGTAATCGGTGTGTGGAGCCTCTTCTTTCCTTGTTGGTCGAATTTTCAGTAGAATAAGTGGATGCTAAGATGAAGGAGGTTCCCATCAATTTATGGAGTTCTTGGATGTCTTCACTGAGGAGTTTTTGACTCTACCCCCTTGACGTGATATTGAGTTCGGGATAGACTTATTGAACGGTGCTTCTTTGATTTTGATGGATCCTTATCAAACGGAACCTTTAGAGATGTAGGAGTTAAGGATTTAGATAGATGATATGATACAGAAGGATTTTATCAAGCTCATTATGTCATCGTGGGGTGCTCCAGTCATTTTTCCAAAGAAGGAAGATGGTGGTCTGAGGTTGTTCATAAACTACCGAAGATTGAATCATGTAATGATCAAGAACCTTTACCCTACCCCAAGGATATATGATCTTTTCAACCAACTGAGGTGAGTGATTTGGTTCTCTAGTATTGATCTTTGGTTTGGATATCACTAGTTTAGGGTGAAGGAAGGTGATATCCTGAAGACTACCTTTAGGTATAGGTATGGTCACTTCGAGTTCATGGTTATTTCATTCAGTGTAATGAATGCACCAGCTGTGTTCATGGGGATCATGAACTCCAATTTCCATGAGTTCCTAGACCATTTTTTCATCATATTCATCGATGACATCTTGGTCTACTTGAAGTCAGAGGAGGATCATACTTAGCATCTCAGGGTTGTCTTAGAGGTTATTCAATGCCACCAGCTATATAATAAGTTTTCCAAAGTGTAAGTTCTAGATGTGATAAGTTGTAAAGAACCAAAATTCCTGTGGAAATTTTTTTAATACATGGGAATTTTATGAGTCCGTGAAAACTGACGGCACTTTATTCCGAGGCCCAGTGTTCCCGGAATCAATTTCTAAAGTTTTGTTCAGGTACGTTCAGTAAACATACGAGCGGGTTTTTATAACTTTTGAACAGGTGCTCAGAATTGAAATCTGAGGGCACTGCTGAACTCGCAGCGCCGGTTCTCTCTTAAGAATACTTTCACCTCGACGGCGGATGGTCGGGAATAAAAGTTAGTTTTTGGCTTTTTATAAAAAAAAATAATAAAATAAATTGTAGCCACACTTTATTTTATTCTAGCAGCCATATGAATGTGGGTAGTTGGAACCTTCACTTGGGAGTTGGTGGTGGGACCGCCACACCCTAACCTCCCATGAGAGGTTATGGTGGTGGGGCCTACCCAAACCCAACCTCCCATGTGAGGTTAAATGTGGGGGGACCACACAAGTCCACCCGACCCCTCATTAATGGGAGGAAACCTTAACTTCTCAACTCTCCCTCATTAATGAGGGAGAGCCTCTCCACCTTTCCCCACATTAATGAACCAAACACCCCTAATTAATTCGTGCCAAATTTCATGAATTAATTAGGGGGAGCCTCATAATTAAATCACCAATTCGAATTCTATGCCAAAATAATAATAAGATAACATACCTATTATTTTAATTGGCATATATCATTTTGGTGGAACAGGGGAAAGGAAAGCTAGGAGAAAAAGCTCCCAACGAAGAACTGTTCTCCCAACGAAGAATGCGAAGAACGCCGAAGATGCTCTTCTTCTCTGACATTCTTCCTCAGACCCCTTCGATGTGGGATGTGATCGTCTACCACGGATTGATGGCCATCCTTCCACGACGTCAATGAATGACTACCTTTGAATCAAAGGTAGGGGTTTGATTTTATTTAAAGTATGAACTTTTCCCCATGTTCTTCTTTTATCTCAAAATGAAGAATAGTGGTAGTTGTGCTTCATACTAGCAAGCTGTTTGTTATCACCTTAAACGCGGAGGATTTGGGCCGACCAAACATGGCCAAACACCCTCTTTCGATTTCTTCTCTCTTGTGGAATTCTACAGCAAGGCGACAAAGGTGGTAACGACGAGGCCACACTACCTGTGGGCTCCGCGAACCACACCGCCCCCCAGATGCACCAGTGCTCCCGGCCAAAAATTGCAGGCCAAGCTGTGCCCGACCCGCCTACCCGCGGCGCCCTTGCGCGCTGCCCACGCCCCACCGACATGCTGCCCGCACCCCCGGTGCGCTGCCCGGCCCCGTCGGCACGCTGCCTGCGCCACCGGCGTGCTGCGCAGCCTCCCGGCACACTGCCCGTCCCCCGGCACGTTGCCCGGCCCCGCTAGCACCCTTCCTGCACCCCAGCGCACTACCCGATGCCCCTTGCCCTGTCGGAGGCCTGCCTGATGCCCCCCGCGCCATGCCGCAGCCTACACCGCAGCCTATCGCGACCTACCCGGTGCCCCCGCGGCCTACCCGGTGACCAGCCGGCCTGCCCGTGCCCCGCGCGGCCTGCCTAATGGCCTCTCAGTCACCAGCCTCTCGAGAAGACCCTCAGAATCCCCCACAGTGTTGCTGGCCGAACCGGCCCGGTCTCTCAGACCGAGTCTCCGAGTCGCCTACGTGGTGAGTACTGGGCCAAACCACCCTCACGGTCCGCTGGGCCGAGCCCAGTGGACCGGGTGAAAAATTAGCGGGCTGACCAGCCCAATGGGTCGGGTCAGACCCAGCGATTCTGACCAGGTCGACCTAGACTAAGTTGGCATAGACTAGATTGGGCCGAGTCAGTCCAAGCAGGTCGGACCGGACTCGGGCCCATTACTGACCCATTACCTTCTTAGGCCATATCTTTGGAACCAGATGTGCGTTTGACGAACCGTCAATAGAGCTAGTTTTTCTTAGAGCATAGTCGTCCCTTTGATTATACCCCACTAGAGTTTGGGGTATAGTTGAGTCACAGTCAGGTTGGTTCGTACACAAATCCAATCGGGCCCCCGGGACTAAAATGCTAATAACTCACAGACCGGGCATCCGATTGACGTGTCGTATGTTGAGTTGAGACCCCTATGATGTGGCGGACCTTTGAGATACTTCTACGTTAGACTTTGTGACACTTGGAGTATCGACTAGTAGCTCATGGAGAGGATCCTCCCGGATATGTGCAGACAGAGTGTGGAGACCTAGTAGCTGACAGACCTGACGACTGCTTGACTGATTCGACATTGAGTGATTCGACTAGCCTAGTGGGGAGCACCCAGTATTTTGAGGCAGAACCATGGTGGAGGATCGCCCAGTATTTGGTGGCAGACCCATGGTACTCGACAGGAGGAGTACCTCTGTAGGCTATTAGGGGGAGCATCCGGTATTTGGCGGCAGACCCACAGCGGAGTAGCACCTGGTAGTTGGCAGCAGACTCACGGTACTTGACAGGAGGAGTACTTCAGTAGAATAAGGTTAGTGAGAAGTTCCTTGACGTCACGACAGGCCCACTGTTCTCGACAGAGGAGGAGTTCTCCAGCAGTCGTGGTTTCGATAATAAAAATCCTGGTTTGAACTGAGTCAATGACTTTTTTGTTATCCTCATGAGTGAGATGGGTTACTTGATAACTTAGGTATATGTATGGGAATATACCTAAGTAATGGTTATACGTTGAAATCATACTTTTTGTTTTATCCTTGTTGTATTTTTTGACACCTTGAGGGTCTCAGGGTCCCTACTGAGTATTGTTATACTCACCCCTGCATGGGTTATGCCCGCACCTCATTGTGTTGGTTGCAAATGACAGACAACACTGACAGAAGCTGAGAGCACCAGGACTGGACGGTACCTGGAGGACGACCTTACGACGTATCAGCACACGGTGGGGTATGACGGATGTGGAGTGCTGAGGAGGCCATCTGTACCTACCCTTTAGGTAGGAACCTCGGAGGAAGATCCAAGAGCTTCTTTCACATTTCAACTGTTTGTCCCTTTTTAGTTATATTTTTACTTTACAGTTTGGCTTGTATTCTGGCCCCCCATTACTTTTAGTACACTTTTTTTACAGCTTTTTCTTAGTGTTTTCTTCTGCTTGTACTCTGGTTGTGTGTGTTTATGATTTATAAAGGCAACATCTTCCCAGTTTTAGGGATTTACACCTTTGGTGCTAGTCGCCAGCACCTGGCCTATGAAAGGCGGGCCTGGGGTAGTCACGATACGGGCCTCGGGGGATGGGTCATGACAAATTGGTATCAGAGGATGTCGATTATACCAGATAACTTAGGACTCTGATATTTATTTCTGTGAAGCAATATTGTTAAGGGTACTAAGTGTGGTTTTCAGTTCAGGGAGTCTAGTGTTGGTGCGAGCGGTCGACGTATCCATACACCAGGACCCTGACCTCTGATTTCCAACTCAGTGCACGAAAACACTGATGGAGTGTGTGTTTTCAAAAGTTTTTCTTTAAGTCATCTCAACCAGGTCAGCTCACCAGGTATAGTATTTTGACCGTGTCTCATATGTTTCTTTCAGGATGCCTCCTTGCGGATGACCAGCTAGAGCCCTGAAGGTTGTACGTACTAACAGCCCACCAAGCGACGAGGCCTTAGTATAGGGCCCTCTACTAGTTGAGGCACCAGCGGAGGTACCAATGGTACTACTCCTAATTGGGCCACCAATATCACCAGCCCCAGCAGCAGAGAGTGCACGCCACTTGAGCGCGCTACATGAGTTCCAGCGCCAGAGGCCACCCAGGTTCAGGGGAGAGATAGACCCACGGGAGGCTGAGGATTGGATGGATGATGTGGTGAGTGACTTCAGACTGGTAGGGACATCTGTCGAATTTATGGTGATCCATGCTTCCAGCCTTATTCAGGCAGCAGCAGGTAGGTGGTGGAGCCTGATGCTCTAAATGCATGATGAGGCGTCACTTCTATGGGCAGACTTCGAGAGCCTGTTTCGGGCGAAGTTTGTTCCAGAAACCCTTCGAGTGGTGCGGATACAGGAGCTACTACATCTGCAGTAGGGCAGCATGACGGTGGCGCAGTACTCAGTGAGGTTCATCGACCACTCACGCTGCTCCACTGATATAGTACGGGACTTGTTCTTCAGGTCTCGGACCTTTGAGCAGGGACTCAGGCGAAAGATTAGAGCTTTAGTTATCTCCCACAACATCCTGACACAGACGGGCATTTTGTAGCGATCCCTCCTAGTAGGGACTTTTCTTGCTGAGCAGTATCCAGCAGCGAGACCCACAACTAGCCAACATGCAGCGGAGTCTTCTGCAGTTGGCAGTATACAGATGAGGCAGAGGTCCAAGAGGACCAGACCAACAGGTGGTCGACCTCACGACTCAGGATCGATTGTGTGGGGATCCCAGAGTGAAGACAGAGCCAGTCATGCCAAGAGCGGACAATGTTACTCCTGCGACAGGCTTGGTCACATGGCTCGTGACTATCTGACCCGCCGCTCTGATGATCAGCAGACAGTTGAGGGACCTCCCAGGCAGAGGCAGAGGTTTGATCAAGGTGGTCCGCAGGGCGCATGCAAACGTGGCAGAGGAGCTGGTGGTGCAGTTGGTGGTGGATGATGTTACGAGGTGCTAGCGCCACCACCACCTGGAGGTCCACCCCAACCACAGGTATAACTGGTGGCCGAACCAGCCTGGTCTCCCAAACCGAGTCACCGAACCGCCTACGTGGTGACTACCGGGCTAAAACGCCCTTCCAGTCCACTGGGTCGGGCCCAGCGGACGGGGTCAAAAATTAGCGGGCTGACCCACCCAATGGGTCGGGTCAGAGCCAGCGAGTCTGACAGGGGCGACCCAAACTGGGTCAGCCCAGAATGGGTTGGGCCAAGTCTGTCTGACCGGGCCGGACCGGACCCGGGACCATTACTGACCCATTACCTTCTTGGGCCATATCTTTGGCACCGGATGTCCATTTGACGAACCGTCAGCGGTGTCGGTTTTTCTTGGAGCATAGCCATCCCTTTGAGTATACCCCACTAGAGTTCGGGGTATAGTTGGGTCACGGTCAGGTTGGTTCGTACACGAATCCAACCGGTCCCCTGGGACTAAAATGCTAATAACTCACAAACCGGGCCTCCGATTAACGTGTTGTCTGTTGCGTTGAGACCCCTATGACGTGGCAGACCATTGAGATACTTCTACTTGAAACTTCATGACACTTGGAGTATTGACTAGTATCTCATGGAGCAGATCCTCCCAGAGACGAGCAGACAGAATGCAGACACCTAGTAGCTGACAGACCTGATGACTGCTTGACCAATTCGACTCGGAGTGATTCGACTAGCCTAGTGGGGAGCGCCCAGTATTTGGAGGCAGACCCATGGTGGAGGAGCACCTGGTATTTGGTGGTAGACCTGAGGTTCTCGACAGGAGGAGTACCTCTATATGCTATTAGGGGGAGCTCTCGGTATTTGGCAGTAGACCCATAGTGGAGTAGCGCCTATTAGTTTGCAGAAGACCCGCGGTACTCGACATGAGGAGTACCTCAGCAGTCTAAGGTTAGTGAGAAGTGCCTTGACATCATGATAGGCCCACTGTTCTCAATAGAGGAGGAGTTCTCCAGCATTCATGGTTTCGATAATAAAAATCCGGGTTTGATCTGATTCAATGACTTTTGGGTTATCCTCATGATTGAGATAGGTTACTTGATAACTTAGGTATATATGTATGTGCATATACCTAAGTGATGGTTATCCGTAGAAATCATACTTTGTGGTTTATTCTTGTTAGATTTTTTGAGACCTTGAGGGTCTTAGGGTCCCTACTGAGTATCATTATACTCACCCCTGCATGGGCTATACCCGCACCTCATTGTGTTGGTTGCAGACGAGGGACAATAATGATGGAGGCCAAGAGCACCAGGACTGGACGGTACCTGGAGGATGACCATACAATGTATCAGCACACGGTGGAGTCTAACGGATGTGGAGTGCTGAGGAGGCCATCTGTACCTACCCTTTAGGTAAGAACCCCGGAGGATGATCCAGGAGATGCTTTCAACTTTCAACTATTTGTCCCTTTTCAGTTGTATTTGTACTTTACAGTTGGGCTTGTATCCTGGCCCCCCATTACTTTCAGTACACTTGTTTTATAGCTTTTTCTTAGTGTTTTCTTCCGCTTGTACTCTGGTTGTGTGTGTTTACGATTTATAAAGGAAATTTTTTCCCAGTTTTATGGATTTACGCATTTGGTGCTACTCGCCAGCCCCTGCCTATAGAAGGCGGGCCAGGGGTAGTCATGATACGGGCCCTGGGGGATGGGTCATGACATAAGTGCATTTCCATGAACATGCAGTGTCACAGTGGGGTGTATCAATGGACTCGTCAAAGGTAGAAGTAGTTTCTTATTGGTCATCACCTAAGAATGTGGTATAGGTTTTCAATTTTCTCAATCTGGAAAGCTATTATCGGAGATTCCTACCTGATTTATCTTTAGGGGTAGCTCCATTGATATCCTTGACCAGGAAAGACTGGGACTTTGTGTGGATTGAGTAGTGTTTTGAAGCATTCAACTACCTAAAGGGGAAGTTGGTCAGTGGTAAATTTTTTGGTTTCTAGAGGAAGGGGTGATGTTTGAAGTGTTTTGTGATGTTTCCCATCTGGACTTGGGATGTGTGTTAATTCAATAGTGGGGAGTGATCTTGTATGGGTATAGGATGTTATGTCCCTAGAAATTTAACTATGACACCCATGACCTAGATCTAGAAGTGATCATGTTCATGATGAATTTATGGTGACATTATCTAATTGGGGAGAACTTTTTGGTCTTAACGAATCACTAGAAATTGAGGTATATCTTTTCCCAGTGAGATATGAACATGCGACAGTAGAGGTGGATGGAGTTTCTTCAAGAATATGATTTTGAGATCTCCTAAACCTTAGGAAAGTGGAATGTTGTGGCTGATGGTTTGAGTAGAAAGTCACAGAGGGAGGTAGTTCAGAAATCTGCGAATGCTTGGAAGGTGATGCAGGAGTTGGTCTCCTTACACCTAGTTGTAGAAATGGAAGGTGGAAGAGGTTGTATGTTTCAGATGAAAGTGCAGTATTCTATAATGTGGAAAGTACAACGGTCTCAGTGGGTGGACTCATAGGTATAGGTGATGTGTGACTGCATTGACCCTGGTGATGCTTGGGAGGGATGGTTAGATGATAGTTAGAATCCTATGTTGTTATGTGGAAGGTTGTTTGTTCCAGTGGAGATTCATAAGGGAGTCCTCCATGAGTTTCAAATCTCTCCCTTAGTGGTACACCTAAAAGTTTCCAAGATATTTCATGGCTTGAGGAAGCAGTTTTGGTGGTCCAAGATGAGATGGGTAGTGGTGGATTCTGTGATGAATTTATTAGTATGCAAGCAGGTGAAGGCTAAGCACTGTGTTCCTGGTGGTTTGTTGTATCCCCAAGATGTACCTGAGTGGAAATGGGATGACATCTCAAAGGATTTAATCACTGGGTTGCCCAAGACTTAGGGAGGGTACAATGTGATCTGGTTGGTAGTGGATTGGTTGATGAAATCAGCTCACTTCTTAGCGATTAAGGAGTCAGGCACAATGGATTCCTTGGCTTGGAGGTATATGGATGAGTTGGTTAAACTGTATGGAGTTTCAAGATCCATTGTTTCTAACCAAGATACACATTTTACCTCGTGATTCTTGAGGGGATTAAAACATTTTTTAGAACTCAGTTACGCGATGATCAAAAATATGGGACCATCCAGACATTGGAGAAAATTTTATGGGCATGTGTCTTGGACTTTTGTGGATCTTGGGTGTGACACTTTCCATTGGTATAGTTCTCTTATGATAATAGTTATCAATATTTCATTAGTATGGATCCGTTTCAAGATTTGTATAGTAAATCATGTCGTTCACCCTTGTGGTGGATAGAGGTTGGGGAGACAATTATTATTGGTCCTGAGGTAGTGCAGAGCATAATAGATAAGGTTCAACATATTGGTGAGTGGATGAAAGTAGTAAAAGACTGGTAGAAGTCGTATGTCGATGGAAAGAGGAGACCATTGAAGTCTTAGGTTGGGGAAAACGTGTTCTTGAATTTTTTCCCCTCAACATGGTTAGTGGAGGTTCAAAAGAGGTCGAAAGCTTTCCCCTAGGTTCATAGTACACTTTGAGCTATTGGAGAGAGTTGGTGAGGTGGAATACTAGCTGGCACTACCATCACAGTTGGAGAAGGCCCACGTTGTCTTTCACATCTCTCAGCTTCATCAGTATCTCTGTGATGACTCCCATGTCATTGAATGGAGAGAGTTGGATTTTGAATATGATGTGACAATCGTGGAGCATATAGTATAGATAAAGTATTTTTGGGGGAATGTTCTATGTGGATAGACCATTCCTTTGGTCTGTATATTGTGGAGGAATGGTGGCCTAGAGAAGAGTGCTTGGGAAAAGGAGACGTAGATACGTGACCAGTACTCGAAGTTTTTTTGAGTTTTGTTTTGATCTGTTTCATCTTATGTTGTTTTGTTTGAACCTTGTTTTATATGATGAGTCGTTATCCTTACTTTGTGATGTGTTTGGTGGAATTTATGCTTAATTATTAACATGAAGAATGGGGAGGACATGATTCTTAATCGAGATGCATTAACTGATATGTGATTAAATATGTGTGGGTGAGTAATTTACACCCTGATTAGATAGTATCTTGACATGGAGTAAGTAATTATATGATTCATATGTCTATATAGTGTGGTTGTTGTTCTTGTGTTGTGCATCTTCTGTTTTGTTGGGTTAGCAAATGTCAGAGGAGGTGTTCTTGGATGTTGAGGTTTCACTCTGGATTTCGAACAACACAGGTTGATTTATCATTAAACTTTAATGATGGTAGAGGTGTTTCAAGTGTAGAGAGATCCCTGATAGGTATCTCATAGGGTGGTTGTTTAGACCCCTCTTTCCTTCTATGCTTGGTTTTGAATTCTTAAGGGGAATAATAGTTTGATAGGTATATGATGTAATGGTCTGGACCTCTCTGGTCCATTATATTGTGAAAATATAACATTTTTGGTGTTCTGGGAGAAAATGGTGACTCATTTAAAGAGTTTGTAAAACAATATAGTTTTTTCAATGGTATTTCTCTAACGGTGAGTCTTCCATCGGTAGGTGGTGACGGTAGGATGCACCGGTGATTCAGGACCGGTGAGTCAAAAAGATGACTCACAATGGTGAGTTGCTGATAGTGGGATGCGATGGTAGATCTCTAATAGTGAGTCACCCATTGGTGAATCGTCCACCATTCTCTCATCCACTAGTGATTCGCTATGGTTAGGCGATGATAGTAGGTCTCTAGTGGTGACTCACGACAGTGAATTGTCTAGCGGGGAATCGCAACGGTAGGTCACCAGTGGTGACTCGCAATGGTGGCTCTTCCAATGGTTAATTTTCTAATGGTAACTCATCTAATGGTAAGCCACCTAATGGTGAGTCTTCCAATGGTATTTCATCCACCAGTGATTCATTTCCACTGTTTTTCAAATTTCTTATTTTTCCAAGTTTTTCCAGTTTCACCCCTTTAAGGTTTTATTTAATGTAAAACGAGTTTAAAACCATATTTAAGGTATTTTGAAGTTGTTTCAAAGGATCTAAATTATATATTTAAATTTATAATGTCTGGGAGGCATTTATATAGTCAAAACGTGTGGTCTTGATCGTGATCTGGCTTTAATATTTTTTGAACCATTATTCCGTTGATATAAGATATGGAATTTCTAAAGATGATACCCTTTATTCCTTGTAAGTTTACCTTTACCCTTTCTTCTGAGAATCCCCAAATCCTTTTTTCCCTAAGGATATGTGTGTCTATGTTTCACCCTTGGATCATGTTTTCATAGAGCCTTGTACACCCCCTATTTGGTGCAAGGGGGGGTTCTAATTGTATGTTTCTCAAGGTAGGGATCCCTCCATCTCTCTTTTATTTGTGTATCATGTGGGGTGGGTATATGAATGTCCTCTTGTGAAAGATTTAAGGATACCTGGTTAATAGATAATTAAATTGGATTAAAGATCAACATTAAGGGTTAGGAAAAGTGAATTGTGTTTTTCTTTGTTGTCTATTGATATTATGATCTATATGGGATATATTCCTACTGAAAGTCATGGATATTGGTGGTATTTTTTGTGAACCTATGATGGATTTTGAATTATTATTGATGGTATTCTTTAAAATTATTTTAAATATGAAAATATGATTAACCACGTATACTCGGTTAAATAAATGGATACCCCAGGATCAAACTTTTTTTGTGATCACCCCTAAATTAAAAGGTGGAATTAAAGAACATGAGATTTGTTAAATATGGAAATAGTGCTTTTTATGGTTGTTTGGTGCTTATATTTAGGGTACAACTATGTGTAGGGTGGTTTAGGTGGTGAAATGGAATCTTAGGTTGAGATATTAAATGGTTGTGGAATGGATGGGTAGTGTTGGAGCAGTGGGGATGTAGGTTCGAGTTGTACTATGTTTATGTTACTGGTTTTGATGGGTGTTTTGTTGTTATATAGTGGGGATGTCAAATTTGGTTATGATGAGATGTGTTGTGGGGTTTGGCTGTGTGTTGGGGGTTTTCTTATTGAGAGGATGGATTGGGCATAATTACTTTGAAGAATGGTGATGGAAGTGGTTGGTATGAGTTTTGAACATAGTGGAAATATGAAGTGAGTTTCTTTACTGTGGTTCTTTTTTATCTTCATGGTTTATGATTTGTGGCTTGTTCCATGTTATGTTTGGTAGTTTCTTGATTAGGGATGGAATGAATAACTAGTTTTATTAATAAGTAATAATATTTGGTTAAACAAGTTAGCTGGGAGTATGTTTTTGAGTTGTGGATTACTGTGAAGATGCTTTCTTTTTTTCAACTTCTGAAGTGACTATTTCTTGTGTTAATAAATGCATTTATAGGTAGAAGTAAAGGCAGTTTTTTGGGTTGGTTTGTTTTTAGATAAACCCATTGGTTGGGATGATTGTTTGATACCTATATATTTTCATAATTGTAATTTCTTGTTATTTTCTATACGCACCCCACCCTAGTTGAGCACTATGTTAAAAAAACCCATTGTAATAGGGGAGGGTGACTTTACCAACATCTCGGTGGGAGGATGGATGGTTGGTTACTTGCTCTTCCTTTCTCCCTCTTCTAAGAATTGGTATCCCAAGACTATTCAAACAGGTTGTGGTGTGGTTGTGAGGCCCAGGTGTCTACAGGAGAGGTGTGATTTCCCATGTGTCTTCGTGGTGCGGTGTGGTTGTAGACTAGGTGTTTGTGGGTAGGATGTGGTATGGTTATGGCACAGGTTTTTGTAGGTGGGATGTGGTGATCTTTGTTTTCTCAAGTTGTGGGACTAGATCTGAGGCCCATGTGTGTGTGGGAGGGTTATGAAATGGGGCTTGTGGAAGAGTGTGGAAACTCTAGGTTGTTTACTGTTATGGTATGAGCAGTTAACTAGTGGGAAGTGGTGTGGGGTACCCAAACATTGATGTGATTATTATATTACTTCACTTTACTTGCGTTATTTGGTGAGTGTTCCTTGGTGAGGTTGGGATGGCTAGTATTCCTTGTTTGTGCTATTGGTTTCTACTATTTTCTCACAGGGGAATTAGTATGCTTCTCCCACTTGTGCATGATAGACCTTGGTTCTTCCTACTGAGTGTACTTTTATGCTGACCCTACACTGTAAAACTGCTTTCTGGTTTCCAGGAGGATTATGTGGATCGTGCTGGACTTTACTAGCTCAGACGTGGAGATAGTTTTTGTGTTTATTTTTAGCTTTTTCTTTTTGGAACTTACTTTAGAGTTTATTGTATTTGTAGAATTTATGTTTTAAACATGCATGTGGGATGGATTTTTTATTTCTTTTATATATTTCTTGGAGTTTTTTTGTGGTTGATACATCTTATTTCTCTGTCTTGGTTAATATAAAAAGGGAAATGCCTCCCATTTTGTGAGATTTGTATACCCTTGGTGTTAGTCTCCACCCCAGGGCCTCATGGAGGCAGGACTCAGGGGATCATTATCTCTCTTCCTTAATTTCTTGCTCAGGAGGGGAATCTTTGGAGGGAGGGGGTCATGACAGTACATAGGGTGTGTCCCTTCATACATGGTCTTATGGTTCTATATAGATCACTGGGTGTGTACTTATGATATACACTGACCTAGCCAGGTAGGGGTCACATGGAGTGTGGATATTTCACATATCAGTGTGATATTTTATTCTAGATGATACCCTATCACCGCATAAAAGAGGAAACATGACATGTGTTCTTCTAAAAAACATGATGTGTGGTTAATAAATTTCTATAATTATATATTAGCAATGTTTCTTATGATATTTAAGACTCCTTCACTGATTCCTCCATGAATCGCACCTGAAGCACCCACAAAACACATTTTCAATGATAAATCCATTATCGATGGACATATTCTATCCACCCTTTTTTGGAAATCACATCATGGATTCCCCTCGCATCACATGTATGTCTTTTATTGTGAAATCACCATTACCCAATCTATCATTAGATTCCAATCATTTTCTTTTCACTTACGATGATTTTTAATCCACCATGAATAACCCAAAACATCAATCTATGGAGCACATGATTGATTGCATTATGAATTGGGTCTATGGGAAATGGTTGAACTTATGGCCAACTGAATTCTAGTGATAAATACAAGTGTAATAGATGGCGGAATCAACAAAACACTGAAGTAAAAAATGAACAAAGTATATGTTCATTTTGGTCACCATTCATTAATAGAAATGGGATATATGAAGATGAATCATAATAATATAAATAAAATACTTCTCAATTCATAATCCAATAATAAAATATAATTTTACTAGTTCATAAAAATAAGAACACAAAAATTAATTCAAATATAATTGATCCATGTTTGCAAAAACAATTAGAATGAAGATAAATATAACAAACCAAATACCAAACTCTAAAGGGATTTATTATTAATAGAGAACATGTTATATAGTGATGTATTAAAATAATCTACAATATTCATCATTCACTCCATGAAGATCCATGAATTATATGTGAAGAAGAGAACCTCACGTTGTCACTATTGGTGATTTCTTATTCCTAAGCCATTCACCAACATCAATGTTGACCAGAATTTTTCTCTCCCTCTCTCAAAATATCAAGGGTTAGGGGATAACCCTATATATTATTTATATAGAGATATAAATAGAAAATAACTACATAAAAAATAATAAATTAAATTATTCATTTAATTTATTTACCCTATTTTGTCCTGCAACAACACATCATCCTGAAACCTAATACGAACAAAACTTATATCATTCTTAGGATAAATCTCACATTATAGATTAAACCATGGTCACTATTTCTCCATAAAAGACTCCTATTATTATATATTTCATAACTCATTAATTAGAATAATAAAAAAAATTAATAATTTTTAATACTCATTGTTGGGTTTCAAACGACTCTCAATAATCAGACCATCTCCAAAATAAAAAATGATGGAATTCATAAAAAAGGGCCTAAACCAAATAACCATGATTGATAAATAATACCTAACCATAAGTAAATCTCAACATAAAATAACACCCCATAAAATCAAATAAAAATCTCTTAAATAATGTCAAAATATCTCTTTTCAAACTATTTTAGAATCCCACATCTCAATTTTTGAAATCTTAAAATATCATTTAGAAATCATTTTGAGATTTCAATAAATTCCTTATTAAAATTATTTACCCACTAAAAAAACTGAGTTAATTTTAATTCATCTCATATTACATCATATTAAATCCTAAAGCTTCACATTTTACTTATAAAACCATATTTCTATGATGAATCCCCTTTATAAATTTTTAACCTTAATTACACTCTTTTAAATTCATTATTCACATTTTTAAATATTGAATCCACCTTAAACCATTTTTAAATTTTTCTTTGTTAACTTTAAAATTGACCATTTATGTTTAAAAATTTAAAATCACCTTCAAAATATCATTAAAGTTAATGAAAATAGATCATCACACCACACACAAAAAAACTTACTTAAGAGGTACTTGTGGCCATGCATGACTGACTTCATGGTTTGGTAGACCATGAGTCACTCTTGTAGATTCCACAGAGATTTATAAAAACAATGTACTCAATATCTAAATGGTTTTATTCACCATCCAATCTAACTATGTACCACAATTTAAAATACCATTGTCATCCCCAGAAAATTAAAACAAAAAAAAACATACTATAAAATAATATAGAGATCTTAAAAGTCAAGACTCACAACCCATCATCCCATGGTAACTCAAGGATCCAAATATAAAATAGGTAGCTAGACTCTTCCCATGCTTACCTCTTGATTTCTAGTAATATTATCTCTAATATACCATTTCTACATAATTATTAACCTGGCTCTAATACAGTTTTGTCACAAACTGATCTGGGTCAACTCTCCTTTGGGAACCTGAGCCATCCCATGGTAAGGCCCATGGGCGTACCAAATCCCCTTAGTCTAGAAATAATTTAAAGGGAATTATAATATACCAAATAATAATTATTTCTCCTATAAGTAATAAGGAACATGGAGCTCGCACCTAGGAATTTGACATGATCACTCCATACATTAGAGATCCATGCACAACCAAATACGAAGTTATAAAATACAAAACAAACCAAAAAAGTCATACCATAAACAAACATCCCAAAAATAAAATTAAAATAAATACGTATGGACAAGAATAAACTAATATATTAATTCCAAATTAGGATGGTACATCAATGATACAAAAATAAAACACACAATACCCAACAAGATCTCCATGTGACATCTTGGTCACCATTCATCCATAAAACTGACACGTTCTTTAAGTAATCAAGACTAAACCTAAATGTGAAAAGAAAAATAGGGTTTATAAATTTTTAATATCATAATTAGGTTTTTAAAGAGAACTTAGCCTTTTATACATATCATTACATGATTTTAAGCATAATTAAACATCAAATTACAAGCCAAGGATCGTAAAGTCTAGTGTCTTGGAAAACTAGCACTACAAAATATTTGACTTTTTCCAATAGAAATTTAATGACGGATAATATATATGTTGGTAAAAAAGAGTAATTCCAACATATATTAAGTTTTATTGGTATTAATTTTGACTACCAACACTTGTTTTTACCAACTGATATATCTGTTGATATTAATGGTTCAATACCAACAAATCTTTTACCAACATCAATATCTGCTGCTTTATCACACTAACACCAACATTTTTTTACCAACATATGAATATATTATTAATAATAACTATTTCCAACAAATATATTTCCATCAATAAAAATTCTTACAACAACCCATTAAATAACAACAAATATTTTATCCATAAAAAATTAAAGGAAACCAAATTTCTTAGACAAATTATTATTTTTATGACCAAAGTCAATATCTATTTACTGGGGTTATATTAAAAATATCTCGATAATTGATTTTAATTTTCAATTCTATCCAAATGTTAATAATGTTTATATTTTTCAATGATGTTCAATTAATAAGCATCTAAATATACTTTATAAAAAAATCATTACAATATTTGGTATATTTACATATATCCTCGATACCCTCTCTACACATGAAAATTTAATTTTTATATTTAAATTTAGTAAACATAATTAAAATAAAAATAAATTCAAAAAACCAATTATTTAAATTTAATAAATAAAAACATAACAATCAATTAGTTAATATTATTCTATTAATAATTTTATTTTACATATTGAAATTATTCATACAAATACTTAGTATATTTCTAATTTAAAATATTAAATGATATTTGTTATTTGATATTTTATTTATTTGATTTTAATTTTAAAAATTTTATCCCCTACCATTCGACCGAAGACCCCAATGCATCCCTGACCCCAATCAGTCTATCCCATGCCATCTGGTATTGACAGCTCCACCACCAATTCATTCCTGCGACCGTGAAATCTCCTCGCAATCCAAAATCATCACCAAAGACGTTCCTACGACAAAAAATCCAACCTGTTCTGGTGCCCTATTAGGTATGATTGAAACCCTAAATGCTATGCTTGCTGTTAATCGCTTTCCACTTCCTATTATGTTGTTCTTCATCGTCTTAGATATTTTATTCCTTAGGTTCATATTATATCCTCTTCTTTATAACCTAGAATCATTTTTGGTAGAGTGTGGTTCATCAAAGCATTTCACAAATATCACATGTCAAATTTTATCATCCAAAGGTAACCTACATCAATTTATTTCAGATACCACATGATTCGATATCATTTTTTTAATCAATTGTGCACACTACTGATGTTTTATTTTCAACAGATCTCATTTAATTCTCTTACACAAGGCATGGGTTTTATTTATTTTCCCTTTGTTGCTTGAATCTTTCTTGAAGGTTCACTAAAAACACCTACAAAAATCAACCCCCTCCATGGATATGTACATCTGGTACCAAGCCAATAGTGAACCTTAGGCGGTCCAAATCTTCAACTCATGGGCCACAAAGCTCCACCCACTGGACTTAAAACAGTTCAACCTGCTGTACCTAATATAGATCATGGAGGTGGTAAAACGGACCCATCCTCACCTTCTGGGCACCAATGTAAGGTGTCTGTCTCCTCATGTTTAAAAAAAAGTTTTGTTCATGTTTATTCATTTTTTTGGTTCTGTTACGACGACTCACGCTTTTTTATTGTGGTTCTTTGTGGTGGAGTGTCGGTGATAAGGACCTATTTTTCTTTTTAGAGGGTTTTTATCATGGTTGGTCTGAAATAGATAGGTGGAATAAGGCCGCATGATGTTGATGCTTCTAGAGCATAAATGTTGCTGAAGATTTGTTGGGTGCTGCTGAGTATCTCTGGAAACGCTGCATGCATCACCAGAAGCAACATAAGTGTCGCTTGGTAGGATTTTGATATTACATATTAGACTCACTTTAACGATATGTCCATGACTTCTAGCATCTTGTGACTTAAATAGCCATGTTGTTGTTAGATTTATTTTTTCAGTTCTGTATTTCACTCATAGCTTATTATACTCTTTGAAAACTGTATTTTTAATGTTATTGTATATTGATCTACTTTAATAGTCATGTTGAATGAGACAAACTTAGTAAGCACCTCATGTATTGGTTTTCATCACATAAAATTTGTGTTGATCTTCGTCAAGCTATTGACCACAAGTCCAAAGAAGGGTGTCTTTTGGCATCGAATGGTCTCAAACATGAATTACATAATTTTCATGGTGGTTTTTACATGATCCTTCTACTGGAGAGAATGATTTTCTTAAATAAAAATTACTAAGGTGTGATCCACTAGATGCAGAACATCATTTTATTTTTATATATTCTCTTTGGGGACTGACACATGAATGCCTTAGACTCCATGCACACACACAAACACATTTCAATAGATTTTTTAGTTGTTTTTAGTTGTTTTTAGCTTCTCTTAATGTAAAACTTACTTTTATGGTCCAAACATCTATCCTATTTTAAATGTTGACATGCAACAACTATTCATGAACTTTATGTATAGTAGACGGTTCTGTATTTTTAATATCATAGTAGATTGTTCTGCATTAATAGTCATGTATTTGTGGTGTAAATGCTCAATAGATTTTAATTGTATTTATTTTTGTTTTAGGTGTTGTAGGAATCAAAGATAAACACTTTTAGTAGTAGACCTTGGACTCTACATGTCAACATATTTTGATATTTTCAGTGTTTCACCTTAGAGAAATTTGACAACAGTGTTCAAGTTAGTTACTAGTTGGATTTTCCTTTTTTTCTCTATCCTTGAACATAATTTATTTTCAAAGGTTAATTTACTTAAGAATTCCCTATTATTCACCTTTAAAAGCACGTGTTGTATGTGCTTTGTCATTGAATTGATTTTTTCCATTGGATACAATTTTGTTTCCAATTCTAATACCCACTCATATACCACTTCATCAAGTCAAAATGTGTATTGGATTAATATATTCATATAATTGATGTCACTAATGTAATCCCATTAATATTGTGATTGAATATCGTTTCATGCATTAATCCACCATGAATTGGTTAGGTGGCAGGCAGAGAATGAATTGATTATGGGTGACATCCTTATCAGTGCCATCATTTGTTTGTATGGACATTCTGACCATGTAAAGGATCCACTTTTACACATTAATTTTTTTGTTGAATATATAGACATATTTTTATGGTTTCACATTCTTGATCAAGATGAGAAAATGTACCAAATTAATTTATTCCTTGTAACACTATCACTGCTAATTTCTGACAAAAAATTCCAATAGGCACCCCTCTTTGGCGCAATGGGCCTCCTAAGAAGCCAGTATTTTGAAATGCATGTAGATATTGGTGATGGAAAAAGGGGACGTTGGTAAATAAAACACCCATACATGTACGGTTTGAAACTGATTATTTTGAGCCCTACAAGATTCCTAGAGTGAAGACCATTTCTATCAAGAACAAAGAAGTGAATCTTCTTAAAAGAAGGCAACTCAATGACAGTGTGCAAGTGGAAGCAGTTTCCAATGACAGTTATGGTTTCTAAATGTATTTGGATGAAGATACAAGTAATAGATCAAGTTCAGGTTCAACCATATCTAACTCTGAGTGTTGCGCTCAGTTTGGTAGTGTTGAAGAAAGTGATTTGACGGGTTGGTTGTATCCTTTTTACTTTTCTTCTTCCCCTTTTTGTATTTTGAACTCATGGATGAACAAATTTTTATATGGAGAAAAGTGGATATCGAGTACAGACTTCTAAGAGGCTTATATTTTTTGACAAGCTTCCCAAAACTTAAATATTTACATTTTAGGCATTACTAATTACCATCATCATTTTCAAAAAAAATTGTCTTTTACCTCATAGATGGTTATAAGGGGAGATCCTCCAACTCTAAGGAAGAAATTAGATGTGGGAGGTTATTTTTTATTAGAATAATTTGAGGTTGGCTATTCAAATTTTCCTCCCAATGGTTTTTTTCATTGAATCGTGATATTTTATTTCATGGTTAAAACCTGGAAATATAGTTTTGAGTTTTGTTGAATTTTACTGGTGTGTTCAGGGCTTAGGTATGATGATTTCAGAAATTCTAGGAAATTTTGTTATGTATCATTTAGGTTGTCCATGTTTTTCTTGTTTAGAAAGTTTCACTAATTGGAATGGGGGATTTTTCAATTTGATTTGATTTTTTTTAGGTTTTCATGTGGAGTGATATTGAAAAATGTAGTAAATATTTGAACACTTCTTACACTCAGGGCTTGCCTCAACCATTTTATGGTGCCCGGTTTTATAATATGGATAATTCAAAGTAGTTTGCGGGGTAAGATCTTTATTGTGTCATTTTAAGTACATAACAGTATAAAAAACTCTCTGATACATCTTTTACTGGAGAGCTGTCAATGTATGTTTGTACCGAGGAAATCAATATTAAGTTTATTTTGGGGTTTTGGCCTTTCAGATTTTTCAGCATTCATGCACACTTTGAGAAACCATTGTGAGATGCTTGATAAATGGTTTTCCCAATTTAGCATTTTAAATCCTTGATAGTTCATCTGCAATGGTTTTTGTAATCATCACTTCCTAAAATGGATTACGCTTCCCTGTAAGTGCTGCTTATTTAGACAGGCCTTGAGCAATCACTGCATTTGTTTTGAGAGCCTTTGTTGGATCTTTTTACTCCTTCTGACATAGAAGCATAGGTCTGCAGTTCAATTTTTTAACATTTTTTGTCATAAATTGCTTCAACTATATTCAAGATTATGTGATTGGTATTGAACCTTGGAAGGAGATCATTTTTCTTGTGAAAAATAAATTACAAACACCGAACGATCTTGTTTCCAAGGTGCATGCAGACAACCTTGGGTGCATTTTCCCTATTTTTTTTATATACATTTTTGTCATTAAAATTTCATAGCTTCGAAGTCTAAAATTTGGTTCTTTGATTATGTTGTAGGTGAACCTTTATACTTTAAGTAAGTAGAGATTGTTCTTATGCTTCTACTTCCATCAAGACCCATATAAGAAATTCGATTACTGGATAAACAATGTTTCATTTGATGGACTCTTCACAGATTCCATATGAAACCTCTACAATTTCCTAGTATTGAGCACCCGTAAGGAGTCTCAACAGTATTTGAGTTGGACTCTTTCATAGATTTCACAGGAAGACTCCACAATTTACATGTATCGAATGCTCGTAATGAGTCTCAAAAAGAAAACTTTCACAGATTATTGGAATTCGATTACTGGATATACAATGTTGGAGTTGATAGACTCTTACAAAAATTTATGAGGTACTCATTCATGTTTCCCTTTTATCATTAAAATATGAAAACTTTAATTGATTTAATTAGATTTGGATTTGAAGTTGGAGACAACAGTTTTTTTAGATTTTATTTTTGTAGAGTTTTGTATTTATGAAACATTCATGTACAAATGATGAGATGCTTCTAGCCACCTTTATATATGATTTGGGATGACCCATGTCATACTTCCATTGTGAGCTATAGATGATCACCATCGTGGTCATTTCATGATTGAGTGAATTGAATTCTTGGACCACGCTGCTAGTGTGAACCATGACAGTGGAAGTTGATGCTTGAGACAAAAGTTTCATAAGGGGTCTAATAGTGATGTAGTGGGGCCTTTAGGTCATAAGGATGTTAATACCCAGAAGCTATCACTTGGTCAATCTGGGGATGATAAGATTGCATCAGTAGTATGACCATTTTCCCTCTTCTTTTTCAATCACGGAGTAAAATGTGTATATTGCATGCATTATGAAGTGTGAAGCACTTAGGACTACTACTAAACTAGTTTCAACTAAGATACTTCAAACTGAGGAAATTAAAATATGTACTGAAGATCTGACTATAGGTTAGTCTTCTACATTAGTTTTGGAAGAATTATCTAATGAAGGTGATGTTGACAGTAGGGTGGATAGACTTTGAGTAACCTACTGGAGATGTCAAACCTACTGCTCTAAACACTGCAAGACCCTCAGATGATGATATTGAAAACCCATGGAAATATGTCCATTGGATAAGGGGTTGTCATCCAAGGCGCTGAAATTATTGAGGTTGGAGGACCTTTCATAGCACGTGTACAAGATCCAAATTTGAATTAATGAGAAATTTTAATTTATATTTCTAGTGTTTTCCCTCATTGTTTGAATCATGGGGCTCATCATCTTCTTGCATTAGCATGCGCTATGGTCTTCTGCTTCTTGATATGGTGATTGCATAAGCTTGCTGATTTGGTGGAATGTAAATGCTGACTTCTGAGAATTATGCAGCCTCAGGGGTACCGTTTGGCATTATAGTCTAGGCATTTCTATTGTGTTATAGGTCTATTCAAGTGTCTGGCTTGAAAAACCAGGCTTGGAAGGTGTCTGTTGGTTATAGTATTTTTACAGGCTACAGTCTTTATAGGCGCATTTGATGGATTGAATTACTTAGCGTCACATGCGTATGGGATTCCCTTCAGTGCATGGGACGATGAATCTTGTGATAGTGTGTCATTTTTTCATTTTCTTTTTGATTGTTTTGATTCTGCAAAGATGAGGTTAGTTATGTATGTGTGACCCCATCCTATCATTCACACCTTTTTCTTCTTTTTTAATAAAATGAGGGTATAGTCTAAAATGATTCTTAGATGTAAAAAAACTGCTAGTCCCTTTTTATGAAGTGTTTCAAAAAGAGAAATGATTCTTAGATTTGAGTCATTTGGACTACCATATCTTGAGATGTCAATAGGGATGATGAAAAATACTCACTATGAAAATCATTTTTTTTATATTTCCATTTATTTATATCTTGGTTTCAATTCATGCATATATCTACCATTGATTTTTGGGTATGCTTTTTTTTATGTAGATATGAACCTGAAGGGTGTGGCATATCAGCACTTGAGTTTTCTCGCTAATACTGGACCTAACTCGATTTATTTCTTACTTATACTAGAGTTGGAGATGGAGTTGGCTTGCGATTATTGGGGCATGGATGGGTTGTTGGTGCTCGCTAGTCCCTGGTGTTGGAGATTACTCACTGGTATGGATTGAGTGGTGCTAGAGTTGGCTCACTGGCATGGATGGGTCATTGGTACCAGGTGGGGGGGTGGGTTGTGGGTTGGTGGGGTGTGAAAAATCATGTTGGGGGGTGGATCCTGCCTTTTTGTATTGATTCATTTTGTATTAAATTTCATTATTAATATTTTTTTTCTAATTTTGTACATGTGGGAAAATCATCTTTTATTTAATAATTAAAACAGATGTATTATATATGATAAATTAATAAATATAATATGAAATTTTATTATTATTTTTTAATTTTTATTCAAATGTAATTTATAAATAGATATTATATGTTGGTAATATTATTACCAACAAAAAAATTTGTCATTAGAACCTGTCGTTAAACATTTTAACCAACATATATATTATCTGTTGGCATAATTATAATTGTAACAGAACTATTTTATCTGTCGCAAAAACATTTAGCGACAGAGTTTTTACCGACAGTCCAGTGATAGGGACATATATGTTGGTAAAACATTTTACCAACAAAAAATGTACTTTTACCAACAGATATGTCCCTGTTGGAAAAAGTGAAATATTTTGTAGTGTGGGTACACAAAACTAAAAACGTGGGACTTAATAAAACATTTCGTTATTTATTATCCAATAATATATCCTAACTTACTTTGATCCCTTACATCTACATAGGATTACCTGGGTATAACATGAAAAAAGGGATGAGCTAAAAATCCCAGTAATGGAATAAACATTAAAATAAATCTTATCACATGGGTTAGAAGGCATAACATAAATATATATAAAGGTATGGAACATGATTAAACAAAAGGAATCATAACATATATAACAAGGGATCACAAAATAATGGATTCATAGTAATGTGGAAGAAACATAAAACACGACTTTAGCACAAGTCAAGTATCGCTTCACATTAGGGATCTATATTCAACGCTCATTGCACATAAAGGAGCATGAGTCAAGGCTAACCACCAAGACTGTTTCACATAGAGCACGGGTCAAGTCTAACCACCAAGACTATTGTAAATAATGTCTTATGAGACTAAATATTACCCAATGAATTAGAGTTATATCTAGGTGAACCCATCATAACATGTTCATGAATATTCTTTCCAGATAAACAATTATATAAAAGTAATCAAATATAAACATAAGGGTTACCCATGGAAAAATTTGGTATCATAATCATGTCAAAAGAATAATAAATGGGTGTATCGTAAAAGTATCCATGAAAGAAATTAATTAAATTATACATGAACATTAATAAAATAATATAGGCTTATATAATGATAATTGATGTCAAAATTAAGTGAAAATAGTGTTTAAGAAACTTTAGAAGTAAAATATTTTAGTACGGTTTAAGGGAAAACATTCAAGATTATTTAAAATGGAAACGAAAAAGTTGTTCGTATAAAACCAGAAATGAAAAAAGGTAGTTTTTCATAATAAAATGAGTAATTTTATAAAAATAATGGTGGATTAAAACATATTATGGAGAACAATTTAAAATGGGTAATAATTTGGGAAGTTCCCTTAAATTGGGCTTGCTTATCAGGAAGAATTGAGTAGGGAACCTTTTAAAAACATGTATATCCCCAAAAAAGAAGAATGAATGGATATTTATAAATTATTTTGGATCATATACACATAATTTATAATATTTAAATAAAAATAAAATATAATTTCATTTGGTTAAAAATAGGGAAAGAGTAACCCAAGGGAATAATGGAGGTTATGGTAGAATCCCTTACCTTATGTCTAAAAAGATTCTGCACTTAATCTTAATGTCCTGGATAATAAAATTATATTCATTAATTAATAATTATAAAACCATTCATACATTTATTTTTTTATTATAACTTTATTAAATTAATTTATAGATTTTTTATGGGTTATGAGATTCAATTTCATTGTTTGGGAGTGTTGATTTCCTTGGCATTCATGATCGGTTTACTTGTATATGTGTATGGAAAATCATGTATAATGAGGATAGTTGTCCATAAATGAACTTATATGTTATTAATGAACTTATATAATATTAAAATACCATTTTCTACATAATCAAGGATGTTTCAATAGATAAATCATTAATGATAATCTTTTAGATTGATTTAGCATTTTTTGATCACAACATACTCATTTTGTTTTATAAATTAATATCATGTTTATAAAATGATTCCATAACATTAAATAATACATAATAAACATATTTTAATCTGGTTCAACCATAATTTTTTTTCATGTCCAGCCTTTAATTTGGAATTGAAAGATGAAAGCATATCGTCCACGAAGGTGGTAAATCAACACTTCATGGACAATGTTTCCATTCTTAAAGTAAAAGAAAGAGGAGAAGAGATTTTATGAATAATTATCCCATAAAAAGATAAAATTAGATTATATGTAAGATATTATAGTTTTCACTCTATTTGGATTTGTGGTAGGTGAGGAGAGAAAATGAAAATAAAGGAACTTGAAAAGAAATTAAAAGAAAATGAATGGGGTTTTACTTCTTGATTCTTTATTCTTCACAACCTCCTTATGGGATTGGTTTCGGTACTTTAATAAAACCAAAAGCTTCATGATGTAGGGAAGAGTTTTAGGAATAATATTGGGTATAATCTGGACAAGGATCAAGGCTTGAGAGGTTTGAGGAGAAAAGGTGGTGAGGAGTGGTATTTATAGTGGAGGAGGGGGTGTTTTTTTGAATATTTTAATAATTGTTTTATTAGTTTGATCAAGACAAGAAATAGTGTTGATTCTTGAAACTAAATAAATTAATTATATAATGTGAGTTCTAAATAACGGTCTTACCTCAGAACTACATCACCTATGACTCCATAATTCAAGTATTTATCATTTATCATAAATTATAGTATTTTACTATTCACCAAAAATTAAAATATTTTAGAAAAATCCCAAAAATTCACCCTAAACATTTTTCAAAGAGTTGAATTAAAAAATGAATTCCATTTTATGAAAATAATTTTCTAAATGTGAGAAATTTTTATTTTAATTAAAATCATCATTTACTTGGAAAATACAGTTTTTAAAATTATAACTGATTTTATAACACTTTGAAAAATTAACTGAGGTCACATAAAATTATCTTATAATCATAAGACATCAAAATAAAAAATTATGAATACATTTTATAAAAGTAAATTTTCTTTGAAATTATTAAATTAATCATAATATTTTAATTTAATATTTATGAATTACAAAAATACCAACACTTAATTAATAATTTTTAAAATATTTATTTACTTATTCTATGATATAATTATATCACATTACCATTTATATGATGATTAAATTTTATTTATACTTTCATAGGTGATGTTACTATTCCATTGTCCAGTTTACTATTCATAAGTGTCACATTACTATTCCAAAGGTCAAGTTACTATTTCATTGCTATAGGTTTCTTAAATTATTAAAATACTTATTATTTAATTCATTATTCACTTATAATTTTTATATTTTTCTCTTTATGTGATTTACTATGATTTATACTATATGACATAATTATAAGAAGGGAATTTTCATTGATAAAACTTTAAGTCGTTACATTCTTCCCCTCGTTATGAAATTCTACCCTTGAAATTTTGTCTTACATTCTAAGTTGAAAATAGGTGTGGGTAATTTTCCTTCATCGCTTCCTTTGGTTCCCATGTTGCCTCTTCATACTTATGGTTCTACCATAGTACTTTAATCAAGTGAGTAGTCATGTTGCGTAGAAATTTATCTCTATGATCCAAGATCTTCATTGGATGCTCCTCATAAGAAAAACCATTCTCCAATTGTACCACCTCTGAATTCAGAACATGTGAAGGATCTATAATGTACTTCATTAAAAGGGATACATGGAATACATCATGTACTTGAGACATGGTTGGTGGAAGTTATTATCAATAGGACACACCTCCAACATGATCAAGGATCTTTGATGGGATGATGTACCTAGGAATTAGCTTCCATTTCTTACTAAATCTCATGATCCTCTTCCAATGAGATATGCGTAGAAATACCATGTCTCTAACCTTAAACTCTAGGTCTCATCAACGATTGTCTTCATAGATATTTTTCAGCTTTGGGATCCCTTGATGTATTTCTGAATGGTTTTCACCTTCTCTACCATTTCTTAGACCATTTCAGGTCCTATCCATTTACATTCACTAACTTCATCCTAGAATGCCAGTATTATTCACATTTCCCCATAAAGGGCTTCATATTGAGTCATTTGGATACTCGAGTGGAAACTGCTATTGTATGAGAACTTAACCAGTGGTAGATGTTGGTCTCATCATCCTTTGAAGTCCATATAACATGTTTTCAACCTATCTTCCAGTGTCTGAATAGTTCACTAAGATTGTCCATTAGTTTGAGGATGATAGATCGTACTAAAGTTCAGCTCAGTGCTTAGAGCATGTTGGAGACTTTTCCAAAACATGTAGCTGAATCTCATATATTAGTTGAACATAATAGATAGTGGTACTCCATGAATCCTTATCACTTCTTTGATGTATATTTGTGCAAGATGATCCAATGATAAGTCCTCTTGAATTGAAATAAATTGATCTATCTTTGTAAGATGTTCCACAATAACCCATATAGAATTGTTTCTTCTAGATGTATTTAGAAGTTGAGTGAAAAAGTCCATGGTTATGTTTTCCCATTTCTATACTGGTATAGGTAATGGTTTCATTATCTCTTTAGAAATTTCTTTTCATATTTCACTTTCTGAAATACTAGCCACTTTGATGTATATTCAGTTATCTCTTTTTTCATATTGTCCCACCAAAAGTTCTCCCAGAGATCTCAATACATCTTTGTGCTCCTTGGGTGAATAGAGAAGGTTGAGATATGCATATAATTAAGAAGATCTTTCTTTATCTCTAGATTGTTTTTTAAACATATTTGTGACCCAAATATTATGACTCAATTCTCATCGATCTTGAACTCAAAGGATTTCCTATTTCGGATAGCTTTGACCCTTTTCTGAATCTCCATATCATTTATTTAAGAATCCTTTACTTTCTCCAAAAGGGACGGTTGAACAATCATTTGATAAATTATTGATGATGTTCCTCCCTTAATTACTATCATGTCCATCATTTATAATTCTAATAAGATTAGATCCGTCTCAATTATCATCATTGATAAATATATAAGATCCTTTCTACTTAGAGAATCTTCAACCTTATTTTCCTTACCAAGATGATAGTGGATTAATAAATCATAATCCTTAATGATATATAACCATATTCACGAGAGAATATTAATCTCCATTTATGTGAATATATATTTGATACTCTTGTGATCATTATATATCTCACACTTATTCCCATAGAGATAATGCCTCCAGATTTTCAACGCAAAGACCACAACTGCCAACTTCAGATCATGCATAGGATAGTTTTTCTCATGAATTTTCAACTGCCTTAAGGTGTATTCTATCACTTTATAGTTTTTCATCGGTACACATCATAATCCTTTCTTTTAAGTATCACTATATACCACAAAGAGTTCTCCACTTTTAGGGAGTGTGAGTACTGGCATAGTGATAAGCCTCTTTTTAAGCTCCTTAAATATTTCCTCACATTCTTGAGTCCAAAAAAAACTTCACTCCCTTACATGTCATCTTGGTTATTGGGTTCTAAAATCATGATAAGTTCTTCAAAAATCTTTGGTAACACCCAGTTAGCCCAAGGAAGCTATGAATATCCACTACAGATGTTAGAATGGGATACTCTTCGATTTCCTTTGTTTGGAAGGGACCACATATATTCCTTTACTAGTGATAACACGCCCCAAGAATGATAATTACTCTATCCAGAACTCACATTTATTATACTTTTCATATATTCTATCCCTTAAAAAAGTATTCAACACTATATTCAAATGTTCCTTTTGTTCTTCATTACTCCTGAAGTATATTATAATATCATCAATAAAGACTGCCAAAAATTTGTCAAGTAATCTCTAAAGACTTTATTCATTAAATCCATGAAAATTTATGGAGTGTTAGTGAGTCCAAAGGGAATCGCTATGAACTCATAGTGTCTATACCTCATTTAAAAGTTAGTCTTAGGAATATCTTCCTTCCTCACCTTTAATTGGTGATATCTCAAACAAATTTCTTTCTTAGAGAAATAACTAGCACCATGTAGCTGATCGAACATGTCATCTATACAAGGAAGGGGATACTTGTTATTTATTATGATTTTATTGATCTCATGATAATAAATGTAGAGGAACATTTATTCATCCTTCTTCTTGATAAAGAGGACTCGCACAACCCACAATTAATCACTCAGGTTTATAAAACCCTTGTCCATATTCTCCTGTAACTACTTCTTCCATTATTCTATCGCAATGATGACCATTATATAATGTTTCTTTGATATGGGTAGAGATCTGGGAATAAGTTCAATTTATAACTTAACTTATCATTCAAGTGGATGACTAGGAAATTCTTTAGGTAATACATCAATGTAATCCCTTACGATTTTCATGTCTTTGAGCATGATCATATCCTTTGTCTAAATCATTTGAGTGATATATGATTGATCATAGGATAATAATATCCACACTTGATACAATGACTCTAAAGGAGATTCATTTTCCTCTTTAAAGTTGTAAATAATTTGAGGATGCTTTGGGATGTGAAGATTGATCTATATTTCCCAAAATTTGATGTTGTATTTATATAAATATAGCTAGTCCATGCCCAAAATAGCATAAAACTCTACCAAATGGAGTATGAAAATATTTTATGAGAGGTTTAGTCCATAAACATTAACCGGGGAGGAGTTATGTAATTTGGACGCAATAATTACCCCATTATCTTTTCTTACAGATAAATCAACCTACAAATTTTGAGGAGGTGTTTGAATAGTTCTACTAAACTTGAATTATATGAAAGAATTTGTAGAACCAGAATCAAATAGTAAATTCACTATTCTTTAATGAATGACCAGTGTACCTATCAACACATTGTTGTCTGGATCCAAATCATCATTATTTATTGAATAATACCTTCCTTATTTCCTTGGATTTTGTTGTTGATTGCCTCCTACAACCCTTGGCTTAGGCCATTGGTTTTAAAAAATCCCATGTTACTTGTAGTTGAAACACTTCACTACTAGCTGAGATTTGATATGAACCTTCCTTTCTCCTTCCACATTAGTGGGATTCTTCATATACCTTCGATAGTTCTTTTCCATATTCCTCATTCTTCCACATTTGAATCATTTCCTGGTTCCCTTTAGATAGTTCTCAGGATGCTTCTTCCTACAATTTCGACACATGGGATATTTGGAATTTTTTCTATCATGGGATTTATTTTCTAATCCATCCATATTAGAATCCATTTTCCTCTTTTTTTCATTGGTCCCATGAGACTATTGAGAGTCTCTGGTCTCCATTTCAACCATCAGGTAACAACGAACAATCTCCTCATAACTTTTCAAGTCTGAAATCAATAATTCTTTTCATAGACTCGGATTTAGTCCTCTAAAGAAGTTATCCACCTTGGTTTTATTGTTCATGACAAAGGTGGAGGCATTTCTTTCAAGCCTTGTAAATTTTTATTCATACACTCTGATAGAATCATCTTCCATCTTATTAAGTTTGAGGTACTATCTTTCCTTCTTGAGACAGAGGGTTCGGGGAAAATATTTGTTGAAAAATAATTTTCTTTAATTACTCTCAATCCATGGAATCAACTTCCTCCTTGGAATTCATATTTTTTATTAGTGTCCACAACTGATCAACTTCCCCATCAAAACAATAGACTTTCAGCACAACTTTCTCTACTTCTAGGAACTGGAGGATAGAAAATATCTTTTTAATGGAGTTAATTGACTGTTTTGTGAGGAGTATATTAGAAGATACACTAAACATGGGAGGCCTTTTCTGCATGAATTATTTTATGGAAACATTCTCTTTCATTGGAGAAGGAGGTATTTACACTTGATTCAAGTTATTATTCATAACTTGATCTAGTTGATCAAGTATTGTCATGATATTTTGAGCACTTGTTTCCATCATATTTGGAAAATCATTAGGGAAATAATCATATTTCCTATCACATTTATTTCTTTCATGTGTTCTTCTATTTACCACCATTAACTATGAAAAATAAATTTCAATTAGGGGGGCTTCAATACTTAGCTAATAAGCATAAAAATGAAACTTTAAACATAAAATAATAAACTCTTAAAAGAAAATTATATCCCAACTTGTGATTCCATAGGTTTCAATCAAGGTTATCCATGATCTATTTCCTAACATATATTAGTATGAGAATTTTATTTGTTCCCTTAATAATTGTTTTTAATGAGATTATAAATTTACCAAATAATATCCTATATGAGTGTCAAACTAGGTGCGTAGTAAGACCCATTGTCATGTACCAAGTTACCCCAAGTCAGGCCCGGAACACCTTGTCAGAGTTGTTACTCCTAGGTAAATCTATTCCATAACCACATCCACTTATATTATCCATACATGGATATATTTTCTTGATAAACTACTTACTCTATACCTAACAAAATCTAGGGATGTTTTGTCATACTTAGTCTTATCCCTAGTGTTCTTACTAAAGTGCTCTATTCCTAGACTCTAAAATTAACTAGACCATCCTCTGATACAAAATAAAGTTACCCTAGCCTTTTATACATATTATTACATGATTTTTGAAATAATTAAACATAAAATTACAAGCCAAGGATCGTAAATTATAGTTTCTTGGAAGACTAGGTACATAAAATTGAAAACATGGAACTTAATAAAACATTTATGTAGTTGTCATCCAATAAGAGATCCAAACTACCTTTGAACTTTTACATTTTCATAGGATAACCTGGGGATAAATTGAAAAAAGGGATGAGCTAAAAATCCCAGTAAGGGAATAAACATTAAAATAAATCTTATCACATGGGTTATAAGGCATAACATAAATATATATAAAGGCATGGAACATGATTAAACATAAGAAATCATAACATGTAGAACATGGGATCACATAATCATGGAATTATAGTAATGTGGTATAAACATAAAACATGACTTTATCATGATTCAAGGATTGTTTCACATAGTTGATCATGAGTCAAGGATTATTTCATATAGAGGAGCACAAGTCAGGTCTAACCACTAAGACCATTGCACATGGATCGCGAGTCAAGGATAACCACCAAGACCATTGAACATAACATCTCATGAGACTAAAAATTACCCAATTCATTGGATCCCTATCTAGGAACACCCATAATAAAATGTTCATGAATATTCTTTCTATATAAATAATCATACATAAGTAATCAAACATAAACATAGGGGTTACCCATGGAAAGAATTGGGTATCGTAATCATGTAAAAAAGCATAATAAATGGGAGTATTGTAAATTTTTTTCATTAATGAAAGGAATTAAATCATACATGGACATTCATAAAGTAATATAGTTATATATAATGGTTTTTGATGTCAAACTAAAGTGAAAAGTGTGTTTAATAAACTTTAGAAATAAACCATTTTAGTTCGGTTTAAGGGAAAACTTTAAATATTATTTAAAATGGAAAAGGCATAATTTTTAGTATAAAATCAGAATTGAACCAAGTTATATTTTCATGATAAAATTATTTATTTTATAAAAACAATTGTGTATTAAAAAATATTATATAGTACAATTGAAAATATGTAAGAATTCAGGAAGTCCCTTAAATCGGGATTGCTTGCCTGGAAAAATTGAGTATGGAACCTTCTAAAAATATGTATATACCCAAAAAAGAAGGATGATTGGATATTTATACATGATTTTGGAACATAAAAAATCATTTATAATATGTACATAAAAAGAAAACAGAATTTAATTTGGGTAAAAAGAGGGAAAGAGTAACACAAAGGAATAATGGAGGTTCGGGTAGAATCTCTTACCTTATATCCAAAATGATTCTGAACATGATATTAATTTCCTGAATAATAAAATTATATTCATTAATTAATAATTAAATAAAAATTTATACATGTATTTTATTTATTATAACTTTATTAAATTCATTTATGGTCTTTTTTATGGGTTAAGAGATTCAATTTCATTGTTTGGGAACGTTGATTTCCTTGGCATTCATGATCAGTTTACTTGTATATGTGTATGGAAAATCATGTAGAATAAGGATAATTGTCTATAACTGAAATAATATGTTATTAATGCTTATAAAATATTAAAATAACATTTTTTTATAAGTTAGGATGATTCATTCGATAAATAATTAATGATATTTGTTTAGATTGATTTGGCATTTTTTTATCACAACGAACTCATGTTGTTTTATAAATTAATATCATGTGTAAAAATGATTAAAAACATTAAATAAGATAATATAAATATATTATAATCTGTTTCAACTATAAAAATGGTTTCATGACTAGGCTTGAATATGGAATTGAAGGATAAAGGCACATCATCCACGAAGGTGGTAAATCGGCACCTCACGGACGATGTTTTCATCTTAAAGTAAAAGAGAGAGGAGAAGTGATTTGATAAATAATTATTACATAAACATGATAAAATTATATTATATGTATGATAATGGAGTTTTCATGCTATTTGGATGAGTGTATGTGAAGAAATAAAATGAAAATGAAGGAACTTGAAAAGAAGTTAAAAGAAAAGGAAGAGGGTTTTACCTCTTGATTCCTTCTTTTTAAAAACCTCCTTAGGGTATTGGTTTTGGTATTTTATTAAGAAAAAAATATATTGGATGTGGGAAGAGGTTTAGGAATAGTATTAGGTAGAATTTGGACTAGGCTCAAGGCTTGATAGGTGTGAGGAGAAGAGGTGGTGAGGCGTGGTATTTATATTGGAGGGGTGTTTTTTGAATATTTTATTAATTATTTTATAATTTTAACAAGACAAGAAATAGTGTAGAATCTTGAGACAAAATAAAGTAATTAGATCATGTGATTTCAAGATAATTTTCTTACATCAGCACTACATTACCTCTGACTCCATAATTCATGTATTTAGCATTTATCGTAAATTATTGTATTTTACTTTTCACCAAAAATTCAAGTATTTTATAAAAATCCCAAAAATTTACCCTAACCATTATATGATTTGTAGAATTAAAAAATAAACTCTATTTTATGTAAATAATTTTCTAAATATGATAAATTTTAATTTTAATTAAAATTAACATTTACTTGGAAAATACAATTTTTAAAATTATAACTGATTTTATAACACTTAGAAAAATTAACTAAGGTCTCATAAAATTATCTTATAATCATAAGAAATAAAAAATAATAATTTATCAATAAATTTTATGAAAATAAATTTTCTTTTAAATTATTAAATTAATCATAAAATTGTAATTTAATATTTATGACTTACAAAAATACCAGCACTTTATTAATAATTTTTAAAATATTTATTTACTTAAACTATGATACAATTTAAAAATATTACCATTTGTAATATGATTAAATTTTATTTATACTTTCATAGGTCAGGTTACTATTCTATTTTCCAGTTTACTATTCATAAGGGTCACATTACTATTCTAAAGGTTAAGTTACTAGTTCATTGTTATAGGTTCTTTAACTTCTTGAAATACTTCTTATTTCATTCATTATTATCTTATAATGTTTATATTGTTATCTTTATGTGATTTAATGTGATTTATACTATATGACATAATTATAAGAAGGGTATTTTCATTGATAAAACTTTGGGTCGTTATAATGTGAGCACAACAACCCAGCAGGTAATCACTATAGAGTCCATGTAATTCCTTTTCCAAAATAAACCATAAATTCATGTTTTAAATACACTACTTTAAAATATAAATTTTTTCATTTAATGAAAAAACTCATAGTCAATTCTAAAATCCACATTTTAGTAATAAAAACCAAATTTAAGAAACATTAAAAACTTTCTTTAGATGATCTACTTAAAAATTACCTTTAAACCCCCTTTTTAAAACACTTTTGAATTCAAAAAATAGATAAATAGAAAATATGAAAGTAAATGTATACTATGGGAATAAATAATTAAAAAAATCCTTAAAACTTTAAAAACTAAAATGAATCAGAAACTAATATATATAAAACAATTGAAAATAAATGAATAGTATAGTCCTAAAAGAAAACATAATTATAACATCAAAAAAATCCAAAAAAAAATATAACATAGTGCAACACAAATAATAAAAGTGAAACATAACTAAAATTAATGTTTAATAAGTAGAAAATGGTAAAGTATAGATAGTCATGGAAAATTCCTAAACATCCTATGAGATGATCCTAGATGTATCCAGGTGGAATCATATTTCATATTATCAATGCATTCCCAGTTTATAACCTCCCAACTGTTCTAACATAGCCTCACAAATGGAACTCCCTCAGGGACAAGGTAATCCATATTAGGTGGATATAGTCCATCTAAACAAGACTAGATAATAACCATCACTCAAATTCCCTCTAAGATGCCTAATATACCCATGAAGTTAGAAATATGAGGTGATGTATCAATCATCAAATCAAAAGCATGATCAACATATGAAATCACATAATCATCCCACCTACTTAAACCCAATAATGAAATACACCACTTTAATTACCATAATAATTAGATAATTCACATCAATACTCAAGTTCATATGACAGAGTAATTTGGAGATTCCATTAGTGATGTAGAACATATGACAACCCTGCTCTTTATCACACACTAAAATATGATTTATTACATAAAATTCACTTGATACAACATAGAATATAAATAGGTCTGGTGTATTTGGATCTTATGACCATTACATAACAACTTAAAACATGAAATACAACATATTTATTGAAAACTTCCTTTACATGACCATTACATTCCCCCATACTTAGTATTTCATGGGATAACCTGAGGACATGCATGAGAAAATGGTGAGCTATAAAGCCCATTAATGGATTAAAAAAATAATAACATGAATATTACAATACATTTTAGGCAATAGTAATATCAATAGATCACAATAGAAACATGAACATAAAGGAATGATAAATCAAGATAATCATAACATGGAAATGTGGCAACAACAATTAACATGGAATTAGAATGAGCCAAGGATCATTGCACATGGATCATGATTAAACCCTCATTGAGAATTAATTAGCATGAGCCAACACCCATTTCACATGATGTATCATGATACTATACTTTACCCAATGCATTAGCATGAGCCAACACCCATTTCACATGATTTATCATGATACTATACTTTACCCAATGCATGAGAGCCCTATCAGGGTGCACCCTTCTTAAACATTTCATTTCATGCATAAGTGTGCCACATTGATCTGATAACATGGAATCAATCAACATCATAAGTTATTACAAGATTAAGTAATGTGGAATAAATAAATTAAAGTACTATTAAATATGTATATGTTCATAAAGGTGAATACCCTTGATAAAGACATGTGTATGGTATTCACTACACAATGATCTTGGCTTGGAAAAACACGGTGCAATTTCGGAAGCATAACGGCATGACATAAGGATTCATGAAAGTGGTTGATGAGAGATAAATTCGTGTCTCATCATATGTAAAAGAAATTGACAGTAAGAGGGTCATATAGATACATGTCCCAACAAAATTAATAGAATTTAGATTCATAATACAAAATAATTACTTGGATGTAAAAGAGGAGAGAGAAATCCCTCACAGAATTTTGGCATGGTAACGGGTGTACATGGGAGGAATTAATGAGTGATAAAAGGGTATCCCATAATCCAAACATAAATAGGTAATTATGGGGGAGTTTCAAAATCATACCCCAACATTTTTTATTGAAAAAAAGAATAAAAACTTAAAGAAAATTGGACAAAAATGAGAAAGGAAGAAATCCCTTACTTGGAAGTGTGATCCCAAAGGCTTGGGAGAGGCTTGAGAGAGGCTTCTTGGGAGCTTGGGGAACCTTGGTAGGATTCTAGAGAGAGTAGGGTAGAGGTTGTATGAACTCCAAAGGCTTTTAGTGACGATGAATTGGGGGTTTGGTTGGGTTTATATAGGAAAGGAGAGGGAATTCTTTATTATTTAGGTTTGGGTCACCACACGTTAAACTAATCAATACCACAAACCAGCACATGGTTTTTGCCCATGTTTATTGAAAAAGGGGAGTGTAAAACAATATTTAATAAGGCCAATATCCAAACATCTTAAATTAATAGGGTTGTTTATGTGGAGGTGAGTCACACTCTCCATGAAATTTATTTAAAAATTGAAAATGTTTTATAACTCTTGGAGGGTCCACTAATGTTTTTGTAAAATAAGAAAAAAAACAAAAAAAACACATTATTTTAATGGTAAAACATATAATGGAAGAACCTATCTTCTATAGTATTTTATTAAACCACTATTGGGTCATCATGATGACATAAAACACATTATATATTTAAACTGTATTTATTTTTTACCCATAGATTCGAATCTCTCAGAAAATTATGAAAAATTAACCATTGGATAATTTTGATGTTCTGATTCCAAAAATAATATTCATTTTATCTAAATAATTTTCTAAATATTTGAATTTTTACTTTTAAAATTAAAACCGACATTTATCGAAAATTCATGGGTTTTGACAAAAACGGTTTTCAAACCTTAACAAAAATTACAATTGCATTCATAAAATTATATGAACATTTATATTTATTAAAAATTAATTTAATAATATTACAATTTTATTAAAATATTTTTTAATTCAAAAATCCTTTAATTCAACAAAATATTTTTCTTAGTTGAATATTAACTAAAAATACTATTTATTATTTAAAAACTATTTACAAAGTAACAATAATAAAATTAATGTATATTCACTATTATATACAAAAATAACTCACATAATAATATTGATAAGGTCTTGTTACATAACCCCTTATAAAAACCACATAAGACTGAAAGGTAAGGTGTGTGATTGTGATAGACTCTTGGAGTGGCTCAGATAACATTGCTCGGGTGGTAATCTCTATCAACTTCCACTTATCTCGAAGGCGGTTCCGTTTGAGCTTAACATGTTGAAGTTGGGATTGGGTTTGGTCAAGAGTAAAGCCTAATGATGACACCTCCTTTCCAAGATCTGACAAATGGGCATCATCCGGGGCAACTCTACTGGATGAGGTCATCGCTTCCTTTGTCTGAGTAAATTAGATTTGTTAAAGCCCTATATTTATACTAATCATGTGATCACTGTTCAATTACCATATTAGCAATGGTCACAATTATTAATGGTATTTTAAAATCTAGAAACATAAAACAAAATAATTTCATATGTTATATAACTATGAAACATAATAAGAAATTTAATTAGATCAAGAGGAATTTTCATTAATGAAAGTTTGGCTCGTTATGATCTTCCCCACTTAAGAAATTTTTCCCTTAAAATTTCCTTTTCCCACACTAAAAAAGATGAGGGTAAATCTGCTTCATCACTTCTTCTGATTCCCACATTTCTTCTTCAAACTTTTGGTTTCTCCACAACACCTTCACGAGGGTCATTGTCTAATTTCGTAGTAATTTTTATCTACGATTTAAGATCTTCACTAGTTTCTCCTCATAAGAAAGATCATCCTCTAATTGTACTACCTCTAAAGACAGTACATGTGAAGGGTCTGGTATGTACTTCCTTTAGAGGGATACATGAAAGACATCATATACTTTGGCCATGGTAAATGGGAGTGCTAGTCAATAGGCCACAGCCCCGACATGATCAAGAATCTCAAAGGGGTTGATATACCTAGGAATTAACTTCCCTTTATTTCTAAACCTCATGACCTTATTCCATAGAGATATGCATAGAAATACCATGTCTCCAACTTTAAACTCAAGGTCTCATCGATGGTTATCATCATAACTCTTCTATCAACTCTGGGCTTCCTTGATATGTTGCTGAATGGTTTTCACCTTCTCTGCTATTTCTTCGACCATTTATAGTCCTAGAAGCTTATGATCACTGACTTTATCCCAACATGCTGGTGTTCTTCACCTCTTCCCGTACAGGGCTTCATAAGGTTCCATTCGTATTCTCGAGTGGAAACTGTTATTATAGTATAATTCAACTAGAGGAATATGTTGATCCCATCCTCTTTTAAAGTCCATTGAACATGATCTTAATATATCTTCCAATGTCTGAATAGTTCACTCAGATTGGACATCATTTTGAGAATGATAGGTTTTACTAAATTTAAGTTCAGTATCCAGAGCATGTTGAAAACTCTTCCAAAACTTAGAGGTGAATCCTGGATCTCGATCGGATACAATAGATAGTGGTACTCCATGCAGCCTTACCACTTCCTTTATATATATCCATGTCATTTGATGCAATTAGAAATCCTCCTGAATTGAAATGATGTATGCAGACTATGTAAGACGATCCACAATAACCCAGATTGCATTGTTTCCTTTGGATTTCTTCAGAAGTCCGGTGACAAAGTCCATAGTGATGTTATCTCATTTCCATGCTGGTATGGGCAATGGTTGCATCATCCCCTTAGACTTCTACCTCTATGCCTTCACTTGCTGACACACCATGCAATTTGATGTATACTTTGTGATCTCCTTCTTTATATTATCTAAACAATAATGTTCTTAGAGATCTTGATACATCTTTTTGTTTTCTGGGAGAATAGTGAAATTTGAACTATGTGCATCTTCCAAAAGTTCCTTCTTTAGCTCCAGACTTGATGGAATACATACTATTTTCCCAAATCTCACAATTCCTTCTTCATTAAAATTGAAATCCAAGGAATTCCCTTTTATGATAGCTTCCACTTTATTCTAAATTCCTATATCATCCTTTTAAGAATACTTTAAGATTTACAAAAGATATGGTTGATCAATAATTTGTGAAAGGATTTATGATGTTCCCTTCTTTATGATTCTCATGGCCATCTTCATCAAATCTAAAAATATTGGATCCTTATAAATCCTCATCAATGATAGAATCATTGGTTCCTTTCTACTTAGATCATTTTACACCTTGTTCGCTTTCCCAGGGTGGTAATTGATTGAGTAGTTAGAGTCTTTGATCATATCTAACCCTCTTCATTGGTGCATGTTCAACTCTTTCTGTGTGAATATATAATTGAGGATTTTGTGGTCCGTATATATTTCACACTTCTCCCCAAAGAGATAATGCTGCCAAATTTTTAAGGCGAAGATCATCGTATCCAACTCCAGATAATGTGTTGGATAATTCTTCTCATCAACTTTCAATTTCCTTGAAGCATAGGCAATGACTTTTTCTTTTTTCATCAACACATAGCCCATTACATTCTTCAAAGCATCACTGAATACCACAAAATGTTCTCCACTTGTGGGTAAAGTGAGCATGGGCATAGTGATGAGCCTCCTTTTCAACTCTTTGAAGATTTATTTGAATTCATAACTCCAAGAAAACTTTACTCTCTTCCGAGTTATCTTGGTAAGAGGGTTGGACAATCGTGATAAATTTCTCACAAATCATTGATAATATCCAACTAACCCCAAGAATCTACATATATCTATTACCTATGTTGGCCTTTTCCACCCATTAATTGTAGCTATCTTGGAGGGATCCGCAGATATTCCATTTCCTGTGATGATATGGCCCAAGAATGAGACCTCCTTTAACCAGAACTCACACTTGTTTTACTTTTCATTGATCTTCTCCTTCCGCAAGGTCTCTAGTACAGTTCTTAGATTCTCCTCATGATCATCCTTGGTTTTGGAGTATATTATAATATCATCATTAAATTCTACCAAAAATTTGTTGAGGTAATCTATAAAGACTGTATTCATCAAGTCCATGAAGATTTATGGATAATTAGTGAGTCTAAAAGGCATTACTATGAATTTATAGAGCTCATATCTTGTATGAAAATCAGTCTTGGGGATATCTTCCTTCTTCACCCTTACTTGATAATATCCCAACCAAAAATCCACCTTGGAGAAGTATTTCTCCCACACAGTTGATCGAACAAGTCATGAATTCATGGGAGAGGATACTTGTTCTTTATCGTGATTTTGTTAAGATCACAATAATCGATGCAAAGGTGCATTGACCCATCCTTTTTCTTGATGAAGTGGACTGGTGCACCCCATGGTGAAGCATTTGGGTATATAAATCCTTTATCTAGATTCTCCTATAGTTGTTTCTTTAACTCCTCAATCTCCACAACAGCCATTCTATACAGAGTCTTGGATATTGGAAATTCCCCAGGTATAAGGTCAATTGAGAATTCAGCATCTCTTCTAGGAGTTAGACCATGCAATTCCTCTGGAAACACTTCAGTGAAATCCCTCACTATAGGAATGTATTTTAGGATGGTTTCTTCCTTGGAATTAATCATCTGATCCTGATACGCGTACTCATAGGGAATTAATATCCATTCTTGAGATGATGGAGCTAAAGAAGATTCATCTTCCTCCTTTCACTTGTAAAGAATCAGGGGTCGATTCTTCACATGGAGAGTGATTTCACTCTTCCATATATTTATGTTGGCTCTATATAGGTAAAGCCAATCCATGCCAAGAATTGCATCAAATTCCACCAAAGGGAGTATGATGAGGTTCATCGGGAAGTTCTATCCATTGATTATGATAGGGGAAGAGTTATATTCATGGGATGCCAGGATTTCCCCATTTGTCATACTCACCGACATATTTAATTTCATGATTTGTGGTGGTTATGGTATTGTTCTAGAAAACATTTGGGATATAAAATAATGCATAGTACCTGAATCAAAAAGTACATTCACTATTCTTGATTGAATAATTAGCGTACCTATCACCACATCATTATCGAGGTTCACTTCGGTAGTAGTGATGGAAAAATATTTCCCTTTCTACCTTGGAGGTTTTTGGTTGCCTTCAAAAACCCTTGGCTTAGGGCATTGATGTTAAATGTGCCCTAGTTCTTTGCAATTGAAGTAATGAACAACGCATTGAGATTCGAACGGATCGTTCCTCTCCTCTATCACAGCTGTGGGTTTTTCTTGTCAGCACTTAACAGCTGGGTGTCCTTCTCTTCCACACCTAAAGCATTTCCTCATCCCCTTCAATAAATTTTTGGGGTGATTCTTTCTACAACTTTGGCAAGTGGGGTAATGGATTTTCTTAACACCGTTGGATTTATCCATAGGACCGCCAGAATTGAATTCCACCTTACGATTCTTATCCCCATGATACCCTTTAGATTCATCGATCTATATTTCAACCTTGAGGTCACATCAGACAATTTCCTCATAGCTTTTGAATTCGCATATCGCCAGGGCCTTCCATGGGCTAGGTTTCAGCTCACTAAAGAAGCGGTCAACCTTGCATTCAGGGGTAATGACAAAGCCAGAGGCATATCGTGTAAGCCTTGTGAAGTTTGCCTCGTACGCTCCAATGGATTCGTCGCCTTTTTTATTTAGAGAAAAGAAGTCCCTTTCCTTCTTATGTCGGATGGTGCATGGAAAATATTTATTGAAAAACATCTTCTGAAAATCCATCCATTCCAACGCCTCGATCTCCTCCTCATGCTTTGTATTTTTTATCAATGTCCACCATTGATCATCTTCACCCTCTATATGATAATCATCCAGGAGAACATTCTCTTATTCGAAACATTGAAGTATATAGAAGATATTTTCAATAAAATTAATCCATTGTTCGGCGTTTGAGGGATTGGATTATACATTAAAATTAAGAGGCCTTTGTCTCATAAAGCTTTCGATAGCGACTTGTTCTTTCTTAGGGGGGTTTAATGTTTCTCTTGACTCATGTTTCTATTCAAAGATTTAGTTAACTGATAGAGTATTGTGAAAAAAAATTTGATTCCTGCTCCCATCAGATTGGGCATCTAATTAGCACAGTCAGCACATTGATCTTCACATTGGTTATTAGCCCGAGTCCTCCTATTACTGTCCATTGACTAGAATAAAAGGGAAATTTATGGGTAACACATAAAGGGTAACCAGGAGTGCAGTAAGGCCTATTGTTGTGTACTAGGATACCCCAGGTCAAACCCAAAACTCCTTGTCGGGGTTTTCACCCCTAGGTACATCTGGGCTAGAGCCGCCTCTACCTTCTCGTATCCAAACAAGAATGTATTTTATTAATAACAAATTTAATCAATACTCACCAAAACTTATGGATGTTTTTATTATACATATTCTTTTCTCTAAGGCTTCACTAGGGTTTTCTAATCCTAATCCCAAAAAAAATTAAACCTATCCTCTGATACCAACTATGACAACCCTGATCTTTATTACACACTAAAACATGATTTATTGCATAAACTTCACTTGATAAAACATAGAAGATCGAGATTTATAGTGTCTTTGGGTCTTAGGATCATTACATAACAACTTATAATATGAAATAAAACATCTTTATTGAAAACTTCCTTTACATGACCACTACATTCCCTCATACTTAGCATTGCATGGGATAACCTGTGGACATGCATAAGAAAAGGGTGAGATATAAATCCCAGTAAGGTAGTAAACAAGAAATAACATAAATATTACAATACATGTTAGGAAATAGGCATATCAATGGAGCATAATAGAAACATGAACATAAAGGCGTGATAAATCATGATAATCATAACATGGAAATGTGGAAACAATACTTAACATGGAATTATCATGAGACAAGGATCACTGCACATGGAGTATGAGTAAAACCTCACTGCACATAAATTATCATGAGTAAACACCCATTTCACATGAAGTATCATAATACTATACTTTAACCAATGCATTGGAGCGCTATCAGGGCACACCCTTCATAAACATTTTATTTCATGTATAAGTGTGCTATATTGATCATATAACATGAAATCAATCAACATCATAAGTTATTCCAAGATTAAGTACTGTGGAATAAATACATTAAAGTACCATTTAATATTTATATGTTCATAAAGGTGAATACCCTTGATAGATACATGGGTATGGCATTCACTACACAATGATCTTGGCTTGGAAAAACGTGGTGCAATTTCGGCAGCATAACGGCGTGACATAAGGATTCATGAAAATGGTTGATGAGAGAGAAATGGGTGTCTCATCATATGTACATGAAATGGAAATTAATTGGTTCATATATATACATTTCCCAACAAACATAATACAATTTAGATGCATAATACAAAATAATTACTTGGATGAAAAAGAGGAGAGAGAAATCCCTCGCTGAATTCCGGCATGGTAATGGGTGTAAATGGGAGGAATTAATGAGAGATAAATGGGTCTACCATCATCCAAACATAAATAGGAAAGTATGGGGAGGTGAAAAATCATACCCCAACATTTTTAATTGAAAAAAAGGTCATAATAAGTTAAATAAAATTGGACAAAAATGAGAAAGGAAGAAATCCATTACTTGGAAGTGTGATCCCAAAGGCTTGGGAGAGGCTTGAGAGAGGATTCTTGGGAGCTTGGGACACCTTGGGAGGATTATATAGATAGGAGGTCAGAGTTTGGATGAACTAAAAAGGCTTTTATTGAAGAGTAAGTGGGATCTTGGGAGGGTTTATATACGAAAGGAGAGGAAATTCTTTATTATTTAGGTTTGAGTCACCACACATTAAACTAATTAATACCACAAACCATAACAACGTTTTTTCCCATGGTTTTTGAAAAATAGTATTGGAAAACAATATTTTATAAGGACAATATCCAAAATTCTTATAATAATAGGGTTTCTTATGTGGAGGTGAGTCACACTCTCAAGGAAATTCATTTAAAAAGTGAAAATGTTTTATAACTCTTGGAGGGTCAAATAAAGTTTTGTAAAATAAATAAAACAAACCTAAAATAACATTATTTTAATGATAAAACATATATTGGCTGAAAATATCATTTATACTATTTTATTACATCACTAGTAGGTCATTATGATGTCATAAAACACATTATATATTTAAACTGTATTTATTTTTTACCCAAAGATTTGACTGTCTTGGAAAATTATGAAAAATTTACCATTGGATAATATCGACATCCTGATTCCAAAAATAATATTCATTTTATATAAATAATTTTCTAAATATGTGAATTTTCACTTTTAAAATAAAAACCGACATTTATCAAAAATTCACGGTTTTGGAAAAAATGGCTTTCAAACCTTAACAAAAATTACAATTGCATTCATAAAATTATAAAATAATTTATATTTAATAAAAATTAATCTAATAAAAAAATATTTTATTAAAATATTATTTAATTCAAAAATCATTCATTCAAAAAAATAGATTTTTTAGTTTAATATTAACTAAAAATACTATTCGCACTTTAAAAACTATTTACAAAGTAACAATAATAAAATGAAATTATATTCAATATTATATACAAAAATAATTCACATAATCATATTGATAAGGTCTTGTTACATAACCCCTTATAACACCTGCATAAGACCGAAGGGTAAGGTGTGTGATGGTGATAGACTCTTGGGGTGGCTCGGATAACATTTCTCGGGTGGTAATCTCTATCAACTTCCACTTCTCTCGTAGGCGGTTTTGTTCGAGCTTAACATATTAAAACTCAGCTTGGGCTTGGTCAAGAGAAAATCCCAATGATGCCACCTCCTTTTCGAACTCCAAAAAATGAGCTTCATATGGGGCAAGTCTGCTGGATGAGGCATTCACTTCCTTTGTCTGAGTAAATTGGATTTGTTAAAGCCCTATATTTATACTAATCATGTGATCACTGTTCAACAGCTATATTAGCAATGGTCAGAATTCTTAATGGTATTTTAGAATCTAGAAACATAAAACAAAAGAAGTGCATATGTTATATAACAATTTTATATAATAAGACATTTAATTAGATCAAGAGGAGTTTCCATTAATGAAAGTTTGGGTTGTTACAGAATCTATAAATATTACCATTTAGAAGTTTCCACCTGGTCATAGATATTAAGAACTAACAATTCTGTATTTAGATGCCTTAAAAACCCATTTCCAAATCAATATTACTTGAAAACCATTTCAATGGTGCTAAGGGGACTCAATGTCTTATTTTAAAAACATATTTTCAAAATACCTCTTTAGAAAACCATTTTAAATATCAAATACATTTTAAAACCCTCTTTTTATTTTTGTGAAACTAAACTTTAAGTTAAAAACCATACACAATGCACATATATTAACAATATATCAACAAATATAAGTAATAAATCCTAAAATCAAGGAACTATTGAAGAGAATAAGAGATTAAAAAATGAAACCATAACTAATAATAGTTCATATCAATCAATACCCTAAATATTAAATATAAACTCATGGAAATAATAATAGGTACAAACATCAACTAAACAATATAACACCTAGATAAAAACCATGTTGTAATTTTATCTTACGTTTATCCTGTATACCCTTATTTAAAAATCAAATAATGAGTTCATATACTTTGTATATTCTTCTATTAATCATAATAAACTTACAAAACAACAACAATTCTAGAGAAATTGTGATTTTTAAAGCTAAAGAATTAATGGTATGTCATGAAATGGAAAATTCATAGAAATTTCTTCCTCAAATGGAGTTTGGATGGAGTGAAACATCTGATTATGGAATAAAAGGGACTCAAAAGATGATCTTCACACCCTAAAATCAATAAATCAAGTATAAAAGGGTTAAAATTTCACCCTAGGTTTCATCCAAGAGGATTCACAATAAGGTAAGAATAGAAATACAAGAATAAATAGGGTGGAGAGAATTAAAAGTCCTGATATTGAGAGAATAACTTAAAAAATCAAGGGAAGAAGCTTTAAAAATCAAGGGTGTGAAAGTGGGATGCGGTCTCCATTTGGATGTCTCACATGAAATGGGGGAAAATAGACCCATTTAGATCTTAAAATCAAAGGGGAAAAGTTGGAATTCTAAAAAATTTAAGAGTTTATCTGGGAATTTTCAGGGCGTGAAACCCTATATCACAACGTGAATGGATCAATAAAAAATCAAGAAAATTTATAAAGGGTAATTCATTGAATGAAACCTGAAATAACAATGTGAATGATCCTATAACAAAGCTATTAAATGGTAATTTATAGCATGACAACCTATGTCACAACAAGAAATCCCATAGATATAATCAAGGGGCCACTACCTAAAGTGTAGGACATGGTGCGATGAACCAGGTTGTGTTTGTGAGCTGTTATAGTCTAAAACTGAAGCACCCTTGGCCCTATAAACACCTCAAAACACCAAAAAACCCATAAAAACAAAAAAAATAAACTAAATTCATTAATAAATATAAAAAAATTATGTGGGAGTCTGACAATCCAAGACTCTTGAGAAAGCTATTATAAGGAATAATATGTAAAATGATTATAAAATATCTCTTAGTATAATGAATAAAAATAATTTGAAAATTAATTCTTGTCTTATATAGTAATTTAAAACCTATTAACATAATTTATATTCTATTAAAACAACAAAACCCCAACTTATGTAATCATTTAAACTCAAAAACATTAAAAATAGTGAAATTCTCCAAATTGGAAGTGTTTTCATAGAACATGAGGTTATTAGAGTTCAATTTTTATATCTAAAAATATAGAAAATATTAATATATATATATAAATAGTAATAACATTCCTAGGTAAATAGTTTTAGATCCCCTATAATTATCTAATACTTTCCCTTTAATCTCACTATAATTCACCATATATTAGAAATGATTAAAAAATTGTGAAGGAATAATATGATTTGGTTATTCTACCAATAATATCCTTGAGTTAATATCCAAGATTATATCCACTGATTCTCTTTTAAACTTAAAAATAAAAAAACAATAGCATGATGATTAATTCATGATAGATATAAAAAACAAAATAGGGAAGATAAAACATCTTGGAACATTCTTCAAGTGGGTGTTTTGTATACTACTTGTATCCTGGTGATCATTTAGTCCACCAAAATATGATGGGGGTGTGGTTTGTGTGGTTTTAACCACCACATCCTTTCCTTTCTATAGTTTCTCATAAGCTTCTTCTTGACTTGGACCTCATGTTATTATTGTTTCTTATCCACCCATTGTCCAATGTAATCTAATCCATTAACTAAGTGTGACACAAGTATATATGGGTCCTCCTAAACTTTTTCTTAAGGATTTATGTTTCCCACTAAGTTTTCCTTCACTTTAATGGGAAGTTTTTTGTCTTTAGATTCTATTAAGTTAGTTTTTTACCTAATATAGTTTATTTTTATGACAACTCCCCCACCAACCTTAGTAGATAAAACAATATCTTCAATCTTTTCTTCTTCAAAAACTTCTTTTATTGCATCTCCAACATCTTTTAGGGCCTACAACATTATGTCTAAATATTCAAAATCAGTATATGAGAGGTCAGTTTTAAATTCTGTATCAATGAAATTAAAATAAAATTAATTCTTATAAAATATATATCTCTCATTAATTTTAGCTTCAAGATCTTTTTCCTCAATATCATCCTCTAATAATTTGTCTGCTATAGTGGGAAATAAAAACTTCAACCTCTATTCCACATTCAGTAACATTGTTTTATATCCTTATTATAGGTTATACTAAAAACCTATTGATTTTTTATTGTTAAAACAAGTAATTTTAGTTTTCAAATGAATTTGAGAGAAAGTAAAGACTATTGAATCCAATTAAATTTCATGTTTTTCTAAAATCTTAGATGGAACCTCTTTCTATTCATTGATTGTCACTTTGAATCCAATTATTAGATATGGTAATTGTTAATTTCTTATATTGACTTCAAAATCCATAATTTCTTTTAAAAAATGGGAGGGGATAGGGGAGCCTCTTCTTATGTCATGGGTTCTTCATGATGGAACTTTAGGAAGTAATCCTAAAACTTATTTAATTATTAGTATAAGGTTTTCAACACTCGGTAATTGGGGAAATACTTAAGGTCCTTGATTAACCTTTGATCATATCCTATATGAATGGTGATCTTTGAAGTCCACTCACCTATATAACAAGAAATAAAATAGTCTCATATAAAGGTGATGGTGATCATGAACAAATTCCATTCTTAAAGATTTTTTTTCAATTTAAAATTAATAAAATATCTAGAAAGTGAAATGAAATAAGTATCTACCAACCCATTATACCAAAAACAATTCAATATTTTTACTCAACTATAAAATGTGGATATAAAAATAACATTTATTTTACTCCTAGTATAGCATAATGGATGACCATGGTCATCCCTATTGAGGATCTTTATAGATTTCTCACAACTCTAATTCACTTATTAATATTTTTTGTGTTTTTAAATATTAAGGGAATGAAAAATGATGGGTGTGTTATTGTGTATGTAAAATTCATGAATATAAATGAAAGAAATAATAACTATATAAGACTTAGCAATAAAGTTTATAGCCCAAATTTTTTAACATGAGTTCCTTCATTATCCATTTTCATTATCTAAAATCTATTTAATAGCTCATCCCATCATACATAAACTACCATAACTAACTTTGAAAATGAAACAATGCATTCTAATGAAATCTATTCAACACATAAAATACCATCTCCTATAATAGTCAATAATGACGAACATTCTTAAATCAATTATGTGACACCTTACAAGAACTGACTCCATCATATATCATTTAATCTCCTTGAAAATATTAGTTATATCATTTGAAAAGATACCAAAGAGAATTTAAAGAATGAATATTTAGTATGAAGTATAATGAGATTAATAATAAATCCATGGGTAGGTGTAAAATCTCCACACTAACCACTACACTTCTCCATTCTTCATTACAATTATAAAATAGACTTTAAAAATAAAGAGTTAGTATTTGGGAACACTAAAAAGCCTCTCCCAAGGTTAAGCCTCAGGTTAACTACTCATCATCATGAGTATTAGATATCACAAAAATGATTTGTAAAAGATAGGTATACGTGATAATGATAATATAATGAAACTTTTATTAAAAATATTATGAATTAAAAAGCATAAAAGATGAACAAAAAATCCCAGTCACTTATCAGCTAGGGACTAAATCATCTGATCACCCCCTTTCTATCCTTGAAAAATTCTACCTTGTTAAATATATTCTCCCATCCTTCCTTGGTTCAGTAATGATTCCATGTGTAGATAACTTTTTAAGATAAATACCATATGAATTTTAAATATCTCCCTCCATATTTTAGGTTCCCAAGAATCTCAGCATGGTCCCCTTAGATTATATAGATTCTGCATAGAATCAATATGATCTCTACGACACTAGTTCCCTAAACTGTTTTTAAAATATTTAATACTCACATAACATTCAATTATTTTGATTTTGAAAAGGTAAAACACTTTACATACCCCTTTTTGAACCGAAGTATCCCTTATATATTAGTCATTCATTTGAAGTAACCCTTATGTAAGTGTAGATATGGAATGTTAACCTTTATGTATCTCATTTAAGTCATAGAAACCTTTACATACAAGAATATAAATTTTATATATCTTAGGGAAGCATGACCCTTCAATTTAAACATTAATGGAAAATACACTTACATATCATGTGCATCTTTGAGGTAATTCTTATGTATCATATCATCTTATCCAAAATTATCCCCTTATTAGGAAAGTAAAATACCCTTACGTACCAGTGTATTCATGTGTAACTCTTATGTACTGGTTAAAGACTCTTGTATACTAGACATGGAGATCTTAAATATCTCTTTAACAACTCAATATTTCTTCATAGTAGAAAAATGTAATCACTTTTGGATCAGTCAAAAAGTGGGAACTCTTATGTATTAGTTATGAACTCTTATGTATTAATTGGGAACTATTATGTATCCGAGGTGGGATATTTTTCATATATACTTTACAAATTTCCACTTCATTTATTATCCATATTTTTCTTCACCTTTAACACAAAAATATCTAAGGATAAATTTCTATCCATTAATTTTATTCTATAGATTAAATAAATTAATTAAATTTACAATTTAATATATTTTTATAAATATTCACAAAATATAATGAAATAATCCTTAAATTTCAAAACATTTTAAAAATAAATTAATTAAAAAATGTGAGGGGATAAAATGAATTGAATAACGATAAAATATAATGCATTTATTTCTTCTTTCAAAGGTAATATTAAAGTGAATAAAGCCAAGATATGAGTTTAGAGATTTAAATTAAAAGACCTCGATATCAATAATGATGAAATAGTGGATGGATTATTCACTATATTTAATGAATTTTTGTGAACCATAATAGTTTTGGGTGAGAAGATGAAGGATTATACGGTTTTTATAAGATATTATGTATCTCTTTAGTAAAATTTGATGTAAAGGTTTCAATTCTTGAAGACCATGATCCCAACACAATTCTATTAGATGATCTATAAACCATTTTTATTTTTATTAAATTAGGAAAGGAAGTACTTTTAATATAGAGATTAAATATGAAAAGGAAATATCCATTAAATATTTTAAGTAAGAGAATATAGGGAAATAATTTGATTAAGAAGAAAATATTAAAATGAAATTTAAAAAACTCAATTCATTCATGTAAATAAGTGTGAGAATATTCAAATTAATGTATTAAGGGAAGATTTCATTTAAATGTTTCAAGTTTGGATCAATTAGAAATTTCATATAAAATTATCCAAATCTGATGAATTAAGAATATTATGAAGATGAGGATGAGAATCCAAGAACTTATTCAAAGAAAAAATATTCAAAATTTGATAAGAAAAAAATTTCTTCAAATGTGAAAGCTAATAATTCTTCTAAAACTAAAAGGTGAAATTTATTTTTTGAGTTTAAAGATAGTGATAGTAGTGTATATAAGTATAAGTTAAGACTTACCATTGAATTTTTTAAAAATTTGACAATTGAAAAGGTGAATGGGGAGGAATTCACTAATCATAAGAGCATAAATGATGATAGAGATGAAGAAACTAAAATGGGTTTCATGTTAAAGTGGGATCTAAAGGAATGACTTTGAAGTTTTAAAAATTTAATAAGAACAAAAATATAAATAAATATGGTCAATCATTATAAATTAATTAAATTTATCTAATAAAAATAAGTCAAAGTTTATAAATGAAATTACAAAAATCAATAATTAACTTTTTAAATAAAGAAGTTGAATTTTGGCATATAAGAGAAAGGTTAAGTAAAGGAAAAATAGCTTGAAGTTATTCAATATAAATTTATGTAAATAGATAATAAATTGTAAAAGTTCAAATATAAATTTCATAATTTCAAAATTAAGTTATATAAATCCCAAGGAAGAATGTGATTAAAAGGAAGATTCAAAGAGATATCTAGAGAAAGTAAAATTTTTGGTAAAGCACAAAAATTCTTAGAAATATGAAATTTTTGGGAACACTAATTTGAAAGAGTGATATTTTAAAAATAGTGATTTAAAAAGGCTATAAAATAATAATAAAATAAAGAATAAATTTTGGGGATTATGCCATTAATTTGGTTCAGAAAAAGGATCCAGGTTTGATGGTCACAAGGTGAAAGAATGTGAGGGTTCTTCTTCTAGACAACAAGTAGTTTTAAAAGGGAAATATTCATTATATGGATAATTTTGTCATTATAGAGTATTTGAAAACATATAAAGGATATTATTTTGAATTAATAATATCACTATGAACCTATAAGACATGGGAGGTGGAGACTGAGGGGGATTCAACCCACTCAAATAAAAAAAGTTTAAAAATAGTCTAAAAATTATTAAATAAATATTAAAATAAAGTTTCAATCATATGAATAATTTTATAGAAGGTTTGAACAACCAGGTCATTATTTTGAAGATAGTATCGATGTACTTCCTTCCCAATTTAGGGAGAATTTCAATAGTAAAAATTCTTTGAAGAAAAAAGGTAAAGAAAAGGATAAGACATTGGTTTTTGAAGTGAAAATAAAAGTATCTTGAAAGGTACATCCATGGATCTTGGATAGTGAATTTTATTCACATATTTCATGAGATTTAAAGAACTTGAAGGCTGTTGGAAAGTGAAATTAAGGATTGGTGATATTTGGAAATAATATGTTACTCTAGATAAGAGGAGTGGGTTAAGTGGTTATTGGAGAAGACAAGATAAATTTAAATAATACTTTATTTGTTGATGGTTTGAAACATAACTTATTAAGTGTGTATCAAATTTTTGATGAAGTAAACAAGATGATTTTTTGAAAGGATGAATTCTTGGTGAAGATGTTGAAAGATAAATGTGTATTGAAGAGAGGATAGTGAACATAGGGAAACTTTTTTTAGGTTTTTGATGCTGAAAATTTATTCTACTTGAGTTTGAAGGAAGAAAATAAATTATGAAATTGAAGACATAATAACTTTGGTCAAAAGAATGTGATATGTCTTACCGAAGTAAATATTGTTCATGGTGTTTTGATGTTGAAGAGATAAATAAATTATATGTTCTCTAGATACCAAAAGGGGAAGGTCGTTAATTATGGACACAAGAAACTTGATATTTAAAAATATCACCCATCAGAGATCATTCGTTTAGATTTATATGATCCTATGAGGAATAATTAAACTATTATAAATAAGTGTTATATTTAATTTATTGATGAATTCACTTGTGTTACAATAATTATGATAATGAATCATAAGTCATAGGCCTTGATGATGTTTAATAGTTTTAAAAGAATTTTAGAAAAGGAGTGTGGTTTCTCCTTAAATAGGTTATAGAAAAATAACAATTCCAAATATACAAGTCAAAAATTTAAACCATAAATTGAAAATTACAATATTCATTGTGAATTTACCACACCATATACCTCATAAAAATTATTGTTATTGAATTTAATAATATAATCTTAGTTTAAATGCCTCACACCATATTGGTGGATCATGATACTTCTCAATTTTTTCAGTGTAAAGCTATTAGTATACTCTTTTAAATTCATATTTTTTGTTTGGGTTGACCCAATTAATTTATGCAACCATATGAGATATATTATAATAAGTATTTTAGATTGAAATACTTGAGTTTATTTGGAATCCCATAAATCATCAAGGTGACAGTTAAAAACATGGGGAAGTTGAAGCAAAGAGAATTTAAAGGTATCTTCTTTGGTTATCCTCCATATTCAAGAGGATATAATTTTTATAATAAATAAATAGGGAATACTTAGAATAGTACTTTAAAAAACTGGAATAATCAAAAAAATTAATCCCACGTAAAGAAACTATTTAGTATATATTTACGACTTTATTTGTGTTCGTTTTAATAATTAAAAAATCATCATTTAACTCCCTATAATATGATTTTTGAAAAGAAACGAAGGTTTTTCTCCTTATTTAAATCATGAATTGATTATAGAAGAAAAGATCCATGTTGATTTTTTTTATTGTTTAGTTTTATTCATATACTAATCATAATTTAATTTCTTAAAATGTTTTCATGTTTTTCATGTTTTTTGTGAACTTCTTTTAGAAAAAAAATACATATCAGAATGAGTTAAGGAATGACTCATACTCTGATATAATTGATTCATACATAGTTGTTTTTTATCCGTATGAAGTTTTTTTAAAAAAAATCTAATTTTCAAATGATTCATATGATGAACTAAATTGATTCACATAAAGGCTAAAATGTATTTTTCTATCTTATGGTTTTCTTATCTTATGAAATTTTTATTTTATGAAAATATATGTCTTAATTAGATATACAATTCTTATGAAATTTCATATCTTATAAGGGTTTTACTATCTTATGAAAATATCTATCTTATTAAATATGTTTTACAAAGTATATATACCTTATGAATATTTTCTTATCTTATGAAAATTGTTTCTTAAAAAAGTTTCATCTAACAAAAATTGTATCCTATAAAAAAATGTATCTTAGAAAATCTATTTTATATCATATTAAATTTTAAATATTAAAAAATCATTTTATCTTATAAAATGTAGGTATATTACATGAAATGAATGCCTTGTGTAATACGAAATGATTAGAATTATTCTAATATTATTTCTAATTAAAAATTTGTTTGTTTAAATAATTATTGATTATTATTATTTAATTGTTTTTTATTTTTAAGCGTGCATTTATTTATTGTAATGGAGGATCTATTTTTAAGGATATTACTTGAGATTTACAAGAATATTAAATAGATAAATTACATGAATAAAATTTTTGGATATATATATCAAACAAATATAATGTTATTTGATGATATAACCTGCATGACTATAGATTCATGAAGAAGTAACAATAATGAATAAATTTATGAATGATGTTGTGCCTATTTTTTTAAAATGGTTGTTTATGAAGAAGCTCTATAAATAAAGTTTGACAGAACTAGTGAAAAGTGTCAAGGATACATGAACTATATAATGTAAAAAATAAAGGTTCACTACTCGTGATTTTTTCACTAGAATTCAACTTGATTAACTTCACTTCTGAAGTTATCCAATTAAACCTTGACATTAATAACTACTTATTTATACTTTTTTATAGTGATTTATCCTTCCCATCAATATTTTGTGTGAATTATAGTTGGTTTATGATTTTTATTTCAAATTCAGGACTTTTGGGTTATATTACCCCTATAAAGGTTATGTTGAGTAATGCATCTAGGCATAAAAAGGTAGGTATTAGGTTGTTCCTTGGTCTAGTAAAAGTTAAAGGTTTTTTATTATGCCTTAGTTTAGACAAAGCTAGGGTTGGTTCTTCCAACACTTCAAAGGAAGGTTTTTTATTATGTATATAGGTATAAAAAAGGTAGGATAATGGTTCTTCCTCTGGGGTGAAAAAACTATTTATAATTGGTTTGTGACTCCCCATAGAAATTTTGGTCACTTTATAGTGGGTTTTATACACTTGTGTTAAGAGTTTTAAGAGTATACATGAGAACACTTTGATCTAAACTACTATAAAAAATCTTATGTTCTTATTTTTTGTTTAATGTTGCATAATTAATTAATTGTGATATAATATTTAAAATTTCATAAATTTTTCAATTTACCCCCTCTTGACAATTTGACCATATTACCAAAAGAGTAGATAATAAAGAGGAATTTTTTTATAGGTAGGATGAATTTTTTGAAAATAATTAGATTCTAGAAGAATTAGAGGTTAAATATGATGATTTAGTATCTTCCAATAATTAATAAAAACCTCATTAAATTCATCCAAGAATGATAAAGTAAGTGTAAGTCCATAATATTATTAGATATTAGGGAAATTTGATTCAAATTAAGAGAACTTTGAGGACAACAACACATAAAACATTATTTTTTCAAGTTGATCCAAGGAATGTAAAAAAATATTTGAAGTATCAACATTTGATCGATACTATCAATGAGGAGTTAGATCAGATCAAGAAAAATGATATTTGGGGGGTTAATAACCAAGTCAAATAATGATAATGTTATCAAAAGTGGGTGTTCTATAACAAGGTGAATGAAAAATTATAGGTTGAAACATCTTGAATTGTCTCACTCTATAATAACCAAATCATAGTTCCATGTGACCTTAGAGGAACTTCTCTATATACCATAGGTGTACAACTAATAATGAGGGTTTATAGTGATATTGTGGATATATTATACTGTCATTTTAGAGTAGATTAAATATTACAAATAATATACAATGTGATATCACAATACCTAAAAGAATAAAAGAAACCCTACAACTAAAACATCTAAAAAAATAACACATCACATAATATAATGGATTGAACTATATAAAATATCACATGACTCAGGTCAAAACCAATAAGATATCCCATGGGAAAATCATATACAACTTTAAAAAAATAAAGAAACATAAAAAAATAAAAACTGGTCTTGGGTCTTGGCCTAGTACCATCCCGCAACTCTTTCTAATATATCAAGACCAATCATCTACCATTAGACCTCTTCCCTTCTAATACTTATGTCCATAAGGTCTACTAAGGTACCAAAATTCTAGTTCCACCTGAGTATGGTGTGAATATAACTCAGTAGGTCACCACTAATGGTGTCCCTAAATATATCTAGTCTAAATTGTAAGCATGAAAATGTGCCATAATAAACAATTGAATCATAATAAAATAAATAATCATCGATAATATAGTTCTATGGTGACACTTATAATCAACCATATCTACTTTAGCTAGTACCATATGTCTCCAAACATGATACATAACCTCACATGGGAGAATGAATCCTCGTCCAAGAAATATATCAGGTATCTCATCACTCGGGGAGAATAAATATAACAACCCCGAATCTAGTAACCCAGAGTCAGTGTTTCATTTATTATATTGGAATAAGATACAAGTGATCATTTCACCAAGGACCGATTATTTTAGTAGTCTTAATGAACTAGATACATACACAATTCCCAATTTATATTATAAGTAAAATATAAAACATAATAAAAATATATATTTTGTATCCTTGAAACTCATTCATATATTATTTCTTCAAATCATGGGGAAATTAAAATAAAATAAGGGTGGGATCAAATGCTTGAAAATGGTTTCATATAGAGGAATATTTCATGAGTAAATAAGTTAAAAAAAATATAGCAGGGTAGATAATTGAAAACACATTCCATTTAATCAAAAACTAGAGCATGAAATGCATCCATGGATAATATCATTGTATTAATATCATGGATAATAATAATCAAATTCACAGTGAATTAAATTCTTAATGTTGTCATGATCAAGGCCTTGTTCAAATATTTTTTCAAATATGGGTAGGTATACACCAAAAACCCATTTAATAAGGCTATCTGACTAGTTTATCTCATGAGACTTAATAATTCATCGAGGGACTATCTATAATCAGGACACACCCACAACTTAATTTATAATTCATTCCTCATATATTCAATGGTCAATTTAATTAATAAAAAATATAACTTATTAATAAATATCCATATTTAGTATGGAATACATAATACTAATATTTTCCCAATCAATCAAATAACTTTCATAGTAAAACACTATATATATAAATGTTATGTGGTTTAAGAAATAAGAATATCCATGATACAAAGAATATGAATATGGAAGATAAATGAATTATCCAATTAAATGTTATCATAAGAAAGTGAAAATTTTATAAAAAATTCAATGACCACAAAATCAATCAAGAGATGAAAGATGACCATCACTTCACAAAAAAATGGATTTGGTAATAAAAAAAGTATTTTAGAAAATAGAAGAAAATAGAAGTGAAATATTTAAAATAAATTTTCATTAAATAAATTTCTATTTAAAACCATTAAAAACATGTATAATAATTGATATAGAATAAAATTTTTATGGTGATAGGAAAATCAATTAACACTGATACATTAAAAAGAAAAACTACTTCTGAATTTTTGTAAAGAAAGTAAACAAATAAAGATTTTGGAAAAAAATTAGAAATATTACTTTTAAACCTTGTAAAAATTCAAGGATAAAATAAAATTCTCTAAATAAAAAATTTTATTAAATAAAAATATCTTTTGTAAAACAATTTTAAAAAATATTAACATGGAAGAAAAATATACTCGATCAAAAAGAGAAATAAGATCAAATTTTCTTTTAAACATTTAATTGGTTGATTTAAGTTCCAAATAGAGGAAAATTTGGAATAAAATATGTAAAATAATTAAATATCTATATAATAATAAAATATAATGGTTTTTATGAATGATGTATTTATAATATTCCTTCAATGAAAATATAAGTTATCCTAAAAGATAAGATTGTAAAATAATTTTTTACCACTTTGGTAACTTTTAAATTTTAACCCATTGAATGAGAAAACTTGAATTGAAACTTTAATTAAAATGAATAAATATATAATCTTTTTATATTCATAATAGTGTAAGTATATATTCCACATAAAATAAAATTGGTTCACAATACCAAATATGTTTCAATAGAGTGGAAATTGAGACGAAATCCCTTACCTCCCACATCCACTTAGTTGAACGTGATTTAACCTCATGTATAATAAATTTTGGATTATTATACTTACATAAAATAACCATATACATATCTATAACATCAAATATGATCCAATTATAACATATTATCACCCATTTGTTAACAATCATTCATTATTATCATTGTTTTGGGAGTTAACTAGTTCATTTTTCATGTATGTTTTGATTTAGTAGTTATGATCCTTGTATATTGATCATGGTTATATAATATAAAAAATTTTAATCATGATATAAAAATAAATCAAATTTATTATATACATATTTATAATCATCCATGAAAATAGGGAATGAAACATGAATTGTATCGCTTTGTGAAGGTGGTAGTCTGCACGTATGCATGAGCGATGTTATCATTTTTTAACGAGTGGAAGTGAAAAAAATTAAATGATAAATTATATTCTAAGAATCATAACTATGTCATAAATATAATATATATTCATTATTTACATCATTATCACCATCCATGTGAGACAGTTATGGAAAAAAAATACATCGGTTTGCAAGGCGGTAGTCCGCCAAACAAATGGTTGGTGGTTTTATTTTCTATTTGATGGATAAGGATATGGATTAATATTATTATATCAACATAATAACATCTAATTATATGATAAATACTTTTTTTATTATATTTTAATGGTTAGTATATAATTTAAGGGGGTAAAATAAGATGAAAAATGAAAGTTTTTGGTTAATATGATTACATCTTCTTTAAAATATATCCTTTAGATATCCTATTAAGGACCATAGGGTTGGTATTTTTTAGAATGCCAGAACCTATAAAATTTATATAATTATGTTTGGGAGAGATTTTTGTAGGATTTTTTCAAGCTAAGTTTCTCTAGGAGGTCTGAATAATAGAGGAGATGGGGTGTCCTTTTTAGTGAAGGAAAAGACACACTTGGAATTACTTAAAAAATAAATATAGTAAATTATTTTTTATGTGAAATTTATAAAAAGTGGGGGAAAATTGAATATAATAAAGTTTAATATTTAAATCCATTCAAATAATAAAATTTGGACAAGTGTATGTTTCATTTTAAACCTTATCTTTTACTTAACCTCTTGGTTAACCAACTTTAACCTTAACCGTGGTAACAACTTTTTTATTCTTAAATGGTTATAAATTTACTTATAAGGTAAATATTTCCTAAAAAAATATTAAAGTATCAAAACCCCTTATAAACTTTCAATATTTTTATCATTTTTAAATCTTTTAATAGTATATTATTTAACATAAAATACCATTAAAGTCAATTTAATAACTATTCAAATATTTTTACTTTAATGACATCAATATATGAATGGAATTAAAATATAAACTATTTAACCATAAATTATAAATTATTATTAACCATAAAATACCCATGAAACCATAATTAATCCAAAAAAAATTACTTTTTATGTTTTTAGAATCATTTAATTTTATTTTTCTACTACTTGCACAAGTACTATATTAGCATTGTGTAATCATTTAAGGTAATTATATCATCCCTACAAATTAAAAATAATTTACCATCATAAAAATAAATTAATCATTTTAAAAATAAAATTTTATATTATTTAATAACATATTTTTAACCCTATGTCAACATATAATAGGAATTAGAAGCAATAAAGTGGCATTTTGGAATTTTCAATTACTTAAAATAATATTAAGATCTTTATCAAAGAAAAATGGAATCAAATTTACATATCATAAAATATTGGATTATTATGATAAAAATAACCTAATAAAATATGGATAAATAAAGTTTTAGAAAAAAATTTAAATTCATATCACTTTATTGTTAACCCTAATTACCAGATTTACCCTTACTAAGGAGACAAATATTTATCATGGTTTCTATTCATAATTCCTAAAAATAAAAGGGAACTTTTTACCAAGTTAAAACCCAATTATTACAAATATAGAATTAATTTTAAAATATTAAAATATTAAAATTTTTATAAATAAATTTTAATATAAATACGTAAAATGAAATAAAAATAGTTTTTAGAAAAATGCATTTTTAATCATAAAAATAAACTTATACCAAAATAAAGTATAATGTTGATTAATATATAATTAATTAGATTATATATAATTAAAAGTTTCTTATGTTACTTTAATATCATATAAAAAATATAATAGGACTTTTAAATTACTTGATTTAATGAAAATAAATGATATTTTTACAAAAAGGTGAATTTTTCACTATTCATAGAAAAATATATCCTTATTAAAAAATCCAAAAAAATAACCATAAGGTAATATTAAAATGATGATTTAAAAATGATATTAATTTAATAAAATAAAATTTATAAAAATTTAATAAATTAATTATAACATCAACACACAAAAGGAAATATAACCCATTTTTGAAGAAAACATATTTTTGAAGCATAAAATGACTTTAATAAAAATTGAGTACTCATTTGTTATTAATTAATAAATAAATTATATTTTCATAATGTAGTTATTAATATTAATTCAACCAATTTAACATCTAGGTTAAAATGGTCGCATTTAAATAATAATACTTTTATATTATATCACAGTTCACTCAAAGCTCAATGTTGTGTGTTAAGCAAGCTATTGAGATTATTATTATTTTAAAACAAATATAATGGGTATTACATTATACCCCTTTAAATAAATTTCATCCTCATAATTTTTTTATTTTTATAATAAAGGGTTAAATATTTGAAAATACTTTTTTTGATAACTCACGTTGTACAAAGGAATAATAAAACTTCCCTTAAAAAGGGAAGTTGGAAACATAAGGGTTACCCGAAATTACACATAATTGGGTTCCAACATAAGGATAAAATTAGTATAAATTGAAAATATTTAAATGTATGAGAAATAATATGATTTAAGGAATAATATAGAGTGATATAGAACATGATAAAGAGAAATTTAATGACCAAAAAACCAAAAATTAGTAAGGGATAAAGTAGACCTATCAATTCATCTGAAATAAAGGTAAAAGTATAACATTTTTATTTCAAGATATTTTTTCAATATTTGAGGTATTATTTTACTATAAATATGGGGACGAAAAGAAAATATAATTAATTGATTTATTTAAATTTTTTAATATTTTTTTGATTAAATATTTTAATCAGTTCCCATATCTGATTCTAACGATTAATGGCTAAGAGGAATTTTTTTATTCTTGAAGCATAAAAATAAACCTTTAATAGATAATAATATCCCTAAAGAAATAAAATTTATTTCAATTATCTAAAAAAATTATTATAACAAATTAAAATAATACTCGATATAAATAAACATGTTTGTGAAGATATAGTACATTAATTCATAAAACATAAATAATAACACCCATATAAATTCTATAATAATTTAACTTTTAAATTATAATACAACAAGTTAAACATAGATTATTTTATGTTTCGTTTACTAATTAAAAAATCCTAAAAACTAATTAAACCCCAATAAATTTTAGTACTATATCAAATTAAAACATTAATATTACAATCATGTTTTTAACTAGAGAATATGTGTGAATATTATTAGAGATCTCTTTTTTTAAAAGGTTGAGGCCAAAGACCCATTTTATTATTAAAGAAAATCATATTATTAGAGATCTCATATTATATTCTCATTACAACCTTATTTCTATTAGGTTTTTTAATTGGAAAATCCTTCCTCAGAGTTTTAGGGGATGATTAAATATTCTAGTCATATATAAAAGACTATGTAGTTCCAAAATCAAATGAATCATTATATAACTTTTATTTTACAACCAAAGTACTTGTTATCTCAACTTAAGGTATTTAAACTTAAGTTTTAGTAATTAAATAATCTTGTAATTTATCACTTAAACTTTTCCAAGGTAAATCCTTTTAACACTTTGGGTATTCATTTTCATAGTACCCCATATACTTATAGTTTAAACACTGTACATTAGTGGATCATTTATTTCACCTAAACTCATGTTACTCATGGTCATTATTTCAAAACTTGAAGTAAACAATCATTACCTTCAAGAAAGTACTAAGATTTTTCTTTACAAAATTATTGCATATAAGGAATTACACTCTTCACCTTTTCCTTCTTTTCACATTTTCCTTTACACAATGAAATTTTTTTCTATTTTTATATTTATTTCCATTGAAAATATAATACTTGGGGAATTTTTTATATACCTTTAGGGAACTTGATACCATAGCATCATATGATGAAAAAAAATTGAGAGAGAAATTACCTTAAAAGTCTTGGATTTATCCCACCAAATTAATAATAAATATTATTCTATGGATTATATATGTATTTCACAATATTCCTTACAAATATTGTAAATTTTGATTCATACTTAATAACCCTTTCCTCTTCAATTTGTCCCAAATTTAAAAACTACCTTTCTAAATCAACTAATTTCTCATGAGGAATGTATTTTTCAAAGAATGGATCCTTAAAATTCACTCATTTCATACCCTCTATTTCCTCAAACTCCTAAGTATTTTGAATAAATGTCCACCATTTATTAAAATCTATATTTAAAAAAACACTACCAAAATAACCTTTTCTATTTGATTACATCCTAAATATTGAAATATATTTTCAAGGTACTTCATCCATTATTCAGCCACTAATAGATTAATAGTTACATTAATGGATGGAGGCTTCTTCTGTATGAATTAGTCCAATATCGTAGTATCTTATGGTGAATAAATAGGTTGATATGTATAGCTAAGATTACTAATAATAACTTTCCCATATATTTTTATAATATTCTTATCTATAACTCTAGCCTTATATACTTTCATAGGAGGTAAATCCTTACATATTTTATGGATGTCGATTTTATTTTACATTTCTTCCATTAGTATTCATTTCTAAATATTGGAAAACACTAGATTATCTCATAACATTTTTAATCATAGAGAATAATTCAAAAATGGAGAAATACCTAACATAAATTAAAAATTTATGCATATCTAATCTTGAAATCAAAATATTAGTATCATTGGTAATATCTTCAAATCATAAAAATATTTTCAAATATTTCATAATGGTTTTTAAAGGGAATGTAAATCAACCAAAGAATATCCCCCTGGGAGTATCTAGATAGGTGAAAAGTATTAATCCCACTCATCATACATTGTTGATGACTGACTTAATACTAATTCCACCTCCTTTGGAGTTTTTAACCCTAGGTTAATCTATTCCATAATCACATACACTTACTAGTATCTAGATATGGATGTATTTCCTAGGAATTTCACACAATCTCTACTCTAACAAAACTTGTGATATTATCTTATACTTATACTTATTCTAAAACTCTAACATAGGGTTAAGTTCTCTAATCTATGTTTTCCTAAATCAAGTTCCCAAGGTTATCACTAACTTACTCTTATACCAACTGTAACAATCTCAACTCCAATAACCCATAGTTGGAGTCTAATTTATTACATTGGAATAATATACAAGATATCGCATCAACAAGTATTGATTAGTTTGGTAGAATTAAATAACTAGATACTTACATGATTCTCATTTTAGATTAGAAGTAAAATATAAAACCAAATATAAGTAAATATTTTGAAACCTTGAAACTCATTAAAATATTACTTCTTCATATCCTGAGGTGAGTAAAACAAAATAATGGTGATCTCAAATTATCGATAAGGGTTGCATATAGTGGAAGAAGTCATGAGTAAATAAGGTATAATAAATATGTAAAATTGGATAACTGAAAACATATTCCACTTAATAAATAAATTGAGAATGAAATGAATCCATGGATAATATCAGTATAGAAATCTCATGGGTAATAATAATTAAATGTACAATTAAGGGGATTCATAATGTCATATGTAAAGATCAAGTCCTTATGCCAAGATATTTTCAAATATGGGTAGGTATACACCAAAAACCCATTTAATAAGGGTAACCAACTAGTTTGTCTCATGGGACCTGTTGATGTATTGAGGGACTATCTATAATCAGGTCCCACTTGTAACTATATGTCTAATGAATTCATCATATATTGAATAATAAATTTATTTCATAAACAATATTATTCATCAAAAAATATATATATACATAGTAAAGAATATAGAATATCAATATTTTTTTATTAAATCAAATAACTATCAAAGTAAAACACCGTATATATAATGTTATATAGTTTAAGTAGTAAGAATATCCATGATACAAATAATATGGATATAGAAGATGAATTTATTATCTAATGAATTATGATAAGAATAAATATAACATTTCATCAAAAAGTAACTAGCTACAAAATCAATCAAAAGATGAGATATGGCTATCAATTCATCATAAAAGTAGATTTTATAGTAAAATAAAGTCTTTTAGAGAATAGAAAAAAAATAAGAGAAACATTTAAAATAAATTTTCACTAAATAATTATCTTTTTAAAATAATGTAAAACTTATAGAAGAATATAAATATCATAAATTGGTTATGGTAGTGGAAAAAACTATTAACACTGTATATGTTAAAAAGAAACATTCCATTTGTTTTTTTGTAAAGAAAGATGAAAATGACCCTTTCGGTGAATATTTATAAATATTCCTTTAAAACCTTATAAAAATTAAAGGATGAAATAAAATTTTCTTAAAAAATCATTTGAGTAAATACAAAGGACTTTTTTAAAATAATTTTGAAAAATATGGACATGAAAGAAAAATATACCTGATCAAAAGGAGAAATAATATAAAATTTTAATTTAAACATTTAATTGATTTATTCAAGTGAAAATAGAGGAAATTTTGTAATAAAACATGTAAACGCATTAAATCTATGTAGGATATGTAAATATATAGATTCTATTAAGTCTAGATTATAATATTACTTCAATGAAAATATAAACAATCCCAAAATTTGAAATTGTACAAAAATTATTACCTCTTTGATAACTTTTAAATTGTAACCCCTTGAATGAGTAAAATTAAATTAAAAAATTAATTCCCATTAGTAAATATATAATAATTTTATATACATAAAATGGGAAGTTAATACACCACATAAAAACAAACAGGTTTATAATAAATTTATACTTATTATAATTACATACTAAAACCATATAAATATCTATATTGTCATATATGATACACATATAACATCTTATCTTCTATTTGTTAATAAATTTTCATTATTATAATTGTTTTCTGCATTAACTGCTTCATTTTTCATATATGTTTTAATTCATTGGTTATGGTTCTTATGTCTTGATCATGGTTCTATCATCCCCATAATTTTAATCATGGTATAAAAATCATAAATATTAATTATATACATATTTTTAATTATCCATGAAAATGATCATGAAAAATGAATTACATCGGTTTGTAGAGGTGGTGGTCCACACGTACGCACAACCAATGTTATCATTTTTTAACAAGTGTAAGGGTAAGGAATTAGATGATAAATTACATTTAAAAAATCATAATTATGTCATAAATATCATATATATTCATTATTTTCATCATTATGACTATCTATTTTAAAAGGTGATATGAAAAAACTACATTAGTTCATGAGGTAGTAATCTACCGTACACACAAGCGATGATTTGTTTCCCATTTGATGAAGAATGAGATGGATAAATTTGATTACATCAACATAATAACATATAAATATATTTTATATGCTTATTATATTATATTTAAATGGTTAGTACATAATTTAATATGGTAAATAATAAGGAAAATGAAATTATTTGGTTAAGATGATTACCACTTCTTTGAAAGAGCTCCATTAAATCTTATCTTAACGGTCCTAGGGTTGAGATTTTGGGGAGTAAAATACCTATAAAATGTATCTAAGGATATTTTGGAAATATTTTTTTAGGTTTTTTTCTATGTTTCATAGAATGGTGTGAATAATAGAGGATAGGTGGTTCCCTTTTATAGTGAAGGAAATGACACACTTGGAATTACATAAAATATTTAAATATAATAAATTATTTTTCATATGAATGTGAAACCAAGTGGAAATTTTTTAAGATAATATAGGTTATGTTTTAAATCCCCTAAACAAATAAAATTTGGATAGGTTTATGTGGTATTTTATATATTATATTTTTGTTTAACCCCTTCATTAAATAATTTTAATGTTAACTATGGTAGTAACTTTTCCTTTCTTAAAGGGTTATAATTTTTATTATAAGGTAAAAATAGGATTAAAAAGGTAAATGAATGAAAATTTCTACGATGTTATAGAGCCTTTTCCTATTTTAATATTTTTATGATTTTTTAATTGTTTAATAATATATTATTAAATATAAAATACCACTAAAGTTGTTTTAATAACTACTCACATATTTTGGATTTAATGACATAAAAATAGGAATGGAATTAGAATATAAAATATTTAACCATAAATTATAAATTATTATTTATCATAAAAACAATTTTAAATAATAATTAATTCTATAAAATTACTTTTTATGTTTTTAAAATCATTTAAATTGATTTTTTTACTCCTTATACACGCACTGTGCTGGTGTTGTGTAATCATTTAAGGTAATTATACCATCCCTAAAAATTAAAAATAAATTAACATCATAAATATAAATTTATTATGTTCAAAATAAACTTTTATATTTTTTTCATAACATCTTATTAACCTTACATGAACGTATAATATAAATTAAAAAGAGAGTGACATTTTGGAATTATTCTTTACTTAAAATGGTATTAAGGTCATTATAAAAGAAAAATGTTACCAAATTTCTATATATTAAAATATTGGATGAGTATTTTCTAAATATTATCATTAAATAGAAATAATTCAGGTTTTATAAAAAATGTTAAATCCCTATCACATTATTTTTAACATTAATTACCTGATTACCCTTACTAAGGTGACAAATATTTACTAGGGTTACTATTCATAATGCCTAAAAATAAAAGGGAACTATTTATAAAATTTTAACCTCCTAATTCTAAATATGAAATTCAATTTTCAAGATTAAATTTATATATGTTTTAGAAATCAGTTTCAATATAAATGTATAAAATGCAAAGAAAAACGGTTTTTTGATAAATATGTTTTAAGCCTAAAAAAGAACTTATATCAAAATCAAGTATAATGTTGATTACATGTAATTAATTAAATTGTATCTAATTAAAGGAGAATTTTTTTCCTTGAGTATAATATTAAAAATATAATGTGACTTTACATTATTTTATTTAATAAAAATAAATGTCAATTTTATAAAAATCAAGAATTTTTCACTATTCACTGAAAAATAAATATTTTTAGAAAAATAACAAAATAATAAAACTAAGATAATATTTTCATGATAATTTCAAAAATTATTTTTATTTCCTAAAATAAAATTCATAAAAATGGAATAAATTAATTATAATATTTACACACAAAAGGCAATAAAAACCATTTTTGATGAAAACATATTTTTAAAGAATAAAATAACTTTACTAAAAATTGAGTACTTATTTATTATGAATAAATCGAGAAATTATGTTTTTAATGATGTATTTATTCCTATTCAGACTAAAAAATTAATGGATAATTTATAATAGTAACATTTAAATAATAATATTTTTATACTATATCGTAGTTTGCTTAAATCTTGGTGTTATGTGTTAATCTCATTGTCGAGCATATTATTATTTTAAAATAAATTTTCAGGGTGTTACAATAACTCCCCCAAACTATCTCAAATCTTATCACCACCTAGTTGGAATAGTTCCCTACCCTAAAACCACCTCATATATCATCACCACCCAAGGGGGAAGAGCGCCCAGCCCCAAATCCATCTCATATGTATTCATTGAAATTTTTATATTCAACAAGAGATACCATACTCATATAACAATTTAAACAAAATTGAGTTAAATTTATTTATTAGTTTATTATCATTTCTAATATATTTTAACATTTTCATTTTCTTTTCAGGATTTTAGAAATCACCCAACCAAGATTTTAAACCCATATTCACCTAGGGATACCACTTCTCTATACCAAATTCATCAAGCATTATTATCCCAGAGATCATACTAGGGCCTCTAAATTCATCATGTTCAGTCAAAATCCATTTAAGGAACATTTCATTTTTCCTTCAATATTTCCCATTTCATTTACACCACACTTGTAGGTGAAATTTTTGGGATCTAAATTTATTATTAGACCTATCATTATCTAGATAATGTGATTCCCACATGAGACTAATGCATATAACATTAAATTTAATTTTAAGACAAGTTCACATTAGGTCGGTACGATATCGCATCATATGCACATAGAAAATGAAATTAAACCTTAGGGTTATCTTAGGGACCACCTACCTTATTTAAAATTATTCCTCTAATACAAGCTTAGACACCATTAACTAAGCTCATCCAAGCCTAATGGACCACTTCCCATAAACATGAGGCCCTAAATTCATCAATAATCATCCATATTAATTATAAAGCAATTATAATTAAATAACACATTAAATCAATATTAACCCCTTATTCAATAACTAGTAAAAATAAAATGATAACTCACTAGGAAATCTACCATGAAAAAATATTAATAAATGAGGTGCACACTACCCCTGATATCAACTTACAACTCTAGCACACAAAATCCCTAATTTATCATTTTAACACATCTATTAATTCTACCTAATTTGATGGAAATCTATAAATAAATCAAATCAAAAACATACCTAAATAAAATTGCACAAAACCTAGTGTGTTTTTCATCTCAGAATCACATCTACCCAAGCTACGTAAAAGTATTAAATTTTGGGATGATTCCACCATGTATCATTGGAAGTTTCACTCAACTCTATCTAAGAGACATCAAAATAAATGGCTAAAAAGGGATAATAATAACTAAGGAAGAAGAATTGAATCTCATATTAATTAATGATTAAAACCACCTTCAATTATTATGGATCAATAAGGTCAAAAGGATGAAGAGGATTGAAATAGAAGATCGAACTCCCCTTGTATTCACATCATAAAAATGAAGGATCTAGAAGGGGGTTCCCAATTTTAATAGAAAAAAACCATCCTACCCTTTTACCATTAATCAAAAAAAAATATTTTTTAAGAATAATTTGACATAAATATTTTCAACCTCATTTTTTGGTAAACACTAAGAACCTTATATATAGGGATCCTTATGTATGGGGACCTTATATATCGTCCCTCAAAATTTATAAAGTATTGGACCCTTGCATATCAAGTAAATGAACCTTAAGTATCTCCCATTTTTATAGAAAATACCCCTTCATATCATAAAAATTACTCTTATATATCATCTATTAATATTAAAAATGTATAAATTTAATTTCTAAGTTAGTATTTCTCCACTCAAAAATCATCCTTATGAAAACCCTTTTCCATATAGAAATCATCTTTTATAACTTATTAGGATTCTCTCTCTCTAAAAATCATCTTCTATAATAACTCTTCTAATCTTATGAAACTGTTCTTATGAAAGTTTCAGAAAATACCAGTTAAACTTTACATATAAAAAGTTTACACTTACACATCATATTGAACACCAAGGTACATGGTCAAATTCCACAACCAAAATGACTCTTATGTATCATCCTGATTACCCTTTCATGTCATTGGGACTCTCTTCACATAGAAAAATTCAACTACCTCTAAAGAACCTTACATATTCAGTGTACCTTTATGTATCACCAAATGATGACCTTTACATATTTCCCATTCCATAGATTTAATTTTATATATCCCATAATAAATTTCTAAACGTTAATGTTTCAAAACAATCTAACCGAAATAAGGTAATTCAGAATTTTACCATGTGAATACAATTCAAGAAACACTTATAATTTTTTCCACTTAGGATAGTAAGTAGTTTAGAATATGTAAATTTTAAACTAATTAGAGAAACAATAAGGATAAAAGAAATGGAAATAAAACTACTTGTAGGTTAATATCATGCATTAGTAAAACCTTTTTATATTCTTCAATCAATATTTACATATATTAAGAAAAACCCTTATGTATAACCACACATAATATATTTCTTCCATACACAATACATTCTACATAAAAAATCAATATGTAATATATTCCTCCATATATAAGGTTTTACACTTAGCTGTAAATACTAGTAAATAATATATTTTCCTCATATGTAATTTTATTCCTTTTTAAAAATTCCAATATGTAATATTCTAGTCATATAAAAATATTCACACAAGTACCTTGTGCCTTCGTACACACTTAAACCAGACTCAATTTATGATGGCTCTTCTTCTAATTGATATAATTTTGGTAGATCTAATTATGGTATATTTTATTATAACATATTCACTTCCAAACCATAGTTATTCAACTCCATAATTTTTATCCAAAATCAGAATTTAACTTCTAGATTCTATACTTCTAATAATTCCCACACTCAATCGAAAAAACAAATTTCACATGGTTGTCCTATTCAAAAATTATAACTTCTAAACCACTTAACATCTAGTCTTACGCATTAAAATATATTACCCTTGCATATATGAGATTTCTAATTTTATATAAATCTACTGAAACTCCAAAATCCACCAAAATATATCTCTAGGTTCCCCATCTCATCTATAATCGATCTCTACCACTCAAAATCATTTAAAAACATCTCTAATAGATCTATAAATTTATCAAATAGTAATAAACCATTTCATCCCAATTTATAAAGCATTTGGAACTCAAACATCATCAAAACATTACCAAATGTTAAATAATTGTGATTCATCCATTTTACAAATAATGTAATTCCTAATTTACCCTTATGAAAACACTTATATCTACACCCATGTCATAGTAAGGTCGTCCTTACCTTTATCCAACACTCACCTGACCATCCAAGACACCTCCAAATCTTTTAATCACATCTAAAAACACATCCTATATATGTCCCAACTCTCATAATCTTGATATGAATCCCAACTCTCAAAAAATACCATGCTCAGGGAGAAAATGATCAAATTTCCATTGATTTTACCAACCCGTAAAGGTGTGTCCATTAAAACCCCACAACCATAAAACTTATCATTTTCAAAAAAGGATTCACATGCATATTATGTAAACCATATCAGTAGCTAATCCCCAATAAAAATCCCAAATACAATGTCACCCACTTGTCTTGGTCATGCTGACACCACACCTAAACTAGCTCCACTTCTCAAAACCCCTCTAGTCAATGAATTATAGTATTTATTATCATCACTAACTCCGTAATGATTCTATACTTTTGATGGAAATTATGAATTCCCAATTTACCAACATCACACCCCATAATTTATGTTACTTATCTATATCATATCATCTATCACCCAACATGAAACACAAGAATCGCCTAACTATTCTCCTTAGAATCTAAGGTCCTATTTTTTGGAACCATATTCATAGCACAAATTCCTACCTCAACGTACATGACAGCATACTTCCCATGGGCACCAATATTCCACAGACCCAGTAACTCCACCAAAATATTTCTTGAGACACACACTTGGACATACCTATTAATTTTCACCCCACATCTATCATATAATAGTTACCAAACTCCATGAATCAAATTTATTTTAATCGATTGTTACCCAAATATAGATATTTTCTCTTTACCACGCATAACCTAACCACTTTTAATAAATCATTATCACAAAACAAAAATCACCTTTGAGTTGGGTCCATAAAGACATTATCTCTAATATTTGACAAAAAAATCTCAAAATGACCATTATGTGCTTAGATCATATATGTTGTGCTCCCACTATAGAGATTTACTTATCACTGATGCATGAGCATGATTCTTACTAATACCCACCATCAACTGAACACTGATATTAACAAAAAATCACTCCATTTTCTTGAATATATCTTCATCCCACCCCTCACTAAAGGTTTCAATGATACTATGGTTCCCCAAAAAATCTCTTTCCTACTCTACTGATAATATTTTAATGTACACTTAGTCCCAAAATATCCAACTCAAGCCCATAAACTTTATCTGCACCTTGAAACTATCATGTTCTATCCTTTCATGGTCCTTGCCAAGTCCTACTAAAATCTCACTCTCATAATGATGCCCAAATAACCATAGTTGAGGAACTCTTCTAATTACTTTTCCATCATACTTAGCTACACACCCCTTTAGAGTTTTACAAGATCCAATAGTCACATAAACACATTATATGTTTCACAAAAAAGTCACAAACCATCTCTCACATTATATGATTATCTCAACATAGCCAAAATCCTCATGACCACTTGATTATGAAACTATTTCACTATAGAGATATCATCTCACATGAAATTGAAATCCTAATGCATCGTTTCCCACTGAATAATCACTTTTGACTATTCCTTAGATAAACCCTTTCTTTAACCATCATAAATTAAAATATCAATATAAAACACTTTATTTTTGTTCCTTGATTAGGTGACTCATACCTTTCCACTATTATATCACATCTGATCACCATCCATGCATAATCATCCACTTATCCCATCGACAACCCATGACACCATCCAGTAATGATACCAAGGAGTTCTAGACCCTATCACAATAGACTAGAAATTCTTAAGTTCTTACACCTCATAATGTTCTCAAAGGAATGAACATATACATCCAAAAATGAACCATCCACATACTAAGATTTGTGTCATATGTAACCATCAAGAATATTTCAATTTTCATCATCATCTCACCCCAATAGTCGCACAAATCACAAAAATACATCTTCATATTCCATATATTTCCTAAAATACACCCATTAGAATGTCTCATACATCTTCTAAGTCCAGTTGAATCTAATCAAAAACTAATATTACCTACCTTAGGATAATATTAGGTTACACTAATTCATCTTCCATGTATGTTAAAAAAGAACCCACTCTCTTAACCCATGGTTAAATAGTGTCCATAAAATCAATTATACAATAGTACTCAAAAACTCGCTTACCATAACTAAGCATACCCAATAAAGCTTACACCCTCATTCTATCCTACTATACCATTCGATTCATACCATCGAAAGTCATATTCCTTTCATACTAGTCTCACATGCCTAATCCAAAATTTAACCATGCATCAAACTTGTGTTTATATCATTAATTATAGGATCACTTGCCTAATTAACTAGTTGACCGAGCTACTAATTTATGTCAGAACCATCATGACCTATGATTCCAAGGACTACCCATGTTTTAACATTCAAAATACCCAATGTATCTTCATGCATATACCACATCCTTGATATAATTTCTCATACATCAATATAAAACTCTAGGAATATACCAAGGATTACCTCTTTTAAAATAACTCACAAGCCTTGGATATCTACTCCCTCAGGTTACCCTCATACATTGCAAACCATTTCTAAAAAAAAATAGGAAATTATCCTACTAATCAACTACAACACCAACTCCCCAATATCTTAATTCACATATCAATTCCACTAGTCTTTCTCAACTATCCCATAGGTCATATCGCACTGAATCACGAATCAAAAAGAAACACATATGCTCTCATCTCATATTTCATAAGGTACAATTAAACAAATTCTCTATATAGTTCTTATATATATGTATATATATGCATTAGGAATATAATTCTCAAGTAATCTACCCACTCTATGATATTAAACCTCACTAGGAATCTGGATACCCGACTACCCCCTCCCCCAAGGAACAAGACTACATCCATGTGCATACTTACAACATCACCCTATAATGATATGTATTTGGAAAAATATATCTATATTGTTTGGTTTAGTATAATCCCACTAATAAATTATTTTGGAAAACATTAAATAACTTATTTTTTGAATTTTAAATAATCAAAACCTATTTATTATTATTATTTTCTTTTTCTAGAACCAGTGTAGCAATCACACACAAGAATGTACATTTCATGTGAACCTATATGTTAGATATGATTCATGAACACATGAATATTATTACCTAGATCTAATATCAAAACTATAAATCAAAAATAAATAATGCAAGGTAGCATATTCAATAGAATAAACTCAACTATTAATTTGAAAACCACATACAATATATCCCAACTTTCTAGTAACTTGGACGTTATCTCAATATGGTTTTAGATAGTTATATGATATATTGTTCATCCCAAGTTTTTACTAGACCTATATCTTGTATAACATATTCTAAATAGTAGTAAAAATAAAACAAATCTCTAATATCACTTTGTAACATCCCAAATAGGTTCACTCTATAGTAACCAGATCAAATCGTAATAAGACCTCAGGAATGCCTCCCTATATTCTAGAGGTTAATAAATATAAGTTACGGTCTAGGGTGATACCCTAGGGAGACTATACCCTCATATTAAAGTATAAAAAACAATATAAATAACATATAAAAGGTTATCACAATATATAAAATAATAAAAGAAACACTAAAACTAATCCATCTAGAAAAAGATAACAGATCACATGCTATTACTAAATAGACTATCTGAAATGTCACATGAGTTAGATAGGAACCAAAAAGATCTACCATGGGTATATCATGTATAACCCAACCTAAAATATAAAAAATATAAAAAAAACAAAACCCGGTCCTGAGTCTCAAATCAATCCCATCTTTTAACTTTATCTAAGTTTTCCAACACAATTATCCAACACCAGGCCTCTTCCCTACCTATACCATGATCATAAGATCTTCTTGGGTGCTAATGTTCCAGGGATTCCTAAGAAAGGAATGAGTATAAATAAGTAGGCTACCACCTTTGGTGTCCCTAAATATATATAGTCTAAATAGAAAGCATGATAATGTGATATAATAAAAAAATGAAATCACAATAAAATAAATCTTTGTTCACCCTTGAGTTCCATAGTGACATACAAAATTGACCATTACTAATTTGTCCAATGTAGGATGTCTATGAACATGATACATAACCACTCAGGGGGGGAATAATTCCCACCCTATAACCATCTAAAGTTTCTTATCACCTAGGGGAGTATAGCACCATACCTCAAAACCATCTAATATATCATCACCACCAAGGGAAAAACAATGACCCACCCTTGAACCGTCCCATATCTTATCACCAATTAGGGAAGAATAATGCCCCACCTTGAAACTATCTAAAATCTCATCACCACCTATGGGGAATATTTCCCCACCTTGAAACCACCTCATATCTTATCACCACCTAGGGAGAATAATCCTTTTCCTCAAAACCATCACATATATATTCATATCATTTTTTCATAATCAAAAATAGATACTCTACCCATTTCAAAATTTAAAAATAACTGAGTTACACTTATTTTATAATTTATTTTGATTCCCAACATCTTAATTTCTAGTTTAATATTTTAACATTCTTTTCAAGAGGTTATCACTGTAGGATCAAATATGTAAAAATGAGATGCTCAAATACAAGAGGGGGTTGAATTTTATACTTTAAAAATTCCTTTGGAACCTTTAAAGTTAAGTTTAACAAGGTTAAACAAACATTCACAAGACCTCTTAAAGAAACCTTTTCTAATTTCTTAAAAGAAAGATTCTACCTTAAAGTGTATAGAATCTGTAATAAAATCAGATTAAAGGAATTAAAAAGTATAAGAAGGTTATACTTTCTAACTTTAAAAAAGTTAACATACAACAGCAGAATTAAAACAACTTGTAATAGTAAACAAGTAACAATGAGATTCTTTTAACCCAAAGAGAAGGGTATCTAATAACCTTGGATAAAGGTTCCTTGATTTATACTTTCAAGAAAGTATGTATTACCCAAACCCAAGTAATCCATCAATCCGAAGATTGATATCTATCTTTTTATCCCTACAAGCCCTCGATTTAGAAGGAAATCGGAACCTCTGTCTTCCAATCTCAGAAGCCCACGATCAGCACAATCGGAATCTGCACAAAGTAAGTCTGAACAAGTTGTTCATGCCTAAACAAGTTATTCACGACATCCGCATGAAGCACTGAGAGTTTTAAGATCCTCCCTCTCTATAAATCACTTCACATCTTTTTCTCTTCAAAGTCAGTTGTCAAAGTTGAAGTCCTTTTCTCGTTAAAATGAGCTTGTATTTATAGGAAAAACATCCCAACGGTCGGCTCCTCTACAACTGTCATATTTTTCCTTAAATTTCGAAGGGACCTGGACACGTTTCAAATATACAATGGTTAGTTTATAACATATCATATGACATCGTTTCAAGTAACATAAATGATGTTAAGTTAAAGATAAATGTTAAGTATAAGAGAACTTATAATCTGATATCATTGGAATGATACATTTAAAAAAATCTAACATTATCAAGAAAATGGATTATTAAGAATAACATTATCAAGAAAATGGAGTCATAAGAAAAAGTAAATCAGATTGTGAAATAGGTATCTCATTTGTTTCGGAATCAGAAACATAAAATCGGAATCACTTATACACCGAAATCGGAGTCATAAAACTGAATCACATATACACTGGAATCAGAATCATAAAACTAAATCACATATACTCCGGAATTGGAATCATAAAACTGAATCACATATACACTGAAATCAGAATCATAAAACTGAATCACATATACACCAGAATCAAAATCATAAAACTGAATCACATATACACCAGAATAGGAATCATAAAACTGAATTACATATACACCGGAATCTGAATCATAAAACTGAATCACATATACACCAGAATTGGAATCAAAAAACTGAATGAAAATCTTGTAAGTAAAAAGTAATGAAAATTCTGTAATTATAATGGAATGAAAATTCTATAAGTATAATGGAATGAAAATTCTGGATCTTAAGAAAAAAACAGAACTTAAAAAAAGACAAAACTTAAGAAAAAGAGTTTGTTATTTTCAAAATATAAAACCATAAGGAATGGAGAAGTCATAAGATATCCTTATAGACTTAACAATATCCCTCTTTTTGGAAATCACAAAAAACTTTTCTAAGGAAGAATATATTGAATTAGATAAAAAAGTATGGAAAAAAACTTATCTCCCCATTTGAATAAGATTTTGGGTGAATACGACTAACTCCCCCTTAGGTTATGTTTTCCAAGGATCGTATTCTTAATCTTTGAAGTCATGCTTTCTTAAGGGAATATATCCACCTTAGATAAAAATTTCTTCTTAAAATAAAACTCCCCCTTACTTGGACATTATCCTTTTTTTCCATACTCCCCCTTACTAGATTCTCCTTCTCAAAGATTAAATTCTTCCTTTAAATAAATTCTCCCCCTTTGTGATTTTCAAAAAGAGGGAAAGAAATGGAGAAGTATAAGATGTACCTATATGATTAAGCAAGCATACATTCAAAAACAAAAGAAAGATATACAAGAAACTTCTTAAGAAAATTTTAGAAATAAGGTTTATATTACAACAAAACATCAGAATGTAAAGAAAAATCATCTAATCTTGTTTTTCTCAGACAACATCTTATTTATCAGGTCTTTGATTTTCTTCACTTCCTTATGATCTTCTTTAAACTTTTTCAATAAGATCTCATGATCCTGATTCTTCTTCTCTAAAGACAAGATCCTTTCTTCTTGAGCAGCCACCTTTCTCTCTAATTCAGCTCTGACTTCCTTCTCACTGCTAACAGATCGAGCAACAGAATTAAGTTGACTAGATTTCTCAGAGATTGATGTCTTGGCCTTATTGAAGTCAGTTTCACAAGTATTAAAATATCCTTTTTTTGAATCCATGAAGTCACCGAATTGTATTAGCTCTTTATTGATATTTTTGGTATGGTTAAAAAATTTCTCACAAGTCACCTTCTGAGCTTTGTAATCAATCAAAAGATTACTGAAGTCTATATTTTTCTTGAAAACCATGTCCATAAGAATATTGGTTGATTCTATCTTTTAATTCAGGGTCTCTTTCATCATTTTACTCTGAGCATCTATGTTTGAAAGAACTGTAATAGTGCTGACCAACTTTATTAAAGGTAACTTAACAAAATAATTTTCGACAAATGAAGAGGACTCAGATCCTAAAACATCTTTTCCTTTCTCAACTCTTATTAGAGTTAAGGAATCTTGTCTCTCTATTCTCTTAGAGGACTTATGAGGAGTTTCCTTATCAGATTAAGCAATCAAAACATTCTTGCCTTTAACAGGGTCTCGAATTGGATATTTTTCATCTAAAACATGAAAAACATTTAGATCTCCCTGTTCATATTCTTCTTTTTCAAACTCATGATGTTGAGATCTTCTTTGTCCCTATTCTTCTTGAAATTCTTCCTCTTCTTCACCTTTTTGTTCAACCAGTTATTTCTATACTTATTCTTCTAGTTCAAAATCAACTTCTTATTCAACTTCAACTTCAATATCTTCCTAAACTTATATTTCCCCCTCAAGTTCTTCTTCAAATTGTTCTTCAACTTGTTCTACTGAAACAGATTTAGAAATTGAACTTGAAGGAGTTCCAACATAATCTTCCACTTCCCTTAAAACATCATCATCATCATCTTGGATTACCTGATCTTTCATTTCTTGAACTATTTTTGATAAATCTAAGAATTTATTAGCTTTCTGTATCTCCGGAGTGGCCACCTATTTCTCATGAACAACTTGAGATTTGGGTACTTCCTGATATTTCTTTTCTACAGCTTCTAGAAGAGACTGAAAAACTTGTTCTTCCAAATATTTATTCTTTAACTTCTTCTCCTTCTTTTATTTCTCAAGATTTTTAGCTTGCTTAATTTTTAGAGCCTTAACCTCTACAGGATTTAGACCAAAAGAAGGATATTCTTCCTTTATATTAGCTGCCATTTCTCTCCACCTTACAATTGTTTCATCTGAATAATATTTCAGTTTCTTTGTAGGAGGAGCTGTTGAAACTGGAACAGCAAAAACTGGTACTGGTAAGCTCAATTCATCAAGTTTCGTTCTCTTAGAAACTGACTTTGAAGATTCTGGAACATCACCCTTGTTATGGACAACCATTTCTTCAAATATTTTTGATTCTGGAATAAACTCTACTTTAATCCTCCTTAGAGTGTCGTCACTAAGAAACAAAATCTTGAAAGGATTTGAGACTGATCGACATGGAACATTCAACTCTTGAAGACACATAACAATTATCCTAGAAATAGTTGTTGGATACATAAGGATCTGAGATCTGATGGTTTCACTTTTTATTGCCTGAATGGTGAGAAAGGTGTACTTCACCAAGTTGATCTTCCTTAGGTTGACTAGAAAGTCTGACAAAAAGATATCACATATATTTAGAGAATCCTTATCTCCCTTTCTTCGAATAAGAAATCCTTGCATCCAGAGAGCCCCCATCTTGTGGTTCATTGAAAGATTCACAATCTTCGGATTCTTAACATACTTAAGACTAAGAATATTCAAAGCCTTGACTTTTTCAAAAGAGCCTTCCTTCTCGGGAAGTTTTTGAGAACAAATAATGGCCTCTCCTTCATACAGTATGTTAAGAACATTTTTTTCCTTCTTGTAGGGGACTGTATATGATTTATCATATCATTTGAACTTAAACAGATCATTACCGTTCTTTTGAAAGAAAGTAACAGATTCATATAATTGAATAAGGAGGTCAAGATAAACCGGATCCTAAGATTTCTCCTTAGCCACACAAACACTTTCCCATCCATTAGATCTTATCACCTTAGAAATAAGGGAGCCATATTTTTCAAAGAACATAGGGCACACTAACCTTTCCCTAAATATTGACCAGTCCTTAATCTCCTTGCTAACCGGATTCTGATCTGTTGAGGATTTTGGAGTCATTCAGGGTGATAGAGAACTTCGGAACGAAAGCTTTGATGGCAACATAACTTCAGCACTGAGATCAGTAAGGTTTGTGTGATACTTGAGAATGAGGCACCCTTTATATAGACATAGCTATGACTTTTCAACTTCCATGAGATAATAAAAAGTCTGACAAAAAACTTGATTTGATCTGATGGTTGAGAATGGATATAAAAAAATATGAATTCCAATCTTTTGAAGTAAGATAAACCAGAATTTAAGAAATTTTGAAATACCAACAACTAAAACTTAATATAAATAAAATAAAGAGTAAGAAAGATTAACTTTTGGAGTACTCTAAGAGATTTATGAGTATTATAAGAATTTTTCTTGGAAGTTTCAAATCCAAAATTTTCAAATCCAAAATTTTCAAATCTGAAATTTTCAGATCCAAAATTTTCAAATTCGAAATTTTCAAATCAAGAAAAAAATTCCTAAGGAAAGAAAAAAAAATAAAGAAAGAAAATAAACAAACATATGTACTCTCCCTGAAATAAGGAGTAGTTTAATGTTAGGAAATTATTTAAACAAGAAGTACATATGAATGATTACCTTACAGAAATCATTCCCAACTTCTGTTTAATATATTAAAATCAATTGGAAGGTATAGGTTTTGTAAAAATACCAGCAAGTTGCTCTTGCATTCTGATGAATTGAAGAATAATATCTCCTTTAAGTGTGTGATCCCTAAGGAAGTGATATCTAATATCTATGTTCTTTGAACAAGAGTGATGTGTAGGGTTCTTAGGGAAATGGAACTTGTGTTATCACACATAATTTGAGTCTTAGTAAAACTCATACCATAGTCTGTGAGTGTGTGTTGCATCCACAACACTTAAGCACAACAACTTCCAGCTGCTACATATTCAGCTTCAGCAGTGCAAAGTTCCATAGAATGTTATTTCTTGCAAGACCAAGAAACTAAAGAATATTATAAGAAATGACAAGTGTCGGATGTACTTTTTCTATCCATTTTACAACCACCAAATTCTGCATCTGAAAAACTTTTAAGTTCAAAATCATTTCCAGAAGAATAAAATAATACCAAATCTAAAGTTCCCTATAAATACGGGAAAATTATTTTTACAGCTTTTAAATGGGATTATTTAGGATTTTCTTGAAATCTTGCACATAAGAATACTGAAAACATTAAGTCAGGTTGACTAGTTGTTAAGTAAAGTAATCTTCCTATCATCCCTCTATAAGATGTTTCATCTACAGGTTTCCTGGATTCATAAATATCAAGAGTATTATAGGTTCCAATAGAAGTAATTATACTCTTAGTTTTGTCATACCCAAACTTCCTTATAATATCTTTGATATACTTATATTGAGATATGTAAGTTCCCTTTAGTTTTTATGAAATTTGAAAACCAAGAAAAAATGTTAACTCACCCATCATACTCATCTCAAACTCATATTTCATAAGATTCACAAAGAAATTAGTTAAGGATTGCTGAGTTGATCCGAAGATGATGTCATCAATATATATTTGAACAATCAAAACATATTTATTATTTTTCTTAATTAAAAGGGTTGGATTTGCAATTCCCTTAACATAGTTATTTTGAAGAAAAAATCCTGAAAGTCTATCATACCAAGATCTAGGGGATTGTTTAAGTCCTTATAAAGCTTTGGTAAGTTTATAAACATGATTAGGATATTTTATATCTTCAAAGCCAGGGGTTGATCTACATAGACTTCCTCTTGTACATAACCGTTAATAAAATTACACTTAACATCCATTTGATAGAGTTTAAAATTAAAGAATGCTGCAAAGGATAGAAGAATATGAATAGATTCAAGTCTTGTTATAGGAGAATAGGTTTCTTCATATTCTATTCCTTATTGTTGGTTATATCCTTTTGTAACTAATATTTCTTTATTTCTAACAATAACTCTATTTTAATCACATTTGTTTCTGAAAACCCATTTTACTTCAATAACAGAAGTTTCCTTATGTTTCTCAACCAAGGTCCAAACTTGATTCCTTATGAATTCGTTGAGTTCATCCTGCATAGCCTTTATCCAATCTTCATCACCCAAGGCTTCTTCAGGAGTATTTGGTTCAAATTGGGAAAGAAATGAAACATGTTCAACTTTATTTATTAAAGAACTTATAGTTCTTACTCGTTGATTAACATTTCCAATGATATTATCACTGGGATGATTCCTAAATAACAACTGAATTGGATTTTGAAAAACCTATTCATCAAAATAAGGTAGAAAATATTCAGGAGTAAATGTTTCAGAAACATTTTCTTGAACATTATCCTTGTCTGAAATGTCTTCTATCAAAGGTTGGTGATAATTTTTAAAAAATATATCTGGAAAAGATTCAGGTTGATTGAAAATGAAAGAATCATTTTCATCAAAATTAACATGTATTGTTTCTTCCACAGTGCAAGTGTTTTTATTAAAAACTTTATATGCCTTAGAGTTAGTAGAGTAACCTAAGAAAATTCCTTAATCAGATTTGGGTGTAGATTTATGTAAGTTATCCATGGTATTCAAGATAAATACTTTGCAACCAAAAACTTTGAAGTAAAAAACTTTTGGTTTTAGGCCAGTCCACAACTCATAAGGTGTTTTATTAAGAAACTGTCTTATTAAAACTCAATTTATAGTATAACAAGAAGTACTTATAGCTTCATCCCAAAAAAAATTAGCTATAGAATATTCACTCAACATGGTTCTTTTCATCTCTTGAAGAATGCAATTTCTTCTTTCGACAACACCATTTTGTTGAGGATTTCTTGGATCTGAGAAGTTGTGAGTAATACCTTTTTTACTACAAAAAGTTTCAAAATCAGAATTTTCAAATTCTCCGCCATGATCACTATGAATAGTTATCAAAGGTGGGTTTTTATCATTTTTAACTTGAGCTCTAAATATTTTGAAATAAGAAAAAACTTCATATTTCTTTGTGAGAAAATAGACCCAAGTAAATATAGTGCAGTCATCAACTAGGAAAAACACATAGTATTTTCCTCCAATACTTCCAGTTTGTGTTGGAACAAATAAATCCATGTGCACTAACTATAAGGCATTAGAAGTTGTAACTTCACTTATAGATTTAAAGCTAGATTTATGTTGTTTTCCATATTGACAAGGATCACAGACTTTTAAAGAATCAAACTTAAGTTCCGGTAGATCCTGTACAAGTTCTTTCTTAAAAAGATTACTAAGATTCCTTAAGTTACAGTGTCCCAGTATCCTATACCAAATCCATGATTGATCTTCAAATGCACTAATACAAGGTAGATCTTTACTTCTAAGGTCTTCTAGGTTTAAGGTGTACACATTCTCATGCCTAAGGGCAGAGAAAATAAACTCATCCTTAGAATTATGGACTAAACATATGTCGTTTCTGAAATTTACAAGGTAACCTTCATCACATAATTAGCTTATACTTATAAGGTTGTTCCTAAGTCCTTTTACAAAAATAACATTTGAAATAAGAGCTTTACCAAGAATAATAATGTTACCTATACTTACAATTTCTCCTTGAGAGTTATCACCAAAAGTTACCTTTCCACCTTTTGTTTTAAAAATCTTCTTGAAATAGTATTTTTTACGAGTCATGTGCTGGGAACATCCACTATCCATGTACCATAGGTTGTTTTTACTTCTTTTATTTTCCTAAAAAATAAATAGTTAGGCTTTCTAAATCCAAACTTGCTTGGATCTGAAACTATTAGATAATAAAATCTTGGGTAACCATATTTGTTTAGAAAAATAAGCATTATGAAACCCAAGGGATTGCACTTTATTTAAAGAACAGTTTTTCTTCCAATTCCCACCGCTTTGTCATTTAGTACAAAAAGGGGACCTTGAAGGAACAAAATAATTATTTTTAAAAATAGGTTTTTCATTAGAATAACCCAATCCGTGATTATTACCACGAGGTTGGATCTGAGAATACATCTTGTCAAAATTTTCTTTACCAGAAGTAAAATTTTCAAGAAGTTTCTTCAAAGAAAATATTTTAGATTTTAGTCTCAGGACTAAATTATTATCCTCAAGAATAATAGATTTAGAGTTAAGTTTATCCTCCAAAACATTTTTTTCTAAAGACAGATTTTTAAGATCCCTAGAAAGTTTATCATTCTCATAATTAACTTCCTCAATTTTTTTAGAAATATTTTCTAAAATATCATTTTTATCATCAAGATCTTTGGAAAGATGTAAAATTTCTTTTGTTAAAATAGATTCTCTAGAGTTTTCTTTATCAAGTTTTTTAGAAACATTACAATTTCTCTTTTCTAATAACTTAGAAAATATAGAAACTTCCTCATAGGAAGGAAAATCATTATCATTATCTGATGAAGAAGATTCTTCATCTAAAGAAAAACCATTATCTGGAAAATTTTAACTTAAAGACATATTGGTTAAGGATTCAACAGTTCATACCTTATCCATAAGACAATGATTTTGAAATGGAGCTCTGGCTATTAGACCAATATTCTTTTGTCCAAAAGATTCATATTCTAAAGAATCATCAGATGAATCTCCACCACTGGCACTCCAAGTGTCATTGGATTTCAAGACTTTCTTATGCTTTGATCTATAGAACTTCTTCTTGTTTCTTTCAGAATTATTATCTTTATTGTCTCTCTTCTTAAGCAAGAGACAATCAGGTCTAATATGACCAGTTCTTCTACATTCATAGAATTTCACTTCTCAAACTTTCTTATCTTTTCCATCTTTCTTCTTGTATCTATATTGAAAGTTCTTCTGTCCAACAACCTTGTTCATCCTTCGAGAAAGATTTTCTAATTAATTTTATGAAGCTTCACTTTCACTGGATTCATATTGAATACTGACCTTCTTAGATTTTGATCTTGTAGTTCTCTCAGGAGTCTTGGCTTTCATATGATTTGAAGTAGTTGTAAAATAAACACCTCCATTTCAAATCTTCTTCTTAATATTATCAGCATCTCTCTTCATTCTGGATTCATGTTGAAGAAGAGTTCCAAACAGTTTATCAATAGAAATCTAAGTAACTTTTCTATTCTCATCTATATCAGTCCTCTTGTATTCCCATTCATTAGGCATTATGTCAATAATTTTTTCTACAAGAGCTTCATCATCTAAACCTTTCTCATCCATTGATTGTAAGCTGTTGACAATAGTCATAAATATTTTTTGTACCTTACATATGGGTTCTCCATAAGGGAAGCAGAAACCATGATACTCAGCCCTAAGCATAGCTCTTCTAGTTTCAATGACCTTGGAAGTTCCAAAGTGAGTTACTTCAAAATTCTTCCAAATACTATTCTAAACTTCACAGGATGAAATCCAGATATATATATTTCTAGTTATGGAATAGAGAAAAGTATTACATACCTTAAAGTTCAGCTGATATTCCACCTTTTCTGGATTAGTAAAGGTTCTAAGTTCCTTATCAGGAATCTTATAATCTCTAGTTAACATAATGTAGTTGTATACACCTATTTTTATCACAAAGGCCTTCATTCTATCTCTCCAGTACTCATAGTCATTTCTATTGAAAATCGGTGGTCTAGTAGGATTGATATTATCTATATATCCAACATGAATGCCTGCCACACTAAAAAGATATTTCTTTCCACAAAACTTATTAGTAGAAAAAGTTTTAAAAAATATGAAGAACTTAAGAAAAGTAAAACTTGAGAAAAAAAATTAAATTTGGATATAAGTATTTCAAAGACCTCCTCTGATACCAATTTTAGGATCGAATATGTAAAAATGATATGCTCAAATACAAGAGGGGGTGAATTGTATACATTAAAAATTCCTATGTAATCTTTAAAGTTAAGTTTAACAAGGTTAAACAAACATTCACAAGACCTCTTAAAGAAACCTTTTCTAATTTCTTAAAATAAAGATTCTACCTTAAAGTGTATAGAATCTGTAATAAAATCAAAGTAATGGAATTACAAAGTATAAGAAGGTTATACTTTCTAACTTTAACAAAGTTAACATACAATAGTGGAATTAAAACAACTTGTAATAGTAAACAAGTAACAATAAGATTATTTTAACCCAAAGAGAAGGGTATCCAACAACCTTGGATAAAGGTTCCTTGATTTATACTTTCAATAAAGTTTTTCTTAAACAAACCCAGGTAAACCCTCAATCCGAAGATCGATATATGTCTTGCTATACCCGCAATCCCTCGATTTAGAAGGAAATCGGAACCTATGTCTTCCAATCCCAGAATCCCACAATCAGCACGATCAGAATCTGCACAAAGAAAGTTTGAACAAGTTGTTCACACCTGAACAAGTTGTTAACGACATCCGCATGAAGCACTGAGATTTGTAAGAGCCTCTCTCTCTAGAAACCACTTCACATATTTTTCTCATCAAAGTTAGTTTTCGATGTTGAAGTCTTTTGCTCGTTCAAATGATCTTGTATTTATAGGCAAAATTTCCCTATGGTCGGCTCCTCTACAATGGTCATATTTTTCCTTAAATTTTGGAGGGACCTAGACACGTGTCAAACATAAAACAGTTAGTTTATAATAGATTGTACGACATCGTTTCAAGTAATAGAAATGATGTTAAGTTAAAGATAAATGTTAAGTATAAGAGAACTTAGAATCTGATATCATTAGAATTAAACATTTAAACAACTATAACATTATCAAGAAAACCAATTCCTAAGAATAAAATTATCAAGAAAACATAATCATAAGAAAAAGTAAATCAGATTGTGAAACGGGTATCTCATTTGTTTGGGAATCAGAATTATAAAATTAGAATAACTTATACCCCGGAATCAGAGTCATAAAATTGAATCACATATAAACTAGAATCAGAATCATAAAACTAAATCACATATACACCAGAATAATAATCATAAAACTGAATCACATATACACCGGAATCAGAATCATAAAAAAAATCACATATACACCATAATTGGAATCATAAAACTGAATCACATATACACCAAAATCGGAATCATAAAACTGAATGAAAATTATTTAAGTAAAACAGAATGAAAATTCTGTAAGTATAATGAAATGAAAATTCTCTAAGTATAATGGAATGACAAATCCAGATCTTAAGAAAAAAACAGAACTTAAGAAAAATAAAAAACTTAAGAAAAAGTGTTTGTGATTTTCAAAACATAAAACCATAAGAAATGGATAATTCATAAGATATCCTTTTTTACTCAACAATCACTTTTCCAAACAAGGTTTTAAACCCTTAAGAAAAAGTGTTTGTGATTTTCAAAACAAAAAACCATAAGGAATGGATAATTCATAAGATATCCTTATTGACTCAACAATCACTTGTCCAAACAAGGTTGTGAACCCATATTCACCTAGGGATACTACTTTTCTATATTGCATTCATCATGTATTCTCAAACCTAGGGATTTTCTTAGAACCTATACATTTATACCATTAGGTTGTGATGGTTCCCCTATAGTTTCCTTGATTAATTACCATTTCACTAATTCAGGGCATACCTCACTTTTTGACAAAAGTTTTAGGATCTATATTTATTAATAGACCTCTCATGAATTAGATAATGCGATTACCACATAAAATAGAAACATATGCCTTTTAATTTACTTGATGGTCAAGCATGCACTGGGCCAATATGAACATACATAATACACATCTAGAAAATGATCTTATGCATTAGTTATAACTTGGATGAACAAACTTATTTAGTGTTATTTCTCTAATTCAAGCTCGACCACCATCACCTTATCTATTCCAAGACTAAATGTCCACCACCCATCAATAATAGGTATTGAATTTGTAAATATTTATCCAAATTAATTATAAACCAATTATAATTAATTTAAAAATTAAATAAATATTACGTCAAAAATAAATACATATGTAATAATCAAAGTACAACTCATCAGGTGATCTTCTATCACTAAAACTTGAGAAACGGGGTTCGCACCACCCCTCGTATCCTCCCAAACCTCTAATAAAAAATACAAAATTTATAATTTTAACTTATATATTAATTTCACCCAAATCAATGTAAATCTATAAATAAATAAAAGGAATGACAAACTTCAATAAAATAGAATGAAACCTAGTTAATTAATTATTCTATAACCACCTCTTTCCAATATGAAAAAAAATATGAAATTCTATACTAATTACACCATGTTCCGATGTAATTTTCAATCAATTATAGACATTAGTGAAAAAAAATTGGAATTTAATAAGTGGGGATAATAATTGAGGAAGAATAAGAGAATCACCCTTTATTCAATGATGAAAATTATATTCAATTACCATGAATTAAGGAGTATAAAGGGAAGAAGATTATGGGAAGGGTATCTCAACCTACTTCCATTCTCACATAAAGAAAATAAATACTATATAATGGGGTTTCTAATTTTAAAAAGATAAAATACTATCCTACCATTTTACCATTAATTAAACTAATTAATTAATATTTTAGAAAAACTAGACATGAAGTTCATCAATTATAATTTTTGAAAAACACTAGGACCCTCGTGTATGGGGACCCTTGTGTATGATATCCTTATATAACATCTATCAAAGATTAAAAAGTCTTAGTACCCTTACATATATGGGAAAATAACCCTTATATATCACCATTAATTGTATAAAAGGACTTTCTATATTAGGTAAATGACCCTTATGCATCATCCTTTAATATTTTTAAATCCTAAAATTAATTTATAAGTTTAAATTTCTCCTTATAAAAACACCATTACTTATAGAAATCATATTCTATGAAATAATATAATTTTATCCTTCTAAAAATAATTTTCTGGAATAATTCTACAAATATTCTAGAGTTACTCCTAGGCAAGTTCAGGAAAATCCTGATTAATATTTATGTATTAATAGGATACTATGAATATATCAGGGAACACTTTGGTACATTTTCAAACTACACTACCCAAATAAACATAACATATCATCCTAATTAGCCCTATGTATCACAAGGCCTCTCAATATTTAGACAAATTTCACTGCCTCTAAGGACCCTTTCATATTTAGGACACCTTTGCTGTAACGCCCCGACCCCAGAAGCCCAGAGTCGGTGCATTATTACGTATCATTGGCATGATCACAAAAGATCAAGTCTTTAAAGACCTATTAGTTTAGTATCCTTGAAAGTACTAGATACATTCATAAGGTTTACATTACATCATAAAATGGAAAACTATAACAACATTGTTTCCATAGATAACACTGAGATCCCACAGAGTATCCCTATAGGTTATTCATAATATAATTCTTCGCATCTTTGGAAAAATACAACATAGAAAGGGGTGAGCTCAGATGCTCAATAAAAATAACAATATAGCAGAAACTTTCATAAATAATCGTAAACATTTAAGGAAATGTATAGAACTAAAACAAAAGCCTTTTAAACCTGAACTTCAGCATAATATGGAAAAGATAAAATCAAATAATGAAATTTACTTCTTCACATGGATATTATACTAGTCTAATAATCACATGAAATATCAATAGCCACTTTCATAATGATGGAATACATAATGCCAGACTTTCATAACCACATAGTCAAGGCCTTATGCCAAGACTACAAATAAGATTTTGTCAAGGCCTTGTGTCAAGACACTAGTTTTCTCATGAGACCTACTGATGCATCGAGGAGCTATAGCAGGCTCCACCCATCACTTACTAAGTCCAATGCATTCCTCATATGAAAAGGTTTAAACATAACATAAACATTCATATTAAAAATAGCATACAAAATATCAATACTTTATCCATAAACCATGAATGGTGTAAAAAAACACATCCACAGTCAAACATTTCACAAAACCTTCAATACAATATGGAAGTTTTGTATCATAATAAATCAACTTCAATAAGCTTAAAATCTCTCAAATGACGTTGACATATATGAAATCAAAACCTTTTTTAGAGAAATATCTCTTTATATTTTGAAATCATTTAAGAAAAGATTTATTTTGAAAATATTCTAATAATATTGTAAGGTAATCTTTGATGATGTTATAACAGTGTAAAATAGCCGCACCCACAGTATAAGTTAAAAAAACATTCTTACCTTAATTTTGTCGAAAATGTCATAAAGTAACTTTTTTGGAAAATGACGGAAAGATTCCTTTAAAAACGTATAAGGTCAAAAAAGGTTATAAATGTCTTTAACCCATAGTTTAGGAAATATTAAAAATGTTTTGAAATACATTTTTAAGAAACATGGATGTGGATGATAAAGAGGTCCCAATAGATACTTATATAAAAACAACCTCGAATAATAAAGAGATTGTCAAATTAACCCTTACCTTGTAATTTTCCTTGGTCAAGGGTAGGTTAACCTATTGTGTAATGGTGAAATAATTGTTATTAAATTATAAAATAATCATATAAATTAATATTATATCATATATGATCTTTTAACATTGCTTTGTTAATAATATCTTAGTACTATCGTTGTTTCGGGTGTTAACTTATTTGTTTTCCTTTGTATGATTTGTTACATAAGTAATGTTTGTTATGGATGGGATATATATTATTCATATTAATAATGATAATAAGTCCTTAAAAATTATTTTTAATCATCTAATGAAAATTAGTCTTGAATGGATACGATGGGGAATGAATCTCATCGCATTCGAGGAGACGATAATCTGTACGTACGCATGAGTGACAATATCATTCTTTTGATGTTAAAATAATATATAATTGGATGGTATATCATATATACAGAATCATTATCATGTTATATTTATTATTTACATCAATTACATGTCATTATTATACCCATCCAAATAATAATGTATTGAATAACAATTACACCACGACGTGGAGATGGTAAGCTGTACGTACGCACGAATAGTGACATGTCATTCAAAAGATGGATAGAATAATGAATATGGTTGTACCATATTTAGAATAACATCAAAGTATATAGAAGATACCTGGGTTATTATTTTAGAATGTAAACAACAAAGAAAGAGGAAGTGGAAGAAGAAATGAACTTGAAAGAGGTGATGAAATATTTACCTCTTTTTCGGGTTATTCCTTTTAATTTCATCAAAAGGGCTCCTTAGGTTGTCTTTATGACTAAAGAAATGCCTCTATGATAAATTTATGACAGTTGAGAGGGTATTTTTGTAGGGGTAGGATGATCCAAAAGGCTTTGAATATGTGAATTTGAGGGAAGGGGAAGTTCCCTTTTATAAGAGGGGTGAGGGGCACCTTAGGAAAAGCTAGAAATATTATTTTATAATAAAATAATTTTCTGTTTATAATGGATCCAAAATGAATTATTTAAAGGATAAGGTGGGGTGGGTCGAAAATCACTCAACCAATAGGTTTTATATAGGTTTGGGTCACTATATTAACTTTATCTTTTAGATTTAACTCTTAGTTAAATAGTCTGACATTTACCATGTCTCTTTGTATTTTTATATCATATGGTTAATAAACTTACTATAAACTTTCAAGAGAACCCCAAGTGGTTCATTAATGATACAAATATCATTATCAAAGTCATTTTTCCAAACCTTAGATTTTTAGGAATATTATATCAATTAATAATATAATATTTGTTTTAAAAACTTTTTTATGTCAATTTTGACACTATTTAATAATTGATTTTTTTTAAAGTCCTAAAAACTTTATTAATTAGAAATAAATTCATTTAATAAATAATAAAATATAATATTAACCTATAAAATTAGTTTATGGAATCAAAACTTTAAAATTATATTTATTTTAACATTTATAATACCATTTATTTGATTCTTTCATTATTAAGAAAAATATTGCATAATCATTGTGTCATAAATAAATTTAATTATTCAATGTCTAAAAATTATAAATAAAATTTCATTATGTATGAAATATTTTTATATTTCTAATGAATATTTATATTTTAAGAGATAATATGTATAACCCTATGTAAAAATTGTTTTACTAAAAGATATATGCTTATGTCGTTTTTGTATTTACTTTAACTTAATTAATATAAAGTGTCATTATCACTTACAAGTGGCTCCATGGGATCCCATAATCGACACAAAGATGCCCATGGTTGGACATGTATCATCCAATAGGGTTAGGACACGTTTTAAGGTAATTTAATATTATTATAATATTATTTTGTTACCCTTATTTACATGATTTACCTTTTAACCATGGTAAATAAAATATTTACCGAAGTAATTATTCAAAATGTCTAAAATTAAAGTTACCTATTTAAAAAATTTGGACCTCCTAATTCTAAATATGGAATCCATTTTTCTAAATTCAAAACACAGAAGTGGCAGAAATTAATTTAAAATTAATTCTCATTGTCAAAACAAAACGCGTGTTTTAAAGAAATAATAACTATCAAAAGATTGACACTTGCTTATGTCCAATTTAAATGTGAAATTACATCCAATGACCAACATTGGATTAAATGGTAAAAATATAATCTAATTATACTTTAAAATAACTCAATAGTATAATTTAGCACTATAAATTATTTTGATTAAAAAAGTTGTGTTTAATTAAAATTTAGTATTTTTCACTATTCATCAAAACTGAATGTTTTTAGAAAAATACCAAAAATTCACCCTAAGATAATTTCGATACTCATAATCCAAAAATGAATTCCATTTTGAGATATAAAATTGATAAAATTTCAAAAAGTGGGTATTACTATTCATAATGGCTAGTTTGATTGGTTTTGGTGTGTTAGAACTCGAAGTTGCGTATAACACACGCTATTATATTATTCAAAGAGAAGTGTATCATGGAAGCTTGGGGTGTTACATTCTCCCCTCCTTCAAATAATTTAGTCCTTGAAATTTCTAGAATATTACTGCATAAAAATACTTGGGTGGTTCTTCATAATAAGTTCCTCGGGTTCCCATGTTGCCTCTTCCATCTTATGGTTTCTCAATAGAACTTTTACCAAACGATTCTTCCGATTTCTCAGCACTTGTTCTCTTGTATCAAGAATCTTGACAGGATATTCGCAATAAGATATATCGGGTTCCAGTTCTGATTCTTCATAGGTGAGTACATGCGTTGGGTTAGGCATGTATTTTCTCAATAGTGATACATGGAATACATTGTGAACTTTGGAGAGACTTGGTGGCATTGACAAACGGTAAGCTACAGTCCCAATTCGTTCTAGAATTTTGAAAGGTCCGATCTACTTGGGACTCAATTTACCCTTCTTACCAAAATGTATAACACCCTTCCATGGAGATACCTTCAAGAAAACATGATCTCCTACCTAAAATTCCAAATCCATTATTCGGTTATTGGCATAGATCTTGTGCCTACTTTGAGCTTCTTTGATGTGGGTTTGGATTACCTTCACCTTTTACATTGTTTCCTCCACTAGTTATGGGCCTAAAAGTTTTCTTCCACCAAAATCATCTCAATAGGTTGGTATGAGACATCTCTTTCCGTATAACGCATCATATGGTGCCATCTGAATACTTGAATGGAAGCTATTATTATAGGAAAATTATACCAGAGGTAAATATTGATCCCACATGTTTTGAAAGTCAAGTGAGAATGATCTCAACATGTATTCTAAGGTTTGAATAGTTTGTTCTGATTTTCCATCAGTTTGGGGGTGGTAGGCAGTTCTCAAATGAAGTTCAGTATCTAGGGATTTCTGAATACTTTTCTAAAATCTTGATGTAAAATGGGGATCATGATTAGAAACAATCGATAGTGTTACTCCATGAAGTCTTAAAACTTCATTAATATATAGTCTTTCTAAACGTTCAAGTGGTAAATCTTCTCTTATAGCAAGAAAATGTGCTAACTTGGTAAGACAATCAACAATGACCCATATTGCATCTTTCTTTCTAGGAGTCTTCAGTAGTCCCATGACAAAGTCCATCATAATATTATCCCATTTCCACTCAGGTGTGGTAAGTGGTTGCAAGAATTCTCTAGGTTGTATAGAGAAATTGGAGATATGAGCATCATCTAATAATTCCCTTTTCAGATCAGGTATATTAGGAACACAAAGTCTCTTCCCAAATTTCAAAATCCCATCTTCATATACAAAGTCGATCAATCTCTCATCGTTCGTAGATTTAATATTCTTTTGAAATTCCACATAATCATCCTAAGAACTTTTTATCCTTTATAGTAAAGATGGTATGGAAACCATTTGAAAAAGCATTAATGTTTCACCTTACATGGTTATTCTCATATCCATCTTTACTAGATCTATGAAAATAGGATCCCTTTTAACTCTCATATGGTTCAAAACTCCATGATATTTTCTGCTCAAAGCATCTTCCACCTTTATTGCCTCCCCGGGTGGTAGTGTATCATGAAATCATAATCCTTGAGTAGTTTAAGCCATATCCTTTGCCTCATGTTGAGTTATTTCTGTGAGAAAATATACTTCAAACTCTTGTGGTCGGTATATATCTCACATTTTTCACCATAGAGATAATGTATCCATATATTCAAAGAAAAGATTATAGCTAATAACTCAAGATCATGAGTATGATAGTTTTTCTCATGAATTTTTAGCTGTCGTGATGCGTAGGAAATAACCTTATCATCCTGTATAAGGACACAACCAAGTCCTTTCTTTGATGCATCACTATAAATAACAAACCCATCATTCCCCGATGGTAGAGTAAATATAGTAGCATTGAATAATATTCTCTTCAGTTATTCAAAACATTCTTCACACTCTTTTGTCCAAAAAAATTTAACCCCTTTTCATTTGAGCTTTGTTAATGGGTTAGCCAACCGGGAAAAATTCTGGACAAAACGTCAAAATTAACATGCTAAACCAATAAAACTGCGTACCTCAGTTATACTCATCGGTGCTGGAAATTCTTGGATTTCTCTTGTCTTAGAAGAATCAACATATATTCCATCCTCAGAGATGATATGGCCAAGAAAAGAAATCTCCTAAAGCTAGAATTCACACTTTCTAAACTTCCCATATAATTTGTATCTTCTAAGAGTCTTCAGGATAATGTGCAACTAGTTTTCATGATCTTCATAGCTTTTGGAGTATACCAAGATATCATCAATAAATACCACTACAAAGTCATCAAGATATTCCTTGAAAACTCTATTCATTAGATCCATGAAGATAGAGGGTGCATTAGTCAATCCAAAAGGCATTACTGTAAACTTGTAATGCCCATACCTGGTTCGAAATGCTATTTTTAGAATTTATTCCTTCTTCACACACAATTGATGATATCCAGATCGAAGGTCAATCTTTGAAAAGTATTGAGCTCCATGAAGTTGGTTGAATAAATCATCAATGCGAGGTAGGGGATACTTGTTCTTTATTGTTATAGCATTGATCTCACTATAGTCAATAGACAACCTCATAGATCCATCTTTCTTATTAACAAAAAGAACAGAGGCTCTCCATGGTGAAACACTAGGGAGAATAAATCCCTTATTACTCAATTCCTCTAGTTGTTTCTTTAGTTCCACTAATTCCACAGTGTCCATTCTATAAGGGGTCTTTGATATGCTCCTTGAACCAGTAATTAAATCAATGAAGAAGTCAATTTCTCATTTTGGAGGATGTCCAGGTAAATCTTCTGGAAACACATAAACAAATTATTTCATAATAGGTACATCCTCTATTTGAACATTACCTTCCTCACCCATAGTTATTTCATTCTCTTCCTCCCCAATATTTGAATTTAGTTAAGCTACTGGGGGTGGATCTATATAAGAATTAGGTGGTGACATTTCTGCTCTAAAGATAAGGTACTTATTATCATCATCAAAAAAATTAACCTCCTTCTTCTTAAAATAAATTTTCACATCGTGGTCCGAAATCCAATCCATACTGAGGATTATATCAAATTCAATTGTGGGTATAATGATGAGATCAGTAGATAAAGAACATTTATATTCCCTAATGGGGACTGATTCACAAAACTTTGTTGCAATGATACTTCCCTTAGGAGTTTTGACTGAAAACTCCCTTGTTAAATCAAATTGGAAATATCTAATTTTCTTAGAAAACTAGGAAGATATAAAACAATGCAATGATCCAGAATCAAATAAAGCATTTTCTAAAATTGAGGAAACCATTAAATTACCTGCCACTACGTCTTTCGGAGCTTCAACCTCAGCAGTAGTGATAGCATAAGCTTGGCCTTGATCCCTTGGACATTTATGAGTTAAGTTCTCCTGATGCTTAGGAAATTCATTCTCATAATTCCCCCTTTCTCTAAAATTATAGCATTAAATATCGACATCCTCTTTCTTCCCCTTGCAATTACGAGCTTGGTGGCCTTTTTCACCGCACTTGTAACAGACTCCTATTCCCTTTAGTCAAGTACCAGGGTGTTTTTTCCAACATTTACTGTAGAATGGATATTCGAATTCTCCCTTATTAACCTTATTTCCATTTCCATAGTGTTAAGAAGATCTATTCTTCTCTTGCTTTGCTTTAAAGTCATAAGACTTAGAGAATTATTTTTCTGTCTTGATAGCACATGAGACAATATCTTCGTACGACGAGAAGGATTGTGAGATTAATGCTCGACAGAGAAATGGTTTTAACCCATCAAATAAACGATTAATATTACTTCTTGAGTTACTTATATAATCCACAGCATGCCTCTCTAGCCTTGTAAAGTTAGCATCATATTTTTTGACATTCTCATCCTCCTTTTCTATCAGACTCAAAAATTGTCTTTCCATATCTGCTCGATGGTCATGAGGAAAGTATTTTTCTAAGAAAAATTCTTTAAACTCCCTTCATTCCATATTTGATACTTCATCATCTTCCTTTGTGTTTTGAATCAATGACCACCATTGATCAGCATCTCCAGTGAGGCGATAAATTATTATGACAACTTTTTCCCTTTCGCTACTCCCCAAGGCGTGGAATATTTTATCTAAGGAATTTGTCCATTTCCCAGCTACTAGTGGACTTTTACCCCCATTGAATTTTGGTGTTTTTTACCTCATGAAGTGATATATCATTGATCCTCCATGATGCGAATCAGGGTGCTCCATACGGGTAAGGTTATTATTCATAACCTGAGTGAGTTGTCCCAATATAGTGATAAGCTGATTAGCACCAGTTGTATCACCAACTCCACTATAATTATCTTGAGTAGGAGGGAAATCCCTACATGGAGTGTGTGCATTGACATGGTTTCCATTCCTTCCACTAGGAACCATTTCTAAACAATGGAATAAACTAGATTAGTTTATGAATAACAATATATAAATCAAAACATGTAAAACACTTAACATAAATTGAACAGTTTATGGATATAATCCATAATCATAAAAAATGTTTTCTTTAAGGAAGTATATACTCATAAACCCTTCATAATGGTTTGTAAAGAGAATGAGAATTATCCTAAGTATATCCCCCGGGAGTGTCGTAACCAAGAGTGCAGCAAGGCCCGTTGTCGTGCACCAGTTCCCGTTTGAGTCTAGCTCAAAGCGGTGTTTTCGGGTTTTACCCCTAGGTACATCTATGCCAGAGTTGCCTCTACATACTCATATCTAGACAGGGATGTATTTTTTGGAAAACTCAGAAAATCTCTACAATACCAAAATTCTAGGATGTTCTTCTATACTAATCCTCAAATTCTATCTTAGGGCAATGTGCTCTAATCAGAGTTTACCTAAATCTAGTTTACATGGTTTGTACTAAACTTACTCTGATACCAACTATAATGCTCTGACCCCAGAATCCCAGAGTCGGTGCATTATTATATATCATTGGCATGATCACAAAAGATCAAGTCTCAAAAGACCGATTAGTTTAGTAGGCTTGGAAGTACTAGATACATTCATAAGGTTTACATTACATCATAAAATGAAAAAATACAACAACATTGTTTACATAGAAAACACTAATATCCCATAGACTATCCCTATAGGTTAGTCATAATATACTTCTTCGCATCCTAGGAAAAATAAAACATAGAAAGGGGTGTGCTCAGATGCTCAGTAAGGATAAAAATATAGCAGAAACTTTCATAAATAAACATAAATATTTAAGGCAATGTATATAAATAAAACAAAAGCCTTTTAAACTTGAACTTCAGCATAATATTTCAAAGATAAATTCAAAAAAAAATCATTTACTTATTCACATGGATATTCTACTTGTCGAATAATTACATACAATATAAATAGCTACTTATATAATGATGGAATGCATAATGTCAGACTTTCATAACCACATAGTCAAGGCCTTGTGCCAAGACTACAAATAAGATTTTGTCAAGGCCTTGTGACAAGACACTAGTTTGTCTCATGAGACCTACCAATGCATTGAGGATCTATAGTGGGCTCCACCCGTCACTTACTAAGTCCAATGCATTCCTCATATGAAAAGGTTTAAACATAACATAAACATTCGTATTAAAACTCACATACAAAATGTCAATACTTTATCCATAAATCATGAATGGTGTGAAAATAAAACATCCACAATCAAACATATCAAAAAACCTTCAATACAATATGGAAATTTTGTATCATAATAAATCAACTTCAATAATCTTAAAATCCATCAAAGGATGTTGACATAGATGAAATCAAAACCTTTTTTTAGATAAATATATATTTCTATTTTGAAATAATTTAAGAAGACATTTATTTTGAAAATATTCTTATAATATTGTAAGGTAATATTTGACGATATTATAACAGTGTAAAATATCTGCACCCACCGTATAAGTTAAAAAACATTCTTACCTTAATTTTGTCGAAAAGGTCATAAAGTAACTTGTTTGGAAAATGACAGAAATATTCTTTTCAAAACATATAAGGTAAAACAAGGGTATAAATGTCTTTAAACCATAGTTTATGAAATATAAAAAAAAATTGAAATACATTTTTAATAAACTTGGATGTGGATGATAAAGAGGTCCCAGTAGATACTTATATAAAAACAACCTCGGATAATAAAGAGATTGTGAAATTAACCCTTACCTTATACTTTTCCTTGGTCGACGGTAGTTTAACCTCCTATATAATGGTGAAATAATTGTTATTAAATTATAAAATAATCATATACATTAATATTATATCATATATGATCTTTTAATATTGCTTTGTTAATAATATCTTAGTCTTATCGTCGTTTCAGGTATTAACTAATTCATTTTCCTTTGTATGCTTTATTATGTAAGTATTGTTTATTATGGATAGGATGTAACTTATTAATATTCATAATGATATTAAGTCTTTAAACATTATTTTTAATCATCTAATGAAAATTATTCTTGAATGGATACGATGAGGAATGAATCTCATCGCGTTCGTGGAGATGGTAATCTGTACGTACGCACGAGCGACAATATCATTCTTTTGATATTAAAATAATATATAATTGGATGGTATATAATATATACAGAATAATTATCATGTTATATTTATTATTTACATAAATTACACATCATTATTATACCCATCCAAATAATAATGTATTGAATAACAATTACACCACGATGTGGAGACGGTAAGTTGTACGTACGCACGTATGGTGACATGTCATTCAAAGGATGGATAGAATAATGAATATGGTTGTACCATATTTTTAATAACATAACAATATATAGAATATAATAGATTTATTATTTTATAATGTAAACAAAAAATAAAGAGGAATTGGGAGAAGAGAGGAACTTGAATGAGGTGATGAAATATTTACCTCTTCTTCGGGTTCTTCCTTTTGACTTGATCAAAAGGGCTCCTTAGGTTGGATTTATGACTAAATTAAGGCATCTAGGATGAAGGGAGTAAAGTTTATAGGGTATTTGGGCAGGTTTTGGATGCGCCAAAATGCTTTGAAGATGTTAATTTGAGGGAAGGGGGAGTGTCCTTTTATAAGAGGGGTGAGGGGCACCTTAGGAAAAGCTAGAAATATTATTTTATAATAAAATAATTTTCGGTTTTTAATGGCTCAAAAATAAATTATTTAAAGTATAAGGTGTTTATTGTTCTAAAACCACTCAAACAATAGGTTTTAAACAGGTTTGATTCACTATATTAACTTTATCTTTTAGATTTAACTCTTAGTTAACTAGTTTGACATTTACCGTGTCTCTTTGTATTTTTATATTATATGGTTAATAAATTTACTATAATCTTCAAAAAGAACTCCAATTGGTTCATTAATGATACACCTATCATTATTTAAGTCATTTGGACGAACCTTAGATTTTTAGGAATATTATATCAATTAATAATATAATATTTGTTTTAAAAACTTCTTTATGTCAATTTTGACACTATTTAATAATTTATTTTTGTTAAAGTCCTAAAAACATTATTAATTCAAAATAAATTCATTTAATCAATAATAATATGTCATATTAACCTATAAAATTCGTTTATGGCATCAAAACTTTCAAATTATATTTATTTTAACATTCATAATACCATTTATTTGATTCTTTTATTAATAATGAAAATATTGTATCATCATTATGTCATAAATAAATTTAATTATTAAATGTATAAAAATTATAAATAAAATACAATTATGTAGTAAATGATTTTATATTTCTAATGAATATTTATAGTTGAAGAGATAACATGTATAACCCTATGTAAAAATTGTTTTACTAAAAGATATATGCTTATATAATTTTTATATTTACTTTAACTTAATTAATATAAGGTGTCATTATCACTTACAAGTGGCTCCATGGGGTCCCAAAATCAACCCAAAGATGCCCATGGTCGGAAATGTATCATCCAATAGGGTTAGGACATGTTTTAGGGTAATTTAATATTATTATAATATTATTTGTTTACCCTTATTTACCGGATTTACCTTTTAACCATGGTAAATAAAATATTTACCGAAGTAATTATTCAAAATGTCTAAAAATAAAAGTTACCTATTTACACAATTTGGACCTCATAATTATAAATATGGAATCCATTTTTTTAAATTCAAAACACATAAGTGGAATAAATTAATTTAAAATTAATTCCCGTTGTCAAAACAAAAAGAATGTTTTAAAGAAATAATACTTATCAAAAGATTGACACTTGCTTATGTTCAGTTTAAATTTGAAATTACATCCAATGAAAAACATTGGATTAAATGGTAAAAATATAATCTAATTATAATTTAAAACCACTCAATAGTATAATTTATCACAATAAATTATTTTGATTAAAAAAGTTGTTTTTAATTAAAATTTAGTATTTTCACTATTCATCAAAACTGAATGTTTTCATAAAAATACCAAAAATTCACCCTAAGATAATTTTGATACTTTGAATCAAAAAATGAAGACCATTTGAAAATATAAAATTGATAAAATTTCAAAAAGTTGGTATTACTATTCATAATGTCTAGTTTGATTGGTTGTGGTGTGTTAGAACTCGAAGTTGCGTACAACACACGCTATTGTATTATTAAAATAGAAGCGTACCGTGGAAGCTTGGGGTGTTACATTTTAATATCATAATAGGGTGAATTTTAGGTATTTCCTATGAAATTGATTTACTTTATGTATTCTTTCATCTATTTATAGAGATTAATGGTTTAAAATTATATCACTTAAATAAGGTGAATTAGAAGTTAACTTTGTATAGATAATTTAAGAATTGATTATGGATATTTTCACTTGTGATAGTAAGTAGGATAGAATATTTAAATACTAAAATAATTAGAGAAGTAACAAGGATAAAATATGTGTAAATAAAATAACTTGGAAGGGTACCTCATTCTTTAGGGAAATATTTATGTATCCTATGATCAACCTTTATATATCTTCAATAAAACCCGTATGTATCACCATGCATAATATATTTACTTCATATATAATATAATTTCATTTGAAAACATTTAATACAAAATATAATCCTCCTTGTGTAATGTTTTTACCTTAGCCATAAAAACTAGTATGTAATATATTTTCCTCTAATATAATATTCTCTTTTGTGAAAATTATAATACATAATATTCTAGAATTATAAAAATATTCACACAAGTTCTATGTTACTCTTTACTCCATTCTACCATACTCAACTTTTGATGGCTCTACTTTCGATAGACCTACTTCTAGTAAATATACTTTCTAATGGATTTTATTTTGATAGATTAACTTCCAAACCTTGGTTGTTCCACTCCACTACCATCATTAAAAATCATAATTTAACTTTTGGATCCTATCCTTTTGGTATTTCTCACACTCAATAATAAAAATGAATTTCATATGGTTTTACACTTTGAAAATGATAAATACTAGACTACTTAATATCTACTCTTAAACATCAAAATATATTACCCATAAATATAAGAGTTTTATAATTTTTCAAAAATATATTGAAATTTAAAAAACCACTAAAATTCATTTTTGAGATCCATAAATAGTCATAAATCAATATATTCTACACAAAATCATGTGAAAACATCTCAAATAGTTCTAAAATTTTATCAAAACATCATAAATCCTTCTATCCAATTTTCTAAATCATTTGGAGCTCAAACTTCATAAAAACATACTCAAATATTAAATGATGGTGATTTCACCATTTCTAAATGATATGACACCTGATTTTTCTTTATGGAACCCCTTATATCAGTACCCACTTCATAGTAAGGCTACTCAAAACCTGTTCCAACACTCACCAAACCATATGAGACACCACTTGGGCCTCTAATAACATCCAAAAACAACTCATATAGATGTTATGACTCCCAAAATATTTATTTAAATCCCAATTCTTAACATTTTTCATACTATGGAACCAAAAAATCAAATTTATCCTAATTTTACCAACCTGTAATGAAAAAATCACTACATGATCAAAGAGAAACCAATAAATACTTGTGTGTAAATTATAATAATAGGTGGAATAAATTTATTTCAATGATGCTTTTTCAATAGTTTTATTCTTGAGAACATTAGTATATTTATTGATATTTCCACACAAATATGATAAAGTATCTTCCAAATGGATGTTAAGTTTTTCTTCCAAAATGGAAAGTTGAAAGAGGAATTTTATAATAAGAAACCCAATGGATTCTTACTTAAATAAGATGAATAAAATGTTTTAATGTTAAATAATAATCCAAATGGATTAAAATAAGCCCCAAAATCATGGTATTCTAAGTTAGAAATTAGCTCGAAATCACTAAAATTCAAGTTGGTAAGAGTTGGCAAAAACCTCAACATATAAAATGATAAATAAGTATCTTTAATTATAATTGTATATGTAACTGATAATATATTTACTAGGAATTAATAATTTTTTTATGATGAGTTTTTTTAGAGATAAATAAAAAAAATTAAATTTAAATGCTTGGAGAGTTTAAATATTTCTTGGGTTTGTAAATTTATTAAGGGGAATATCATATCATTCTTTCATATGAGAAATATTCACAATAACTTCTAGAAAATTTTTGAATAAAGGATTTAAAGAAATTTTCTACTCTAATTTTAGTGGGAATAAAGTTATCCAATAATGAATAAAGAAAATAATTTGACTTAATAGAGTTCATAAAATTTATTAGAAGTTCACTCTACTTAAATACTTCATGACTAAATTTAGAGAATGTTCTTACATTATGTGCCTGATTTTAAAGTGCACCAAAAGAATCACATCTTATGGATGTAAATAGGAACCATAGATAAATAAAAGGCATGATTAATTATGTATTGAAATGTGATAAATATTGAAGGTTTAATCTATTTATATATATATATACAAATTGTAATGGAAATATTGATGATAAAATATCAATAACATAATATGGAGTTTTATTTCTTAGAGAAAGGTATAGTGACCCAGAATTTTATCAATGGAATTTCCCTTCTTATAATTATGTCATTTTTTATAAAGCTGAAAAATAACATAGAGAAACAACAAAATATTATTCTCATAAATAAATAATTATACATTATTCATAAAAAACCTATAAGAATTAGAAATATTACAATAGGACAATAAATGGAAAATAAGATAATAAGAATAGGAAAATTTATATGTGCTCGATCCACTAGAATAACCGCACTCATGAACAAAGATGTAGAAATAAAACATGATATTAATAAAAATATATTAATATAAATATTAAATTGTAAATAAAATAAAAATATGATATTTATATCTTGTATTTAGTAAATAATTGTTTTAAAAATGATAAATTAAGTATTGGTATTTTTTGAAACATAAATATTTATTTATAATTTTATAATTAATATAATTATTTAAAATAAAATTTATATTCATAAATAAGATTCATAAATTTATATTTTTCTATATTATAATTTTATGATAATTTTATAAGAACTTAATTAATTTTTTAAAGTGTTATTAAATTGGTAATAATATTAAAATTAGTATTTTTTGAATAAATGATGATTTTATTTAAAAATTAAATTTATCATATTCAGAAAATTATTTTCATAAAATAGATTCCATTTTTTAAATCTAAATGTAGAAAAATGTTGTGGTAATTTTTTTTATTTTTCAAAAATAGTTGATTTTTTGTTGAATAGTGAAATACGATAATTTTCAGTTGGCTTGGTGATTTTTGATTTTAGAACTTTATATGGGTGTGGTGACTGTTTAAAATATGGAGGAAGGGTCATGCTTTAGTGTCTTGATATTTTTCATGAAAATATCATCCCTTTATCATTGGTTTAAATAGATTTTAAGATCCTTTGGAACTCTGTTAAAGCCCCCCTTAAATACCCTAGTGCATCTATTATTTGATTCGCAAATGTTGCCCCTCCTAGTCAAGGAAACTGAGCTCCTCCATACTTGGTGTGAAGGTAATTGGTTGGATGAATTTTTGGAATCATAGACCTCATAGGAACTCCCCCTCATGGAATATTCTACTACTGTTTATTTTCCCCACATTGGTGTGAACATCATTGTAGGAGATGCACTTGGCGTCCACTTCTTCAGAGCCCCATGACTATCTCATTGGGTATCCCTTCCTTCATAAATAAAAATTCTTAGTTTTGAATTTTAATTTTCTATATTTAACATTTTAATCCAAATACATGAATTTTTGAGTCATAGAAAATTTAAACACCTATTAGTTCAAACTCACATGAACTAGTTACTATACAGTCACATGAATCAATACTATTGATAGTCTTGATAAAAAAATAATATACTAATGAATACAATAATCAAATACACCCCTCTCCTCCCATTATAAAAATAACCTCTTCTCCTTAAACTTTTAAGGCTTAAAGCTTGTCTAAATTCTACCCAATTCTCTTCCCAATCCACTTCTCCATGTCCAGGAGCTTCTGGTCTCAACAAAAGATCAAACATAAGTTCCTCGAGTATGTTATCAATGAGACTATATTCAATAGTACAATAAGTGAAATTTATGAACACATTTGGATATAAGGTAAGGTATCTCTATGAAACTTCAAATTACCTTTGGGTTATGTATTATTTAAATTTAAATTTTTTTAAAAATGGGAACTATACAAGTGAGCTCAAGCATATCTCACATCCATAGAGACACAAAATTCAAAATTCAAAAACTCAACATTCAAATTATAGAAAGAAAAATTCAAAATATCGCCAAATCCACCTAGAACCACAAGTAAACCCATCTCGATTCACAATCCATCGACCATCAGGACCTCAAACATAGAGAGATATCGCCATTCATCATCGCTATCAACGTCATCACCACTTTCATCTTGTCATCGTCAACACTATCATCGATGCCTGCCAATACCACAATCATCATCGCCGCTCAAAAACTCCCCCATTGTCATCGCCTATCATCCTTATCGTCGGAACCGCTGCATCCATTCCTGAAAAAACACCATCTTCACAGACACCAAAATTGATATCAACCAACACAATTCGAACAAGAAGAACCATCATCGCTACACCCTCATCATCATCATCGACATTGACTCCATCACGAAAATAGAAATGAAAATCACTGAACAGACCACAAATCGACCAAATCGCCGAGCGAACAAAAATAGTAGACGCAAAATACACCAAGAATAACCATTTAAAATGAAGATGAAACCAGGAAACAAAATCGACACCACCGAACGTTGACAAGAACCATTCTCCAAAGAAGTCACCGCTAGACAAACACTTTGGGTAATACTTTATCTCTCTTTACACAAATTTATTTCTTACTTATATTTATATAATTCTTATAAATTATGTTTAAATGTTGCAAAATTATTTTTCTAGATCAATTAATCATTTTTTGATAGGGAAATACATGTTTTAAAAGGTCCCCTTCTCAATTCTTCTCGATAAGCAAGCCCGATTAAAGGGAATCTATCCATTTCTTACCCATTTTCAAGTAAACTTCATAAACTATTTTAATCCACCAATATTTTTATAAAATAACTCATTTTATCATGAAAAAATATCTTAGTTCATTTTTTTTATACAAACAATTATTCTTTTTTCCTCTTTAAGGACTCTTTAATATTTTCATCAAACCACACTAAAGTGTCTCATTTTTAAAGTTTCTTAAACAATATTTTACATGTTTTCACTTCAGTTGGACATCACTTATCGTGATCTATACCAATTTTATCTTATTAATTTCCATGTATGATTTAAATACATTCTTTCATGTACACAGTTATGATACTCCTATTTGTTATGCCTTATGACATGATTATGATACCCATTTCTTTCCATAGGTAACCCTTATGTTTATTCCTTATGTTTTGATTCTTCATGTGGCACACATATAAAAGTACATGTTATTATAGGTGAACCCATATATTGATTTAATTCATTAGGTAATTTTTAGTCTCATGAGACATCATTTATTGTATTATAGAGTAAACCTAATCCATTATGGGACTTTGTCCACCATGTGATGTAGTCTTGGAAGTTAGCCTTGACTCATGTTTATGTCTTGTTGTATATTGATTCCAAATTCATATGTTTCCATGATCATATGATTTCATGTTCTATGTTATCTTATTCCATGTGATTATTCATGTTTCATGCCTTTTATTTATCATGTTAGGCTTTATAATTCATGTGTTATGCTATATTCTCATGTGTATTCTCTTACTGGGATTCATAGAACATCCCTTTTCTCTATGTATTCCCTAGGTTCTCCCATGAATTTATAGGAGCTCAAATTTAGTTAGGATATCAATATGTAAAATATTTTATATTTTGGTTTCATCTTCTCTAATTATATACCTAATATTACAAAGACACTATCCTTTACGATCCTTGGTTTATATTTGTTGGATAATTATGCTTAAAATCGTATAATAATATATGTAAAAGGTTAGGATTTATATAGATGGTGTCAGAGGATGCTATAGTTACTTTTGGGGACTGGGACTAGAAAAATTTAGTAATAACCCTAGAGATAATTCTACCCCCATAGATAACCTAGATTGAATGTTATGGAATCAAAAGTTATGATATACTTTTCATTTATAAGTTTATTCTTTCTATGTTAATTATGGACTTTTTCTATTCTCATTATCTAGGTATTCAATCCCCCTAATTTTATTTTATTTTTCTTTTTTATTTAATGGATATAAATAGGATAATTACCCTCACCTATTTCCAACTTTGTATCTAAAATGAGATTTCAAGGGAAAAACTTTATAAGGGGGAAGAATGTCGTGACTGAGAATTTTATCAATTGAATTTACCTTCTTATAATTATGTCATTTATTATAAAGCTAAAAATCACATAGATAAATCACAAAATATTATTCTCATAAATTAATAATGATATAAATATTATAGTGGGACAATAAATAGAAAATAAGATAGTAAGAATATGAAAATTTGGATCTGCTCGATCCACTAGAATGACCGCACTCATGAACAAAGTTTTAGAAATAAAAAATAATTTTAATAATGAAATATTCATTACAAATATTCAAGTATAAATAAAATAAAAAAATATGATATTTATATTATGGAATAAGTAAATAAATTTTTTTTAAATGATAAATTAAGTGTTGGTATTTTTTGCGAAACATAAATGTTTATTTACAATTTTATAATTAAAATAAAGATTTAAAATAAAATTTATTTTCATAAAACAGATTCATAAATTAATATATTTTTTTTATAATAATAAGATAATTTTATAATACATTAATTAATTTTTCAAAGTGTCATAAATCGGTTATAATATTAAATTCGGTATTTTTCAAATAAATGATGATTTTATTTAAAAATTAATTTTATCATATTTAGAAAATTATTTTCATAAAATGGAGTCCATTTTTTAAATATACACATCGAAAAATAGTTAGGGTGATTTTTTTATATTTTTCTAAAATAGTGGAATTGTTTGCAAACAGTGAAATACGATAATTTTTGTTATTTAACATTTTAAGCCAAATACAAGAATTTTCGATTCATGGATAATGTAATCACCCATTAGTTAGAAAACACATGAACTAATTACTATACATAGTTATAAGAATAAACACTATTGATAGTCATGAGCAAAAATAATAGACTAATGAATATAATAATAAAAAACACCCCTCCCCTCCCACTATAAATACCACCCCTTCTCCTCACACATTCCAAGACTTGAATATTGTCAAAATTTTACACAATTCTTTTCCCAAGCCACATACTGATGTCCTAGAGCATCTATTCTCAATAAAATACCAAACCCAAGTTCCTTAAGGAGGTTCTCAAGGAGATTATATTCAAGATGACATTAAGTGGAAGTACTAAACACATTCGGACAAAAGGTAAGGGATCTCTCAGAAATTACAAATTACCTTTGGGTTATGCTTTATCTCTCTTTACACAAATTTATTTCTTTATTAATTTTATATAATTATTCTAAATTCTATTTATATGTTCCAAATTTATGCATCCATATCAATTTCTCCTTCTTTGATGGGGAAATTCTTGTTTTAAAAGGGTCTCTTCTCAATTCCTCTCGATAAGAAGGATCAATTAAAGGGAACTTATCCATTTCTTACCCATTTTAAAGTAAACACCATAAACTATTTTAATCCATAAATATTTTTATAAAATCCCTCATTTTATCATGAAAAACTATCTTAGTTCATTTCTGGTTTTATACAAACAATTATGTATTTTTCCTCTTTAAGGACTCTTTAATATTTTTCTTAAATTGCACTAAAGTGTATCATTTATAAAGTTTCCTAAACACTATTTTTACATTTTCTCACTTCATTTAGACATAATTTATCATTATCTATGTCTATTTTCTCTTATTAATGTCCATTTATGATTTAAATCCATTTTTCATGGACACCATTATGATATGCCCATTGGTTATGCCTTATGACATGATTACGATACCCATTTATTTCCATGGGCAACCCTTATGTTTATTCCTTATGTTTTGATTCTTCATTGGAACACATATACATGAACATTTTATGATGGTTATGCCCAGATAGCACTCCAATTCATTAGGTAATGTTTAGTCTCATGAGACTTCATGTATTTGATTAGGGAGTAAACCTAATCCATTATGGGACATTGTCCACCATGTGATATAGTATTGGTAGTTAGCCTTGACTCATGTTTATGTCATGTTGTAAGTTTCTTCCACATTCCTATTTTTTCATGATCATATGATACCATGTTCTATGTTCTTTGCTTCCATATTATTATTCATGTGCCATGCCTTTTATGTTATCATGTTATTCCTTCTAACTCATGTTTTATACTATATTACCATGTTTATTCCCTTAATAGGATTATTATCTCATCTCTTTTGTCAATATATTCCTCGGGTTATCCAATTTAGTTATAGGATCTTAAATGGAGTTAATATCTCATTATGGAAAAGATTTTATATTTTGGTTGCATGTTTTCTAATTATGTACCTAATATTCCAAAGTCACTATAATTTATGATCCTTGGTTTATATTTGTTGAATAATTATTCTTAAAATCATGTAATAATATGTGTAAAACGCTAGGGTTTCTATAAAATGTGTGTTTCATGACACACAAAGAATCAAAGTTTTATGACTTTGTGTACTATTGAGGAATAGTATATTGTTGAAAAACAAGAAACAACCTAATTATTGTGGATGAAGACTCAATTGAAAGATCTCAAGGTGGATGTGAAGTTGTCACTTCTTATGGTATTTGATAATAAAAGTTCCATCAATTTTTGAGAAATTCAATTCATCATTCTCAATCAAATCACATTGATATCAAGTACTTATTTATTAAGGAGTTATTGGATAAAGGTGAAGGTGATATACCCTAAAGACCTCATATCATTGTATATTATATGTTCATATCATATAATACAACATGCATGATTATAAAGAATATTATATGATAGGGTTTTTGGAATATGATTTGCTAAGATATAGTGATATTGTATCTGATGCCTTGGTATGATAGTGAAATGTTAAATTTTAACTCTCAAGTTATTATATTTTAAATATCATAAATAATAACATTTCATAACATGAAACATATTGGATGATCAATCGATCGTTTTTATAAAAAAATACATGAACAACTAATGCATAATTCATATGTTCCATAACATATGAGTTTATCCATAAACATTTGGGAATGTCCTGAGGCCCATAAAAGGATGCATACCTCATGATAATGAGTATGTGATCTATTCCAAGATTGTTTTAAATTCTCTTCCATTAAAATATCTCTTTCTCCTTCTCTATTTACCTCGAGAGGCACTAGCATGTCATGGGATGGAGGAGGGTTCTTCCTGTGTGAAGGTTGATTTGGTTCAACCCATGTATACACCATGGAGGGGGGAGTACTTTGACTTCCTCTAAGGGAACTTCATCAACCATTATGGTAAATGGCATAAGCATCAAAAATAAATGGTGTAAGATACATAGAAGTTCATCATTTTATATATACATGGTTTTGGTCTCATACATGGAAGATCTTAGTTATTAGGTTTCTTATTGTTTTTTATATATTGAATAAGTTTTAATCACTCCTTATAAACTCATCAGTGTTATTAGGGCCACATCGTGTTGTATGATTCATGAAATCATACAAAAAATTAAGAATTTTGGAAACATTTTTTCTTGTCATATTCCAAATTGTTAAAAACTGTTGAATATTTGAACTGTATTCGGTTGTATGATATGCGATATCATAGGATGTAATAAAGTTTTTCCTAACAATATAAGATATTATAGGTGAGTATATAGTTATAATCCTTAAGTTTTAATAAGTCATGTGGTATAACATGGGGGGTCGTAATATATTATAGCATCGTATTGCATATAAAAAAAGAGCATTGTATCATCAAAACAATATTGATTCCTATCATAGATTATATATCCTCAGGCACCAAAGGGATATCATAGCTAATAATTATAACTCATATAATATAATTGATAATTGGTGAAGTTGCATCTTATGATATAATATATATTGTAAAATATGATATGCATAGTAAAATTTTATTTTTCTAAATTTCATTTACGAATTAAATTATATGGTTTATAAATTGTTTATAAATCATAAAAAAATGGTATTTTGGAATATCTATTTAATTTATAAAATCTTTATAGAATAATTAATTATAAAATATTTATAATTATTTAATTAATTCTTTATGAAATATTTAAAATATATATATTCCATAATATTAAATGTTAATATTTAAATACCCTTTCCAAATCATATGTAAAGAATTTTAATTTAGATATAAAATGTTTATATGGAAATTATAAGAGTTTTTTTTAAAGTTTTTTTAAATTAGAAAATAAATAAATATATAAAAGGAGTTTATATTTTACATTATGTATTTTTCATAATTATTTAATTTGAATTATTTAAATTCAAATACCTAATTTGAGGAAATTATTTAAACCATAACAAAAGGAGTTTTGATAATTGATATGATCAAAGTGTAAATATTATTAAATTTGTGACATTATAAATATTTACATAATATATGAATTATTCATATATATAATGTTTTTATTTCTGATATTATATATATATATTCCCAATTTGGTATGTAGGAAAGTGATTTGGGGAAAGGGAAATAAAAATATAATCATGTAGAAGTGGTTGTTTGGTATACTTGAATGGAATAAATAATTTCATTAAATAGTGGAAATTGAGTTCCATCCATTGGTGGGAAGAACTATTCATCTTCAAACAAAAACTACCTTGTGAAATATTTATAAATCTAGATTAGTCCTCCCATATCATGATACACCTCTCCATTGTTCACCAAAACATCTCAAAAACAAAACCTTACCACTGTGGTTTATGATTAAGTGAATGGAATTGAGATCTCATTATAACTTAATGAAGTAAGTTACTCATGATGTTGAAAACACTCACCTTAGAAGTGGCATTGCAAACAAGCCACCATCACATCACTTTACAAGGGATTGCATTGGAGGAAGCTCCATTATTTTGTAAGACCTCTGCATGTAAACTCCATTGTGTATGTGTGAAAGAAATTTTCCCAAGGTTTATATATGAAAGAATTTTTCAATAGGGTTACAAATTTTATTATTGGTTTTTGTTAAAATCGTGTACAATTTATTATTTCTTAAAAAACCTATGAATTATTAATTTTATGGGTTTGATACTATAATTTCTGTTAATTTTTTTATCTTCTGCTAAGCATAACATAACAAAACTCGGTATTTGGTTTCCTGATTGTGATTAAAAAAGTAGTCCATATTGATAATGAGGTATTCTAAAATTTATTTTCCACACAATACTAGAATGAGAGGAGGTATACTCATGGTTGAATAGAATATATCACATTAAAACATGATTTTTTAAGGTTGCATAAGAATAATATACTAAAATAATGCATTATGTTATAATTGAAGAAGTGACTCGATTTGGGCTTGAATAAGGAGAACACATGCATTTTGAATTTTGAAATGGTGATATGGTGAAGTGTGAAGATCTTTTATGAATCAAGAAGCTTGACATCTGAAATAAAAATGAATCATTTTATGTGATGACCCACGTCATCACAAGATTTGAAAAATAGGGGAAATTTGAACATTTTTTCCAAGGAGTGTTTAGGGTAAAAATAGTAAATTATCCTATAATATAATCCTAAATAATTTTTTTGATAAATCCATTAGTCTCAGAATAGGGTGTTTACCCTAGGATAAGAGTTTGGTGGAAATATAAACCATTTAAATTTTCAAATAATATTTAATATTTAATTAATTAAATATTAATTTATTTGCACATGTTCGATCAGTTGTATCTTTAAAACAGGGTTTCAAATTGATATTTTGTCTCTATAGTTGAGTCTATAATTGAGGATTTTTCCTAGGAAATACATAACCTTGGGTAAAGTGTTGGGCCTTGGCATGGGCCCCTTTTCTTTTATTTTTAATTTTTTTTTTCTTCCCTTTTTTTCCTTTTATTTTTTCCTTTTTTCCTTAGGCTTATTGTGCACACTCTCATGAAATTCCCTTCACTTAACCTATAGAGTTAGAGAGAGATAATAGAGGGGGAAGTATGAGGTGCTACCCAGGGGCTCATTCAAAGGTAAATCAAGGCTCTACAGGTGTGTAGCATAGAACTGATGTGAATCTTTGACGGTTTCCTCCCATAAGTAGTCCCGTTTTATTTTTTTCACTATAGATCCCAATATTCTAGTTGTTTTTCATTTTAAATACTTTTTTGGTTATTTTTAGACCCCATGGGGGTCAACCTGTGATTTTTTTGGAGAAATTGGGGGTTTTGGGGAGATTTAGGGGATTCCCATTTTGGGAAACCCTTGTACATGGTGTGTGGTTTTATGAACACATGTCATGTGTTCTTCCTATTCAGTGAAGATGATGTTTTTATAAGTACACACCAAGTACTTTCATTACACACCATGTAGTAATACTTGGACATATACTTGGTCATGTGGCAGAGTACATGAGAAGACAAAGTTTTGGGAAGTACACATTGTGTACTCTTGGTACACACCGTGTAGTGGGACATGGTCATGTGGTCATGTGGTCATGTACTTGGGAAGACTCCCTGTGTGAGGGGTATATATCCATGTAGTAGTACAAATGCAGACTCCATGTATTCCTTATCCTTTTAGTGGTACATAGAAATACCTCGTGTGTGCCCTGTCCATGTAAAAGTACATGGTTAGGTTCACCTTTGAGAATACACATCATGTAATTAAAAGTACACACTGTGCACATTTTCCAGAAAGGGGGGTTTTGGTGTTTTTTTCCACCAGAGTCTATTTTTTACTTGTGATTATTCCATTCTAAGTGTTTTTACACATAGATCGTGATTTTGGAATCCTTTCAGGGTTTAGAGGTTTTTTGGCTGGTTTTTTGGATTGAGAGAGTTCTATAGAAGAATTTATTTGAGGCTTGGTTAAAGAATCCTCATGGAAGTTTGGTTGTGAGATAGGAGGCCATAGTAAGGGCTTCAATGTTGTATATTGACTTGGATTTATTGTTCCATGGTAGAATACTTTAGTTTCTTTGGATAGATTCTGGAAGACATGATCATCAAGTATCTCTAAGGAAATCTTGGTTTTTCCCTGCATATCGGGACCAGTTGCATGAGGTTAGATATGTTGAGGTTGAGATCCTATGTTTGAGGATTAGAGTTTTTTGAGCCTTTAGTATGGGTTCATGACTTTATATTATAGTTACATTCAAGTTCCATTAAGGTATTAAGATGATTCTGAGGGCTATTAAGGATTCCCTAGTCATCTCTTTGATAATAGAGTGATTAGTGGGTGTCATAGTTGGCTGTTGGGGAATCCTATGTGTCTTGTAAATTCTTTAGTTTCCCTTTTGGGTGATTTGGAACCTAAGGATGGGTTGTTTTATAGGAAGGTTGGTTGAGTTTTTTCCTCTGTGGGATTTTCCCCAATGTTTGGTTTGTACTGAGAAGCCCTTATAGAGGGTCCAACTTTCAAGGTGGTCATGAGTACCATTATGAATTCTCCTATTAGTGGGATTGTTCTTGGATTCTATTGGTTGTTTTTTTGATTGAGGAATAGTTGTAAGACACTAAGGGATGTTTGGAATATTCTTTCACTAGACATGTTAGATGATTTTAGGTGATATTGAGGAACCCCCCATGGGTTTTCCTTCTCTTTTTATTCCTTTTGGGACAATTGTGTATCTTTTGACAGAAGTGGACTAGGAGCTTGGGTGTAGTAGTGGAGTCCCTATTAAGACATCACTTTGTGCTATGACCTCAATGTCTGTGGGATCCCCGAGTTTACCTTGGCCCTATGGTGGGTCATTGAGTTCTTGTGGTGTCTGTTTGTTATATCTTGAGATCTATGGTGCTGAGAGGGGCCCCATGCTTTGTTGGATGAGAGTAGATCAGTGATTATAGTTCATCTATTTAGATATTGGGTTTTATAGTTGGATCATTCTGTGTTTTTTGGGTCTTTTGGCTCAATGTTTTAGGAAGTTTATGGTTAAAACTTTGGTTTGAGGAGGAGATCCTTGGGATATCTTGGATTTGGCGTTGGACCTGAGTTTGATCTAGTTATCTCCTCTATTATCTAGCTATTTTTAGAAAAACTTAGGGAGATAATAGATGATATTGATGAGTGAACCCCTCTAGTTGATTATTCATCGTAGTTAGAAGCCATATTTCATAAATGTGGTGGGATCTTGATTCTTGAGTGGATCCCTCATATAGTGTATCTATCAAGCCCATGGGTAGACAGGATCCCCTAGGATAGTTCATGTTTTGTGCCCATAGTGAGGTGTTCATCTGGGATGGTTTTTACCATCGGGCCTTTATTTAGAGCTCTATTTTTTGTACAAAACTTATGGTATATAAATGGTTCTCAAAAATTTAGAGTGGAAATCTATTTCCACATTGATCATTCCATTGGATTCCTAGTTTATGGTAGATTTTTTTCTTTTTTTATATTCCTAGGATGATATCCTAGGTTCTGGAAGTCATCTTATCCTTTTGGTGGACTTTGGAGCTCCTCTTTAATAAGGTGTACATGTTTGATGTTGTGGTTTTGAGAACCACATTTTAGAATTCTTCTAGATGGTTCTAGAGTAGCTGTAGATTTACCTTGGGTGTTAGGCTAGAACATGTTCTTGGTTATTTTCTTCCCCCCCTCCCCATACATTTTTTCTTATTATGATATATGTTTTTAGTTTCATCTAGGCTAGGAATATCATGTGTGAATGCAATTGTTATGACAATAGATTATAGGTTCACCATTGGGGTGGCCTAATGAGATTTATTTCTCACCCACTATACATACACCTCAATTTTCATATAGACCTGATGTATTCATTCAGGTTGGAGCACAGGTTGTGTGGTGGATGGGGTCGAGGCCTAGTATTGCTTGATCGAGCAGAGCCGCTCGTGTAGAGTCTCAAGATCAGGATTGTGAAGCTCAAGCATTATGGAGACTGGGTATGTGGTTTGGATCGGTGTGGGTAGTACATCCCATTGTATTCATTTTTATCTTTTTTTTATATGTGGTCAGCCAAGTAGGAGACTGGCTATTGTATTTTTTCCATGTTTTGTATTCAATGTGATTTTATATTACATTCCATTTTTTATAGAATACTTATGTTTTAGTTATTTATTATGTGTACTCTGATGTTTACCCCTATGTATGAGTTTGGTTTTTTTTAATATTATATAACTCTAACTAGAAGGCATAGTCTTACCACTATATCTTTTAGACCATCTCCGTCGGTTGGCAGCCTCTAGAATTTGGGGAGGCGCACTTTAGGCCTTGTGGAGAGCTATATTAGGTGATGTGTCAGATCAACCCAATCTAGTTCGTTACAAGATGGTATCAGAGAAGTGTTTTGTTTTATGATTTGGGGATTTGGTGGACAGGAGGTCTAGTAATGTGTTGAAACTTGTGATTGATATCAGACTGGTGTATCACGAACACCTTTTTTGGTAGGAATTACAAGTTTCTAGGGTATGGGATTGTTATTATTGGTTTTCATTTTTATGGTTATGTGATTCCATCTAGTGTGATTCACTTGGTTTTAGGGATTATTCATTTATTATGGTTTTTAAATCTTGGCCTATGGTAAATATGTTGGTTTTCATGCATCATTCTAAGCATGTAGGATTTGTATGACATGTGTATGTCTGTGGTGTTTTACTGATGATTTTGTTTTATTGTCAAAGTGTCGCCAAATTCTCATGCAGTGTTTTATTGTATAATTACTTGGTGTCATTCTACTCAACTAAACTACATTTATATATTTTATTTTTATGATAGGTCGTGTGGATAATGTTGTGAGAGGTTATCTAGTGTTGGAGGTGCATTCCCTTCATCGAGGGATGCTTAGAAACCATAGTGGGTTAGTAATGGGCTTTGAGTTCCTTATTAGTGGATCGATGAGGGAAAGTATTCTTGAGGGATCCATGTATTTATCTTTAGTTTCCCAAATATTTTGGTTCCTCTAAAGTACCAGGTTTGTGTTTCTTGGGTGGGAGTTATTCTTTCCATGTGTTGTCTGTCTGGTCATGCGATGGGGCCCATATGCTTGTTATCACTAATGGCTTGTGTGGGTTTGTTTGTTCTTTCTTAGAGGGGTCATTAAAGTCTTATTTCAACATGTTTTGGTTAGGAATGAGGAATTATATTGTTTAAGAAGTAGAGTTCTAGGATAACTCCATGTCTCGTGGCTAGTTTGAGATGGGAGGTTTGGTTTCACCCCTAGCCTTACTTTTGGTTGCGCCTTAGGTATAATAGTGGGAATGTGGTTGGAAAATCACTATTTTGGATCAACTCCTGAGTTGAGGGTGGTTGTGCAGATGATATTGGCATGAGGAAGATTCCTTTTCTTGAATAGGAGTGTCGAAGGTGCTCTGGTTTTTTTGAACTGGACTCTGTGAGGAGCATCGTTAGTGGTTTTAAGCATGATAACCTAGTTTCGTTGGGACTTGGCCCATGTGAGAATTATTTTTGTTGTGTTTTTTGTGAGTGTTTTAAGTAAATACTTATTGTGGGGAGTACACAATAGTATTTTGGAGGTCCTGATCCTTTTTTTAAGTGGTGTGTTGAGTGTGTAGGATGATGTTCCTAGTGTGCCAGGAACGAGCAGTCTTTTATTCTAGATCTTAGGTGTGATTAGTTTGTTCATGTATATCTATTAAATTTAGTGATATAAATAGTGTGGTATGTGTGGTTTTTTTATTATGAGGAGAAATAATAAGGATACTCTTATAGTGGGGTGTATTAGATCAGTCGTTGTTGAATGACACTATATTGAGAGAGGGTTGTGCACATTGTAAGACCAATCATTGGAAATTTGAGATAGAGTGGGATATTCTAGTGGATGAGGGATATCATGGTAGTTAGTTTTCCACTAAGTATTCTTGGGGGAGAGAATCATTTGTGGTGTAGAATTTGTGACAACCCACATCATCACAGGTTTTTAAAACCAAAGGAAATTTTAAATTTTTTTGGGGAGTTTTTTGGAGAAAATGGTAGATTCGCCTATAATATGATCCTAGATAATTTTTATAACAACTCTATTGGTCCCATAATTGGGTGGTTACCCTAGTATAAGATTTTGGTGGAAATCTAAGTAGTTAAAAAAAATAGAATATTTAATATTTAATTAATTAAATATTAATTTATTTGCACATGTTAATTTTGTTGTATCTTTCAAATAGGGTTTGGTACTGATATTTCATCTCTTCAGTTGAGTTCAAAATGGGGGTTTTTTCATAATTGAGGCACAAACATGCTTTTGGAAGTGGGTCTGGGGTCGGGCCCCTTTTCTTTTCTTTGTTCTTTTTCCTTTTTATTTTTTTATTCCATTTTTTCCTTTTTTTCCCCTTTTCCCCTTTGGATTCTTGTTCACACCTCTGTTGGCTTCCATTCACATAGTTAAAAGAGTGAGAGGGAGATTAGAGGGAGAGTAAAGGAGTAGGTACCATCTAAGAGCTTGTCTAGTGGTAGATCAAGGCTCATCAAGTGCATGGTGCAGATCCAGTGCGAAACTTCAGTGGTTTCCCCTCACTGTTGGGCCCATTTTATGTTTTAAACCATATATCCCCATAGTTCATTTTTTTCATTTTTAAATCCTTTTTTGTGTTTTTGGGGACCCCTTTGGGTTAGACCTATGGATTTTTATATAAATCAAGGGTTTCTGGGAAATTCATGAGCTTCTCGTTCAGGGAAACCTGTGGACATGGTGTGTAGTTTTATGAACACACGTCATGTGTTCTTCTTATTATAGGGAGATGAAGTTTTTATAAGTATGCACCATATACTATAAGTAAATTACATATAGTAGTGCTTATCCATGTACTTTTCCATGTGATAGATTTCATGGGAAAATAAATTTTTGGGAAGTACACACTGTTTATTTTGGGTGAACATCATATAGTAGGACATGGCCATGTGGTCATGTACTTAGATAGACACCCCATGTAAGGGGTACATAGTGGTTTATTAGTACATGTTAATAATCCATGTATTCCCTATCTATGTAGTATTACATGGTAAAACCTCAAGTATTCTCTGACTGTGTAAAATTACATGACCAGGTGCACCTTTGAGAGTACACACCTTGTAATCAAAAGTATACACCGTGTACTATTTTCATAAAGGGGATTTTGGTTTTTTTGTGCCCCAGAGTTAGTTTTATACTTTTGTGTAGTCTATTTTGAGATTTTTTCCATGTAGATCGTGATGGTGGAATCCTTTCATCATTTAGAGTCTATTTTGATGGTGTTTTGAAATAAGAGAGTTCAATATGAGGATTTATTCGAGGTTTGGTTATAGAATCCTCATGGGGGTTGGGTTGTGAGATGTGAGGCATGGGTTAGGGTTCTGAGATCAGTGATCATCCTAGATTGAGTGTTCCATGGTTATATTCTTGAGGTTATTTTGATAGATTTCAGAATATAGAGTCATGTAGTATCTATGAGGAGATCTTGGACTCCCTGTATGTCGGGACTGGTTGCTTGAGGTTTGATCTATTGATGTCAATCTCATTAATTTGAGGATTGAAACTATTAGAGCTATTGGGATGGGTTAATTCTTTTTGATGGAGGTTTCATATGGGTGTTTTTTAGATGATGATCTAAGTCTGAGGGACTCTTGAGGATTCCTCAGTGGGATAGTCATTGATCATGTGATCAGTGGATGTTGTAGTCAGATTTTGGGGAAGCCTATATGTATTGGAGATTTTTTTTAGTTCCCTTGTGTGTGAGATGAAACCCAAGTATGGGTTTTGTTCTAGGAAGGATGGATGAGGTTTTTCCTACATGGGATTTACCTCAAGGTTTTCCTTGTGTTGAGGAGCCCTTGTGGAGGGTCCTGCTTTCAAGGTGGTCACAAGTACTGTAATAAATTCCCCCATTAGAAAGTTTTTACTTGGATTTAATTGAATGTTTTTTTGATTAAGTATCAGTTGGAAGCCATAAAGGGTGTTTTGGGATATTTCTACATTAGGCGTGTCCCATGATTTTGGATGAGCTTGAGGAACCCCTCCTGGGTTTTCCTGATCTTTTTGTGGCCTTTGGTCTATTTTTGGATATTTTGATAGGATTGCCCTGATAAATTAGGTGCATCAGGGGAGTCCCTAGTAGGAAATTTCCTTGTGATATTACCCCAAGTTCCAAGGAATACTTGAGTTTTCCTTGACCATATGGTAGGTCACTGAGATCCTATGGTGGCTGTTTTTTTAATATAGAGATAAATGGTACTGATAGAGGCCCCATGCATTATTTGTTGTGAGTGTATTAGTGCTTCTAGTTTAATTGTTTGGATGTTGGGTTTGAGATTTGGAACATCCCATATTTGGTGGGCCTTTAGCCTTATGGTTTGAGTTAGTTTCTACTTAAAAATTTAGTTTTATGAGGAGACCCTTGGGATGTCATGGATTGGGTGTCAGATCTGAGTTTGACTTTGTTCTATCCTCCATTGGCTAGTTATTTTTAGATGGGATTAGAGATCTAATGGATGATATGAATGAGTACACCCCTCTAGTTGATTACTTGCCCTAGATAGAGGTTATATGTCATGGATGTAGTGGGATCCTGATTCTTGAGTGGGTCACTGGGACAATTTATCTGTTAGTTCCATTGGTTGACGAGATCCCTTGGGATAGTGCATGCGTTAGGCCCATTGTGAGGTGTTACCTTCAGATGGTTTTTACCATCAGGGCCTCTTTTAGAGGCCAATTTCTTTTAAATTACTTTCAGAACATAATAATTTCTCATACATGTAGAGTGTAGATCAATCACTTGTTCGATTGTTCCATAGGATTCCTAGTTCCAAGTAAATTTTTTTAGTGTTTAAATTCCTAGGATGAGATTCTAGTCTTCTAAATTCATTTATATCCTTGAGGTGGACTTTGGATCTCCTCTTTGATCAGTTGAACGTGATTGATGTTGTGGTTGTATGAGCCACATTTTGGAATTCCTCTAGTTGGGGCCAAAGTAGGGGTATATTTACCTCTTGTGTTAGGATAGAACCCGTGGTTGGCTACTTTCTTTGTTTTTACCCCTTTATATATATTTATTATTTTTATGATATCTATTTTTAGTTTTGGATATGATGGGAATAGAATTTGTGCAAGAACTTATTATGATAGTAGATTATGGGTTCACCATTGGGGGTGGCCTACTAAGATTTATTTCTCACCCCTATACATGAACCTTGGTGCATGTGTAGACCTGATGTCTACTTTTAGGTTAGAACATAGGTTGTGTAATGGATGGGGATAAGGCCATGTATTGTTTGATCAATTGGAGCTTCTCATGTGGAGTCTCAGGATCAGACTGGTGCAGCTTGAGCATCATGGAGATCAGGTATATAGTTTTTCTATGTATTGTAAGTAAAGCATGTTGGATTCATTTCTAGTTTATTTATTTTGTATATGTGGTTGACCTAGTGGGTAACCATATGTTGTATGTTTTTCATGATTTTGATTCTATATTATTTTATACTACATTCCATTTTTTATATAATGCTTCTATTTTAGTTATTCATTATGTGTAATCTGTTATTTACCCCTATGTATGAGTTTTTCATTTTCAGTAGTTATTTCACTTTAACAAGAGGGTATATTCTCCCCATTTTATCTTTTAGACCCTCGTTGTTCGTCAACATCCTCTGGTATTAATGGATGAACACTTGAGGCCTTTTGGTGAGCCATATTGGGTGACGTGTCAGTTCAACCCAGGCTAGTTCGTTACATGTTAGGTTAAGTTTTGAGTATTTGGAGTTTCATGATATTAAACTAGGATCAATTGTTATTAACTCAAACTATATACTACTCATGTCAGATTAGTTAGGATAGTGCACTGCTCACTAGTGACCATGAAGGTGAGAAAATATGGATCCACCCCATGCTCACTGATGAGATACTCCATAAACCCTAGGGATGGCATGCACAAAGTTCTTGGGGCCAAGGTCACTAATTTTTTCAGGTGGGGAAATTTTATTTTACAAAAATATTTTTTATGATTATTTTATTAATCTAAATTCATATTACAGTTCTTGGAATACTAAACATAGCTTTAGTTTTCAAATTCCATTAGATTTTCATCTTCTATTTCCTTTTTCATTTCCATTAAAAAAATTCATGCATACCAAACAGGGCTTTAATGTAAAAATCCATATAAATAAATAATATGAAAAAGTTTATATTAGGAATAAATATAAAGTGATTTTTGATTAATTATGGAATTTCCATAATGCATGGATAAATTATAAAGTGTTTATTATTATTTTATTTACAAATTTCTCATAAATAGTTTTTCTTCTGTTTAAATATATTAATTATTCATTTTTTTATTTATTCCCTATTTTTTTCATAGATATAAATTTTTTATATTATGAATGGTTGTATTCTTTAGTTTAAATTGTTATAATTCTTCTAAAAATTTTCATACATACATTTAAGGAGATACATTCTATGTATGATAACTGATTTAGTTTTCCCCTACCTTTAATTTGGCTTTTATCGGGTTATGATCTTGAATTAAGTAGTTAAATATAGTTTATACATATTAGGTCATAAAATTATAATGGAATTAAGGTCTATATTGAGTAAATTATCCTTAGACAAAGGCAATTTGGGTCGAACCACACACTGTATAGGAGGATTTTTCTTTTCCTAGTAACATGGGGGGTTAATTATCTATCGCTCTAAGCTTACTGTTATGGGGATTATTGATTTCATATGATTCTAATACATTAAATGGAAAAATTTCGTGTACCTTAAGAATGAAATTTATTTATATATTTATAAATAAAGTTGGATTTTGATTTGGGTTAGTACAACAATCTTTGAGGTGTGTAAATAGTTTCACATCAATATAGTGTAAACATATTGATTTGTTGTAAGGAATATGATTATAAACTAAATCACTAAAATTATGTATATATGTAAAGGTAATAACATGAGATAAGATGGTGATATTAAATTCCCCTTTAAAATGTTAAGTGTCTGATATCTAACAAAGTGAACACTTTTAAATACCTCAATCACCCAACCAGGTGGTTTTAGGCTAAAGTTGGGTACCTCTGGATTATCTTATGTATGGTAAGAAAGTAATGAGGGGACCCTAAGAGCCTGGTGCCTCAGTTTTGGTGTTTTTTCTGTTATATTTACCTGGTAAACCCTTATAAAGGATGCTAGAGGAATAGTGTTGAGTTTTTCGATATAATGTATTGGATATAGAGTTTTACACTCAACCACCCAAGAGTTATATATGATACGATTGACATGATAGGTTACATAAATAACTAATTTTTGAGATGAACACTAATTTCTTCTTAGTGAAATATGGATCTTGTCCCACTAACTGATATGATGGTTTTCAAAGAGGTCATCATTTTAGTGGTAACGTATTTCATGAAAGTTTTTATTAAATATATGTGACACGTGATACTCATATGATAAAGGATTCAATTTTAGATGTGACATAATCATCATCAAACTTAAATTTAAGATTAATCCAAGAGAAACAAAAATATTAATATAAGTAATTTCTTAGACGGATACAAAACATAAGAATTGTTCTTCCAAAATAAATAAAATGTATTCATTAGAAAAATTCATTCCTAAGTAACTAAATATTAAATTTATTAAAAAATTGGATCTATATGCTTAAGAAAAGCATATAATGGTTCACTTAAAGTTTCAAATTCATTATAAGAAAGATAAACAAAATAATTGTAGTCTTTGCTCACATATTCAATATGATTGATTATATTAATGACTTGAAGAGACTGAAGGTTTCCTCCAATTATTGTTTTATCTTTGGAATTCATTCTATTTTCATCATAGGGGATGTTATATAATTTTGAATTGGTTTTAATAAAAAAAATTCTAGTATTCTCAAAATATTGAAGATAGATAAACTAGTTAATATGATGAGAGCTAATATTTCTTAAAATATTGACTAATTTTCATAGTAATATAACCCCCAAAATGATATAAAACACATGCAATTAATTTATTTTTGATAATTTTTAGATTTTGAAATTCAATTTTTAAATGGATAAAATCCTGAGTTTTAATTTATTTATTCATTTTTTGGATAAATTGAACATTTCATACATTGATTTTTTTAGTTTTTGAAATTATGTTATTAATAAGATTTTAATATGATTTTAATTATTTATATAATTTTTAGATTAAATTTGGGAAAACCCATGTAAGGTCCTAGATCCATCTAGTCCAACCCTTTGTGTGTTTCCAAAGACCATGGTACTTAGAGGAGGCCTATAGAATGTCTAGAGTTTTTTGGCTGCTAAAATCCAGAAGTAGATAGAATTCACAATGTTTAAGGGTTTCATGTCATGAATGCATGGTTCATGACTTGGGTAAGATCATGATTCCTAGACAAAAATTTGTTCACAACTTTTGTGAGGATGGTTCATGTGGTTCCTTGTGACATGAAATAAATCAGGGCTGAATGGTTCAAGGTGGCACATTTTCAATGTAACTTAAAACCCAAAATTTACATGTTGTGAAAGGGTTTCACGCTGTGAAAATCCATTATGCAATGTAGAATTATATGTTGTAGTTCCTTGGGTTTTCTAATACCCTGTGTATTTTCTCCCAAACCCTAAAAGGAAAATGACTCTCTCTTAATGAATTTTGGAATCCCTTTAATGAGGATCAATTCACAGCTTCGCGTGCTCAATCCATGGTTATATGAGGTATATTCTACCTTTTTCTCCCATGGTTCTTCGATCTAGATCCTCCCACTTCTTTTTTTCATGATATAGTGGTTTATCTCCATCATTCTAATATATTTTTATTGATTTTTGTTGGTATTGTTGTTTCATGTTGTCCTTGGAGGGATATAGCTCTTGTGGAAGGGTGATCGATATCTATGACATTGGTTTGTTCTCATATGAAGAACATTGATTCCTTTGAGGTAGGGGATTCATTATTCCTCCTATTTATTTACATACAATTGTAAAGTTATAATGGTTTATACATTTTTATAGAAATGTAATTGACTTAATAATTATTGAAATGAATTAATAAAGAATTTGTGGTATCGGTTGTGTGTTGTTCCTTTTTACCATGGTAATGGTTTGCCTCTTGATTTTATAGATAATTTTCTATCTATGTTATTCCTATTAGCATATATTTTTATTCTATGGATTATCATGTTTTTCTTTATAGAAAATGATAAAGAACATAAATCTATAATTAATTAATTAATTGTCTTAAGAGTCAAATAATAGGCATGTTTTAATGAATTTTGTTTTTTCTATAATTTTATGATAATAAAATTGATTCAATAGAAATGTTTAATTAAAAATTATCTTCCATGTAATTAATATAATTGATAAATAACATGAATCATGTTAATTTTGGTTTATGATAACAAAAAAAGGCATATTAATTAAGAATGATTCTTCACAAAGTTTGTTAAAACTGGTTTTAATGTTAAGAACATGTTGGGATTTTTATATCTTGTTATATCTTGATTCCTTAGGTTTCCTGTAGTAAAAATAATGAATAATTAATTATTTAATTTAATATGGAATAAAAATAGTTTATTTTATAAAGATAATTTCTAGGTCATGAGTTGCCTGTTTGCTTGATAAGTCTAATTGCCTTGAGTTTGGAGTTGTGAGAGCTCATTTTTTGTGTGAAGGATAAATTCCTTGCTTTAGGTCCAAGATTTCCATTTTGGTTGTGATTTTTTATTTCTTACTTCCTTGTGATGATCTCTGGATGTGATATTCTCTTTGCAATGTGATATGAGCATGGGATGGATGAGCCTGGGATGGCTGATGTGATATGTGGTTGGGGAGGCCCGGATGATGTGGCAGTAGTTGATTTCTATGATGGCGACATGCATTGGGATATGCATGTGGGTGTCAGGGATGACACTATAGATTATGGAATGTTTTGAATCTAGGCTTACCTGTTGATTTGTTTCTGATATATGGTATGCGCTCTTATGGATCTATTTAATGCGTAATGGTAGGGTTGCTTGTTTTATTTGAATTCTTTTCCCCACTACTTGGGTTAGTTGGGTATGATTGGTTGCATGATTCCTCTTGGTAGTAGCTTGTGATGGTTTTCCTAGGGTACCTGGATTAAATAATGATTATAATAATTAATAAATAATTCTTAACCCATAAGTTTGGTGTTTTTGGAATGAAAATACTGAAAAGATTTTAATCTTAATAAACCATGGACTTGGATTGGATTATTCCTAAAGGGAATGGACTTAGTGATGGTGGTTAATGAATGTATCTTGAAATAATGTTAATGGTTAATTTAATGGATAATAAATTAATTAGTGAAAGTAAATGATAAAAAAAATAATTAATGTGGCTCTTTAAATTCTTGTATTCTTATAGAATATCTAGTCCCTATCAATGGTAGTCGGGTGTCTGAGTAACGATAGATGTAGTTGAGATTAAGAATCAATTATTCCCATATTGTGGTTGTGAGATATATTGTATCATGTATATTATATTATTTCATAAACTTCCCTAACCATGTTGACTAGGGATACTAACACCCAGTGGACTCTGGGAGGTTTTTTTTCCTAACATCATGGTGGGAGGATGGATGGGTGACTACCCCCCTTTGGTTCTAATCTATTCTATTGGTAGTTACTTATGTTGGTCTGTACTATAATTAGTTTCCCCATATATGTGTGTAGAGGGATATGATGGGTTTTTTTATTCACACACATGTATCCCTAGATATATTATCTAAAGGATTATTATAGGTATGATGTGTATAGGTTGTGATGGATTGAGGAACTTACTCAGTGTATGGGATGTGATGGCTTGAGGTATAATACTCGAAGTATGATACACATCATATGGACTATGGTGTCTCCTAGAAAATAAATTGTTACTATATATGGATATGTGGATGGGATGATGGGATGATGTGATGCATGAGGTGCGTGTTGTGATTCCTTGACCAGGTGTTTGCGGGCTGGCTTATTTTGGAGAGAGATAGCTCAAGACATGCGACATTGGGGAAGAGCGGTAAACTAGTGGGGAAGAAAGAGTGGGGTACCCTTGATGTTTCATTATTATATTATATTATATCTTGTATTCAATACTTGGTATGAGTTATCCATGGTGGGGCTAGGAACTTAGTATACATGTTTATGTGACGAGTTATTTTCATTGTTGTTCACTGTGATTTAGCATGATTTATTTATCTTTTTCATGAGAGGCTCTTAGGAGGATATTAATGAGTATACTGTTATGATCACCCTATATATCTATAAACTATTTTTTAGGTTAGGTAGGGCACATTGGAGATTGAACTGGATATTACTAACATGTGGTTTTTCATGAGCTTATTGGGCTTTATAGTCTTTGTAGTCTTTACCTTTTTCTACGTGTAGTTTTACTTTTAGTTGTTATGGTACTATATGAAATTGTATTTTTTCAATTTTTATTTATTTATATATATATATATATGTATGAGTATGTTTTTATTGGTTTATCCTTATTATCTCACTCTTTTTTATGTTATCTTAGAAGGTAATTCCTCCCATATGTATGTTTATTATACACTCGGTGCAAGTTGCCAACCCGGTGCCTACTGCAGGTGAGAATTGAGTAGTCACCATATCCCTTCTATCATTACTAGCCCAGGTGGGGTACCCAATGGGGGAGCGGTCCATTATAGAGTGGTATAAAAGTTTCAAGTTCGAGGGATAGTATGGATTTTGGAGTTATTCATAGATGAGATTTCATGGGTTGGTAGGGAAATTATGTCAGCTAAGTTTAGTGAGTAATGTAAACACAAGAGACCGGTTGAGACACGTGTATTTAGGGACCTCTATGATTTGATGCATGGGTTTTTAAGTTTACTATTCCACTAAATGAAGTGATACTATTTGTAGGTTAGAGACTTGTGAAGTATCATGAATCATTCTTCATTGCATTAGTGTTTTAAAAGGATACACATCGGGGTAGGTTAAAAACCTAACAAGATAAAAAATAATTAATTAACTAATGTTAAGCATTCCATATTCTAGGTTTAGAAGATCTAATTTTTCATTATTTTTTCATTCAAGGCTCTAGTTTGATTTCCTCCTTAGGTTTTCGCCTAATATGTTTTGCAGGATGTGCCAATAGATCATCACAGAGTGGAGGTCGGTGATGATGACACTTAGAGGAGGGCACTCCGAGAGTTTCTACACCAAAGACTATATAATTAAGAGGGATCCATTTCAGATTCAATCACAGAATACTGATTGAAGTAGGTTGATATGGCTTTCAATCTTATCCATTCTCTAAAGGATAACTGGGTTTCATTGGTTGTGACAATACTATGTGGAGTAGGGAGGCAATGTTGGTTATTGTTCCTCATAGATTGTGAGGAGTTAGAAGTATCATGGGAGAATTTATGAGTCCAATTCCAAGAATATTTCCTTTATTTGACTGTGAATACATACGGTCACTAGAATATTCTTACGCTTTTATAGGGGACTTCCAGTTTTTGAGAGTTTGGGACCCATTTCAAGCCTATTTTGTGATATTCTTTAGACCTATTGCAATATGAGGATTCCAAGGAAAGTCATTTCAATAAGTCTTTTCACCCATATATCTAACACTAGTTCACCCCCTTTATGTTGAATATGTATCTTGAGGTGTTGGTGGGAGAATAGGTTATTGAGAGGACATTTTCCTTGACCAAATCATCATGATAGGGGAGTCATCAGGATTTATTATGAAGCAAAGCTATCTATTAGGGTTCCTAGTTTTCTAGATATAAGATCTTTTGATCATCCTTGGTTAGGTCCTATCCCTCATCATCTCATTTATATGGGGGTATAAACTCTTAGATATATTAAAAGGGATCAAATTTTTGTTTTTCTTTTGGAGACCAAGGTTATCAGTGGAAAGAGAGACCAAACTATTTGAGCAGTCATTATGTTCTGGGTGCTCTGCTTCAGTTTCTTTCGTTAAGATAGTTGCATTTGAGGTAGTAGTAAAAAGGTTTTCTAGTTTGGGATCAGTCGAGAGGAGATGGTAAAGGCATATTATATCCCCAATATGCTCCTCATACTCAGAGAGAATAGTGCATCTTTGAAGGTGGTCATCAACAAGGTCAGAGAGGCTATAGAGTTGGTTCTGGTCACCTTCATGCTTTAGAATTTCCAATGTTGGGTGAGCCAAATGTCATTCGAGGTACCATTTTATTATCTTCTACATGGGTGCATGCTTTGTTTTATTTAGTAGATACACACTCATTTATATCACATATATCATCCATGATTTGGGACTTATCTAGAGAGGCTTCCAATGCCCTTAGAATTGACTATGCTAATTGGTGGTTGAGTTGACTTGTATGAATTATTTAGAGACTGTGATCTAGTTTTGGTGTAGCACCACTCTTGGTGACATTTCCTATGTTTATGGATACAAAAATATGACATCATACTTTTCATGGATTGGTTGTATTTAATGTAGGATATTGTGGATTTATTTAGGAGGAAGGTTTTATTTTATGATTTTGATAGGGATCCAGCGGTGTTTGTTAACAAGTGAGACCCTCAGATAGGTTAGAGGCATATTTTTTCCTTATCTTCATCAATGGATGATCTAATAATGAGTTCATCAGAAGTTCGGTATTCAGTGTTTCCTAGGGTTGTATAAGAATACTTTAATGTATTTCCATAGTAGGTTGCATCATTACCGCCTTGAAGGGAGATCGAGTTTGGGATTGAGCTATATCCAAGTGTGTTTCCTATATCAATGTCTCCATATAGGATAGCGCCTTATAATTTTTGAGGGATGAGAGTATAGCTCAATGATCTATTATAGTGAGGTTTTGTTTGGGAAATTGTTTCACCTTGGGGTGCACTAGTTTTTTGTGAATAATTTTGGTGGTTTTTTCAACTTTGTATCGATTATCATCACTTGAACCAAGTGACAATAAAGAATGCTATCCTCTTTAATGAATTTATTATTTATTCAATTAGCTAAAGGGATCAAGTTGGTTCTCAAAAATAAATTTTTGTTTAGGATATCATTAGATGTAGGTCAAGTAAAAGGATATTCGAAAGACTTATTTTTGTTGTAATCATGGGAATTATGAGTTCATTGTAATGTCATTCAGTGTGAAAAATGATTCATCCATGTTCATGTGGTATGCAGTGTTCAGAGAGTTCCTGGATAAGTTCCTGGTGGTTTTCAATGATGAAATCCTTGTGTACTTTGTGTCTGAGGAGGAGCATGTAAATCATCTACGTGCCATTTTGGGAGTTCTTCATCATGAGCATCTATTCGGTAAGTTTTAAAAGTTTGTGCTATAGTATCATGAAGTATATTTTTAGGGAATGTTGTGCCCTATCAGGGAGTAGTTCTGGATCCTTCAAAGATATATTTAATTGTTTCTTAGGCATCCCCCAAGATAGTAGCATAGGTGCGGAGTTTACTTGGTATTATAGGCTATTATAGGAGTTTCATAGCTAATTTACATCAAGTTGTGACTCCTATGACAACCTTTACCTAGAAGGATTAGGTTTTATTTTTTATTAACTAGTTTCAGGTAGATTTTGAGTACAAGAAGGAGAAGTTGGTCTACATTCTAGTCCTTTGTTTTCTAGTAGAAGGAGTTTAGTTTGAGGTTTTTTGTAATGCTTCACATCTTGGCTTGGGATTTGTTTTGATGCATCAAAGATTTTTTTTTTATAGTTATTGATAGTTAATTCCCCATGAGAATAACTATGTAAACCATGATATTGATTTGGTGAAAATTTTGTTTTCTTTGAAATTGTGACGCCGTTGCCTCTTTGGCGAGCGTTTTGTGGTTTTTACTGATAATTAGAGCCTGAGGTATGTATTCTAATAGTGTGACTTGAACTTATGTCAATTTCAGTGGATGGAATTGTTATAGGATTATAATTTTGAGATTTCATATACACCAATTAAGGGAAATGTTATAGTAGATGTGAAGAGCAGGAAGTCACATAGTGATACCGCACATGAATATGGAGATTCTTGGAGGGTAATGGAAGAACTCTCAATGATGCATCTTGATATGGGAGAGGTTGGAGGAAGATATAGTCTTTTATAGATGAAACTTTAGTAATATTTGGTGCATCATGTGGAGGATTCCTAGTTGGGGAATCCTAAGGTGGAGGTAGAGAGATACCAAGTTGTTTTTTGTGATGGCCATGATGGTTGGTTTGAGGGTGGAAGAAATGAAGTGTTGTCCCAAGGAAGGATATTTTATACTTAAAAAATGAATGGGATGGTTCTCTGTCACACCCCGAGATTTTATGAAAAATATTCTTTTAATTTCATTAATGTCTTGTGTTGTATGCTACACCAAGATTACCTTGCGCTATACGCAACACCGTATTAGCTTGCAGTATACGCAACACTATTCTTGGATTGTGTTACACACAATTTTGATAATAGTTATTCTACGCAACATTGAGTATATATATATATATATATATATATTCAATGTATAAATGAAATATGGTTGGATTATGTTATATGAAACAACGAAGGATTCTTGCACAACACGCAACCCTGACTTGGCTTGCATTACACGCAATCGCGACCTTCCTCGATAGCGTGTGTTGTACGCAATACCGGGTTTTACTAAACAACGATATATTATTATAATATTATTATGAACTAGCCGTTATGAATTTTATTAACTAAATTTTGAATCTTATAACATTATTATTCGTCTTGCACATTTTCTAAAACATGGTATAAGAACAAAATAAATTTTTCGGGTAAAATAAGTATTTTTCAAAAAATGCAGTTTTGCCGCCTTTTGATGGCGCACCCACTTTAAATCTATTTTTTGACATGTTTATAAGTTAAAATTGACAAAATAAAATTCTTCTTTGGAATCATGAAATAAAAAATTACTTTGGATAAATTTTCATATCATTCTGGTAACTTTCATATTTTGATGAATAGTAAAAACACGCTACATTTTAATTAAAAACAACTTTTTCAATCGAAATAATTAATAGTGATAAATTATTAATTTGAGTGATTTTAAAGTATATTTAGAATATATTTTTTACAATTTAATACAATGTTGGTCATTGAATATAATTTCACATTTAAACCAGACATAAACAAGTGTCAATCTTTTGATAGTTATTATCTCTTAAGAACATGCTATTTGTTTTCACGACGGGAATTAATTTTTTAAATTAATTAATGCAACTGATATGTTTTGAATTTGGTAAAATAGACATCATTTTTGAGTTCATAATATCAAATATATCTTAGGCCTAATTTTTGGTATTTTTCTGGAAACTTTCATTTTTTTGATGAATAGTGAAACCACTAAGTGGTAGTTAAAAAAAATGAATTTTTCATAAAACTTAATTTTACTGCTTCTGTGAATGTAATTTTAAAAATCCGAGAGACACGGTTGATTTCAGTAAGTAAAATGTGGTTCAATGAGATGAAAATAATTTTTTGGTGAATAGTAACTTTTTACTTTTTTTACCACGGTTAAAAGTAAATAGGGTAATTAAGGGTAAAAATGATATTATTATTACCCTAACACATGTACTAATTCTATTGGACAAGTGTAATTCGACCAAAAACAACCTTAGGAATAAAATATGACCATTTAGGCCCACTTGGATTAGATTAGTACATTTATTATTAATTTATTTAAAGAAGGGTTAAAATAGTTAAAATCAAAGTTTAATAAGTAAATCATTTTTAATATGGGGTTATACATAAGATAAATTTGACTATAAATATTCATTAGAATTCTAACAATATTTCCTACATAATGATATTTTATTTGTAATTTTTAGACATTAAATAATTTAATTTATTTATGACACAACGATGATGCAGTAATATCTTATTAATGAAATATTGACATAATTGATGTTATAAATACCCAAATAAATGTAATTTGAGACTTTTTATGAATTACACTAATTTTCTAGGTTAATATGACATGTTATTATTTATTTAAGTAACTTTTTTTGAACTAATCATTCTGTTATGATTTTCACAAAAATCGATTACTAAATAGTGTCAAAATTGACATAAAATAGTTTTTAAAACAAATATTATATTATTAATTGTTATTTTATTCATAAAAATCTAAGGTTCGGTAAAATGAATTATATAAGGTTATATATATTAATAATAAACAACTTGGGGTTCGTTTGTCTTGATATAGTAATTTTATTAACCTTATAGTGTAAGAAAACAAGAAGACACGGTAAAAGTAAAATTATCTAACTTAAAGTTAAATATAAATGATAAGGTTCAAATAGGAACCTAAACTTGTCTAAATTCTATTAGATGAGAGTATTTCGACCCATCCCCACCTTAGCTTCTAAATAAATCAATTTGGATCTATTTAAAACAGAATTTGGCTTTATAATAAAATAATATTTTTAGTTATTCCAAAGGTGCCCCTCTCCTCCCTTATAAAAGGGCACCCCCTTCCTCTCTTCCTCACAACACTTTGAGCTTTCAAGCTCTGCCAAACTCTCCCAAATTATCTTCTCCACTTCCCTAGAAACATCCTATAGATTCTGGTCTTCCTCAAATACCAATTTTAGTGCCCTAAGAGGAGGTCTCAAAGAGGCGCTTCAAAGAAGAGGTAATTTTCGTTACCGATTCTTTCATCTTTATTTCTTCTTCCGCTTCTTCTTCTTTAGTTGTTTCATTATGAATTAATCACATCAGTATCAATCATATACTGATATGTTATTATAAGTATTAAACAACCCTATTTCACCATCTATCCATCCTACGGAAAACGAAATCACCGCGCGTGCGTACGTACGGAATACCGTCTCCACGTCGTGGAGAAATCAATTTTCCACCACCACCTTACTTGGATGGGTATAATGGTGTAAATAATAACTATATATGATTATTTTAAAGTGATATTGATTCTGAAATAGTATAAATACACTCCAATATAGTCCCACGATCATGAGAACGATATCATCGCTCGTGCGTACGTACGGACTACCGTCTCCACGACGCGATGAGATTCATTCTCCACCTTAACCATTCATGAATGATTATAAAGTATATATAATAAGTAATAATGAAATATATGATATAATAATGATACTTGTTTTTTGTGTATATATATTTATGTCATCTACTTAATTCCATTCAACTCAATAAGGAAACGAAAACAGTGTTCATGCGTACGTACGGTCTACCGTCTCCATGAACGGTGTATTTCTTTCCATTTACTAATTTATTATATATATGTATATTCTGAATATATATTATATATAAACCATGTTTTATATTCTGGAATTAAGTAATCATGATCTAAGTAATCATATGAATAATTACAAGTCAAAACACGGACAACAAATGAAACAATTTTACCCAAAACGCTCTTTAACATGGAATTTACAAAAGAACGGGTAATATAAAGTCATAAGTGAACCATATATGATATCATAACAATTAATATGATAAGTCAATGACATTATTTAAATCATTATACAGGAGGTTCGGAAACTTACGAAGCAAATCAGATCTAAGGTAAGGGAAATATCACAATCTCATTTTTATCCGAGATTGTTTATACTTTAGTATTTACTGGGGGTGTATTTTATCATCCACATCCATTTTTCCTCAATATGTAATATTTATATCCTTATACAATAGTTTATATCCAATTTTACCCTTCGGTGAGTTTTTTGTAAAAGATATGAAAGGAATCTTTTGTTGTTTTTCATACGAGGTACTTTTTGACTTTTCCGATAAAAGTATGAGAAGAATGTTTTCTTTTAACTTATACGGCATGAATGGATTTTTAAAACATTATTTCCAAGAAGATTCCCTTAAAAGTTTTCAAGTTTATTTTTAATCAACTTCTTTTAGTTTAAAATTTTATAACATTTTAAAGAAAGTAAAGTGTTTTTGAAGTAGAAAGGATATTTTCCTCAAGAATGGAGTTCAAGTGTTTTATCAAAATTATTTTCCATATAAGATAATAAAGGGTTCTGTTTCTATCCCTATTATTACATTGATTTGATTATGTTGTGATGGAATTATTTTTATGAATTCCTTTAACTTATATGAGTTGTTTTATGATGTTACGATGTTTAAGATTCCCATTTTTACTACATGGGTTATGCAATGATGTATGATTTATGATTTTGTGGAACACATAAGAATGGTATCATTATGAGATGGGTGGGACCTATATCTCCCTCCAATGCATTGGGTAAAGATTTTATATCTCATGAGATAGACATGGCTAGAACGGTAGGTTATACCGGTTCAGTGAAACAGGACTGAAACGAGGAGTGAACTCGGCTCAGAAAGGGACTTTGTCCACTAAGATAGTCTTGGCAATGAGTCTTGACTAATAAGAAATGATTCTCTATGATTATGTGTGTATGACACAAATTTTCATGTTTTAAGTTATTATTATTGGGATTACATTTCACTACTATGATTTATCCCATGTTATGATATTATGATCTCTTTTTCAGGTTTAGATTTCCAAAATGTTATGATGTGATTGATATTTATTTTGTTTACCCTTACTGAGCATTTGATCTCACCCTTTTATGTTTTCTTTTCCCCAGGATATAAAGAAAGGTTTTAGGTATAAAAAAAAGGAAGATCTTTATGGGAGATGTTGAAGATCTTTCACCATGATTAGAAGATTATATTCCGAGTTTCCAAAGACACTAAACAATTACGGTCCTTGAGTGTGTGTTTTTGTTATGTACTAAGTATTTTGCAAAAGTAATGTAATGTCCATGTACGTCAGGCTTCGGGTCTCTACAGTTGGTATCAGAAGAAAGGTTTAGTCAACCTTTGGAAACTAGGATGCGAAAACGTTAGTAAGATCCCTAGAGATATTTCTAAGGTATGTCTAGGGATGCCCCTAAGGATAAGTATGCGTATAAGATATTGTCCTAGAACTACGGTAACGATCTTAGAATTTAACCTAAGATGTTAGATATTGAGGGTGCTCCCCCTTTACTATGTTGTTTTCCCTAGCATGATTTTTTCCTCTCACACTATTCTTTTTGGGTTTTAGAAAATGGATGGAAACAGGAAGATTCATGATAATGGAGGATATGATGGACAATGGAATTATTTTCTTCATGAGAAACCAAATGAAACGGGATCTGGAAGTCCAAACATCGTTATTATGCCTAATCATCAATCTCATAATATGATCAATAATCTCAACTTTGGTAAGTTTCCCGAATTAGATAATAAGAGAAAGATGGAGTTTCATGATGATCATAGAGGAAAGAAAGTTCAATTTCCCTCATGTAAATCATGTGGGAAGAGGCATCAGGGATATTGTTTCAAAGGAATTGGAAGATGCTTCGGGTGTGGAAAAGAAGGACACAAAGCCAGTAAGTGCAAAGGAAAAGGTTCAGTTAACACTAGGGATGAGGATAATGGTATTGCTACGACATCAACAATGGTTAAATGTTTTAAATGTGGAATGTACAGGAATTATGCAAACCAATTCCCTAAGGGAAATTCTCATGAAGAGAATCAGTATGGTCGTATGGGTATTATTTATGTTGATGATGATGAAGAGAATACAAATGATATGTGAGATGAAAGAATTGCTGAAGCTCGGTCAATGGTTTAAGAATGTAGTGGAATGATTACATGTTTATCATGTGTAATGTTGTATAAGTAATCTCATTGTACTATGGAATAAAGAGACATCTAAGGATTGTTACACTGTTTTCTTTCCTTGAGTTTTGAAAGTGTATGATTAATGGTACCAGTATCCATGAAAGGTTATTAATATATTTTTGGAATGTAGATGATATGCGCATAATGAAGGGATAAGGAGAAAATTAAATGTTTGATAGTATTTATGAGCTCATGACTGATATAAGGAGAAGGTTATATCATGGTTTGAGTATATAGAATTTTTGGATTTTGGTATGTGGAAAGAGTTAACTTTTGACAGCATTCATGTTTTCACTAAGGTTTAATAGATATTCATTTTTCAAGAGAATACATGATTAAGGTATTCACATGATTGGAAGATGACCAACAAGATAATGGGGGATAAATGATGGTTGGTTGATGACATTTCAAGTAATCGTTTTCTTTATATTATGAGCTTAGACCGAAGTATTTTAGATAAATATTGGAATGGATTATGTTGGACATAAGATATTATTGTTTAAGTATAGAATTTTTCTTCGATATTATTGATGGGATGTTATAGTAATATAGTTTTAGAAAAAGGACAACCTTCAGGACGGGCGACAGCCCATCGCGTCGGACAAGGCTGTGGGAATCGAACCCACAACCAAAGTACGACTGGCCTTTATCGCCAACCACTGGCCTACAGGAAGTCCCTGGTTAGTAGAAACTAGTTTTATTTTATTAAGCGGTATGATATATGAAGTATAAGTTCATTTTTGGAACCATATACGATTAATATAACCATAATATGGACTTATAACTTTTGCTAACCTTTTGTTTGAAAGAGATGGAATGAACCATCATTCTATCACATGATCGGCTAACACATCACGAATAACAAATTCAACTTCATTTCTTTAAGGGATGAAGTAGAAATTGTTCAATTCACGAACAACAGTGAGATTCTACCAAAATCATGCAAGTATTTCTTTTAATTCCTCAACTTTAGGGAAATGATCTTGAAAACCAAAAATGTTGTCCTAGTTCCCTTATATCTGATGAATCAGATGGTACCTTAGATCATCACAAATCAATAGCTTTGTGATTGTTGGCTTTTTCATAGCCATGTTCTCTACCACTCTTCATCAGAACTTGATGGTTAGATTTTTCTTCCATATCCATATTTTCACCTATGTTCTCCTACGTGGAAACCCAGTGATAAGTTAATTTGGGTAACCATTACATTTCATACTTTAGTTTTTAAATCCATGTTTTGGTATTCCTTTTTACGATGTGGGTTTCTATTAAACAAACTTTCGAGTAGTAAACCATTTATAACCCCGACGAATTTAGAGGGTGAAATTCATTTTAAGGGGGGTAGAATGTCACAGCCCGAGATTTTATGAAAAATATTCTTTTAATTTCATTAATGTCTTGTGTTGTATGCTACACCAAGATTACCTTGCGCTATATGCAACACCATATTAGCTTGCAGTATACGCAACACTATTCTTGGATCGTGTTACACACAATTTTGATAATAGTTATTCTACGAAACATTGAGTATATATATATATATATTCAATGTATAAATGAAATATGGTTGGATTATGTTATACGAAACAACAAAGGATTCTTGCACAACACGCAACCCTGACTTGGCTTGCATTACACGCAATCGCGACCTTCCTCGATAGCGTGTGTTGTACGCAATACCGGGTTTTACTAAACAACGATATATTATTATAATATTATTATGAACTAGCCATTATGAATATTATTAACTAAATTTTGAATCTTATAACATTATTATTCGTCTTGAACATTTTCTAAAACATGGTATAAGAACAAAATAAATTTTTCGGGTAAAATAAGTATTTTTCAAAAAATGCAGTTTTGCCGCCTTTTGATGGCGCACCCACTTTAAATCTAGTTTTTGACATGTTTATAAGTTCAAATTGAAAAAATAAAATTCTTATTTGGAATCATGAAATAAAAATTTACTTTGGATAAATTTTCATATCATTCTGGTAACTTTCATATTTTGATGAATAGTAAAAACACGCTATATTTTAATTAAAAACTTTTTCAATCGAAATAATTAATAGTGATAAATTATTAATTTGAGTGATTTTAAAGTATATTTAGAATATATTTTTTACAATTTAATACAATGTTGGTCATTGAATATAATTTCACATTTAAACCAGACATAAACAAGTGTCAATCTTTTGATAGTTATTATCTCTTAAGAACACGCTATTTGTTTTCACGACGGGAATTAATTTTTTAAATTAATTAATGCAACTGATATGTTTTGAATTTGGTAAAATAGACATCATTTTTTAGTTCATAATATCAAATATAGCTTAGGCCTAATTTTTGGTATTTTTCTGGAAACTTTCATTTTTTTGATGAATAGTGAAACCACTAAGTGGTAGTTAAAAAAAATGAATTTTTCATAAAACTTAATTTTACCGCTTCTGTGAATGGAATTTCGAAAATCCGAGGGACACGGTTGATGTCAGTAAGTAAAATGTGGTTCAATGAGATGAAAATAATTTTTTGGTGAATAGTAACTTTTTACTTTTTTTACCATGGTTAAAAGTAAATAGGGTAATTAAGGGTAAAAATGATATTATTGTTACCCTAACACATGTCCTAATTCTATTGGACAAGTGTAATTCGACCAAAAACAATATTAGGAATAAAATATGACCATTTAGGCCCACTTGGATTAGATTAGGACATTTATTATTAATTTATTTAAAGAAGGGTTAAAATAGTTAAAATCAACGTTTAATAAGTAAATCATTTTTAATATGGGGTTATACATAAGATAAATTCGACTATAAATATTCATTAGAAAGCTAAAAATATTTCCTACATAATGATATTTTATTTTTAATTTTTAGACATTAAATAATTTAATTTATTTATGACACAACGATGATGCAGTAATTATCTTATTAATGAAATATTGACATAATTGATGTTATAAATACCCAAATAAATGTAATTTAAGACTTTTTATGAATTAAAATAATTTTATAGGTTAATATGACATTTTATTATTTATTTAAGTAACTTGGTTCGAACTAATAATTCTGTTATGATTTTTAAAAAAATCAATTACTAAATAGTGTCAAAATTGACATAAAATAGTTTTTAAAACAAATATTATATTATTAATTGTTATTTTATTCTTAAAAATATAAGGTTCGTCCAAATGACTTAAATAAGGTTATTTATATTAATAATAAACAACTTGGGGTTCGTTTGTCTTGATATAGTAAGTTTATTAACCTTATAGTGTAAGAAAACAAGAAGACACGGTAAAAGTAAAATTATCTAACTTAAAGTTAAATATAAATGATAAGGTTAAAATAGGAACCTAAACTTTTCTAAATTCTTTTGGATGTGAGGATTTCTACCCATAACCACCTTAGATTCGAAATAAATCAATTTTGAGCTATTTAAAACCTAATTTGGCTTTATAATAAAATAATATTTTTAGTTATTCCAAAGGTGCCCCTCTCCTCCCTTATAAAAGGGCACCCCCTTCCTCTCTTCCTCGCAACACTTTGAGCCTTAAAGCTCGTCCAAACTCTGTCAAATTATCTTCTCCACTTCTCTAGCAACATTCTAGAGGTTCTGGTCTTCCTCAAAGACCAATTTTAGTGCCCTAAGAGGAGGTCTCAAAGAGGCGCTTTAAAGAAGAGGTAATTTCTGTTACTGATTCTTTCATCTTTATTTCTTCTTCCGCTTCTTCTTATTTAGTTGTTTCATTATAAAGTAATAACATCAGTATCACTCATATACTGATATGTTATTATAAGTATGAAACAACCCTATTTCACCATCTATCCATCCTACGGAAAACGAAATCACCGCCCGTGCGTACGTACGGAATACCGTCTCCATGCCGTGGAGAAATCTATTTTCCACCACCACATTACTTGGATGGGTATAATGGTGTAAATAATAACTATATATGATTATTTTAAAGTGATATTGATTCTGAAATAGTATACATACACTCCAATACAGTCCCACGATCATGAGAATGATATCATCGCTCGTGCGTACGTACGGACTACCGTCTCCATGACGCGATGAGATTCATTCTCCACTTTAACCATTCATGAATGATTATAAAGTATATATAATAAGTAATCATGAAATATTTGACATAATAATGATACTGGATTTTTTTGTATATATATGTATGTCATCTACTTAATTCCATTCAACTCAATAAGGAAACGAAAACAGCGTTCATGCGTACGTACGGCCTACCGTCTCCATGAACGGTGTATTTATTTCCATTTACTGATTTATTATATATATGTATATTATGAATATATATTATATATAAACCATGTCTTATATTCTGTAATTAAGTAATCATGATCTAAGTAATCAAATGAATAATTACAAGTCAAAACATGGACAACAAATGAAACAATTTTACCCAAAACGCTCTTTAATATGGAATTTACAAAAGAACGGGTAATATAAAGTCATAAGTGAACCATATATGATATCATAACAATTAATATGATAATTCAATGACATTATTTAAATCATTATACAGGAGGTTCGGACACTTACGAAGCAAATCGGACCTAAGGTAAGGGAAATATCACAATCTCATTTTTATCTGAGATTGTTTATACTTTAGTATTTACTGGGGTGTATTTTATCATCCACATCCATTTTTCCTCAATATGTAATATTTATATCCTTATAAAATAGTTTATATCCAATTTTACCCTTCGGTGAGTTTTTTGTAAAAGATATGAAAGGAATCTTTTGTTGTTTTTCATACGAGGTACTTTTTTACTTTTCCAACAAAAGTACAAGAAGAATGTTTTCTTTTAACTTATACGGCATGAATGGATTTTTAAAACATTATTTCCAAGAAGCTTCCCTTAAAATTTTTCAAGTTTATTTTTAATCAACTTATTTTAGTTTAAAATCTTATAACATGTTAAAGAAAGTAAAGTGTTTTTGAAGTAAAAAGGATATTTTCCTCAAGAATGGAGTTCAAGTGTTTTATCAAAATTATTTTCCATCTAAGATAATAAAGGGTTCTGTTTCTATCCCTATTATTACATTGATTTGATTATGTTGTGATGGAATTATTTTTATGAATTCCTTTATCTTATATGAGTTGTTTTATGATGTCACGATGTTTAAGATTCCCATTTTTACTACATGGGTTATGCAATGATGTATGATTTATGATTTTGTGGCACACATAAGAATGGTATCATTATGAGATGGGTGGGACCTATATCTCCCTCCAATTCATTGGTTAAATATTTTATATCTCATGAGATAGACATGGATGGAATGGTAGGTTATACCGGTTCAGTGAAACAGGACTAAAACGAGTAGTGAACTCGGCTCAGAAAGGGACTTTGTCCACTAAGATAGTCTTGGCAATGATTCTTGAATAATAAGAAATGATTCTTTATGATTATGTGTGTATGCCACAAAGTTTCATGTTTTAAGTTATGATTATTGGGATTACATTTCACTACTATGATTTATCCCATGTTATGATATTATGATCTCTTTTGCAGGTTAAGATTTCCAAAATGTTATGATGTGATTGATATTTCTTTTTTTTTTACCCTTACTGAGCATTTGAGCTCACCCTTTTATGTTTTATTTTCCCCAGGATATAAAGAAAGGTTTTAGGTATAAAAAAAGGAATATCTTTATGGGAGATGTTGAAGATCTTTCACCATGATTAGAAGATTATATTCTGAGTTTCCAAAGACACTAAACTATTACGGTCCTTGCGTGTGTGTTTTTGTTATGTACTAAGTATTCCGAAAAAGTAATGTAATGTCCATGTACATCAGGATTAGGGTCTCTACATTCTCCATGAGTTCCATATATATCATTTTGTGGAGAATCCAAAAAAGATTTACTAATCCTTGAGAGGTCAGTTTTGGTGGCCTAGGTTGAAGCATGTTGTTGTAGAGTTTGTTTCTCGGTGTTTGGTGTTCCATAAGGTGACGGTCGAGCATCGTGTTCCTGATGGTTTTCTCTATATATTAGATGTTCCCCAGTGGAAGTGAGAAGACATATATATTGACATAATTATCATTTTACCTCAATATCATGGAGGATGTGATGTTATATGGGTGATAGTAGATTATTTGACAAAATTTTCCTACTTTATAGCGAGTAAAGAGTCAAGATCAGTGGAGGTTTTTTTAGGCAGTATTTGGAGGAGGTAGTGTGAGTCCACATAGTCCTGAGGATGATCATATCTAATCAACATCCTCGTTTTACCTTGAGGGTGTGGAGGGGTCTCCAACATGCTTTTGGTTCTCAATTATTCCTTAATAGTGCTTTTCATCCACATATATATGGTCGGATAGAGTGGACCATCTAGACTCTTGAATACATGTTGCACTATTTTTTACTGAATTTTAGAGGTTCGTGGATGAGTCACATACCCTTGTTTAATTTTTCCTACAATAATGTTTTCTTCTCCACCATTGGTATGGAACTATTTGAAGATTTTTATGAATAACCTTTTCATTCTCCATTGTGTTGGACTAGGGTCGGAGAGGCAGCAATTATTAGGTCAGAACTAGTACAGAATACTATAGATATGGTTTAGGTGATTATTTAGAGGATGAAGTCAGTATAGAATCATCAAAATACCTATTCTGATTATAGGATGATACCTCCCAAGTTCAACATTGAAGATCACGCGTTCTTGAAGGTGACTCCTCATCATGAGCATTGAAGGTTTGTTTGTGGGAGTAAGATTTATCCTTGGTTTGTTGGGTATTTTAAGGTGACGGCTCATGTTGGCTCTATGGATTATCATATAGAACTTACCCTATATATAATTAGAATACACAATTTTTCTCAAATGTAATATCTCTTTATTTATATTCAAGATGACTCTCATGTCATTTATTAGGGTAATATAGATGTTGATGATGATGAGACCTCTGAGGAGCAGCTTGTGGAGATCTAGGACTTCTAGGAGAAGTTGTTGTGTGGACATGTTATTCCCTTGGTTTGTGTATTATGGTAGAATAATGTAATATAGGAGATTAATTGGGAATGTGATTCCTAAATGCATACTTAGTACCTAAGTTTGTTTTTTTTTTAACTCTTCTATTGTAACATTGTTCATTTTTATGGTTGTTGGCCTTTTTGGTTTATGATATAGTTCCCTCTTATTGCTTGTTGGTGACATTTCTCTTATTTGAGAGGTATATTCCCCGGGAGAGTGTTTAAGAGTGGTTTTTTTTGTTATGTTGTTTTTTTGTTACTCTAATGAGGTGGTTGATCTCCTATTATAGTGATATCCTTAAGAGGTATCTCATGGGGTGGATATTTGAATGACCCGTTTTTTTCTCTAGTTTTGGTTTTGGATTCTCAAGAATGAGAATTTTTTTAGAGGTATCTAATGTAATGTCTCAAATCTATCTAGTCTAAACAATTGATTTTTTTCAAATCCTATAGTTTTTAGAGGAGGCCTAGAGAAGGTCTAAAGGTGTTTGGATACTAAAAGTAGGAAGTAGGTATAATTCACTATGTTTATGTGTTTCACGATGTGAATGTGTGGTTCTATGCTTGGGTAAGAGAATGATTCATGGACTTAAACCCATTCAAAAATTTTGTGAGACTGGTTCATGGCATTCCTAATTACATGAAATAAATCATGTTCTAATGGTTCAGGTGATGTGTTTTTTAGTATAACTTAAAACCCAATAATTACATGATGTGAAAGGATTTCATGCCATGAAAATACATTGTGTGACATTCCTTTATAAGTTTTAGTACCTCGAGTTTTCTCAAACCCTAAAACTTTTCTCCCAAACCCCAGGTATCCAATAGATCTCTCTTTAGGAATTTTGGAATCCCTTCAATGGGGATCGATTCCCATCTTCTCGTGTTTGATCCATGCTGATCCGATGTATGTTCTACCTTTTTCTCTTATGTTTCATCAAAATTGATCCTCCATATTCTTCTTTCCATGAAATAGAAATTTCTATAAAAATTTTAATGGTTTTTCTTGATTTTTTTTCAGTCGTGGCATGGAATCCTTAGAGGGATATAGCTCTTGTGGGAGGGGTGATCGGGATCTATGATGTTGGTCTATTCTCATGTGAAGAACGCTGATTCCTTTAAGGTATGAGATTCATTAATTCTCCTATTTATTTATGTGATATCATAAAGTTGGAATGTTTTAACCCTTTGGATGGAAATGGAATTAACCTAATAATTCTCAAACCATATTAACAATGAATTGAATGTATTTATCGCATGATGTTGCTTTCTATCATGTTAGCAGTTTTCCTCCCAATTTTCTAGATATTTTCCTAACTATGTTATTCTTGTTATAATTTATTTTCATGCTATATATTGGAATTTTATTCTTGATGGAAAATTATAGATAACATAAATATGGAATTAATTAATTAATTGGATTAAGAATCAAATAAGAGGCATTTTGTAATGAATTTGGTGTTTCATATAATTTGATGATAATCAAATTAAGTTAATGTTCATGTTTAATTGAAAATTATCTTCCATGTTTTTAATTGAATTGATAAAGAACCTAAATCATGTTAATTCTTATTGATGATAATAATAAAAATGCATGTTAATTGAAAATGGTTCTTCTCCTAGTTTTTTGAAACTAGTTTTAATGATAAGAGCATGTTTAGATTTTGATATATTTTTATAGATTTATGCCTAAGGTTTCCCATAGTTATAACCTATGAATAAAGAATTGGTTAATTCAAGATGTAATAAAAACTAGTTATTTAATAAAGATAATTACTAGGGACTGATTTTCCCATTTGTTTGAGAAGGTTGATTTCCTTGAGATTGGAGCCATGAGAGATCATTTTTTGTCTGAAGGCTAGATACCTTTATTTAGGGACTAGATTTCCCTGTTGGGTGTGCTTATTTGTTTCTTTATACCTTTTGAGGAGATCTAGATGTGATATTTTCTTTATGACATGATTTTAGCCTGGGATGTATGATCTTGGGATGGTTGATGTGATATCTGGGTGGGGATTCCCAAATGATGTGGCGGGAGTTAACTCTTATGATGGTGATATACATCAGGATATGCATATGGGTATCGAGGATGAAATAATAGATAATGTAATGGGTTGAATATTGGATTACCCATTGATGTAATTCTAAGATCTGGGATGCTTGCTTATAAATTTTTGTTAGGGATGATAGTCGGGCTGCTTGTTTTATCAGCATTCCTTTCTCCATTGCTTGAGGAAGTTGGGTGTACTTGGTTATAGGTTTCCTCTAGGTGGTAACTTAGGATGGTTTTACTTGAGTACCTAGATTATGTAATGATTCTAATGGTTAATAAATAATTATTAAACCACGGGGTTGTTGTTGATGGAATTAAAACACTAAAAAGATGTTAATCTTGATAAACCATTGACTCAGTTTAGATAATTTCTAGAGGGCATGGACTTCATGATGGTGGTTAATGAATGCATTTGGAAATAATTTTAATGGTTAATTTAATGGATAATAAATTAATTAACAAAAGTAAATGACAAAAAGAAAATAATTAATTAATGTAACTCCTTAAATGATTGTGTGCTTATAGGATATTTAGTCCCTAACATTGGAATACAGGTGTCTGAGTAACGATAGTTGTAGTTCAGATTAGGACTGGGTTATTCCCATAGTGTGGTTTTTATTTATATTATATCTTTTATATTATGTGACTTCATATGATGACCTAACCATGTCGGTTAGGGAAACTAACACCCAATGGACTCTAGGAGGGTATTTTCCCCAACATCCAAGTGGGAGGATGGATGGCTGACTACCCCCTTTGGACCTGATCTCTTCTACTAGTAGTTAATTATGTTGGTATGCATTGTGGTTAGTTTTACCATGTGTGTGTGTGTGTGTGTGTGTGCTGGGATGTGATGGATTATGGTTATTCAAACATATTTATCCTCGGATATAGTATCCAAAGTATTATTATAAGTATGACGTGTAAAGGTTGTGATGGAATGTGGTACTTACTCGGTGTATGGGTTGTGATGTCATGAGGCATAATACCTTATGTATGATACACATCATACAGGTTGTGGTGGATCCCAGAAAATACTTGGTTACTATATACATATAATCATATTGGATTATGTGATGATGTGATGCACGAAGTTCATGTTGTGATTCCTTTCTCAGGTGTATGTGGGCTGGCTTATTTTGGAGACAAATAGATCAGGATGTGTGACGTTGGGGAAGAGTGAAAAAAAATAGAGAAGTGGGATCAGGGTACCCTCGATGTTTCATTATTATATTATATTCTATTTTTTATGTGATACTTGGTGATAGTTATCCATGGTGAGGCTAGGAACTTAGTATACCTATTTAGGTGATGATTTAGTATCACTTTTGTTCAATGTGCTTCAGCATGCTTTCTTTATCATTTTCATGAGAGGCTCTCAGGAGGATCCTATCGAGTATACTATTATTATCATCCTATATATATATATAAACTATTTTTCATGTCATCCAGAGTAGGTTGGAGATCAATCTGGATATTACTAGCACATAGTTTTGGAGGAGTTGTTTGGGCTTTTTGGTTGTTACCATCTTTAACTTTTGTTACTTGTAGTTTTCCTTTAAGTTGTTATAGTAATGTATGATATTGCATGTTTTCATTTGGTATTTAATTATATATATTTTTAAGTACGTATTTATTGGTTTATCCTTTTTATATCCCTCTTCTGCATGTTATCTTAGTGGGTAATGAATCCCATATATATATATATATATATATATATATATATATTATACCCTCGGTGCTAGTCTCCAACTCGGGGCCTAATGGAGACTGGACTCGGGAATTCACCATCTCCCTTAACTCATTTAAGGCCTATTTGGGGTACCCTTTAGGGGGATGAGTCATGAAAAAAATACACTAATTTTAATTTTCTTTGTTGGAGGTCTGATAAATGACAAAGGTACCATTTCATATGAATTTTCATGGATTTCATATAACTTCTAAGGCATTTCGTAGGAATTAGACCATTTCATATGACTTTCCCTAGATTTTGTATGACTTTATTTTCCATGTCTTATGTCATTATCCTCGTTATCTAACTTCTTTTGAGCACTAGACATGCTGGTCATAAGGAAAGAGTCGTCATTATGATCACTGAAATGTCATTTGAGGGCATGTTGCATAGGTAAGTTTTAAGGATGAAATGGTTAATTCTTCATAATATTAGATTGCATGGAATAAGATTTAAGGGAGGAGTGTGTAATGATTATGGAATCATCTAGTGAAATTCTCAAGGATATGGTGCAACCCTATGGTTGAGGTAAAATTTGTGTGCATAGACAAGCTTTATGGAACTTCCTAAATGTCCTCTCATGTTGCGCTACTGATATGTCAAGGGAACCTAGACCTATGTAAAGGTGTTGATGGTTATAAGGGCTATGTAAAGTTATTGTTAGTCACGAGGTCTATATAAAGGTATTTTTAGAACCTAGAGCTACATGAGGGTAACAATGCTGTATCAAGGTAATAAATACACTACATAAGGGTATTCCCTTGAGAAATCACATTGTACAACACCAGAGTCATCGATTCCATATCTTCCCATGTGGACTCTATGCATAAAACCTTCATAAAAAAAGACAATCACATTCATACTACATGGATAAATCAGTAAATAATTGTTAAATATTTCCATATAGAGCACATCATTTCAAGAAGGAAACCAGGGATCATGTGATCTTTTAGAGAAATGGGAGAAGAAAATGATTAAAGCTATAATCTTCTAAAATCTAGTGATATAAAATAGGCCGAATCAGAACCTACACATATAGAGATCATTTAATTCAGGAGTTTCTGTTAATCCTGTCAAAATAATAATACGATCATTGTGATGATATTTTGATTTTGGAATGAAAAATATGATAGTTTCACTTGTTTTTTCTTAGTTTTTATTTGAATTTATAGTGATGGAACTATAGTCCATGTAGCCTAGATGAGGATAAGTTCTCCCTACCCACTTTTTAATTTCAAGTAATTTTATATTTCCATTTCTCATATGTTAATTTTCATGATATCTGAGATTTTTCATAAGAGAAATATATAATCATCACTATAATTGTGTATTTTATCTCAGTCACTTCTCTTAATTTGGTTTCCATGTTACCTCATCTCAATATTATATTATTTATCATGTGTTAAAGGGTAATGATGTTAGATCATGGAGTGGTTGATGGTTAGTGGTTATTGTGGGTAGGTGAAGGCAGTGTTGTAGTGATAATTTCTTACACTTCCTAGAAATACACACTAAAGGGAGAGTAGATAGATCGAGGTATTGAATTATTCATTGAGATTGGGAATATGAGTGAATTTATTTTATAAGAGATTAGTATAGTGTGTATGGGAGAATTATGTTAGTTCTAACATTCCTATTTTATTATGTTTCTCTCAAATTCCTTTTATACACACACAATTCTCATTTTTTCTCATTTTTTAAAAATATAATTAGTATTAGGTTAGTATAAATGTTGAGATCATGAGTGAGAATCACATTTCTTTGGAAAATAACCCATGTCCGCATTTCCTATCTATATTTTAGGGTCTAAGAAAACTTAATTTTTTATCACAAGTCCAGTTACATCCTTCACATCACTATTTTCATTGCCAACAAGGATTGGTACCTCATTTCATGTTTTTCACATCTTGTGCATTTATTTTCTCCTTGTTTTTTCATTCATTTTTTTATTTCCATTATCTGGTTGAGAAAATAAATGTAATCCATTTATATCATAATGAATATCCATTATTACTTCTAGTTAGAAAGGGATGGTGGTTTTATTTTTATAGTCAAACAGTCACTGGATAATACTACTAACCAGCAATTATATACACAAGTGTAGGAAAAAAGGATGAACATCCACTTAGCATGGATGATATACACAATATTATAGATAAAGTCACAAAAACTTTTCAAAACCAAGGGGGAAAAGAATAAGAGGACTAAGATTTGGTATAATAGGATGACCCAAAACTAGAAACTCTCATATACTCAACAGTGAATGTGGATGAAGAACTATAAGAGGAAACCCCACTATTCTTTATATTAGATACATTTTTCATGTGGACTTGAATTTTGAAGAAGATTTAAAAGTTGTTGAAAATGAGGTTTATATTCTTTCAATGGATCATACTCATTTGATTCTATTGAAACTCATTTGAATGATTATTCTCTATATTATGTGAATTTAGATTCAACACTCACCTTTCAGGCCCTAGATTGTGATTATAAATATGAAATAGATGGGATCAAAATTAAAGAAGATATTGAATGGACACTATCATCCACCTCCACCCTAGAATAATTATAATAGGCATTTAATTCATAAAAATAACAAGAATTTTAAACTAATTATGTTAATTTCATTTATATGAATACATTTCATTCAAATATTATTGATTGTGAACTTTATTTTAATTTCCCTAATTATAACACTACTAATTTAACACTCTTTTTTATTTCCCTTGAAAAATATGAAGAGGTATTTGAATAAGAAAAGTATAAACCACTATGTTTTTTACTAAGATTAAAGTATGATATGGCATAAAGGAGTAATTTCTTAATGAAAAATAAATTCAAGTTAAATCAGATGACAAGACTCTTCTAGAAGCAGGTTGTACACACATAGTAGGCTTCCCAAGAATTTTAATAGATGAGGATATGGATAAAGGGTGTTTTGATAATCTATTAAAGGATTCTATGGAAGAGTTTATGGAATATTCCACAATAGAGGGGATAGAGTAGAATAAGTAGTAGAAAAAGAAGCACTTGTGGAGCTCCCCTGTAAAGATCCCCCTTAAGAACACCAAGAATAATATATGGAGTTCAATTTTAATCTAACATCCTAAATGATATAAAAACTCAGTAATTAATTTGTGGTTAATAATTATGAGAATATGGGTTTTAATTTTTAAATGTATGAAATCTTGTTTTTTAATTTCTTTATTCATTTTTGGTATTAATTGAACAATCTATACATTTATTTTTTTTCTTTATAAAATTACATTGTTAATAGAATTTAAAATCTAATTTTAATTTTTTAAATCATTTCTTGAATAAATTTTGGAAATTTCTACATTGATTTGAATTTTCTTAGTTATAGGTTTACTAAATGATAAAGGGTCCATTTATTATGACTTTCCTTGGATTTATTATTATTTCCAAAGCATCTCATATGACTTTCCATGGATTCCTTATGACTTTGACCATTTAATATGACCTTCTATAGATTTATCATAACTTTAGTTGTGGAATTTTATGTCTTTCTCCCCATCATCTAAATTTTTATGAGCACCAAATGTATTGTTCACAAGGAAAAAAATCTCCATGATCACTAAAATTCTATGTGAGGGCGTACTTCCTAGGGAAGTTTAAAGGATGTAATGGTGAATGCTTCAGTGTAATAGATTTTGTGGATTGTGGTTAAAGGGATAGATTTGTAATGACGATGGTAACGGTCAGTGAAATGTGTTATAGTATAAGAGATGTGGAGAACCCAATATCCAAGGTAATATCTAAAGAAGGACTTGAGATTCTTTTATAAGGAATAGTAAAGACCACATCAGAACAAAATTATGATGTGGGATGCAGACTCCAACACTCCCCCTTAAGCTAGGTGTACCAAGATTGAACACATAAAGAAAAACAAAGCAATCAACAGATGCTGCAAACACTTCCCCTCAAGCTGGACATACCCAGATTAATTACAAAACAAGACAAAACAAAATAAAAGATAAATCACCATGGCTATTTCTCCCCCACGATACAATAATAGATGATGCAAGAAGCCGGTGAAAAGGATGGTTTGATCGTCGAAGTTACGGAAAATCGGCACTGGTGGTCCGGTCGTCAGAGCACCGGGAAATCCATATGGGCGGGACGGTCATTGGATAACCAAGAAATCCACACATGTGGGTCAGTCATTAGAGAGTCGGAAAATCTGCATGGGCGGGCCGGTCATTGGAGCTCTGGGAAATCCGCACCGGAAGGCCGGTCGTCGGAGCACCGAGAAATCCACATGGGCAGCCTGGTCATCAGAGCACTGGGAAATCCATGGGAGGAGGCTAGCATGGAGGCAGGGGATACTGTAGGAGTAGGTTGGCATGGGGGGAGCAGTGGTGGAGGAATCTTAGAAAGGGGACACTCTGAAAGAGGCACCGTTGGGTGGAGGACCGTCCGGTAGATGCAGTTACAGTGCACGGTAATGGTCGGGGAGAAGAGTTGGCATGAGGAGGATAGGATAGCAATTAGATTTGACCGGATCAGGACAGATCTGGAAGAGGGGAGGTTTTCTGGTTTGTCACACATATAGGAGGAGATCTCGGCTTGGTCAAGCTAGTAGAGGTACAGGTGGACGGATGGCTACAAGAGGCAGGGCCATGCGCATAGATCCCCGGATGGTGTTAGGGAGGAAGGCGGTTGAAAATGAGCCCTACTAGCATCGGGACGGCATACTACCTAGGGATTTGGAATGTAGGGAGTTGAGGGGACTAGATCTATCTAGATTTGGCCAGATTTGGGATAGGGGAGCCAGCCGGATGAAGGTCTGGCTGAGGGTGCATTATGGATGCTCGGGGCGGTTGGGATAGAGGGGAATGTCACACATGGGTAGGAATTCATAGGGAGAGTGATTCTGCCTGGTGTCATCGCACATGAGGAAGGAGAAACAAAATGGGTTTGTCACGATGGATAGGAGAAATAGAACCATTTAACGGATCGCTAGTGAGGTAATACATGCAAAGGGACTGTTGTCCACAGGGGTGACAAAAGAAGAGGAATGGTCAGGATGCACTTCGTTGATCAGGAGTTTCAATTAAGGGTGGTACCAGACAATTTCAGGAGTCCTCAGGGAGAAGACGGGGGCCAGGAAGAACTGAGAGTCCATAGGGGCTGGCCAGGGGGAAGCACTGATGGTGGTTTAAGGGCTTGGGGTAACCACCCCCCACTGGGGGAGAATCCTATAAAAATCTAGGGATTGAAAAAAATGGGAGTGACGCTTGGGTTAGATTAAACCTCTTATGATACCATGTTAAATGATATAGAGGAGAACCCAATACCCAAGGTACTATCTAAAGGAGGTCTTGAGGTTCTTTTACAATGAATAATAAATACCACATCGGACCACAAGTCTGATGTGGGATGAAGACTCTAACAAAATGCTTGAGGATATGGTGATACACAATGGTTGAGGTGAAATCCACATGCATGGTCAAGATTTAAGGAACAACATAATGGTTCTTCCATGCTTTGTTGCTGATATATAAAGATAACCCATACCTGTATAAAGTTACTATTAGTCACAAGGGATATGTAAAGGTACCACTAGTCACAAGGGAAATGTAAAGGTACTATTGGTCACAATGGATATATAAAGGTATAATTGGGTCCTAAAGTTATGGAAGAGTAACATGATACATCATGGTAACTATTGGATCTCTATAAGTTTGGAATGAATATGTTAAAAATATGTGATCATGGACTTGTTACCAATAAAATATTGGTAATGAGTTTGGAATGGAGTTTCAAAGGCTAGCATGAAGCTAAAAATAAGGATGTTCTTATTACCAATAAAAGATAGTCTATGAGGTTTCCATGGATTCGATAAGGTTACCATGGATCTAACAATAATGATGGTCAAGGTTGTTGGTTGTTGGCCAAGAAGTATGTTGGAATCTCATTGAAGAAAGTAAATATGTGTGTTGGAATATCATTGAAGTAAGTTGGATTTATTGAAAATATCATTGTTAACAATAAATGTTGAAGATGTACTGGGAGAATAGGTGATGGTTGGAGAATTGTTATAAAGTACATAGTCCACATTGAATATTCTACTCCATGTCGTAGAATGTGGCACAGTTTTAGAGAATAATTTTTTGCATATTCATCTACGCCATGGAGGAAATTTTTTAGGGTTTCTCCAAATCTTTTCCACATCATAGTCACCATGCCTGCACTATAAGGTTGTTGGATACACCATAATATTGTTTGGGAGGGTAAAAAAACATGGAAAATCCCACTCAATGCTAGTGCCCAAACAACCTCCAGACAAGCTAGTAGAAAATCCCAAGTGCCACATAACCAATAAGCATGGTAGGGATAGTTTGTGTGAAGGAAGAGTATATACAAGCATTCATAGAAGATATTATATGCAGGTTGGTGTGTTCATGGGAACAGTGGTATGTTCCATAGGGAAGCAACACAAAGGAAGTAAGGAGAAAACCCTGTTACTCACAGCCGATGAGTCAAGGAAGTGAAGAGGATTATATGGAACTATAATTATAAAGGTAAGTTTGATGTGGGACTCAAGGTTATTTTTCCACTTTTTAGATAAGTTCACTATGGTGTGGGACCCCATTTGATAAAATTCAGATTCAATAGAGATTATGAGGTTCCCATACTATAAAGAGAAAGCTACACCACAATCCCTTTAAAGGATAAGTGATGTCCATTCCATAACTACACCATGTATCATATAGGGTCTGAATTAAACATAAGTAAAGAATTTGGGATCTATAGTCCTACAGGATCTCATGTTGTAGTGATGTGTCCACACCGTAGTTAGTTCTGTGTGAAAAGTAGTTATAGGATATCATGTCTGAAATCAAGTGGGGTTAATAAAGTATTTACTATGCCTAAAAAATGTGGATCTGGTCAACTGAAACTATATATGTCATAGTGAACATTTCCATTCCATAATTTGCATCATCATGTCATAGTGAAGTATGAGGAATTAAAGTATGCACTATGGTGAATCTAAAATGACTTGTTATTATAAAAAAGTAGTATGTTATGATATAAAATCTAGTATCACTCTATATCCATAATTTTAGTCAAAAACTGAAGGGGTTATTTCTAGAATTTTGAAGTGTCCATGGGTGATTATTTCTTAATAGTTATGGAGAAAATCATGGATATACTTCATGGGTTTTAATGGGAATTTTGAATATCCCAATTATGGTGTAACAGGTGGAGATTTATTGGGATATGATTTTCTATTTATCAAAGAATAACTTGAAGTCCAAAGCATCAGATAATATCTGTGTATATCTTGCACATCTAAAAAATAGAGAATAGAATAGTGGAAAAAAATCTTTCTTGAAGATCTGAATTTTTTGAAGATGAGAAGAAGGTTGTGTTCCAATGAGGGGACAGAATTTGTGATGATATTTCAACCATTTAAGACATTTATAAGTGGATTAAGTTATTTATATGTGTACAACAAGGATAATATTTATTCTATATTGGTTATGGAAAGTAAAGAAGAATTAGTTCATCAAATTATTTTCAAAGATTGTGAAGGATCGTCAAAAGGTACTTTAATAGAGCATCTACATTATTTGAATATTCATTCAGTGTTTTTGACTAACAGACTTACATGTCCATAAAATGTGTGTATATCATTCCTGGAGAAATGATAAAATGATGGGTAAGAATTTGTAGTGAGACTTGGGAGATAATGATTCAACCATAAACTTTATATGGTAGTGATCCTGGTTATAGAAGTTACCTAGCCTAAACCTTTATAAGTAGTGAGTTTTACAGGGATTTTGGTACATGGAACAATATTGATTCATGATCCTTGTATGTATCCCAATAAGGGTAAACTGTGTAAATAATCGTATCCATATTTAATTTATGTATATAATCCAAAAATCTTTAGGAAACCTTAATAATATCTAGTTAAAGAGTATAACAAAGTAACCCTTGAGGTTGATAGGTAAATATCCTTAAAGATAAGTGAGATAAAAGGTTAAAGTTTATTTAATTGGATAATTCATTTGGACACCCTAATTTACCCCCCCCCCCTCTTAGGGTGATCTCATGCTAAGCCCCTTGGATAATTCAAATAAGCGGTATCAGAGGGATAAGTATGTTTTTGGATTTTTTATTTCTATGTCTTGATCTGAAGTTATATTGAAGATTTCATCCATAGTGAAGGATCATTTATTTAACAGAAATAATTTCAAATCATAGAAAAATGAGTTCATCCAGTTCATGTAATATTTTCTTGGAGTTTCTCAAGAAGTTTTAAAATATATAATTGTTCTGTTAAGCTAACATAGAGTCATTTTTGAGACAGATCAACGAAAATTTTCAATTCATTCTTAATTCAATGAAATATTAAAGGAGTCTCTCAAAAAATACATTCAAAAAAATGTGAATCATTGTGATTTCTCTAAATATATATGAATGTAATTGGATGATTCTTTTGTTAAAGAAAAATTTTCATGTGAGAAGTGCCTTATGAAAAAGGAAAAAAAGAAGAAGAAGTAGAAGAATTCATCCCAAAATTTTTATTCTCCAACCGAGGTAAAATATAAACATGATATATCTGATTCTAACCCTTATGTGGAGAAAGGATGTGAAATTTCATACTCTTTAGATGAAAAGGAGATGAAATTTTTGTGATGAAATTTTTATAACCTTGTGTTTTTATTTGAAGGAATTCTCATGCAATTAGAATGAGGATCAATGGAATATCATGCATAGAGTATACCACACAATGATTGAAGATTTTTAATTAGAAAATAAGAGGTTAAAGAATGAATACATGTTCATGAATTTTATCATGAATAAATCTAAGAATGGTGATCTTGCTACTCACCTATCAAAAATGGTTGATGAGGAGAAAATAATACACCAAGAGAAGGTATGCCTTAAATATTCTATTGCTCAAATTAATTTTAAAAATAAATATAAAAGTGATCTACCTGAATAAATATCCCAATATATTTGAAAACAAATGGCTATAGAGATGGAATTAAATTAAATTTTTCTTTCACTAAGAACACAATTTAAAGAAAGGAAATTTTCCATGAGATATTTCAGCTCAGAGTTAAAGAAGCTGGTTGAAAAACTGGAGGAAAAATATGAGAAGATAAGAGACCTTGAGGATAGGATGAACATGTCAAAATAGAAGTTGATAACCTATTTTTAAGATATCTCAACTTATGTACTAACAAAGATAAATCCATATATTAAAACTATAAGTCAATTGTTTCCCCATATAAAATCAGGATTTTTGGTTCTACCGAAGAAGGAAGCACAAAATTTCTTCTATTGTGTAAGATTTGGGAACATCATGAGTAGATGTTTCAAAGCTTACAATCCCAAAGAATCTATAAAAACTTAAAATATGACAACATAGCAATCAAGTAGATAAAAAATGAGTTATAATTCTTATGTTAGATGTTTCATTTGTTATAACCTTGATCATATAGTATGGTATTACAATTGGATAAATTAATGTAAGATTAAAGAATCCATATATAGACACTATACTCATATGAATTATTAGGAAAATGATTTTCATGGAAAAAAGGCCTATTAAGACGGAAAATAGGTACAATGTTTTGGAGGATAAAAAAGAACCTTAATAAAGGGTGTATTAAAAACAAAAAATCTATATTGTCACATAAAATATCTTAGAAGGAATAAAAGAAAATATGTAAGAAAAATAAATAGGTTGTTCCGACAACAAAGAAGGTGGAAAAAATGTGAAGTTGTATCCACCTATGAAGAAGATGTATTCCAAGATGGCACTCTTGGATTTCAAGGAATAGGTTTTCTAAAGTGGTCCTATACAAACAAATAATGGGAAAATGGATAATATGAAATGGATAAGAAATCCATATTTGGTATCCACTACTTATGAAACTCTAGATATTATTTATACAAGTGTAATTAATTACATAATTGTGCAAAATTCAAAGCCAAGGAAGAGTGAAAATGTTCACACCTATGAATAAAAGTGTTTAAAAAAAGAAAATACTTTGGAAAGAGGTTTATTTTTTCAACTACAATTCATGATGAATAACTTGAGGAGATGATTAAATTCCTTTCCTGGAATCTGAAAAAGGGAATAAAAAAGTTGTAAGATGTTGGGTCAGTTCATCTTGACCAGTCTCATTCCTCTACTTTAGGAAATTCATGGTACCCCTCTCCCCATATTCTTTAGTGCTTAAATATTTGTGAAGAGGTTAAAAATTAAGGTGGGGATAATATTTATGGGGTTGATTATGTTAGAGAATCACAAGTGGATGGAGCTTAATAAAAATTTGGATAAGTAGAAATATGCATAAAAATTGTGAATTTAGTAGTGTATCAAAGCTTAATTAATTTCTTCTTATATCAATTGGTATGAATACTGAGTATGCATATTTTTAGAGAATTTAAATTCTAAAATTACATGGAATGAATGCCTGGATGGTGTTCAACAAATTTGGTATCGAGTTTTATGTTTGAATCAGGCCTCGAAAAAGAAAAGGATGATTATAAGTAGCAGCATCCACACAAATAAATTTCATATTCATGTATCTGTGTATCTAATAAGTGGTTTGGTTTTTGATATCATCTGATGGTTTTTAGGATATCCAAAATATTCTTAAATAGAGGAGTATTTCCAAAAATTTGTTTCCATAAAATAGGCTAAATCAAATGGATAATTGAATGAAAGACTTAGGGGGGTTGTGATAAACTTTTAAGGTTATTGATCCTTGTAATAAATTTTTATAGCCTAAGTCAAATTGAATGTAATGTAATTAAATTGGTATAATTGGTTCATATTGGATTTCCCATGCAATAAATGGTGTCAAATTATTGAAAAATGGTATCAATTACTTCATCATGTATAATTTTTCTCACCACAAAGTAATTTAATATTATGTACTAATGGTATGGTGTAAAGTAACTAAGATCATAGGTTGTGTTTAGTAAGACTGAAAAATACAAAGTTTCTATGATATTTAAATGGAATTAATGAGTGAAATGGACACTCTTGTGGTTATTTTCAAAGACTCTTATTTCCTACACTGATATCCAACTCATTAGGATTATAGGACAAGTTTACATATCAAGTGAAAATTGGTAAATTCACTAAATGACTATCCTAAAAAGGTGAGGCTGTGATGAGATTAGAATATTTGGAGTTGGGTTTTCTAACTAGAAAATATGTTCAATTGGTTTCAAAGGAAATAGGGGAGAGTAAATAAGATGATGAAAATGTCCTTATACTAATGGTGGGAGATGAATCCCATAAGTAACCCTACTTGGAATATATAAACTAAGGGGGGTTTATATTTCTTATAGTTTCTTCTCATACACTAAGGGGAGAAATATTTCAAAATAAAAGGGGATAAACTATAAATATGTTGATATTTCCTCCAATAAGTAGGAGGAAGAAGAAAATTCCATCCCTTATTTTGAAGGAGGATGGTTGAAAATATCCTTTTGTGTTAAAAAAACTATTGACATATGATGAGACTCTTCATGAAATAATGGATTTTTTCCTATGCAATTCAGAAGTATAGGGGTAGTATACAATGATGTAATAACCCCTTGTAGTTTATTTATAATAATGGGGAGAAGGAAATGGATATTTGTTTCAAGAGTATATTATAAAAGTGTTAAGGGGATATTGTCAACTAAATCCAAGGGGGGATTGATGGATATCTATAAGTTTTTAATGGATTTGTTGAAAATATGTGATCGTGTACTTGTTACTAATACAATATTGTCTATGAGGTTGGCATGGATTTCATAAGGCTGGTATGAAGCTAACAATAAGTATGGTCTTTTTATGAATACAATATTGGCTATGAGGTTATCATGGAGTTGACAAGGTGTCATGGGGTTGTCAATAAAGATGGTAAAATTGTTGGTTATTGGCCAAGATGTGTGTTGGAATCTCATTGAAGAAATCCAAGATGTGTGTTTGAATTTCATTGAATCAAGTTGAATTTATTGAAAATATTATTATTATTAGTACATATTGAAGATGTATGAGGGTATTATGTTATGGTTGAAGAATTATTATAGAGGATATATCCCACACTATAGATTCGAATCCACATCGTAGAATGTGTTACAATTGTAGAGACTACATTATAGAACATCCAACTATTTTGTAGATTAAATTTTTGAGGGTTAATACAAATATTTTCCATGTCTTATTCCCCATGTCGGTGTTTCAAGGCTATTGGCTATGTCGTAATGTTGTTTGTGATGGTATAATAACATGGACAAGCCCACTCAAGTCTAGTGTCCTTGTAGCCTCCAAAATAGATGGTGGTTGAGCCTAGGCACCACATATAAAATTGGTATGGAGGGGACGGTTTGTGTGAAGGAAGATCATGTACAAGCATTCACAGGAAAGAGTGCATGCAAGGTCAGCGTGAACATCAGAGTAGTGATATGTACCATTGGGCAGTAGCATGAAAGAGGATGGGAGCAGACCTCGTTACTCAAAAATTATGATTCAATGAAGCGTAGAGTCTTAAATTGCACAGTAATTTTAAAGTTAAGTCTTTTGTGGGAGTTGGGAGTATTTTCCTACATCGTATCTAGGTACACCATGATGGAGGGCCCCATTTGGAAAACTTCAAATCCACTGGAGATTTCAAGGTGTCTGCACTATAGAGATAAGGTTACACTGTAATCCCTTTATAAGATAAGATATGACTATGATGTGGCTACTCCCTGCATCATGGAGGGTCCAAATTCAACAGAAGTTAATATTTCATGATCACCAATCCTAAAAGATCTCATGTTGTAGTAATTTTTCCACACCGTAGTCAGTTTGGTGTGATAATCGGTTATAGGAGATCATGCCTAAAATCATTCAGGGTTAATGGAATATTTATTATGTACAATAAATTTGGATCTATTCAACTACAATTGTATATTCCACAATGTGCATATCCACATTGTGGTGTGCATGACCATGCTGTAGTGAAGTCTGGGTAATTGAAGGTTTCACCATGGTGAAGATAACCACATCATAATATTAGAAAAAATTAGGAGGATATGATTTAGAATCCAATATCATGTCGTAGGCATAATTTCACTCAGAAAATAAAGAGAAATCATTTCTTGAATTTAAAATTTTCTGTGATTGGTTATTTCTCAAAAATTATGATGAAAATTGTGGATGAAATTCATAGGTCTTAATGGGTAGTTTGAATGTACCAATTATGGTGTAATGGGTAGAGATTAAATGGAAAATGATTTCTTATTTATCAAGGAATTTAAAAAAGTATAAAGTTGAAAATAATCTTTATACACATCTTTCACATCTTGAAAATAGAGAATATAATAGAGGAACAAATGCTTTCTTGAAGATATGAATTACTTGAAGAGGATAACAAGGTTGTGTTTCAGGGAGAGGCTAGAAGTATTAAAGATCTGGAGACCATTAAATACTTTTTCAAGTGGAGTATATGATTGTTATATCTATATAAATTATAAGATTTATTCTTAAATGGTTCTATAAAGTTAATAAAAATTGATCCATCAAGTTTTTTTCATAGATTGTGAAGGAGCAGTAAATAGTAATTCAATAGGGAATCTAACATATCTAAAGATACTTTCTGTTTTTCTGAAAAAGGGAATTATACTTCAATAAATTGTGTGATGATACTTTAAATAGAAATAAAAAAAACGTATAAGGAAGTAGAGGTAGTGATCTGGTAGTGATCCTTGGGTGACAGTGAGTCAACCCTAAACTTTGTAAGGCAGTGAGCTTAGGCATAAGAGTGACCTAGCCTGAACCTTTAGAAGCAGTGAGATTCGTTATAATTTTGGTACATGAAATAATGTTGATGCATAATACTTGTACATATCTTAGTGATGGTGAAATAAGTAAATAATCATGTCCATATTTACTTTATTCATGCACACCAAAATAGATCAATCAACCTTAATCATATCTAGTTAAAAATCAAAACAAAGTGACCCTGAAGGTTGATAGGTCAAGATCCTTTAAGGGAAGAGAGATAAAAGGTTCAAATTTCTTTAATTGGGTGATTCATTTTCACGCACTAATTCACCCTGCATCTTAGTGAATCTCATGCTAAGTCCCTTTTATAAGTCTAATAGTAACAAAGAAACTATGTAAGGGTAAACCCTTGATAAATTGTGTTATACAACACTAGATCTACAGAAACCATTTATTCCCATGTGTCCCCCATGAATGAGACATTTATATAAAAATGATATTTTCATTCATGTTACATGGATAAATTAATTAAGAATCATTGGATATTTCTATATGGTGAATATCTATTAAATAAGGGAACCAAGGATCATGTAAGTTTCCAAATAAGTGGGAGAATAAAAACAATCAAAGTTGGAACCTCCTGAAATCTTATAGTGTGGATTGAATTAAAACCTATACATAGATAGAAAATTTTATTTTCAAGTTATTTTGAATCCTTTAAAAATTATAAGATCATTGTGATGAGAGTTCAGTCTCAAACTAAATAATAGGATAGTTGTAATGGTTTTTTCTTTGTTTTTGTTTTGAAGCTCTAATGTTGGAACTATAGGACATGTGGAATAGATAAGGAGAAGTTTCTCCCCCCCCCCCAATTTTTAATTTCAATGAATTTTATATTTCCATTTATCTTGTGTTAATTTTCATGATATATAATATTTTTCATAAGAATAGAAGATAATCATCACTATAAGTGTCTATTTTATCTTGGTATTTTCTCTTAATTTGGTTTGCACGTTATCTCACCTTGATCTTATTTTATTTATTATATAATGTAGGGGATTGAGTATTGATCAAGGAGTGATTTAGGGTTCTTGGATACTATGGTTAGGTAAAGTAAATTCTAGAGTGATCATTGCTTACACTGCCTATCCAAACACACTAAAGAGAGAGTGGGTAGCTTGAGGTCTTGAGTCATTCATTAAGATTATGTAGGAGAGTAAATTTATTTTATGATATATTATGATAGATTGAATGAAATAATTATTTGTGATTTGACCATGATTGTTTTATTTTCTTTCTTTCATTCCTTTCATTCATGAACTATTCTCATCCTTTACAATATTATTTTAAATATAAACATTAGTAGGTCAGTATATATGTGGAGAGAATGAGTGAGCATACCCTTTATCAGAAGAACAACCCATGTTAAACTTTAATCACAAGTCCAACAACATCTTTTGCATCAGTATGTAATTTCTAGGTTCGGTACTGTATCGACAGTACAAGTGGTTAAAATTTCAAACCATAAAAAGAAATGTTAAATAGAAATTCCAAAAATGTTTCTTAAAGTAACCAATCAAGATAATTAAAACCTAAAGGATGGTATCCATAAGGAATTCTATGATTCCATATATTGGAATTTTCCTGAATACCTAAAGGATTATGATAAACACTATGGAATTCCCATGTCAGGTATTAGTGTTATATAAATAAAATATTTGATTTTTAAAGGTTATATAACCCCAACTGTATGTTTTATAAGTTTTATAAATATACAAGAGTTCAAAATCAAGGTAAGAATTGAAAAATCTTATAGTTTATTTTTAAATGATGAAGAAAATAATTTTAAAATCATGGAGTTCAATGAAAAGGAACATATCAAGCTTAGATAGATCTAACTAAATAATGTGTATCCTCATATCATTTATATTATAAGATAATATAATTTGTCTGTTAACAATGAGTCATTATGAACAATATTAGATAATGTTTTTAATGCACATGGTTTATGATTTATCAAACTCTATAACATACTTTAGAAGAATATACAAATAAAATTTGTTTTATCTAGGATAAAACTCTTTATCCAGATGTTTGTTAAAATATGATGGATGTGATCCCACCACCTACAATGGAATATTTTAAAGGATAATATATTTTTTTATAGTAACTCTCTAAACACATAGAATTCCATATATGATATGGATAAAATATTTTTTTATTAAATATTTTCACTAAAAGGGAATAAATATTATTTTTGAACACAAAATAAGTTTTTTGGTATCTTATAAATATATTCTAAAAAGAATCCAATGTTTAAGAGGATAGTGGGGGTATGTTTTGACTTTGATAAGTTCAAAGTTAAAAAATAAAATATTATGTCAGTCGAGATACAAAGTAAATATCACTTGATATCATAAAATATTTTAGGTTATTCCAATAAATAGAAATGAAAAGAGTTACATTTAGCTACCACAATAGAGTGAATTTCACTTTATATCCTATAGGATTTTAAGATTTTTTGGTAAAAAAATGTAAAGAGTTATATATTTCTACCAAAAGGATCTCAAGAATTTTTTTATGGAATAGGTTATAATAATGATGATAATTATTAACTTTGAAATAGTTATAATTAGACAATAGAAGTTATTTTCATCATAATGTTTGATGTTATGAAGTTAAGGAGTTTGAATATATTTTTCAAGGATTTTAACATTAAGAATATTATTAAAACTAACTTACTTCATAGATTTTACTCAATAGAGGAGTTTAGTTGGAGGGTTTTATTCTATAGTCACATAGAGATGTTGCAGTAATTACAAAAGAGATGTAAAAAGCTTAACAAAACCATAAAAGTGCAATAAATATAAGGTTTATCTAATGTTATATCATATGGGTATGATTAAATATCCACTTATGCATGGATTTATAAATATTATTAAAGTATTTTAGGAATATAAAATGTATCATGTTAATACAAAAGGTAGTATCCATTTTCATTATGTATGTATATATTACCAGAACTAACCACTCAAAGTATGACTTTGAGTTATCCCTGATGGTTATCATGGAGTATTATAGGTTACGATGAAATGTTAATAGTAAATTGATTAGGATTTTATATAGATATATGAAATATTCTCATGATATATAAAGTTATTTTTTTGTTTTATATGGACCCCAAGTATACCACATGAAGTTTCATACGCTATTTTTTTGTATGCTAGGGGTGCATGTTTCATATTTGGATTTCACTGATATATGTGGTTGGAAAGATACCTAGCATGAGAACCTTTATAACTCAATATATTTATTATGAATTTATTAAGTCTTATATAACTAGGGTTATTTTTTTTAAAACCCCTATATTTTATAAAATATTTATATTTAAATAATTTTATTTCTTCGATGGCTTGCATTACATGCAACACCGAGTTTAAAATAATTGTGATACACAATTAAAATATTATAATTTAATGTGACAATTATAACCTAACTGCTAATTTAGAAGGTATGAATATGATTAACTAATTTATGAAAAATATATATATATATCCTACTCAATATAAATGTAATGATAAATTCTTAGTAAATAATCATTCAATTTTTAGTAAATTAATTTTATTATTCAAAAATATGTTTTCTCCAAAATGGTTTTTCTTGTGAGTAAATACTATAATTAATGTACGAAAGTATTAGAAAATGTATTTGAAAAAATTAATTTCATTTTTGAATTCATCGTATAAAAATTATCTTAAGATTATTTTTTGATAATTTTCTAAAAAGATTGATTTTTCAATGAATAGTGAAAAATGCTTATTTTTATTGAAACTATATTTTTATTTTAAATTATTCACAAAGTAAAATTATATTTCGGTTAGTATTAAAATTTTATTACTTAAATTTTATTTAAAATAATTCAATTATGGTTTTTAAATGGATTTTATACTTGAATTTGGCATAAAAATATTTTATATTTAAAAATGGAATTTCTTTGAAAAACTATTTCTCATTGTATTTTTTGATTTAATTTTAAAATAAATTCGGAAAATTTTGTGATTATAATTTTGAAAAATATATTATATATTTGTAATAATCATGTATAAATTTATTAAATAGTTTTCTTTTATTTTTGGACAATATAAATAGTAAAGTTTGAAATTTTTATTACCGCGGTAAAGGGTAAAACAAGTAATTAAAGGTAAAAAATAAAATCATAAGGACTATAAAATTACCTGAACACTTGAATAAATCTTATTTAATGATTATATCTATTCCATAATAATTAAAATTTCTAATTTATAACCTTTTGGGCCACTTGTATAATATTATGAACATTATAGTATTTTATTTAATGAAAAGTCAAACATGCCACGCTCTTGTTTTTAATAAGTGTAATATTTTTTTAATATAGTATTATCCAGGGGATATGTTAGAATATAAATATTATTTTGAAATATAAGATATATATATCCATAGTGGTAATTTATTTTTAATTTTTATTGAAAAAATAATTAACTTAAATTTGTACACAATGCTGATGCAGTAATTATTTCATTAATGGGATAATCAAATAAATGATATTAAAAATATTAAAAGTAACATAATTTGATATATTTAAGGTCATAAAAGAATTATATAGATTACCATGACATTTTTAGGATATAATAAAATATTTGGTTCAAATATTACTTATTTTCTTGATGTTTTTAAAGTCAAAGTAATGAATAGTATCAAAATTGACAATATTGATATTTTATGGGATTGATATTTTATTAAATTATTTAAAAATCATAAAAATATTAAATAAGTGAAAATGTGATAATATATTATCAAAAATTTCATCCCCTATTCATTTATATACCATTTTTAAGCATTCCTATCTAGAATAGTCTCATTATATTTTATTATTTTGAAAAATTCTAAAAAGTGCTCCTCGCCTCAATTATAAAACGGTCCCTCCTTACTCACTTATTTACACCAATTTTATCCTTATATATAAACCATACCCTGAAAAGTATCTTCTAAACTTCCCTATACACATATTAAAGGTTCTGTTATTCCCAAAAGACCAATTGTAGATCCCTTTAGAGGAGATCTAAAGGATTCGTTTCGAAGAAGAGGTAATCTCTCCAAATGATCACTTTCTTTTTCTACTCTTCTTTACCTCCTATAAATATATGATATATATTGTAAAATAATAAACTAATTATCCTAAATATTCTTAAATTTTATTATGATTTTGAAAACACAATTATACACCCTCTTTCCCATCAAATAATAAGTGAAAGTATCGCTCATGCGCACGTAAATCTTATCATCTCCACATAGTGATACAATTCATTTTTTATCATCATTATTATGAATGGGAATTATGATGGGTTTAAAATTTATATATTATATTTATGACATAATTATACTTATGTAATGATAATATCATGTATAAATTTTTATCATCCAATATTTTGGGAAACCATAATATTGCTCATGCGTACGTATGGACTACCATCTCCATGATGCGATGTGATTTTTTTCATTTATATTACACATGGATGGTAATAAGTATTAATTTTATGAATATATATGATATATATAATATATATTGTATAATAATAATACTTTAATGGTGAATTATTATTTACCTTTCTTTCATTCCATCAGTCAAAAAATGGAAACAACGTTCATGCGTATGTAAGGCCCACCATCTCTATAAACGTTGTAATTCATTTTTTTGTATATAATTTTTATGAATGATTATAAATATTTATAAAATTAATATATATTATTTTTATATCATGATTAATATTATATAATTTATGGTATCATTATCAAAGTATAAGTATCAGGAATACCGAACAGAACCATTCTTAGAAAACAAAGTAGTTATCACCCAAAATAGTGATTTTAATAACTAATTATTAATAAATGGGTGATAAGATGTTATAAATAAATAATAAATGGTATGATATATATATTTTTATGAAATAAATGTATAATAAATACATATTTATTATACAAGAGGTTTTAAAGTGAATGAGTAAAGGTGAGACTTGAGGTAAGGGATTATCGTCTCACTTTTATTTATGTGGGACATATATCTTATATACCACTTGTTTCTTTTATGTGGTGTATATACTTCCCATGATTTTATTTTATGATTATTATCATAAAAATTAGGGTATTTTCATATCCATATATATTAATTTATTTCATGGGTCTTACTATTCAAATGTTTCTTAAGTGGTAAGGGACTTTCTTTTAAAAATCCACTTTTAAAGTTCCTCTTTCAACTCTTTTTACAGAAGTAAAAAAGAAATGTTATTTTAACAAATAAATCATGATAGAATTTTACTTCAATCATTTAACATTAATGATTTGAAGTATCCTTTATAATTTTTCTTAGTTATTTTTAAATAAAATGTTTTATTGATTATGTGTGCGTTTTTTAGATTTTAAAAATGGGTTTTTAAAGAAAAATGGGTATTTTTATATCTGAAAGTGTTTTTTGTAACGCCCCGACCCCAGTTACCCAGAGTCGGTGCATTATTACATAACATTGGCATGATCACAAGAAAAATAAAATCTCAAAAGACCGATTGGTTTAGTAGCCTTGGAAACACTAGATATATTCATAAGTTTTACATTACATCATAAAATGAAAAACTACTACAACAACATAATGTTTCCACAATCCACACTATTAACCCCTCATAAAATCCCTGCAGGTCATTCATAACTTACTTCTTCACATCCTGGGAAAAATAAAACATAGAAAAGGGGTGAGCTCAAATGCCCAGTAAGGATAACAATATAGCGGAAACTTTCATAAATAAGAATAAACATTTAAGGCAATGTATAACTAAAACAAAAGCCTTTTAAATATGAACTTTCAACATGGTATGGCATAAATAAAATGAAATAATTCCATTTACTTATTCACATGGATATTCTACTAATCGAATAATCACATGCAAAAATCAATAACCACTTTCATAATGTTGGAATGCATAATGCCAGACTATCATAACCACATAGCCAAGGCCTCGTTCCAAGACTACAAATAAGATTTTGTCAAGGCCTTGTGCCAAGACACTAGTTTGTCTCATGAGACCTACCGATGCATCGAGGAGCTATAGCGGGCTCCACCCGTCACATATTAAGTCCAATGCATTCCCATATGAAAAGATTTAAACATAACATAAACATTCGTATTAAAAATAGCATACGAAATGTCAATACTTTAACTATAAACTATTAATGGTATAAAAATAGCACATCCACAGTCAAACATATCACAAAACCTTCAATAAAATATAGAATTTTTGTATCATAATAAATCAACTTCAAATAATCTTAAAATCCATCAAAGGATGTTGACATAGATGAAATCAAAATTCTTTTTAAAGAAATATCTCCTTTTATTTTGAAATCATTTAAGATCCATAAAAATAAAACATTTTCTTTGAAAATATTCTTATAAGCTTGTAAGGGAAGCTTTGAAGATTTTATAACGGTGGAAAATAGCCCAACCCGCCGTATAAGTTAAAAAAACATTCTTACCTTAATTCTGTCGAAAAGGTTAAAAAGGACCTTGTTTTGAAAACGACCGAAAGATTCCTTTATAAACCACTTATAAAAGTCAAAAAGGGTATAAATGACTTTAACTCATATTCTAGTAAATAGTAAAAATGTTTTGAAATGCATTTTTAAGAAACATGGATGTGGATGATAAAGAGATCCCTGTAGATTATTACGTATAAACAACCTTGGATAATGAAGAGGTTGTAAAGTAAACCCTTACCTTGTACTTTTCTTTGGTTGGGGTAGGTTAAACTCCTGTATAATGGTGAAATAATTGTTATTAAATTATAAAATAATCATATACATTAATATGATATCATATATGATCTTTTAATATTGATTTGATAATAATATCTTAGTATTATCGTTGTTTCGGGTGTTAACTTACTTGTTTTATTTTATATGTTTTGTTACGTAAGCCATGTTTTTAATGGATAGGTTGTATATTATTCATATCCAGAATGATATAAAGTCCTTAAACATCATTTTTAAATCATCAAATGATAATTATACTTGAATGGATAGGATGGAGAATGAATCTCATCGCGTTCGTAGAGACGGTAGTCCGTACGTACGCACGAGCGACAATATCATTCTTTTGATATTAAAATAATATATAAATGAATGGTATATCATATATACAGAATCATTAACATGTTATATTTATTATTTACATGAGTTACACATCATTATTATACCCATCCAAATAATATTATATTGAATAACAATTACACCACGACGTGGAGACGGTAAGCCGTACGTACGCACGTATGGTGACATGTTATTCAAAGGGTGGATAGAATACTGAATATGGTTGTACCATACTTATAATAACATCACAGTATATGTGAGATACTGGATTTATTATTTTAGAATGGTAAGAACAAAGGAAGAAGAAGTGGAAGAAGAAATGAACTTAGAAAAGGGTGGTGAAATCATTACCTCTTCTTCGGGTTCTTCCTTTTGATTTGATCAAAAGGGCTCTTTAGGTTGGATTTCTGATCAAACTAAGGCCTCTAGGTTGTAGTGAGGGAAGTTGGGAGAGTATTTGGGCAGGGTTTGGCCGAACCAAAAGGCTTTGAAGGTGTGAAGAAATGAGAAGGAGGAGTGCCCTTTTATAAGAGAGGTGAGGGGCACCTTTGGAAAAGCTAGAAATATTAATTTATAATAAATTCATATTCAGTTTCTAATGGATCCAAAGCTTATTATTCAAAGGTTAAGGTGGGGATAGGTCGAAAACCACTCAACCAATAGAATTTAGACAGGTTTGGGTACTTATATTAACCTTATCTTTAAGTATTAACTCTAAGTTAATTAGTTTCACTTTTACAATGTCTCTTTGTATTTTTATATAATATGGTTAATAAACTTACTATATACATCCAAGAGACCCCCAAGTGGTACATTAATGATGAACCTATCATGATATAAGTCTCTTGGCCGAACCTTAGATTTTTAGGAATTTAATATCAATTAATAATATAATATTTGTTTTAAGAACTCTTTTATGTCAATTTTGACACTATTCAATAGTTGATTTTTGTGAAACTTATAACAGATTGATTACTTCGAAAAAAGTAAATTAAATCAATCCTAATATATCATATTATCCTAGAAAATTAGTTTAATTCATTAAAAGTTTCATATTATATTTATTTGGGTATTTATAATATCAATTATTTTAATTTTTCACTATTATAGTAATTACTGCATCATCATTGTGTCATAAATAAAATAAATTATTTAATGTCTAAAAATTATAAATAAAATATAATTATGTAGGAAATCTTTTTAGCTTTCTAATGAATATTTATAATCTAAAATCCAACATATATAACCCTATGTAACAATTGTTTTTCTAAAAGATATATGCTTGTGTCATTTTTGTATTCATTTTAACTTAATTAAAATAAAGTGTCATTATCACTTACAAGTGGATCCATGGGGTCCCAAAATAGACCCAAAGATTCCCATGGTCGACCATGTATCAACCAATAGGGTTAAGACACGTTTTAGGGTAATTTAGTATTATTATAATATTATTTTTTAACCCTTATTTACCGGATTTACCCTTAACCATGGAAAATAAAATATTTACCGCAATAATTATTCAAAATGTCTAAAAATAAAAGTTACCCATTTACACAATTTGAACATCCTGATTCCAAATATGGAATCCATTTTCCTAAATTCAAAACACATAAGTGGCAGAAATTAATTTAAAATTAATTCCCGCTGTCAAAACAAAAAGCGTGTTTTTAAGAGATAATAACTATCAAAAGAATGATACTTGTTTATGTTCGGTTTAATTGTAAAATTATGTCCAATGACCAACATTATATTAAATGGTAAAAATATATTCTAAATATACTTTAAAACCACTCAAATTCATAATTTATCAATATTAATTATTTTTATTAAAAAAGTTGTTTTTAATTAAAATTTAGTAATTTTCACTATTCATCAAAATATGAAAGTTATCCGAAATGTACCAAAATTTCACCGTAGGCTAAATTTGATATTCCGAATCCAAAAATAAAGTCCATTTTAAAATATAAAATATATATAACTTCAAAAAGTAGGTATTACTATTCATAACAGCTAGTTTGATTGGTTACGGTGTGTTAGAACTCGGTGTTGCGTACAACACACGCTAGCGTACCGTGGAAGCTTGGGATGTTTCATTTTAAATTTTTTGATGTCTCCATTTAGTCAAAAAGTTTAAAATATTGTATTTAAAAAGGTTTCACTATCAAAAGTTGATAAAAGTGCAATACTGAAAATGAATCTGTTCTTGCATTATGACTAAGAAACTCATAATATGGATTCTAAAATTATAAGGATTATATAAAGTTAAAAATATAGTTAATGCTATTCATGACCTCTTTTAATGGCTTTTTTTTTTGGTAAGTCATGGTGCAATTGAACTCGGTGTTGCGTGTAGTGCAAGTTATTGAATTATTTTGAAGAAATAACACACTATGAAATCTTGGGGTGTTACATTCTCCCCTCCTTCAATAAATTACGTCCTCGCAATTTGAAATTGTTCTTCGAAAATAAAAGGTTGAAAATAGATAATATATTTGTGGGAAAACCCACATCGGAAATTGGGTTACTAAAATTTAGTCTTAATATGAGGAAAAGAGAAATTAAAGGGTCACCACCAAATTATGATCTTGATTAGGAGAACATTGGTGGCAATTAGAGACATATAATTGGAGGAAAAACGTAAATATTTATAGGTAGTGATTGAGGTCATCAATCACAAACAAGTGTATAATTGAGGTCCTTAAATTCATCAATCTATGATGATTTTAAATACCATCGGTTCAACAAAACATAGGGTATTAGGATAACACATTTTTGACGTTTCAAAATATCTTAGTTGAAATCCCACATCGAAAAATGAATTAATGAGGCCTCTATTTAAAATAAAGAGTGGAAAGTATGAAGATTACCGAAAATAACACATACTAGGGTTCCATGTAGGAAAATATGGATATGGAAGAGAAATCTAACCATCAATTATCTGATGGAGAGTGGTAGAGAACATGGCTATGAAAAGGCCAACAATCCCAAAGCCATAAATTAGTGATGATTTAAGGTACCATCTAGGACAAAATTTTTGTTCTAAGTTGCTTTTCTTAATATTGAGGAATTTATTTATGAGATTGGCTAAGATAATAAGGAGATATACTTACTTTATAATTAGAGTTTTGTCCATTAATAAATTTCTACCATAAACTCATCTTTCACTCGTAAAAAAAATTATATTTATACTATTCGTACAGGGTTCCAAAATAAACGAATTTATAAATCATCTACCAGATCTTTTAAAAAAACTACATTATTTAATCCAGGACATCTCTTGGGCCAGTGGTAGGTGATACACCCTTGTCTCCCTTCGGTTGCGGGTTCAAGTCTCGCGGCCTTGCCGGACGCGACGGGTTGTCGCCCGACCTCCGGGTTGTCCTTTTATGGAAATCCAAAATAATACAAACTAGAACTATCCAAAATACTTCTATCCAAACTCACAGTCCAACATTTATAAGAAAGGTAAACATAATGTAGATCCTTTTTACCCCGTAATAGCATATGAATACCTTCATCTTGTATTCTTCTAATACACTGAAACAACCTGAATTACCATATTCCTTATTGATTACATTCATGCTCCTTTATTCCATATAGAAAGCTGGATATACTTCATTAATCCAAAAATGTTTTAAACCCCAAAAAATGATGGAACATACAAATCATTAATCAGTTCGAATGTAGTCAAGAATATCCAATATAATTTATCCAAAACAATCATGTATTATTCCAAAATCACTACTTCGGTATCAGAACTATATTATGGTTTATCATTCTCTCAACCATATATTTTCCAAAAATTTATCCTGCTATTGAGTCACTTTTCTTTGTTCCACACAATCTCAAGTCCTTAATGAAATAGTACTGCAGTACAATCCTTATATACTCCATAATTATTATAACAAGTACATTGTTGATACAACACTCAATTGACATAATCAACATAAGAACTCTAATCATTCCTCTTCATCTGTGGTAGTATCATAACTTGATTATTATCCAATAGCATCATTTGCGGCATAGTCTGATGACTGGGGCATAGGTTCGCGTAGTGTCCAAACTCCTTGCAAATGAAGCATTGTACATTTGAAACCATTTTCTCACCCTTGCAGTCACATACTTTGTGCCCTTTTCCTCCACACTTATAACAAACTCCCATTCCTTTCAGGCAAGTTCCAGGGTGTTTCTTCCTACAGTTACCACATATGGGAAAATTCTTCTTTTCCCTCTTCCCTTTATCTATTTTTCTCTCTTCCATCCTTTTCTTCTCTTGCTTCCCTTCAACGCCATAGGACTCAGTAAACTCTTTACTTATCTTATCAACACATGATATTATTTCTTCATATGATGATAATACATGGGAGACTATTTCTCTTATCAATTCTAGCTTAAGACCATGAAAGATATGATCTTTCCTTCTCTTTGGATCATGTGCATTTCTGGAGTTCTCATTCCTTCTACTGGGCGCCATTTCTAAACAATGGCATAAACTAGATCAGTTTATGAATCAAAATACATAATCCCATACTTATAAAACACTTAACATAAATTGAACTATTTATGGATATAATCCATAATCATAAAAATGTTTTCTTTGAGGAAGTATATACTCATAAACCCTTCATAATGATTTGTAAAGAAAATGAGAGTTATCCTAAGCATATCCCCCGGGAGTGTCGTAACCAAGAGTGCAGCAAGGCCCATTGTCGTGCACCAGTTCCCGTTCGAGTCTAGCTCAAAGCGGTGTTTTCGGGTTTTACCCCTAGGTACATCTGTGCCAGAGCCGCCTCTACCTGCTCGTATCCAGACAGGGATGTATTGCTCGGAAAACTCACAAAATCTCTACGATACCAAAATTCTAGGAAGTTCTTCTATACTAATCCTGAAAGTTCATCTTAGGTCTACGTGCTCTAATCAGAGTTTATCTACATCTAGTTTCCAAGGTTTGTACTAAACTTCCTCTGATACCAACTGTAACGCCCCGACCCCAGTTACCCAGAGTCGGTGCATTATTACATAACATTGGCATGATCACAAGAAAGATCAAATCTCAAAAGACCGATTGGTTTAGTAGCCTTGGAAACACTAGATATATTCATAAGTTTTACATTACATCATAAAATGAAAAACTACTACAACAACATAATGTTTCCACAATCCACACTATTAACCCCTCATAAAATCCCTGCAGGTCATTCATAACTTACTTCTTCACATCCTGGGAAAAATAAAACATAGAAAAGGGGTGAGCTCAAATGCCCAGTAAGGATAACAATATAGCGGAAACTTTCATAAATAAGAATAAACATTTAAGGAAATGTATAACTAAAACAAAAGCCTTTTAAATATGAACTTTCAACATGGTATGGCATAAATAAAATTAAATAATGCCATTTACTTATTCACATGGATATTCTACTAATCGAATAATCACATGCAAAAATCAATAACCACTTTCATAATGTTGGAATGCATAATGCCAGACTATCATAACCACATAGCCAAGGCCTCGTGCCAAGACTACAAATAAGATTTTGTCAAGGCCTTGTGCCAAGACACTAGTTTGTCTCATGAGACCTACCGATGCATCGATGAGCTATAGCGGGCTCCACCCGTCACATATTAAGTCCAATGCATTCCCATATGAAAAGGTTTAAACATAACATAAACATTCGTATTAAAAATAGCATACGAAATGTCAATACTTTCACTATAAACTATTAATGGTATAAAAATAGCACATCCACAGTTAAACATATCACAAAACCTTCAATAAAATATAGAATTTTTGTATCATAATAAATCAACTTCAAATAATCTTAAAATCCATCAAAGGATGTTGACATAGATGAAATCAAAATTCTTTTTAAAGAAATATCTCCTTTTATTTTGAAATCATTTAAGATCCATAAAAATAAAACATTTTCTTTGAAAATATTCTTATAATCTTGTAAGGGAAGCTTTGAAGATTTTATAACGGCGGAAAATAGCCGCACCCGCCGTATAAGTTAAAAAAACATTCTTACCTTAATTCTGTCGAAAAGGTTAAAAAGGACCTTGTTTTGAAAACGACCGAAAGATTCCTTTATAAACCACTTATAAAAGTCAAAAAGGGTATAAATTACTTTAACTCATATTCTAGTAAATAGTAAAAATGTTTTGAAATGCATTTTTAAGAAACATGGATGTGGATGATAAAGAGATCCCAGTAGATTATTACGTATAAACAACCTTGGATAATGAAGAGGTTGTAAAGTAAACCCTTACCTTGTACTTTTCTTTGGTTGGGGTAGGTTAACCTCCTGTATAATAGTAAAATAATTTTTATTAAATTATAAAATAATCATATACATTAATATGATATCATATATGATCTTTTAATATTGTTTTGATAATAATATCTTAGTATTATCGTTGTTTCGGGTGTTAACTTACTTGTTTTATTTTATATGTTTTGTTACATAAGCCATGTTTTTAATGGATAGGTTGTATATTATTCATATCCAGAATGATATAAAGTCCTTAAACATCATTTTTAAATCATCAAATGATAATTATACTTGAATGGATAGGATGGAGAATGAATCTCATCGCGTTCGTGGAGACGGTAGTCCGTACGTACGCACGAGCGACAATATCATTCTTTTGATATTAAAATAATATATAAATGAATGGTATATAATATATAAAGAATCATTAACATGTTATATTTATTATTTACATGAGTTACACATCATTATTATACCCATCCAAATAATATTATATTGAATAACAATTACACCACGACGTGGAGACGGTAAGCCGTACGTACGCACGTATGGTGACATGTTATTCAAAGGGTGGATAGAATACTGAATATGGTTGTACCATACTTATAATAAAATCACAGTATATGTGAGATACTGGAGTTATTATTTTAGAATGGTAAGAACAAAGGAAGAAGAAGTGGAAGAAGAAATGAACTTAGAAAAGGGTGGTGAAATCATTACCTCTTCTTCGGGTTCTTCCTTTTGATTTGATCAAAAGGGCTCCTTAGGTTGGCTTTCTGATCAAACTAAGGCCTCTAGGTTGTAGTGAGGGAAGTTGGGAGAGTATTTGGGCAGGGTTTGGCCGAACCAAAAGGCTTTGAAGGTGTGAAGAAATGATAAGGAGGAGTGCCCTTTTATAAGAGGGGTGAGGGGCACCTTTGGAAAAGCTAGAAATATTAATTTATAATAAATTCATATTCGGTTTCTAATGGCTCCAAATCTTATTATTCAAAGGTTAAGGTGGGGATAGGTCTAAAACCACTCAACAAATAGAATTTAGACAGGTTTGGGTACTTATATTAACCTTATCTTTAAGTATTAACTCTAAGTTAATTAGTTTCACTTTTACAATGTCTCTTTGTATTTTTATATAATATGGTTAATAAACTTACTATATACATCCAAGAGACCCCCAAGTGGTACATTAATGATGAAACTATCATGATATAAGTCTCTTGGCCGAACCTTATATTTTTAGGAATTTAATATCAATTAATAATATAATATTTTTTTTAAGAACTCTTTTATGTCAATTTTGACACTATTCAATAGTTGATTTTTGTGAAACTCATAACAGATTGATTACTTCGAAAAAAGTCAATTAAATAAATCCTAATATATCATATTATCCTAGAAAATTAGTTTAACTCATTAAAAGTTTTATATTATATTTATTTGGGTATTTATAATATCAATTATTTTAATTTTTCACTATTATAGTAATTACTGCATCATCATTGTGTCATAAATAAAATAAATTATTTAATGTCTAAAAATTATAAATAAAATATAATTATGTAGGAAATCGTTTTATCTTTCTAATGAATATTTATAATCTAAAATCCAACATATATAACCCTATGTAACAATTGTTTTTCTAAACGATATATGCTTGTGTCATTTTTGTATTCATTTTAACTTAATTAAAATAAAGTGTCATTATCACTTACAAGTGGATCCATGGGGTCCCCAAATAGACCCAAAGATTCCCATGGTCGACCATGTATCAACAAATAGGGTTAAGACACGTTTTAGGGTAATTTAGTATTATTATAATATTATTTTTTAACCCTTATTTACCGGATTTACCCTTAACCATGGTAAATAAAATATTTACCGCAGTAATTATTCAAAATGTCTAAAAATAAAAGTTACCCATTTACACAATTTTAACATCCTGATTCCAAATATGGAATCCATTTTCCTAAATTCAAAACACAGAAGTGGCAGAAATTAATTTAAAATTAATTCCCGCTGTCAAAACAAAAAGCGTGTTTTTAAGAGATAATAACTATCAAAAGATTGACACTTGTTTATGTTCGGTTTAATTGTAAAATTATGTCCAATGACCAAAATTATATTAAATGGTAAAAATATATTCTAAATATACTTTAAAACCACTCAAATTCATAATTTATCACTATTATTTATTTTGATTAAAAAAGTTGTTTTTAATTAAAATTTAGTAATTTTCACTATTCATCAAAATATGAAAGTTATCTGAAATGTACCAAAATTTCACCTTAGGCTAAATTTGATATTCCGAATCCAAAAATGAAGTCCATTTTAAAATATAAAATATATATAACTTCAAAAATTAGGTATTACTATTCATAACAGCTAGTTTGATTGGTTACGGTGTGTTAGAACTCGGTGTTGCGTACAACACACGCTAGCGTACCGTGGAAGCTTGGGATGTTTCATTTTAAATTTTTTGATGTCTCCATTTAGTCAAAAAGTTTAAAATATTGTATTTAAAAAGGTTTCACTATCAAAATTTGATAAAAGTGCAATACTGAAAATGAATCTGTTCTTGCATTATGACTAAGAAACTCATAATATGGATTCTAAAATTATAAGGATTATATAAAGTTAAAAATGTAGTTAATGCTATTCATGACCTCTTTTAATGGATTTTTTTTTTTTGGTAAGTCATGGTGCAATTGAACTCGGTGTTGCGTGTAGTGCAAGTTATTGAATTATTTTGAAGAAATAACACACTATGAAATCTTGGGGTGTTACATTTTTCACATGGGTTAAAAAGCGTTTTTAAAGGTTTGCATTCATGATATGGTCCTTTTACATTTTTTATGATGGTTTTACCACCATTATAGATAATGGGTGGGCCTTTTATATCTTATACAATGGGTGCGCCCAGATAGTGCTCCAATGTATTAGGTAAAGATTGATATCTCATGAGATAAATGGGACTAGAATGGGGAGTGAACCCGGTTTAGTAATGGAAATTTTCCAATATTATAGTATTTAGAGTTAACCTTGACTACTATTATGGTTTGTGGAGTGAACTAATTCCACTATGATAGACATGGGAGTGAACCTGAACTATTATGATGGTTTGGGGAGTGAACTCATTCCACTATGATAGTCTTAGGAGTGAACTTTTACTACTAAGATAGTTTGGGGAGTGAACCCATTCCACTATAATAATTTTGGAAGTGAACCTCAACTACTATGATGGTTTGGGGATTGAATCCATTCCACTATGGTGGTCTGGGAAAAAAGACTTTAATACTAAGGAAATGATTTTCTATACTTATGTATATGTCACAATTTTGTGTCTTATATCAATGTTATAATCTCATGTATTCTATTATTTTCTTATTTTATGACTCATGTCTTATGAAATTCCAATCTATATTCCATTACTCAATATTATGATCTATGATATGTGGGCTATAGATTTCAAATGTTAATTTCATGTTCTCACACACTTACGCTTATGTTATGCTTATGTGATTATTGATATCTCTCTTGTTTACCCATATTGAGAATTTGATATCATCCTTTATTATGTTTTCATTTCCCAAGTTATCAATAAAGGTTTTTATAAATTATGTTTCTAAAAAGTTTTCTATATGTGAACAAATTTTGGGAGATGATATTGATTTCTATGAGCCATTTTTTTATTTTTCCAAGATATGTAAGAGATTTTCCTATTTCTCTAAAACTCTAAAACTAAAATATCCTTTAATATGATAATGATACAATATTTCCTTTTATTTTGTAAATTTTTTATATTTGATATTGGGTCATGTTTATCAGTATTAAATCCAGAAATGTAAAGTTTATGTTTTTAGCACTAGATATGGGAGCATGGGTTTTGGGATATTACAATTGGTGTCAAATGTTGATTTAGATAAATTTAGATATTAGGATGTTTTCATGATAATTTATCTTAATAGTTATGGATACCACCATGCGTATATAATTTTAAGGGTAACCATAAGTTCAAAGTTTTAGATACCCATTTTGAGGTTTTAAGTTATGGTATTTTAAGGCGGCTATTGATATTTTGGCGTAGGTATATGTAAACCTTAGGTTTAAAATAAAGTATTATTTTAATAATAATTGATTTAATTTTGGTGAAAATATGTTTAAAGATATCAGTATCCTTTAAGGTTTATAAGATCTCTAATTTTTAGGTAATTAAGGGTTATTGAATTTTTTAGGATATTTCTCAAATTTATGGAATTTTATAAAGATGATATTAATATAGATTTAGGAAAATGACAAATCCTGGGATGAATGACAACCCATCATGTTCAGTAAGACCGTAGGGATTGAACCCACAACCGAAGGGTGACAAGGGTGAAATGATTACCACTGGCCTACATGATGTCCTGGTAAGCATTATATTTTTTTCATTATTTAAACTATCTGAAAGATAAAAGTTAAATTAATTTTGAGAATATATGTTTTATTTTATAGATAACTATGGGATTGTAAATTTATTTGGTGTTAATTGATTAATGTTATATCAGGATATGTTCACTACTTTAAGAACCATATATAATTAAGGTAAATTAAATATTATGGAATTTTATTTGTGGAATAAAGGTTGAATTATCTTTTGGAGGAATATATGATTTTATTTTGGATTTATGGTGGTTTAGATTATTTATAGAAATGGTTATCATATCTTGGAGATTACATATTTAGGTCATGTACATTTTGGGAGATAAATGCTAAATTTATCTTAGAAGAATATGTGATCAAATCTTTCTGATTTTTGGGTTTCAATCTTAGTCTGAAATATTTTTAGGAATTTCAAGGATAGTTATTTATTGAATGATCTAAGTTGAAATTTGGGTATTACTGTTGAATTTTTTAGATGAAAATAGTTTTCTTTATATTAAGTTTAATTATTTTTTAGAATCATATTATCGTGTTCTAACCATTTTGGTTTTTTTTTATGCCTAAATATAGGAGGAATATATTTTTATTATTTTTTTCATTATGATATCCATTATAAGTTTATTTTAGTGCTTAAGGAATGAAAAAATCATCTTAAATACTTATCATTTGAAGAAAAAATGAGATTGTGGAGGAAATTTATTAGAGGATAAAATTATAATTTTAAAGTATATTTCTTTATGTTAATATTATAGATAAAAATTAAATTCCTCAACTCAAGGAAAAGGATATTAAGAAAAAAAAATTCATATAACCTTCAATGATAATGAATTGGTTGTCTTTTTCACATCTTTGGTTTATGTTTTTGTGATTGATAACTTTCTCAAAACCATTCACATTCTTGTGATCAATGATCTCTAGACATTACTTTTCTTCCATGTCCATATCTTCACCTCCCAAAAATGTTTTAATATTTTTAAACCAAGTATGTGTAATCATAGATTCACTTTTTACTTCCCTTTCTCTCTTTTCAAGGGAAATTTTTATTAACCCATTTTTTGATGTGGGTTTCCATAAAGGAATTTTCAAATGAAAAACCTTTAATTTCCAAGCACAAGTTCAAATTATGAGGATGAAATTTATTAAATAGGGGGAGAATGTAACACCCCAATTTTTTGGAAAATATTTATCTTTAAATAATTGTATTTCTTCACTGGCTTGTGTTATACACAACACTGAGTTTAAACGAACCACAATACACTATTAAAATATTATTATTCAATGTGATAGTTATAACCCAGCAGTTATCTGGTTGGGTATGAATATGATCAACTAATTTATGAAATATATATATATTTCCTACTCAATTAAAATTTATTTATAAATTCTTAGTGAATAATCATTCAAATTTTATTAAATTCATTTTATTCTTCAAAAATATGTTTTCCCCAAACATCATTTTTCTTGCGAGTAAATATTATCATTAATTTATGAAAGTTTTAGAAAATTTATTTGAAAAATTTAATTTCATTTTTTAATTAATCATGTAAATATTACCTTAATATGACTTTTTTATAATTTTTTGAAAAGATTTATTTTTCAATAAATAGTGAAAATACTGATTTTTAATGAAAATTATATTTTATTTTAAAGTATTTACCAATTAAAATTATATTTTGGTTAGTATTAATATTTTATTAAGTCCTTTTATTTAAAATAATTTAAATATTGTATTTTTAAATATATTTTCTACTTTAATTTAGTATAAAAACATTTTATATTTAAAAAGGGCATTTTTTTAAAAAACTGTTTTTCTTTGTGTTTTTCTGGTTTAATTTTAAATTAAATTTTGAAAATTTTGTCGTTAGAATTTTTAAAAATTTATTACATATTTTTAATATTGAGGTTTAAATTTATTAAATATATCCATTTTATTTTTGGATAATGTGAATAGTAAACTTAGTAATTTTTGTTATCGCAATAAAGGGTAAAACAGGTAATTAAAGGTTAAAAATAAAATGATAATGACTATAAAATTAACTGAAGACTTTAATAGATCTTATTGGATTCTTATATATCATCCATAATAATCCAAATGTCTCATTTATAACCTTTTGGGTCCACTTGGATAGTATTATTAACTTTATATAATTTTATTTAATGAAAAGTCAAACATATCACGCTCTTGTTTTTAATAAGTGTAATATTTTTTAATATAGTGTCATCTAAAGAATATATTAGACTATAAATATTATTTTTAAATATAAAATATTTATCTTCATCAAGGTAATTTTTTTTAATTTTGTGTAGAGAAATAATTAAATTAAAATCTTACAGAATATGGATGTAGTAATTATTTCATTAATGGAATAATCAAATAAATAATGTTAAAAATATTAAAATTAACATAATTTTAGATTTTTAAGGTGATACATAAATTATAAATATGAACATGTCATGTTTAGTATATAATAGAATATTTTTTTCAAATTTTACTTGTTGTCTTGATGTTTTTAAAGTCAAAGTAATGAATAGTATCAAAATTGACAATAATGATATTTTATAGGATTTATATTTTATTAAATTATTTAAAAATCATAAAAATATTAAATAAAAAAAATGGGATAATATATAATCTAAAATTTCATCTCCTATAAATTTATACACCATTTGGATGAATAATCTTATTATATTTTAAAATTTTGAAAAATTCAAAAAGTGTCCATCACCTCGGTTATAATAGGGCCCCTCCTCCATCACTTATTTACACCACTTTGAGAATTATATCTCAACCATACCCTGAAAAATTATATTCTGAAATTCCCTATCCACATTCTAGAGGTTCTGGTATTTCCAATGGACCAACCCTGGAGCCCTTTAGAGGAGATCTAAAGGAGTTGTTTTGAAGAAGAGGTAATCGCTCTAAACGGTCTCTTTATTTTTATAATCTTATGTACCTCATAAAAATATATTATATATATAATGAAATAATAAATTCAGTATCTCTAATATGTATAAATGTTATTATTATTATTAAAACACCATTATACATCATATTCTCATCAAATAAGAAGTGAAAGTATCACTTGTGCATGTGTACGGCTTGTCGTCTCTGCATAGAGATATAATTCATTTTTCATCATCATATTTTATGAATGGGAATTATAATGGGTTTAATATTTATATATTATATTTAGGACATAATTATACTTATATAATGATAATATCATGTCCACCTTTTTATCATCCATTATTTTGGGAAACGATGATGTCGCTCGTGCGTATGTATGGACTACCATCTTCACGATGCGATGTGATTTTTTTATTTATATTTCACATGGATTGTAATATGTATAAATTTTATGAATATATATGATATATATAATATTTAATATTTAATAATAATTCTATAAAGGTGAATTATTATTTACCTTTCTTTTATTTCATCAGTCAAAAAATGGAAACAACAATCAAGCGTATGTACAGCCTACCATCTCCATGAACGGTGTAATTCATTTTTCTATATATTATTTTTATGAATGATTATAAATATGTATATAATTAATATATATTATTTTTATACCATGATTAAAAAAATTTAATTTACGGTACCATGATCAAATTATAAGGATCGGGACTACTGAACTGAAACATGCTTGGAAAACAAAGCAGTTATCACCCATAATAGTGATTTTAATAAGAAATTATTAATCAAAAGGTGATAATATGTTATAAATAAATAATTCATGGTATTATAGATATATGGTTATTTAATATATGTATAATCAATCTATATTTATTATACATAATGTTTGAATATGAATGTAGAAAGGCGATGCTTGAGGTAAGGGATTATCGTCTCATGTTAATTTTTGTGGGACATATGTCCTATATACCACTTGTTTCTTCTATGTGGTGTATATACTGCCCATGATTTTCTTTTATAATTCTTATCATGAAAATTATGGTATTTTCATATCCATATATTTTTAATTATTTCATGGGTCTTATGATTCAAATGTTTCTAAAGTGGTAAGGGACTTTCTTTTAAAAATCTTCTTTTATGATTCCTCTTTTAACTCTTTTTACAAAAGTAAAAAATAAAATTTTTTTAACTTATAAGGCCTGAGAATATTTTCCCTCTATCATGATGCCTTAATTATTTGAATTATCCTTTTATAAGTTTCTATATTTCTTTCTAAATAAAATTTTTTATTTATTATGTGTGTAGTTTTTAGATTTTAAAATAGGTTTTTTAAGGAAAAAGGGTATTTTGATATCCAAAAGTGTTTTACACATGGGTTTGAAAGAATTTAAGGTTTTATTCATGATATGGTTCTTATAAATTATTTATTAATGTTATATCCCAATTATATCTCATGGGTGTACCATTATATCTTATATGGTGGGTGCGACCATATAGTGCTCCAATGCATTGGACAAAGATTAATATCTCATGAGATAAACAAGACTTGAATGGGGAGTGAACCCAGTTTAGTAAGGGAAATTTTCTACTATGATAGTCTTGGGAGTTAACCTTGACTACTATTATGGGTTGGAGAGTGAACCCATTCCACTATGATGGTCTTGGGAGTGAACCTTGACTACTACAATGGTTTGGGGAGTCAACCCATTATACTATGATAGTATTAGGAGTGAACATTAACTACTAAAATGGTTTGGGGAATGAACCCATTCTATTATAATAGTCTTAGGAGTAAAACTTTACTACTATGATGGTTTTGGGAGTGAACCCATTCCACTATGATGGTCTAAGAAAAAATCCTTGACTACTAAGGAAAGGATTTACTATGCTTATGTGTATGTCACAAATCCATGTCTTATATCAATGTCATGATCTCATGGCTTGTGTTCTTTGATTATTTTATGATTCATGTCTTATGAACTACCAATATTTATGTCATGAATCAATATTATGATCTATGATATGTGGGTTGAATATTTCAAATGTTAAGTTCATGTTCTCACACCCTTATGATCATGTTATTCTTATGTGATTATTGATATCTCTCTTTTTATCCTTATTAAGAATATGAGCTCATATTTTATTATGTTTCCTTTCCCTGGGTTATAAATAAAGGTATATATAAATTATTTTTCCAATAAGTGTGCTAAACATGAATAAATTTTGGGAGCTGATATATATTTTTATGAGCCATTTATTTATTTTTCCAAGAAATGTGAGAGTTTTTCCTAATTCTCTTAAACTCTAAACATAAAAGTTCCCTTAGTATGAGAGTGATACAATATTTGCTTTGATTTTTAAATTTTGTATATTTTAAATTAGTTCATGTTTACTAGTATTAAATCTATAAATTTAAAGTTTATATTTTTAGCATCGAATTCAGGAGTGCGGATTTTGGGCTATTACAGGTTTGTTATATTGTTAATAATTTTGTTGGTATGAGCTTAACCAAGATGATAATTGTCCTCTCATATAAAAATTATGACATTTTTCCCTTGATTGATATATGAGGAGGAGGTTTATGGTCATTTCTAGATAAGACATATGATGTTATTATCTATCAGGTGGGGGGAATGTGATGTGCTCATTTTATTCTTCCCATCATGAAATACTTCTTCACTGATATGGTGTGATGGTTCTTAATATGGATTGGGATGATGATAAGATTCAGGCACCTAGTATACTAGATATTATATTAGATATTCATCATTTTTGCATCTTTTTTTAAATCCTTTAGTGTTTCTTCCTATTATATTACAATTTTTTTCTACGCTCTTCCCACTTCCTGATCCAAAGTGATAGTTTGAGGGTGTTTTCAAATGTGATATCTAGGGAAACATTTATGAACCTGGAGGTGTATTATGTGGTTGGTATTTTAGGTATTTCATTTTTTCTCCATTCATCTTGGAGGTGTTTTTTTTTTGAGGTTCTTATTTCTCCGATGATGGTTTGAAGTTCTAAAGGAAGGGGTTGGAGGTCCTGTTAAAAATCATGGTTTTTTTTTAGGCCCTAGTCACTTCAAACTCTGCTCTTTATTCTTCATCTATCACTCCTATTTCAATTCTATTTGGCATTTTGGTTCTAGATAAGATTTTTGGAAGTGTTGTTTGAGCAGTTGAAGGTGTTCTAGGAGTATCAATCGACACAATATTTGTTCCTTACTTTTAGTTTATAATAACAATTTTTTTCTTATTCCTAGTGTCAGTGTTAGTTAAGAAATGTGTCCCTACAATTTCACCCAAGATAAAAACTTCAAAAAAAATTAGATGTTCTGTAGGCAGTGATTTGATTTTGGTGCTTTAACGATTCTTGATGATTTAGTATGTTTTCCATATATGGTTGAGAATTGAAGGTCACCAGTGGTAAACCAATGTTTATATTCATTTTATGATGTGAAGTCCATATGTTTTGTTTCTACAATGATTAATATAAAGGTTTAGTTAGTGAATCTAGTTTCTAGTGTTCAGTGGTTTTCCAGTAGGATGAGATTACAATGGTGATGGTGTGTGTGGGTTTCCCTAATAACTTTAAAGAGTGAGGGTATAGGTGATCGATTTGAGGAAGGATCTTCCTACTAACTCATCCTGCGTAATTTGGTTTTAATTTTGAATTTTGGATTCAATTTGGTTTGATTTTGAATTTCAAACTTCAGCATTGTACAATGTTAATGCAGGTTCTACTTTGGTTGGAATCATTGATTATACAGTTACCACTTAACCTAAAGAAAATTTCATAATACCAAAAATAATAATTTGAAAAAAATGTGCTCATCCATAAGGGTGAATGACATGTGATGTATTCATTAATATTCCCAGTCTATACTCAGATAATTAAAAACATATAAGGAGGCTATAAGGATTGACATATTACGTGTCACATGGTAACTTGATGTCTTGGGAAAAGGGATCATATTAAAATTAATTATTTTATATGATTTGTTAGTTGACATTAGTATAAAGATACATGGTTTTGATAGAGATCACACTAGATCCCTTTTTATCTTGATTATAATTGATACTTTTCTATAGGTATCAATTTTCTTACATTTATTGATTTAGGAGTTCATATTTTTTTAACACTATAAAGGCACATGGGGACACACTTTGTAGTTGTCTAGATGGGGATTGGGTTTTATGAAACTCAGAGAGCTTCTCTAAAAGGTTTTATAGAGTTAATACAAAATGATTTTTGGATGGATATTTACAAAGCATTGTATATGATGTTATGTGTGATGAATTTGATGATATATTTCCAAAAGAGTTTCATAAATATCCAACTTAGGTTTTTAACATGGTTTATAAAGTTATTGTATTTTATATAATATAAGGTGAAATGGTATAAAGTTTTTGATGATTTAATAAAAGTTGGAAATTGAAGGATATATTCCCTAAAGACCTCATATTTAAGTGTGTAATATGTTGACAGCCCCACAGGGCATCATTAATTACCTATGGTACTATGAAAAACAAAATTTATAAAACCCAAACTATACTACTCAATTAATTAAAAATGTAGTAAAGTGGAAGTTCAAGATCGAACCCATAGAGACAGTGATTTTAGCTTGATTATAATTTCAAAATATTTATTTTATTAAATTTTAGAAAGAGGTGAAGAGAATAATTTTTTATTGATTTGAAGAAAGAAAACAAAGTAGATTGATTGATTGTTTTGTGATTAGATTTGAAAATCATTCTAGGGTTTTATAATTTCCAAGTTCAGGTGAAATTGAATTTAATATGTTTATTAATTCATGATTGGTGTCATAGTCGGGATGAGGGAGATCCAATAGTAATTGTATTTTCTCCTCAACGCAGAAAACTCCTATTTCCCTTGGTCTAGTAGTTTAGGGTGTTGCCAAATCAATTTTTTCTCAATACCAATTTTTAAACCTGATTTCCCCTAAAGTTGAAAATGTTCATGTTGTATTTAGGTTATTCAGTTGTGTAATTTAAATGTTCCTTTTTTATTTGAATATCGATGATCAGGATAAAAGAAAAATAAAAGGATTGGATGTTTAAAATAGAAATTGCACAAACCAACTCATGAATAATAAATAGAATTAAATCCAACGTACTTTTCCCCCTTCGATTACATCACCCTAGAACTGAAGGGTTTACCCCCTCATACTAATGATAAGATAATAATAGTAAAGGAGAAAAGAAAATAAAAACATAAAAGAAAATAAAGAAATAACTCGGGGAGGCACAGCAGCTTCGCTCCAGACTTTGATCTTCAACCAAATCTGAATGCTCAAAAGGTGCATCCAGGGGCTCTATTTATAGGTGGTGGAAAGGTTTTACCAGACTACTATAACATCGTGTACTTACTGTTTATGTTTTGTATTGGTTATCCACTTTTTGTGAATTTTCGTGATGCATGTGAAGATCTCGGTTGAGATTTTGTAAATTTGACCACCTACACGACTTGTACTTGGCATACACATCATGTACACCTTGTTTTCATCGCCTCCGTGTCCACGAGAATCTTTCACAAATATCATTCATAAATTTTAGGTTTTACCACTTTCACATCATATACTATAGGTACACGTCATGTACTTGTAGTTTACATTATGTTTTCTCATCACGGGTTGTTCTGGCGGTGGCTTGCTTCTCCGATGAAATCTCAATGTGTACTTGTGGTACACGATGTGTAATAATGTTTTTCCAGAATTTCCAACTTTGTTCTTCCTAAAAAATCTGGTGTCATACCAGAAGAAAATTTTTTCTCATATTTACACCCATTTTTGTTTCTTTCTCACAAATTTGTTGTATCCTACCACAAAATATAAAACAAGTTAAATTGTCCAACATTTAGAAAGAATATTCATTTAAATACAATAATTAATACATTAAAACATTCTAAAATGTATGCATGAAATAAAATTATCATATGTTCATATCATATAGTATGACATGCATAATTATAAATAATATTGTGTACTTGGGTTTTTGGTATATCATTGGCTATGATATGGTGATATCACAGCCACTTCCTTTGCATGGAAGTAGAATGTTAAAGTTTAATGTTCGCATTATTCCATATTTTCTATAATAAATAAGACCATTTAATAACATAAAACGTATGATAGGATCAACCAAGAATTTTTTTGAAAAATGCATTGATGACTTATGCATAACTGATACATTTTATAACATGTGAGTTAATTCATAAATTCAAAAGAATTTATCGAGCCCTATAAAAGGAAGCAGTGACCATGAGGAAAGGTATGTGATTTAACCAAAGGCTAAGATAAATCTATCTTCTTTTAAAAGATTTATTCCTCCAATATTCCTCAAGTGTAACTATATTTCCATGGACCTATACAACACATGATTCAGTTGAATCAATGGATACACCATGGAGGAGGTATTCCTTCAACTTCCTCTAAGGGATCTTAATCAATCATTAAGGTCAAAGGAAAAAAGTAACAACAATTAATGGTTTAAGGTACAAAAATTTGTTTCATTATATATATACATGGTTTTGATTTCATGAATAGGGTATCTTGGTTATTTTGTTTATTTTGTTTCTATTGTATTGACTAAGTGTTAATTGATCTTTATAAACCCATCAAAAGGTGAATTGAAGCTCTAGTTTTTTCCTTTCAATGATAAAATAGTGATTTGTTCACTAAACCACTACCAAAGGAATCATTTCAAAAAAAATGAGGTTTATAATGAGATTTAAACCTCAATCCATTCAAGGATAAGGTAGTGATTTCATACCCTTTCATTTTTCTGTTGGATTTTTTTTAAAAGTCAAATAAGAACAACATAAATTCAAAGAATATGTTTTTAATTAACTGGAAAACTATATTTATAGGGATTTTTTAGGGAAAAAATATGAATTTAGTGGGGGTTGTGCACACATTGGTGAAGTGTGTGAACTATTATAATTATTTTGTTGAGCATGTGTACAGTGAGTTAATGTTTGGAATATAAAAGAATAATTTTGAAGTGTTGAGAAATAATATGTTTAAAGATGTATAAGAAGTTCTTGGAAGTGAATGTGAGGATCCCTAATGGAAAAATTTTGTATTTTTATTCATAGTTCTTATTTCTGACACGGATTTCACTCACGCGAGATTAGAATAATTAAATAATGATTTGTTTCTAAGTTTAAAGAGTGATTTATATTTTATGGTTGAAAAAATTTGTTTGGATTTGATTATAGAAAAAAAATACAAAGGTTGGGATTATTGAGACCAAGATGAGAGAGATTATTAAGACCAAATAGTTGGAAGATAATATTGAGATTAAAGAAGATGGATTCCTTATCATTGAAGAGTTTTTTGAGAGGGGGTTTTGTTGAATTTTGGTGAAGGTGAAGTGAATGTGATATGTGTCATATTTTTTTAACATATATAAATAATTTTTCAATAAATTAATTACATTTAAACTCAACTAAACCATGTTTATTAATTTGAGGTGAAGTGGGTTTGAAATTTTGGGGGAGTTTGGAAGAAGTATGGAATTGAGCCAATGAGGTTTTGGAGAAGTCATGACACTATAGATGAAATCATGTTGCAATGCATGTGGTCACATAAAAATTCATAATTCATAGGATTAAAATCTATTGAAGTAAGATTAAATTATGTTTCAATCAAAGGGTTTAAATTTTGATTAAATTATAAATCTAACAATGCAGAAATTGGTCTTTCATGTCATGAATATCATGTCACAATGGGTATTGGTTGTGTTGTGAATTCTAAATTCACTCTTCAATGAGAAGACCATGATAAAATAGTGATGCTTTGGATTGTAGGTTCTATAGAGTCATGTCTTAGTGATATAAAACATGATATAAGGAGTCAGTGGACAAGAGAGGTTTGTTCCATATAGTGATAGGTTATGTAGTGGAGCAGCGAATCACACTACAGTGATTGAAGCATGAATTTTTATTTCTTATCTAGAATTGAAGGAGTCAGTGGACATGTTATAAACGATTTGGTCGTGTTGTAAGTAACCTAGTGGTTTTTGAGTAGTTAAAAAACAACTGACGTATCACACTGTAGTTTTCCATGGTTGTTTCGTAAAGGACATTCTTATATTGTAATAAGGGTGGTCACATTTTAATTTATGTTAGTTACCATAATTTAATTTTTTACTGATGTAGCTCATTTGGTACTTCTTAGGAAGCTCTAAATTGATTATCTAAATCACATAAACATATATAAGGGTAACTTGATGTACAATATTGATCCAATTACTTAAAAATAAGTGGGATTTTTTGAAGAGGAATTTGTTTGAATTTGAATTTGGAATTCATATTTTTATAAAGAGGAAGGGGTTGTTGAAGTGCTAGTGTGTATAGTTAGAGGAAAAGAATAAGTATATAGATAATGTTTTTAGTGATTATACATAGATAATGGAGAAAATAGGAAGAGGAAGAATAAGAGAAAAAAAGGAAGAAGAGTAATAATCATAACAATAACTTGATAGAAGCTGACATTTGGTGTGGACTCTCTTATTGTTATTATGTTAGATTTTCTATCATTGTTTGTGTGGGATCACATTACATAATTCAGGTGATAAATTTTTCGTCATTATTTTAAGGATTTTCCCTACTCATTTTTAATCTAGGATGATTAATGGATTGTAGGGACCTAGTTTTCTCCTTGTATGACTTTAGAATATTTCTATGTATATTTCCAGAGCTATGCGCTGAGACGGCGTGCGATTCTGAGGCTCGGGGTGCCTGAAACTAATTTTATAAAAATATTAAGTAGTTTTATACTATGCACATGAAATAAATAGAATATCTCTCAAATAGTAGCTCAGATCAAAAATCATAGGCCACGACTGAGTCTGGAGAGTGGTGTTTACCCTAGATGTGACATAACTTTTGTCAGCGTGGGTCTTCTGTAGAAAAAGCCATAGAGGGAGAAACCGTAAAAAAAATTAAATAAAATTAAATTATCTCGAACACTAATTCTAACAACTTATGAATGTGGACTCATATTGGAAATATGATACCACTATTGAGTTCATAGCATGGTGTTTTACCAAAGTGCACCCTAAAGTAAGAGGGTGTTGGAGGTTTGGACTCCGCGACCGTAGGCGGGTGACTTATAGAATTCTTATAAATAGGTGTTTAAGGAAATGAGAAAAGTTTTGTCTCATTTCCTCCCATTACATATGGATATACTCTTATCAATTCCATTGGTGAATCAATGTCAAACTCTTGGTGGATTGCGATGAGATTTCAAATTCAAGCAGGTCAGAACGCAACGAACGCAACGGCGGATCCAAAATTCAATTAGGGTTCTTCTTTCGGATTTTGCATCCCCTGATTAAATATTTTGTTGTCAAAATTTATTTCTAGTCATATTAGTTGTTTTGAAAACCTTTTATATGACCATACTAACATGGACATCGACTATTTAAAGTCTGGATTGCTCGTTCTTCATGTTCTTCATCTGTTCTTCGCGTTATTCATCGATAAATTTTTAACACGTTGAAATGGAATCCAATCTTCAAGAAAAGCATATTTCTGTGAAGTTCATGATTCAAGGATTCTAGATCTATGAAATTTTAGAGTTTTGGGTGTCATAAAAGCTATGGTGGAGAGAGGAAGTGGTACCTACTTTTCATTAGGTTGAAACGTCGATGAATCTTCGAGCAGAGCATGTGTCTATGTAGATCGGGACTTGAGGATCATGAATCTATGATCATTTTCAATTTTTGAGCACTGTAATGGTCTTGGTGGTCCAAAAAAGGGACCAATCGTGTGTGGTGGTCTAGAGGTGGTCTAGTCGTAGAATGGGGCGGCCGCCACAGGAGGCGGCGGCTGCCGCAGGATCCGAAGAGGTCGCACGACCAGGTGAGAGGCGGCATCGGAGCCGTGGAGTGTGGGGCGTGGCAAGGTGCACGTCGAAGGGTCAATAGGACAAGATGACTAGGCCGCAGGCTGTGATGGTGGTCCAGGTTGAGGTGGTTGGGCTATAGGATATGTCAGCGGACCAGCCTAGGTGTAGCGGATCAGGTCGGCCTTCAGGTGCAGCTTTAAACCCCCCATATCTTCAAAACTGAACATCTGTTTGATGTGAAATATATGGTCACACCTTCCTATCATTGAGAAGAACCTTTTAAGAATATTTTGAGAAGTTTATATTTTCTTCTTGTGTCGTGGGCCCCCGAAATGCTCAAATAATAATAATATATTATTGTTATTATTACAACTCTGCCCCGCCATAACTTCTACATATGACATCTGATTGATGCGCCATCAGCGTTGTCGTGGCTTGAATTTGAGGCAGATGTTTCAAGAACAATTTCTAGCTCTTAAATCAAAATTGAGTTGTGGGTCCCATGAATCCCGGTTTGGGTGTTTTCGGTGAAATGTGACTTCTTCACCAAGTGTCTGTTTTGGAAGAAATAATATCCAATCCCATGTGTTTTTTGTGAGGATATCAATAGTGTGATCCATATGATGTGTTACAAGATCGAGGCATGGGCCCTAATAATCACCATTTGTGCACGATGTTGAGAGATGCAGCTTCTTCGCCAAAATTCTGTTTCGGGTGAATGAATATTCGATCCTGTACATTTTTCTACAAGGATCACAATGACGTGATCTATTTGGTTATCTGGGGTTGTCTGGGGAGGCAAGTCAGTAAAGTTATGTTTTTACTCTTTCGAGCCAACAACGAGTATCGTGCGCTCATCATCCTTTTAAAAGGGTGTGATATGTACTCTGGGAGTGTAGTGGCATGCCTAGGGGTACTAGTGCACAATTTAGTACATAAGTATGGATATGTACACGTCCAGGCGATGAGGTAGGGTCACACATCATGTGGGACCCACACGCATCGTGTACCACTTTATGAATCTTCTATCTCTCATATCTACTTATTTTGGACTCAGATATTGGCATGAGATTAGCCTATCCTGAGTGTTTTTCTGCATAGAATTTGATGGTTCCCTCCGTAGTGGATTTTGAGATACAATGTGAGATATTCTGGGTGGGATTCCTATTCAAGGCGATGCTCGATGATGGTAGTGATCAAGCACTAGAATATCAAAGAATTTTGAGCTTACCCTCTAGTTGGGTTGGGCAGCAGCATTCCTTAATGCTTTACAAGATGTACCATCTAGAAGGGATGACCAGTGTTTTTTCTCAGAGTTATTCTGAGAAGAATCCTCTAGTCGGGTTGGGCATGGGTCCTCGATGACACTAGAGTGGAACCCTCCAGCCAGGTTGGGCATGGATCCTTGACTTATTCTGAGTGGAAACCTCGAGTCGGGCTAGGCATGGATCCTCGATGACACTAGAGTGGAACCCTCCATCTGGTCTGGGCATGGTTCCTCGACCTATTCTGAGTGGAACCCTCCATCCGGGCTAGGCTTGGGTCCTCAATGACACTAGATTGGAACCCTCCAGTCAGGCTGGGCATGGTTCCTTAGCCTTGATGCACGACCTCTTGACTATGTGGATCAGTGAAAAGACATGGTTTGACATACCTTTGGACTCATGATAAAGAGGGATTCTTTCCCCACCAAGAAGCATCCTTGAGAAACGACCTAAAACCATATGGGTGAGATAGAACCACCCAAAGCAGATAGTATCAAGGTGTGGTGATTGAGTCCCTTTGACTTTCATGTTCAGGGTAGATATGTGGGATGTTGGGCATTGTTGATGGATACTCTTAGAACTATTGGAAAATATTTTCATGGGTTGAGCTTTGAGATGGAGATCCCCTTACTCTCTCATTGGGGATTTTTTGACTAAGCATATATATATATCATGTTTTAGTACCCAATCCTTGGGTTTTGGATGATCTACTTCCAAGAGAGGAAAAGACACATGGGGTATGCCACGTTCTTTCTGTGTTTATATTCTCATGGTTGTAAGAGTCTACTCTCCTACTATAGGTAGTGAAGACTCAATGAGAAGTTCATCTTCTCACCATTTTAAACTCCTTGTATTTATATGAGTTTTCTTTTACTATCTCGATGGTTTGAGCTGTACTCTTTCATTGTACCTTGTTCTATCTACTACTTTCCTCTTTAGTTGTATCTCTTACTAATCCCCCTTCACCTTTTTGAGGAATCCTACTGAGTATTTTTATACTCACCCATGCATGGTCTTTGCTTACGCATTTCTTTCCTTATGTAAATGTTGGACAGGTTGATCATGACTTCAGAGGATCTTAGGGATATGGGTTTTTAGACCGCATATAGTGGTCGTAGCTTGGTATTTAGGAGTGCGAATCTCTCAGTTATTTTACCTTTTTCAATTTTTTTTCAGGTTGTGACACTTTTCTGGTTGGGCATGTATTTTTTCCCTTTTTCCTTTTATTTTTACTTTACATCACCTATAATTTTACTATTTAGAGGTTGATGCATGTTTTTGGTTTATTTAAAGTGTTTTTGTATCTTTTTTTACTTTCCCTCTACAATTTTTCATTGAGTTGATTGTGTGTGTGTAGGTTCTTATGCAAAGGTCTCCCCGAGTTTTGTGTACCTTCAGCGCTTGTCGCCACCCCCTGACCTATGGAGGTAGGCTTGGGGTATTTGTGGCTAGATCCTCGACATGGGTTAGGTTGTGAAAAAGTGGTATGAAAGGTGGTTAGTTCCTTAGGATGTTGTTCGGGCATTCCCTAAAAAGTAATTGGTTGGTATTTAGGGAAATAGTGTCAATATGTCTCGAGAGTGACTCTTAGGCCAAGGAGTCCAGTGCTAGTGTGGAGGATGATTTAGCCATCACCAGGACCCTGATTACCCACTTGTCAACTATGCATGCTGAGAAATTTATTGTAGGGAACTTTGGTACATTAATCATATAATATTGAGTCCTTGACTATCCTTCTTGAGTCAGCTCCCCATTGTGATTGATGTGTGTGTGTGTGTGTGCTCATTTGATCATGACACTCCTTGATAAGTTTCAAGATGCATCTGTAATGAAAGACATCCAGGATACTAGCTATGGTTCATGATGACGACCATGTGAGTGACAGGGACTTAATTTAGGATCTAACATATGACCCCCCCCCCCTTTAGGTGGGTAGGTAGTAGTACCTCCACCTATTGAGCAGTAGTTAGTCCCAACAGAGAAGTCTGAGGACATGCATAGGCTGAGCACACTCCATGAGTTCTAGCGTCAGAGACCGTTGAGGTTCCATGATGAGCTATATCCCCAGGCAGCATAGGATTGGCTAGAGTTAGTGGTCTACCTCTTTAGTCTTGTTCAGACCCCGATAGATTAGATGGTGTCTTTTACAGCCAGTCTTTTTCATGGAGTATCTGGGTGTTGGTAGAGTCTGGTTACTCAGATACATGATGAGTCGGTACTCTTATGGGATGAATTACAATAGCTGTTCAATGACGAGTATTACCCCTCCTTCTTATGCTCTTTCTAGATTCAGGAGCTTCTAGAGATTCAACAGGGAATGATGACGGTCGATGAGTATGCAACTAGGTTTATAGACCTTACATTCTACTCTCTCGACATGATCTATGATGGATACTTCCGAGAACATAATTTTGATCAGGGACTCTTCAGGAAGATTGGTGCTAATGTAGCACCCTTGTGCATCCCCACCTATATCGGGGTACTAGAGAAAGCACTGGTGATAAGAGAGACTTCTGTTAGAGGGGAACCATTTATTTAGTTTTGGTAGTGGGCGTGATAGAGTTGAGATGTCTAATACAACTAGAAGATGTCAGTTGGAAGGGCCTCAACCCAGGAGGCCTCTCCATGATCAAACTCGGGCACTTGGTTAGGGGTATCGTAGAGCACTGGGGTAGCCCAAGGATGGTTGGTGTTATTCTTGTGATGGGTGAGGTCACATGGCATAATATTTCCCGACCAGATGTGTTGAGATTTCTTGGAAGATGTTATATGGACCTCTACGGTAGAGACAGCACCATGATCAAGGATATCCAAGGTGAGGACGGGGTGATCCCTAAGGAGGCGGTTCTTGAATAGGAGTAGAAAGAATTATGGTTGGTAGAAGACACCATGAGATCTTTCCACCACCACAAGGAGGCCCACATCAGGCTTAGGGAGCTAGCATCCGAGGCCGCAGGTATCTGCATGCGTTGGGTGTTTATAAGTTAGCAAGATGATAAGAGGTATTCTCTATGTCTTTTCTACCTTTTTTCAGTATAAATTGTTAGAAAATATGTGAGGTAATCTTTTCTCCCTTCTTATTTCTTGAGGTTTTACTAGGGTGATGTGGGGCATCGGTGTAATCCTATGTTGGTGTTATTCAATGTGGATTTGAATGCATGAGGAAGAGGGCTCCTTCCCCCCACCGAGACATGTTTTTGTGATGTGAGAAAAACCATGAGGGAAATTCGGTTCCACCCAAAGTGGATAGTATCGAGGTGTGGTGGATGAGTCCCTCTAACTTGTGCATTTCTAGAGGGGTTTTGTATTAAAGTGTCAGATAATATCTTGGCATTTCTAGTGGAGTTTTTTTGATTGACCTCCTTTTTTCTTGGGATTCCACTAGTGGGTGTGGTGGAGTGTCTGGTTTGGGGTTACTCTCTTACCAAGAGAGGTAAATACATTCAGGGTATTCCGTGTGCTTTCCATTTCTAGATTCTTGCAGTTGGATGAGTTTACTCACCTTACCTATTCGTTGGTACCTTTGCATGCTCAATGTCAACATTGATATGACAGTTATCAAGTATGGGTCAAGGTGATGGAGACCCCATGAACAGAACTACGAAACTCACTACTTGGTGCTGGAAGCAGTAGTATTTTCCCTGAGGATGTAGAGTCACTACCTTCTGGGTGAACACTTGGTGGTTTACTCAGAACGCTAGTGTTTCAGGTACGTCTTCACTCAGAGAGACCTGGACTTGAGATAGTGGTGCTGGTTGAACTTCATGTAGGATTACGACTTCGAGATAGTATATACTTCAAGGAAGGGAAATGTTGTAATAGATTCCCTTATTAGGAAGTCCCAGGCTCACCTAGTGAAAGAATGTTTTGATCAGTTATCTTTCCTGAAGTTGAACCTAGTAGAGAAGGAGGGTACATTTTTTATTCAGTCAATAGTGTTAACTCTTTTTCTTCTTGAGTGTGTGAGAGATTCCCAGCTATGAGATGTCTAATGAGAGATTTTTCATGTCTCAGATTTCTATAGGTCATGCACCGGATGAATATTATTAAGGAGGGAATCATGAGACCTTGTTCTAGGTACAAACAGTGGTTTCAGTTGCGGTGTGGGAGGAGGTTATGTGAGATTTCTACACTCCTCCCTTAGCTGTACAGTCCGGTGTGAGGAATATGTACAGGGATATTCAGTGGAAGTTTTGGTGGTATGTCATGAGATGAAGCATAGATGAGTTTGTCTCACGATGCCCCACCTACCAGCAGGTGAAGGCTGAGCACCAAGTTTCGGTGGGTTGTTGGAGCCTCTTGAAATCCCAGAGTAAAAATGGGAAAACATATCCATGGACTTTGTTATAGGGTTCTGCACATAGTGAAGGGCCATGACGCCATCTTGGTGACAATATATCGACTCACGAAGTCATTGTAATTCCTTGATATAAGAGAGTAGAGTCTGGTAGAGTGTATAGGTAGTTGTATGTGTAAGAGATCATCCACCTTCATGGGGTACCCTCAACATTTTTCTCCCATCATGATGCATGGTTTACATCATGATTGTGGAGAGGCCTGCAAGAGGCATTCAAGACCCAACTGTAGATGAGTAAATCCTTTCACCCTAGACTATTGGGTAGATCGATCACACAATCCAGGTGTTGGAGGATATGTTGAGGGCTTTCCTGTTGTTTTTTAGCTGTAAAAGAAAGCTATCCCCTAAGTTCATTGGGCTATTTGAGATTGTGTGGAGGGTTGGTGAGGTTTCCTACCACCTTGACCTGCCCTCACAGCTGAAGCGGGTGTACGAATTTTTTCACATGTCGTAGCTAGGGAGATATGTTAATGACCCAATGCACATCATTGATAGGAGTGGACCATATGTGGATGGACAATCCCTTTGGTTCACGTGCTATTCCTGCACAGAAATGTACAAGAGCTTCCCTAGGAGCGGGAGATCCAGGTGAGGGCTCAGTATCCCAATTTTCTTCCCTATTTTTCTTTTCGGGGATGAAAATATTAAAGGATGGAATGATGTAGAGACCAAATTTTTTCCTTGTAATACTTTTTAATATTTCTACATATATTTCCAGAGCTAGGAGGTAAGATGGCATGCAATTCCGATGCCCGGTGTGCCCATAATTAATTTTATAAAAATATTATGTATTTTTATACTATACACACAGAGGAAATAGGATATCTCTCAAAAGGTAGCTCGGATCAGAAATCGGAGGTCGTGGTTGAGTCTGGATTGTGGCATTTACCCTAGGTGGGACATAAATTTTTTTGGTGTGGGTCTTTTATAGAAAAATCCATGGAGGGAGAAACTGTAAATAAAATTATTTTATCTCAGATGTTACTTTGAATAACTTTTTAAAAGGAACTTAGATTAGAAATCTGATACCACTGCTGAGTTCGTATCACAGTTTTTTACCTAAGAGTGACCTAAAGTGAGAGGGAATGGGAGGTTCGGACTTTGTGACAAATGGTAGGTGACTTATGGAATTCATATAAATAGGTGTTTAAGGAAATGAGAAATGGTTTGGCTCATTTCCTCCTATGGCTGGAAAAGATATTCCTCTCGATTCTATTGGAAAATTGACGCCAAACTCTTGGTGGATCACGATGAGATTGAAAATCCGAGAAGATCAGAGTGCATCGAATGCAACGGCGGATCCAAAATTCAGGTAAGGTTCTTCTTTTAGATTCAGTATCCCCCAATTGAAGTTTTGGTTTTCAAAATTGATTTCTAGTCATCATCGTCACTTTGAAAACCATTTTCGATGGCCATACTAACATGGTCATCGACCATTTCAAGTATAGATTGCTTGTTCTTAATGTTATTCATATGTTCTCTACGTTCTTCATCGATAAACTTTTTGACATGTTGAAACGAAATCCAATCTTTGATTGAATCATAGTTATGTAAAGGTCATGATCCAAGGATTATGGATCCATGACAGTTTTGAGTTTCGGGTGCCGAATGAGCAGTGGCAATGAGATAAAGTGACGCCTACTTTTTGTCACATTGAAACATCGATGAATCTTTGAGTGGACCATGTGTCTGTGTAGATCGGGACCCAAGGATCTCGAATCTATGCTCGTTTTTAGTTTTCAAGCACTGGAGTGGTCCCGATGGTCCGTGGAAGGGACCACTAGTGAGCGATGGTCCAGCAGTGATCTGGAGGTGATCTGATGGCAGCCTATCCTCAGAAGGTGGTGGCTATCGTGGGAGCCGACGAGGTGGCGTGGTTGGGTGCGAGGTAGTGGCCGTCGCGGAAACCATGGAGCGCGGGGCGCGGTAGGGTGCACAGTAGAGGGTCGGCAGGCTGAGGAGGCTAGGCCACGATCTGCAGTAGTGGGTCGGGCCAAGGCGGCTGGGCCAAAAGCTACGGCAGTGGGCCGAGACGGCCGAAGCGGACCGTCCCAAGTATAGAGGACCGGGCCAGAGCGGGTCAGGCCGGTCTTCGGGCACAGCTTTGAACCCCCATATCTTCTAAACCAGGTGTCTGTTTGATGCGCCATATATGGCCACATGTTCCTATCATCAATAAGGACCTTTTAAGACCAGTTTTAGAAGTTTATATTTCAGTCTCATGGCTTGGGCCCTCAAAATACTCAAATAATAGTAATAATATATTATTATTATTATTATTATTACAAATTTGACCCATCATAACTTTTGCATACGATGTCCAATAGACTCGCCTTAAAAGATGTCATGGTCCTAAATTTGAGTAATATGTTTCAAGACCGATTTCAAGCACTTAAACTGAAATTGAGGTGTGGGGCCCATGAAGCCCGATTTTGGTGTTTGCGGTGAAATGTGAATTATTCACCGAGTGTCTATTTTGGACGAATGAATAGCCGATCTCGTGTGTGTTTTCATGAGGATTGCAATGGTGAAATCCATATGATGTGTTATGGTATCAAGGCATGGGCCCTATAAAGCATCGTTTGTGTATGATGCTGATAGATGCAACTTCTTCACCAGGAGTCCTTTTATGTCAAATGAATAGTTGAACTTGTGTGTTTTTTCACAAGGATCACAATGATGTGATTCGTTTGGTTATAAGGGGCCATCAGAGGGGGCAAGTCTATAAAGTTATGTTTTCACCCTTTCGGACTAGGGACGGGCATCGTGTGCTCATTAGCCTTTCGTCAGGATGTGCCATGTACTCTGGGATTACTGTGGCATTCCTAGGGGTACTAGTGCACAGTTTAGTACCTAATTATGGTTAGGTACATGGCCAGGTGATGAGGTAGGGTTACACATCATGTGGGAACCACATGTGATGTGTACCACTTTATAAATCTTCTATCTTCCATATCTCCTTTTTTGGACTTGGATGTTGGCATGAGAGTAGCCTATCTTGAGTGTTTTTCTATGTAGAACATGATGGTGCCCTCCAAAGTGGATTTCGAGATACGATGAAATATATTCAAGTTTGGATGCCTATCTAAGGTGATGCTCGATGATGGTAGTGATTAGACACTAGCATATCAGCAACTTTCGAGATTAACCTCCAGTTGGGATGTGAAGCGGTGTTCCTCGATGCTTTCTGAGATGTACCATCTAGTATGGATAACCAGTGTAGTTTCTTTATTCTATTTTGAGTGGAACCCTCCAGTCGGACTGGGCATGGGTCCTCGATGACACTAGAGTGGAACCCTCCAGCTGGGCTGGTCATGGATCATTGACCTATTCTGAGTGTAACCCTCTAGGAAGGTTGGGAATGGGTCCTTGATGACACTAGAGTGGAACCCTCTAGCCAAGCTGGGCATGGGTCATCGACCTATTCTAAGTGGAACCTTCTAGTTGGGCTAGGCATGGGTCCTCGATGACACTAGAGTGGAACCCTCTAGTTGGGCTGGGCATGGGTCCTCAACCTTAAGGTATGAACTCTTGACTATGCATATCAATGATGATACATAGTTTAATGTACCTTTAGACTCATGAGAAAGAGGGACACTTTCCCCACCAAGACAAATCCTTGATATGTGACCTAAAACTATGTGGGTGAGATAGATCCACCCAAAGCAGATAGTATCAAGGTGTGGTGATTGAGTCCCTTTGACTTGCGTGTTCAGGGTAGACATGTGGGATGTTGGGCATCATTGGTGGATACTTTTAGAACTATTGGTGACTCTTTTACTGGTCTGAGATGTGATATGAAATCCCCATTCTCTCTCATTTGTGCTTCTTTGACTGAGAATATATATATTTATATATCCTATTTCAGTACCCACTCCTTGGGTTTTGTATACTCTCTTTAAGGAGAGGTGAATACACATGGGGTATGCCACATGCTTTTTGTGTCTAGATTATCATGGTTGTATGAGTCTACTCTCCTACTATAGGTAGATAAGACTCGATAAGAAGTTCATTTTCTCACCATTTTGAGGTCCTTGTGTTTGGATGAGTTTTATTTCACTATCTCATTGGTTTGATTTATACTCTTTCATTATACCTTGTTCTATCGACTTCTTTCATCTTCATTTGTATATCTTAATACTCCCCCTTCTCCTTTAAAGGGTGTCCTACTGAGTATTTTTATACTCACCCCTTCATGGGATTTTCCCACACGTGTCGTGCCTTGTTTAGACAACGGACAGGTTGATCATGAATTCAGAGTATCTTAGGGATATGGGTGTTTGGACCATGTATGGTGGTCATATCTTGGGATCCAGGAGAGGGTCTCTCTCAATTGTTTTACCTTTTGTAGTTATTTTCAGGTTGTGACACTTTTCTAGTTGGGTGTGTATTTTTTCCCTTTTTTCTTTCAGTTTTACTTTACAGCACCTTCACTTTTACTATTTAGAGGTCGATGCATGTTTGTGGTTTATTTATAATAGTGGTGTATATTTTTTTCCTTTCCCTCTAAACTTTTTCATAGAGTTGGTTGCATGTGTGTGTATAGGTTCTTAGGAAAAGGCCTCCCTTAGTTTCTTGTGCCTTTGGAACTTGTCTCCACCCCCTAGCCTATGGAGGTGGTCTTGGGGTAGTTGTGTCTCGAGCCCCATCATGGGTCAGTTTGTGACATGGATCATGTGATCACATGTTTTAATGGATCATTTAAAGGATATAACTACTAAATTTTAGTGGTGTATATTGTAAAAATTTGTTTTTTTCATTGTGTTTGTGTCTTGAAGTTTTAATGGTTTGTGTACAATGATCTTGTTATTCATTATTAATATATATCAAGGTTTTTTAAAGGATAAATATAAAATTAAGTGAATTCACTGATTCACCCCTAGTGAATTCTCACCATTTAGGCATGTCTATTTTCACCTAGGTTCTCATTATAGTAGTGAAACATTATAACCTATCAATGCAAAAAAATTATTTTAAGTAAATTAATACATAATAGAATCACAAGTATATTCAATATATGATAATAATATTAATTATGTATATATAAAACTATATAAATGGTGCAGTAATAAAAATTACATAGGATAAAGTTGGTTCTAATATACAAAATGTGGTAAAGTTTAAGCCTTGATAAGGAGGAATCGACCTAGTGTTTTTGATTTATTCATTCATTTATTGTATTTTTGAGCCATGGTGTGTAATATTTGTGTTTTTTGTATAAATATGTATAAGGTGTGATTATATTCCAATCCTTGACTTAGTTTTAACCATGATTCCTAGATTTTTAAAAATATGACCTTCGGATAGATTCTTTGGTTAATCATTGTCTACTTGGGTATTTCTTTCTTTTTTTTTTACTCTTTTTTTATAGAGAAACCATGATGTATTTTCCCCATACACATATCTTAATTGACCAAAACATTTAAATATTAATGTACTCTTATTTATTTCTATTTACCACTTTTTTGTTACAATGCTTGTGTTAAACATTTGTTCCTTCTTAATTGATCTTCTTAGATTATTTTAGCTTGTTATGATTTATGTATATCAATTTTTTTCTTCCATGATGCATGTTAAGCCTATTGTATTTTCATTTTCTATTTATTATTATTTTTAATGTAAAATGGTTTGATAAACATGATTAATTTTTTATTTCAAACTTTCTACAATAAATTACAATAATCGATTTCTTTCTTAGTGTTAAATCCCATAAAAGTTGGTATCATAGATTATCTAATTATTATAATAGCCTATAGAAAATTCATTATTTATATGTTTTTTTTTATCAGTTTCAACATGAATTATTTATTGTTCAACTTGTTCATGATAATTTTTCTATGGATATTATTTTAAATTTTTTTTATGTCTATCTAAAGACCATGTGTATTTCATGGTTTTTCTACCTTTCAAGATGAATAGGTTCAATTTGGGTGTCAGTATGGTGTGATTGATGAGGTATTAGTGTGTCATGAGATCTTGTGAGGTGTTTCCAAGTGTTTTCTTCCTTTTCCATCATTAGGATTTAAGATTGAATTTAAATTTTAGTGGTTTTCCATAGGGTACCTAATTATTTGTGGAACATATGTTGGCATTAGTTTAGGCATTATGATTTCCTTAATTGGATATATTGTTTGGATTATACTTGTTGAGGATTCATTTTTTTTTAATCAGACTCAATGTGGATTTATTTTTTCCCCCATAGGTATATAGTAGCTTCATATTCATAATCATTGTGGATTTATAGTCCTATATCAGACACAATGTTTATCTTGTCTTCTTGGGTGAAGAGTGTTGTCTTAATCATACCCATAGATAATTAATGATGATGAAATGGACTATGTGGATTCATGTCGAGTGTCTAAGTACTTTAGTTCACTAATTTCTATAATGATTTCGGTATTTTGGTTTTTCATCTTGCATTATGTGTTATCTTTTGAAACCAATGGTTTCATTATAGTTATATCATGTTTGAGTTTATATCCATACCTTTGAATTGTTTTTATGTAATTATTTTATTAGAGTTCTAGTGCTACTCTATTTGTTAGTGTTTCTCAAGTACTAATGATCTACTTTAGGACCTCTATTATCATGTCATCAACTAAAAATGCAGTGATGTAAAGATGGAATCTTAGGTGAGTGAATGGTAGGTTAACTTAATATATTTTCTTATATAAATACATAATTTTGAGTATGTTTAGATTATTATTAGAATCCATTGTATTCAGGTATGTGTGTGTCACCTTGATACACATAGATAAAAATTGGACTGATAGTGTAACTAAGGTCATACACTTATATTTTCTTAGGTTGTTATCATGATTGCATGAATTAATGGATATATGTAGTGTAGGAACATAATGTTCTTAGGTTTATTCATTTAATTTACAAAGTGGAGATTTATGAAATTTAATTTAATTTTATTGAAAATGTAAATTCATGGTTGTATGAATGTTTAATTTAGCATACATTTTAAATGAATTTATAATATTGGATATTAAATTTTGATGGGTAGACTCTTGTTCCTGTATAGACCTTATTCTTGGGCCAATGTTGGCTCATCTTCCTAAGACCTTTTTTCCCTAGACCACACCATTGGACAATTTTCAATCACTTGATCCTTTCCTTCCTCAATCCTATTGTGAGTTGTCAATAAAGCCAATCATTCTAGTGACATGTTACCATGGGGTTCTTATTGGTTTCTTTTTTATAATGAACATTCATATAAATCTCGATCTTTCCAAAACTATTCTATCAAGTGATTCTCATGTTCTATTAGGTTTATTTATTATTCGTAGTGTGAGTATTGAAGTCGTTAGAAAAGAGTAACTTAAAATTATATGAACTTCTACCAAATAGAGGTGGTAGTTCTTGGAACCATAAGTCTAAAATATAAAAGTAGCCTTGGTGATGTAAGCACTGTAATATGAAAATACCATAACTGGAGGATGAGTACTAGAAGTGAAATTGACGCGGGTATTGATGAATTGGATACACAAAGGAATTGTTATTCCTTGAAGTCTCTAGAATCATGTACTATTCACATGGTGATCCAGTTTAGGAGATGATCGCTTTTGACCGTGTAGTTTAGTGCCTGCAAAGATCAGTGCCATGAGGCATTCATTCTATGAAGAACACTTGATAGTGTAATTTGGATCACCAAATGATAACCTCTATATATGTTGGGGATGGGGTCATTTTTACTATAATAAATATTAGTTGAGAGATTAATTAAGATAAATCATATATCAACCTGTGATTTGGGGTTGATATTTCATTGTAATGTCATGTTTACTCTTCTAGAGAAGTTGTTATTTCCCATGGATTAGGACTTCATTCAAACCACATAATACATTGTGTTCCTTAATTATTTTATTAAATTATATTTACTACATATTCTAATTTTGAATGTATGTTGTGGGTGTTTCTTGAGTTGTTGGAAGTTGTGAGGTCGGTTTGCATGGTTATGTTGCATGGATTCTAGATTCTGGATACATCTTCCACAGGTATCGATATCTTTCAGACCTTATAGTGTAATTGTTCTTCACTTTATTTATAAAGGTTGGATCATTCAGAAGATAGTGCTTTCATCACTACAAGTGGTATGAGAGATTAGTTTATAGTTTTTAAGGTAATTTCAGATAAATAATTTTGGGAATTTTGTGGTAGAAGACTATTTGTTCCAAAAGAATTTGGTTCTGTTGTTGGTCAAGAAGAATCCAGAAGTGATGGAAAATACAGAGTGGTAAAAGCTTGAAATAAATAAACTTGGAGTTTTTAGGATGATTTTGTCACAAAAATATATCCTTTAATATCCATGATATTGAAACAACGTCATAATTTATGGCCAAGATTGTGAACATGTATAATAATCCTTCTATGATGAACAAATTTTCCATGTTGCGGTGACTTTTTGGTATGAGGATGCTGAAATGAAGGTCAGAATATGATCATCTGAATACATTCTATGTTATCTATATTCAAATGGATTGAATTTTTATGAAGGTGTTTGTGAATTTATTCTTTTTTCTCCACTTTTGGAATCAGGAGATGTGATGGTGATTGTTGTGAGTAATTCCAACAGAAATACTAACTTGGTATTTGAGAATATCCATGATCTAATATTCAATAAAGAGATTTATAAGAAGTAGTTCACATAAACTTCCAAAAGTGTGTTCAGTTTCTCATAATATGGGGTATACTTCACCTGAAGGAGTTCAAAGAAAACAAAAGAGGCAAGAGCCATAAAAATTTGGCCGGTCTCAGTGACTCTGCATGTTGGTATTGTGAAAATAAGGGAAACCTATAGAAATATTGTCAATAAAAGTGTATAAATATATAAATTATGTTCCAAATAATTTTAAAAACTCTATAGATAAAGTTGATGATGGAACTTTGGTTCCAAGTTTCATTAACTCATTGGATTCATGGATCCTTGATTCCAAATATTTATTTCATTCAACTTTAAAAGGTGTATGAATGTGTAATTATCTGTTAAAAATCCTTGGAAAGGTTCACCTTACAGATGGTGAGGCACTTGAGTTTGTTGTAATGGTAGATATGAGTGTTTTAATAAATAATGGATGATTTTTGTATTTTTAAGGGGTTTGAAATATCCTAGAATTAGAGAAGAACCTAATTTATGATTGACATATTGATGATGCGACATTTTGTATCATGTTTGAGGGTGGTGTATGAAATATCACACAAGATTACATAGTGGCAGCTTGTGGTATAAAAGACAAAACATTATACCTGATCGGGGTTTTGGAAGGTATCATTCATATTGTAGGAACAAATTTTTGAATAAAGTTGTGGAATGAACCTCTTGGTCACATTGGTGAGAAAGGTTTAAGGACATTGGTTGTGAGAGTATTTTTGAAGCTTGATTACATAGAGTATAGAACATGTGAGTGTTGAATCTAGGTAAAATAGAAAAAGGTGTCATTCAATTCGGATAAAAGGATACCTAATAATTGGAAGCTCAAGCTAGTTCATACATATGTATGGGGAACAACATTGGTTCAATTGTATTACATTATATTTATCAATGATTCCACATGGAAGGTGTGGGTTTATTTCCTAAAACACAATTCTAAGGTATTCTAGACTTTATTTAGATGGATATACATGGTAGAATCTAATACCAAAGAAAACTGAAATTTCTTTGGTTTGATAATGGAGGTGATTATGGAGGAATGAAATTATGGATATTCTATTAGATGAACAGAATTTGGATGGAGAAGAAAATTCCTAAAACACCTGAGAAAAATGGGGTTGTATAATGGATGAATCAGAAACTGAATGATAGATACATGAGCATGAGGTTAAGTTCTAGTTTCCTAGAGTATTTCTGGGCTAAAGCGGTTAACTATGTGGCTCATCATGTGAATCAAAATCCTTCTAAAGTAATGGAGCAACTTCCTAAGGATCCCTAATCGAACTGAAATGTTGACTTTACTTACCTGATATTTTTCAATTGTATCATGTAATCTCATATAGATTCAATTTATAGGGATAAGTTGTAAGATAAGTCTCAAACATGTTTCATTGTAAGCTACAGCGATGAAAACTTTGGTTTCAAACTCAAAAATAATAGTCAACGGAAGATTATTAGAGTATGGAACATCTTATCCAATGAAGAGGTCTTGTGGAAGGATAAGAACTAGGAAGAATATGTTCTTGGAAATAAGGAACCAATAGAGAAGAATAAGGTTGAGCTTAATAGATCCCAAGTGGTGTAAGGATGTCATGAAGCATGGAAGGTAGAGTCTTAGAGGTACAAAAAAGTTTTAGAACTGAGAGAATTAATGAATTTCCAGAAGAAAAAAGGTTTGATTTATCATAATGATCAAAGAAAAAATAATATTAGGGTTTATTTTTTTATGATAGTTTTATGAAAGGAGTATAACCTTGGGAGTTGAGGCAGTTTACTAGGGTTAGTAGGTTAGTGTTGAGGATTGATTCATAAATGAAATTTCTACTTCTCATGAATGGTGGGGGATCTAAAACCTCATGTAAGGTGATAAGATTGAGTGAATCGTTGTAGTGGGAGTTAGAAAAGATGGAATAATTTTATTCCCTACATGTTTTCAATACATTTTATCTAAAAAATCTTCTGTAAGGAAAGTGAGAACTTTAAAACAAATTAATTTATCATATGAATCAGGGAGAAGATAGTAAAGTGTGATACATGGTGATAATAGTCATTAAGGGGTTCCAAAAATTATAAGGAGTTCATTTCAGTGGTATTTTCTCTACTTCTGTGAAACACACAAAAATTTGGATGGTGATCATCCTAGTTTCCAAGGAAGGTCTGTATATTGAATGAATTGATGTCAATAAATAATTCCTTTATGAATATTTAAAGGAATAAATATATATGGAGAAACTATAAGGTTTTTTATTTGAATAGAAAAAGGGTCTGGTGTTTAAGCTCAATAAAAGTTTGTATGAGATTAAATAGAAACCAAGACAGTAGAATTCGAAGTTTGAAAAATTCATTGCGAAATAAAATTTCATCTGGAGAAATATAGATTATTTCTGTTACCTGAAGGTTTATGATGATATAATTTTCATCATTGTTCTTCTATATATTGATTTCTTACTCTTGGTTGGACCTATGATGAAGATTCTAGAACAATTTAAGTGTAAATTTTCCAATAGTTTCCAGATGAAATATCTTGGTTCTTCTAAACAGATGTTGGAGATGAAGATCACAAGAGACTTCAGTTTTGGAACATTAAATAATTTCTAAGTCAAAGTACATCTAGAAAGTACAATTGACATTCAAGATAAATGATTTGAAGCCTATGAGTTCTCCCCTAGTTGGAAATTTCAAAATTTTAAAAGAGAAGATGCCTAAAATGGAAGAGGATTAAAAGTAAATGGTGAAAGTTCTATATTAATTTCCTATGAAAACTATGATGTATTCCATAGTGTGTATTAGGCCTAATATTACTCAAGTAGTAGATGTGGTTAGTAGATTCATGGAAAATCTAAGAAAGGAGAAATGGGAGTCCATTAATTGGATCTTCTGATATCTTAAAGGATCAGTAAATATTGAACTATATTTTAGAATATATGAACCTTTTCAAGGGTTTTAATATGTTGACTTTGGTAGAGATGTTTTTTAACAGAAGAGCACCATTGGTTTTGTGTTCACTTTAAGAGGCACTTTTATGAGATGGATTTCACAGTTACAACTATTAGTTGAACTATCAACCATGGAAGCTAGGTACATTACAAATACAGAAGAAGATAAGGAATTGATGTGGTTTAAGGGTCCACTTGAGGAAATAATAAGGAGGTGGGAGATCAAATAATTATACTGTGATGGCCAAAGAGTGATTCACTTGGAAAAAAATCCAACATTTCACTTCTGGATAAAGGATATTCAACTCAAATACCACTTCATATGGAATCTTGTGGAGGATATTGTGTTGGAACTATGGAAGGTTAGAGGTAACTAGAATCTGATTGATGTTCTAACTAAAGTTACATCTCGGAAAAGTCTAAATAATTATTGTGCTTCAGTGGGGATTGGATAACCTTGAGGTCTTAGGATATCAAAAGATATGATAGACTAGAATTAGTTAACTATAAAGAGTTATGGAAGTTAGTACTTGTGACCCTAGGGACTTGGTTTTAAATCTTGGAAATGATTCTCAAGTGAGATATTATTAGTCTTGGTGTGAGAAGCTATTTTTCAACCAATTATTAAAGTCATTGAAAATGGGAAACTTCCAATTCTTTTTACTTTTAATAAATAGAGGTAGCAATTATTAGAACCATAAGTTTGAAACATATCATTAGTAGTAGTGATGCAATTTCCATAAGATAAAGATACTATAATTAAAGTATTAGTTCTGGAAGTAGCAATGATGTCGACGCTGATGCAGTGGATATGAAAAAAAGTGTCATTCCTTGAAGTCTCCTAAATCATGTAATGTTCACTGAGTGATTTAGTTGAGGTGGTTATCACCTTTGACCATGTGATTAGATTCCTATGAAGTTTGGTTTTGTGAGGCATTCATTCTATTAAGATCTCTTGGTGGTGGAATAGGGATTGCAGAATGATAGCTGCTATATATTTTTGGTTCAGGGTCATTTGTATTATAATATATATTAATTGAGTGATCAAATAAGCTAAAACTTTTATCAACTTATGATTTGTAATTTATCTTCCATTGTAATATCTTGTTTACTCTTCAGGGTATGTTTTTTCCGTGTATTATGAATTTTTATGAATCACATAATCCCTTTTGTTCCTTTGTGTTGAGGAAAACATTAAGTGTATGCCCCCACAAATTTTCTAGGATCTCAATTAGATGATTGGTTTTAGTTCGGGATGTATGATAGAAAATTAAAATGATAGATGAATGACAATAGTGAGTTCTTGTAATATTGATATGAGATCAAGTGGAAGAGATAAAACAATAATAGAAATAAAACATATAGAATGTAAGAAAACAGAAAGAACATTAAGATTTATGTGCTTTGAACCTGTTTGGGACCTATGTGCATGGCACGAACACCACACACACACGTGATTTGTTAAATCTAAAAATAAATGGATTAAAAAATACAATCCAGGCCACATAAAAAAATATCACAAGAACTAAGGAAAGTAGACTTTGAAAATTTAAGGGACTGAACAACTACTCGCAAAACTAGAGATCTTACCACTATCTATGAAGTCATCACAAAAGCTTCATAGGTTGACATTGAGGTTCTTGAACTGAATTCATACACCAATGGGGCATGTCACATGATTCTTCACTAGACACCTTGTTCAAGATTCACCAAGTATATTAATTAGAAGAGAACATTGTCGAATAACTCTACAAGGGAATCATGAGCATCATGGGAGGGTGGAAACCTTATTCTTTGAATCCTCTTAGGAATTTCAAACTAAAATCAATAGGGTTTGATAAACTATACAAGAGAATGATCCAGGGATCCGAATAAGGAATGAGTTGAAGGGATGTACAAAAGGGGTGAAGAATTTCCCTGATAGGTGAAGGTGGTGAAACGACTAAAGAAATATTGGGGAATACATGTGGAAAAACCAAACATACTAAGAATAAAAGTAGACATAGGTGGATGTCTGGGATACAAAGAGCTACAGAGCTAATCAACAGTTGTGTCTTATCCCTAGAAAGATTAAGGACATGATAAGGAGATCGACAAACCATAGTCTGGAAAACATGGCCCAAGCTAAGAGCCCAAGCCATGAACCCACAAACCAAAAAGGGAAATATCATACTAGGAGAAATAAAAGTATTTGAGTATAAAATAATAGATAAAAATATTTCATGCATATAAATAAGCATATAAATGGAATCAAAAATAAAAAGTGTAGTTTTATATGAAAATAAAATCACAAATTTCCAACCTTTTTATATAATATTGGTGATGTTCTTGCACCTGTGGTTATTGAATTAGAACCAAAATCGATATTTTTAAACAATTTTTAAATTTAGATAAAGTCAAAATATTAGTCAAAATATCAGCTAGATTATTATAAGTGTGTATCTTATTAACACACACGATTCATAATTCAATAACATCTCTAATAAAATGAAACCCAATATCAATGTGATTAGATCTACTAAGGAAAAACAATTGTTGGATAAATGAAAAGATGATTGTTTGTCACTATAAATGGTTATAACATAATTATACAGTCATAATTAAAAAAGATAATCATTGATCCATATATCCTCCTTGATAGATTTAGTAAGGAAAATATACTTATCCAAGATGGTCGAGAGGGGAACCATGAACTTAATGATACATTTCCATGAAATGGGTCCTCCATGGGAAACAAATACATAGATTGTGAGAGATTTTTTGGTATCCAAATTCCCCGCATAATAAAATTCTATGAAACCAATAAATAGATCATCTGTATCAAGATTTATACTAAATCATAGAGATAATGTAGGTGAATGGAACATGTATCTAAGAAATAATTTAATATCATGTCAATGGGGCTTTCCCAGGTTATCCATGAACCTACTAAGAGTGCATATTACAAAGGCTACATCAGGTCTAGTGTGGATCATGGAATACATGAAACTGCCAACCACATTTGCATAGGGTATTCTAGACATGTAATCAATGTCTTCGTCACTAACAGGTGCTTGTGTCAGTGAAATATTTAAGTGTTGAGCAAAAGGAACACTGGTAGTTTTAAGAGACTCAAGCAAGTATCTCTTAAGAATTATAAGAATATAAGAAATTTGGGACAAATAAAATAGTTTCTTACTCCTATTTCCTAAAATTTATATCCCTGTAATTTTATTAGTTTCACATAAGTCTTTCGTTGAAAAATTATTATTAAATTGTGACTTAACAGAAATTATGAGTTTCATATATTTTCATATGATCAACATTTCATCAACATAAAATAGCAAGTAAAGAATAAAATTATTAACAAATTTAATATACACACATGCATCATATTTTCTTCTAATGATCTAATTATCAAGAATAAATGATTCAAATTTTCTATACCATTGTCAAGAGGACTCTTTTAAACCATATAAATATTTATTCAGAAAACATAGCTATTTTAGTTTAAACTCATTCTTATAACCTTCAGTAAGTTTATGTACTATTTCTCATCAATTAAACCATGAAGAAAAGTAGTTTTTACACAAATTTTCTCAATATGTAATTCATGGTAAGTAGAAAAAGCAAGAAACAACTAGATAGATAAATGTTTTACAATAGGTGAGAAAAATTCAATGTAGCCAACACCTTCTCATTGTAGAAATCCCTTGGCTACAAGTATAGATTTAAACTTAATTTTATTTTCACCGGTGTTATCTTTCTTTCTTTTTAAAATCCATTTACAGCCAATTTACTTGGCATTTGGTGGTTTATTCACAATAGACCAAGTATGGTTATTGTTTAAGGAATTAATATCATAATCTATTGCATAGATCTAGTGCTTGTAATCACTATCATTAAGGGGTTTATTATAAATATATGGATCTTCATTTTCATGATTCTAGGAAACATGGAAAGTAAAGGAGGTCATGTCATACTTTCCAAATTGAGTAGGAGGTTTGAAAATCCTCTTTGATCAATATCTGGTCTATTGGTAGTCACTTGGAGCACCAGAAGGCTCACTGTCTAACTTAGAGTCTGAGTTGGATTGATTTTGGAGTTTAGTTAGGGGTTTATGTGAAGAAGGATTAGGAGTAGCCTCAAACGGGGCTAAAGCATCAATCTGAACACTCTCAATTAGAGGTTTATGATCACTATCATTAGTGACAAACTTATATTTATTAGAAATTAACTCATGGAATATAACATCTCTACTTATTGTTAATTTTTGGTAACTTAGATTATCAACCAGCATTTTATTCCCTTTAACCCCTTTGGGGGAACTAATAAAAAATACATTTGAGAGCTCTTGGTTCAAGTTTTTCAATTTTAATGTGAGAATAGGTTGTTCACCCAAAAACTATTAGGTAACCATAAGAGGGTGGTTGGTTACACCATAATTCTCTAGGGGTCTTAAACTGATTAGTAGTTGAAGGGCGTATATTAATGAGGTAGACTATAGTAGTTTCAACCTCAACCTAAAAGAACTTGGGAAGGCTCATGAATGAAATCATGTTGTGAACCTGATCTGGAATAATGTGGTTCATCCACTTGGCCATCCCATTCTATTAAGGAGTTTCCATAATAGTGTAGTGTATTATAATTCCCTCAGAATCATATAATTTCACAAATTTGGATGATAGATACTATAATCCTTTATCATTTCTCATAGCTTTAATTATTTTACCAACTTCGTTTTCAATAAGGGATTTACAGGTTTAAAAGGTTTCAAAGACATATTATTCTTTATAAATAATATAAATCCACACTTTTAAGAAAATTCATCTATGAAGGTCACAAAATAGGAGCCTATAACATGAGAAGTAGTTCTAGAAGGACCCCATAAATTAGAAGAGATATATTCTAGAGGATGATTAGCCTTAAAGAAAGACTGATTAAATTTTAATCTCTTAGACTTACCTAGAACACAATCTTTATAAAATGGAATGTTATTATATGTGATGTCATTTATCATTCCTTGTTTACTAAGTTCCTCAATATCTTTGGATCTAACATAACCTAACCTCTTATTTCATAGCATAGTACTATCGGTATTATTGAAATAACTACTGCCTAAATATCTAGTGTGAGTTTTTCCTTTCAAAGTATAAATCCCACTAATAGGAGATCCTTTAATAACTATTATAGATCCCATAAAGATCTTTAGACAACCTAGTTTAGACTTGAATACATATCCTTTCTAGTCTAGAACACCAAAGGAGATCAAATTCTTATGCAGGTTAGGGACCCACCTCACATAAAGTAAGGTGAGAATATAATGGTCATGAAGATATAACAAGATAGAACCTCTACCCTAAACCCTACACCTCCTATCATTTACAAGAATGACCTCTCCTTATGCTCTCTCGGTTAAATCATAAAAGGATTCTTTATAAATACACAAATGGAAGGAACAATCAAAATATAACACCCACTCACTGGAAAAGGCATGTGAAGACACATTAAGAACCTTAGTAGTGTCATAACCAACATAGAAAAACAAATATTAATCTATAGGTTCATCAGGTTTGGAATTTTTTCTGTTTGGGATTATGGTATTCTGAACTAATGTGTCTAGGTTTTCCATAGTTGTACTGGGTTTCATTCCTAGACATATATTTGGATCTATTAATCCAATATTGTTTATTATTATTGTCATTACCTTTATTGGTATCTTTCTTATTGTTTCTATTCTTAGTCCTACCTCTAGTAAACGAGCTCTCAGTCTCTAAATTTATATTAGGTCTAATGTGAAGGTCTTTAGATAATAAATCTGATTTAACCTCTTCCAGGGTTAAAGGATCACACCCATACATCATATTTTTAACTATATTATAATAGTAATTATCAAGATAAATAAGGAATATCATGTACCGGTATTCATCATCAACGGAAATATTGATATTAAAAAGGTCAAGAATAATTTTTTAAAATTCATAAATATGGATTTTAATAGAAATACCAAACTACATCTTAAAGGTAAACGTTTTATTCTTTTTATAAATATGACCAACCATAGAGGTAGCCATATATAATTTCTCAAGTTTAAACCAAATTCTAGTAGTCTAAGACTCATAAGCAACCTCCCTAAGGACTTTGTCACATAAGGATAACAAAAGGGAACTATGTGTATTTTTTAGGAGATCAGCATAGATATCTTGGTACGTTGTAGTAGTTTGTCCATCATTGGACAGACACTTCTTAGGGCCATGAAAAGAATCGATGATCCCCTACTGGACAAGAAATAATATCTTATTGATATGTCAAAGGTTAATTTCCTTATCTTTATAAAATTTATCCATATCATACCTAGTGAATTCCATCATTTATTTATAGAGCACTGATACCAAGTTGTTGGGAACAATGTTAAGTGTACACCCCCAAGAACAGTCTAGGATCTTGAATAGATGATTGTTTTATGTTTAGGATGTATGATAGAAAGTTAAAACAATCGAGTAATGATGAAAATGGGTTCTTGGAATATTTATATGAGATCAAGAGGAAGTGATAAAACAGGAATAGAAATGAAACATATAGAATGCAAGAAAGTAAAAAAAGAGAACCAAGGTTTATGTGATTCAGACCTGTTTGAGACCTACATGAATGAAAATAACACCACACAGACACAAAATTTATGAAATATCAAAATTGAAGGATCAAAAAATACAATCCATACAAAATAAAATTAGAACACGAGAACTAAGGAAAGCATAATTTGAAATTTTAAGTAAATGAATAACAACTCACAAAATTGGAAACCTTACCATTGTCTGGGAATTCATTTCAAATGCTTTAGTGGAATAAGTTTAGGTTCTTGAATTGAAGTCGTGTGCTAGTGGGGTGTGTCACCTGATTCTCCACTGGTTTACTTTCTCAAGACACACCAAATCTCTCAATCAGAAGTGAACGTCATCGGAGAACTCTATAGGGGAATCACGAGCATCATGGGAGGGTGAAAGCCTTTCTTATCTGAAACCACTCAAGGATTCCAAATCGAGATTTATAGGGTTTCACAAATGAGATGAGACTAATATTTGGGGAGCTGAATGAGGAGGATGGCATGACGATATCAATGTATATCCTGATGAAGGAAATCTACATCAATGTACATATTCATAATGTGGTAAATTTGGTCCTTGGTAAGGAGGTATCAATTCAATTTCCTCGATCTATTATTCCATTTCTTGTGAGAATCAACATGTAATGTTCGGGTGTGTCACGTGAATGGGATGTGAGTATATGTTATATTATTAGCTCATTTTTTACCACCAGTCCCGGAGCGGCAAAATTTTCCATGAGGATTTTTTTTTAATTAAATAAGGGTAGGTATTTATTTGTTAATGGGTGTGGACAGTGCCAGTTAATCTGATTTTCTTTAGAAAGAATATAAAAGCGCTACTTCATGTGGCGTTTTTACACGGTTTCAAGAACATCACTTCATGTGGCATTCTTTTCAAAATAAATTAAGGGAATAACATCACTTTATGTGGTGTGCTTTCCTTAATGGAGCTCCTTAAGGGCGCCACTTTAAGTAGCGTCCTACTAGTGGCTACCCTATAAAAGGGAAATCCCCCCTCTATTCTCCATCCTAGAGACATGATGACCCCCTCTGAAGCCCCAGTGATGCCCCCCCCCCCTCATTTTTAGGTGCTTTCCTTTGGTGGATTCCCTTACTCCCAATGAATTTTAAAGTAATTATATTTATATATCGATTTTTTAATATTTTAATTTACTTATTTAATTATTTAGTAGTTAGTTTGTAATTAGTAAATAGTTAATTTATTATAATTATAACCAAATAATTATACAATTAAAATTATTAATTAATTTACTGGTTAGTTTATAATTAGTAATTAGTTAATAATTATATAATTTTAATTAGTAATTAATATAATAGTTAGTTGATAATTACTAATTAAGTTAAAATAAATTAATAATAATTACTAATTAACTATTAATAATTTATAATTACCAATTAATTATAAGTAGTAATTAACTTTTTTAATATGATTGGCAATTCTTATAATTTTCACTATGAGTAATAATTAACATGAATAACTAATAATCAATTAGTAATTAATTATTAATTAGAAAAAATTATTAGCAAGTAATATGAATAATAATTAACAATTGAAAATGTGATTAAATATAATAACTAATTAATTATATATTTATTTATAATTATCAATTACATAATTAATAATTAATTGTAATTAATAAGTAACTAAAAATTATGTAAATGTAAGTAATAATTAACTAAGAATAAATTTATAATATATATTCTAATTAAATAGTAATAATTTATAAATATCAATTAATTATGATTAGTTGAGTATTAAATAAAAGAATAAAAGTTAATTAATTAATAATTAATTACTAATTATTGATAATTACTAATTAATGATAATTAAAAAATATAATTACTAATTAAGTATAATTATTAATTACTTATAAATTTATGAATTAAAATTATTAAGTATTAATTAATTAATTATAATTAATTAATTGAAATCTTTAATTATGTAATTGTCATTAGTAATTAAATAACTGTAATTTGTGGTTAAGTATTTGTAATAAGTAATTAAATAGTGTTAATTAGTAATTAATTAATTATTAATTGTAGTAGTGATTAAATGATTTTAATTAGTAATTAATTAATTAATAATTAATTATAATTATTTATTAATTAAGTTTATTTAGTAATTAATAAATTTTTATTAATAAATAATTTAACGTAATTAGAAATTAATTTTTTATAATTATTACTTTGTTAATTACTAATTAATTAATTAATAATTAATTGTAATTAGTTATTAATTAATTTTATTTAGTAATTAATTAATTTTAATCAGTAAATAATATAATCTATTTATCAATTAATTTATTGTAATTAGAAATTAATTATTTTTAATTAGTAATTTATTAATTATAATTAGTAATTAATTATTTAAGTAATTAATTGTAATTATTAATTAAATAACTGTAATATGTAATTAAATAAGTGGAATTACAAATAAATTCAGTATTAATTAATTGTAATTAGTAATTAGTTAATTGTAATTAGTAATTAATTCATTCAAATTAACCATATAACTAATTAAAATGAATTAATATTTAATTTTAATTAAAAATCAATTAACAATTAATTAATAAGTAAATAACTAATTAATGAATGATTAAGGAATGATTAACTTAGGATTCACTAATTTTGAACTACCGAGTAAGTAATGATTAATTACTGATTAACTTAGGATGAATTAGGGATTAAATAATTATTAGCTATTAATTAACTTCATATTAACATCGGATTAACTTAGGATCAAATAGATAATGAGGCCTAACAACACACCCGATCTGTCATTATCATGAGGTCTGCTTTAGATGATTCCTGCTTTTAGGAATAATAAAATTAGGACTTCAAAATGTTACTGTCATCATTGATGATATAAAAAAAATTCTAAAATTTCAGTAAAGTGAAGATTGTGTGGTTATATGAGAAATGAAATACATGTATGGATACTACAAGTGGATGTGGATCTCACACAGATGTACCTAGGTGTAACAACCCTAAAAACATCGTATTGAGATAGACTCGATCGGAAACTGATGCACGATAATGAGCCTTATTGCACATCTAGTTTGACACTCTTGGGGGATATGCTTTAGATAATTTGTATTCTCTTTATAAACTAATGAACATACCTTTAGAAAAAAAAATTACTATGAAATATTAGTTTCATCTTTTAGGATATAAAAAGACTTTCTAAACTTTCAGTGAAGTGAAGATTGTGTGGTTGTCTGAGCAATGAAATCCCTTCCTGGATACTACAAGTGGAGTGGGTCTAGCACAGATGTACCTAGGAATAGTACCTCAAAAAATCATATTGATCTAGAATCGTTTAGGAACTGGTGCATGAAAATAGGCCTTTCTATAAACCTAGTTTGACACTCCTGGGGGGATATGTTTTAGATGATTCACATTCTCTTTATAAACTACTGAACATAACTTTAGGAAGATTAAAAATTGTATTATGAAACATTAGTACTATCTTTTAGGATATAAGAATATGTTCTAAAATTTTGTTAAAGTGAAGATTGTGTGATATTTCATTGAAATTTTGAAATATTTGAAATTCATATTGTGTTTCTCTAGTCAAATTTAATTAATAACAATGTTTTATTTTAGATAAAAAATTATGGTTTCATATATTTATTGCATCGATCAAATAATTGAGACTAAATAAGGATGTAGTTATAGTATATAGCCGAAAATAATTACGACGCTTGGGGAGTGTACAAATTTAGAATTTATTTAAATAAAATTCATCGAAGGTTAAAATTTATAGTGAATCAAGTGATAGAGTCTATTATATATAGTCATCTACAATTTAACGATATGTTGTGGCATGTAGCATATCTAGTAATCGATGATGGTGACTGGAGACACATATTGTCATTATTTAAATATCAACATGAAAATCAAATGATGGAGTTGTATGTTACCATAGCTGCAATGGAAGTTCCATCGACATTGAAAGTTGGTCTATCACAACTTCATGATACAATATCACATCCTCATGCTATAACACCTCAAGAAGTTCCATCAGTAATGGTAGTTGTTCCATCATATCCTCATGCCACAATTTCATATCCTCAAGTTGTGATGTCTCATAGAGTACGTTATGTTTCCATGGATAGTCCTCCATATATTTTAGATGTTTTGGTCGATAATTTTGAGGATGATGAAAATTCAAAACAAGAAGATGATAAGGAAGTTAAAGAAGAAGAGGATGTCGAATAACATTGTGTTCCCTCTCATGTGAGGTTCAATTGACCTTTAAACCATCCTCCACCATTTTTATCATGGTCAATCAATGTCATGGAATTCCTGACACAATTTTATTGGTCAATTATTACTCCTAATATAGAATTTATAGGAATTATTAGTGGCACAAATCGGGTTTCAGATAAATGTGTTTTGTATATTGGAATAAATTTTGATAGTAAAGAAGCCATGAAAAATGTGATAAAATATTATCACATTGAAAGACATTATTGTTATGTTGTAGAAGAGACAAAGAGATCTCATTATTTGATCCAGTGTGACAAATATAATTCATACTTTCAAATGTGTTTGTGAGAAATAATTGATAACAATTTTCAGTATTGGAACATTACTGGATTTTATCCACACACATGTGTGAACCCAATCTTGTCACAGGATCACTCTTCATTATATGCTAAGTTTGTTTCAATTATTATCATTGAAATGATAAGATCATGTCAATATGTTCCTATTGTTCTGGTGGTGGAGATAATCAAAAATATTTTTGTGTATCAAATCTCTTATTGGAAGTCATAGTCGACATGATAGAAGGCTATTGTGAAATTTTACAGTGACTAGGATGAATCTTATTAAGTTTTAACACAACTTATGGATATTTTATGCAACAATAATCAAGTTATCTACTAGCTAAATACTATTGAATATGTTAACCAATGCAACCAAGTTTATCAGTCAAAGGTTGTGTTTGATATATTTTTTTGAACATTTTTTCCATGTTTACCTACTTTTAGACACTGAAGGTTATTTATACAGATTGATATCACATTTATGTATAAAAAGGATATAGTTACTTTATTGATTATTGGAACACAAGATGGTAATCAAGACCCTATACCTTTTTCATTTTCTATTGTCAAGAAGAATAACTTCTCATCTTGGAGCTGGTTCTTGTCTTTCTTTAGAGAGTTTATGAAGGGCGTAGAAGGGATTTGTCTTATTCTCGATCATCATCGATCAATCAAGGAGGTAGTACTGTCTAAGGGCCTTTCATGGATACCACCCTATTCCCATCATCGATGTTGTATTTGAAACATTTCCAAAAATGTGTGAAATAAGTTCAAGGATGAGTCCATGAATAAATAAACCATAAAAATTAGTATGAATAACCTTTTTTATTTTAAAAAACATTTTTCATGGTAATTATCATATGTGTTTAGATTATTTATTATTTGTTAGCATATGAGACTCAACAATAAAGGATGAAAGAGTGTCTCAAAGATATTTAGAGAGATAATCCAGAAGTTTATGATTACATGATTCAAATTCCAAAGAATAAATGGTTATTGGCATATGAAGAGGGTCTAAATATAGGGATGCGATATGGTCACCATTTCTAATTCGAGAGAGGTAGAGTTATTCAGGAGGCTGAAACATTTCATGTTCGATCATTTGATCATGAAAAGAAAAAAAAATTAGGTCTCTAAGCCTCGTGATCCTATGACTGGTAGAAATGGTCATGTGCTAGTCGTTTTACTGGAGCAATGTTACTATGATTGTGGAAACTTTCAAGCATTACGATATCCTTGTGGACATGTGATCACAACATGTGCTTTTGTATGCTTATCTTGAGAGTAGTTCATTGATCAAATTTATCAAATATAGATTATTAATGACTGCTACAATTCTATATGGATTCCTATTGGGGAATATCAGAATTTCGATTTGTCTAATGAAACACCCACATTTCTACCGAACATGACAAGGTTGCAACTAAAAGGGAGAACAAAGTCAATTCATATTCAAAATGAGATGGACTGACCCAGCGAATGGGTACCTGCACATAGGTGCGTCATATATATCTAGGAAGGTCACATGAGGACATGTTTCCCTAGACTTATAGGGAAATCATCTGATAATTAAAATGATTGATTTAATCTATCAATTAATGTAAAAGTTTTTGCATGTAATCATTTTTTTAATTATCATCATTTTTCAGTTGGAGTAGAATAGTCAATAGGGGGTTGAATTCAGTTTCCAAATAAAAATTCCAGTTAAATCAATTTAAAAATAAAATCCCCAATTTATAAAAACATCCAGTTAACCAAAATTATAGAATTATATAATTTGATATTACAAAAATTTTCTCAAGAGTTTGATCAGAACTCGGTTATAAACAAGTGTAAAAACCCTTTCTAACTTTTGAAACTAATTTACAGGTTCATGCCTATGTTTCTCTATTGTTATCTATAAGATTATATCTCCTTTTATCCACAAGCACATCCTTCACTTAAAAATAACTCCATCTCAAAGTATATATGTGGACACTTGAAATAACATACTTCATTCTTATGAAATACCAAAAAGAAACTTAAAAAATATTTTATACCAAATCATAAAACCATGTATGAGTTAAATAACTGATGACATTACTGTCTTATTATTCATACATTTAGATGGAGAAACCACTTTTATCTTGCCCTTAGAAACACGTGTCGTGTGACATATTGGTGCAGGGACTTTTTAGAAAACTTGTTGTTCATAGAGAATATCATTTTCATAATGATGCACCTACAATAGCCAATTTTCCATACCTCATATCTGTTGTGGGAGATGCAAAACACGAACCATCAGGTTCAAGGTGTTTTCCCTAGGTCAGGGTTAGCTTATCAAAACATCTAGATAAGCTAACCAAATAGAAGCTCATGATCATCCCATCTTATTTTATTTCTGTCTGATTTCATGGTTTATTTATTATGTATGTGTTGTCACGGTCACATAATTAATAAAATGAACAAGCATGCAAAGATGGAATAAAAAAAACCGTACAATGCGTAAACATTATCAGAACATGGTTAATCACTTAAGCAAGCATCACTTAATATTAACAAGCATGTGATAATGAAAAACTATGCATAAAGGATTAAAATACCTCAATAGTATATTAAGTCAGACTTAGCCTTTTGTTACCTAATTAAGGGAAAGACTCAATAAAACTATGTGTTTGACCAACCCTTGTTGGGACACTTACTTTTTTAAAGGAATCCCTTATGAAAGGTTTCAGATTGACTTAACCATATTACATCAAGAGGGGTAGCCCTTGCTAGACTTGATGTAATATTGGAGGCAAGATTTGAGGAAATCCAAGTCAGGATTTTAGGATTGGGGAGTCCACTCAACAATTCAAGGAACTGTAAGCTCGCAGTTGGAAAAGACCTGCCTACCTAAATACCTTCAAATAGGTTGACCAACCCTTGTTGGGGTTATGCGAAGGGGAATATGGATCCTTGCCACTAGAATGTCAAAGAAACTGGACATTCCAAGTTCAATGGTGAGGGTCATTGGGACTTGATAAAATAGTGGGAGAATTAATTAATTCATTTATTATTTCTCATAAAAATGTAGTCAATAAAGTACTGATAAATCTACTCTTTTAATTTTTAGAATCAAAATGACAAACACTTCAACCACATTTTCTCTGCGATCAATTCTGGATAAAGACAATATCCTCACTGGCAGTAACTTTCAGGAATGGTTTAGGCGCCTTCGGGTTATCCTATGCCATGAACGAAAGTTTTACGTGCTGATGTCCTCACTTCCTGATTCCCCTGCCCCAGGGGAAAGTGATGAAGATTTCCTAGTCTATGATCAACATTTGAACGATGCACTTGACGTTCAATGTTTGATGCTATCATCAATGTCTAGTGAGCTCATGAAGTCTCATGAATACATGGATGCCTATAGCATGCTCGAGCACCTCTGTGGTCTATATCAGGAGAGAGAAAGACAGGAAAGGTTTGAGATCTCCAAGGCTATATTTCAGAGCAATCTTGGAGAGGGTGCCCCATCTGGGCCTCATGTAGTCAAGATCATTGGCTACATTGAGCGCTTGGAGGTTCTAGGGTTTAAACTCCCCGAAGAACTGGGTACCGATATCATTCTTGCATCACTCCCCCAGAGCTTCTCAAACTTTGTTGTAAACTTCAACATGAACAACATTGAGAAGTCTCTGTCTGATCTTCTTATCCTCATTCGCCAAGTGGACAATGACATGAAGCGTGAAAAGCCTTCTGTCCTCATGGTGAATAAAAGGAAAGGGAAGGAAAAGAGCTTTAAGCCCAAAGCTTCTTCAAGACCTTCCAAGAAAAGGAAGATCAAAGGGGAGGCAAGGGAACATGATGTTGTTTGTTTCGCATGTAGCAAGAAGGGCCACTGGAAGAAAAACTGCACCCAGCCAAGGAAGAAAGGGGAAGCTTTAGGTGTGTTTGTTATCGAATGCAATCTATCTGTTTCTACTAATTGGGTATTAGATACTACTTGTGGTGCTCACATCTGTATCCAAATATAGGAACCAAGTAGATTCAAGAAGATTGATCGAGGGGAGATAGATCTATGAGCAGCCAATGGAGCCAGACTTGCTGTTGTAGCTGTCGGAGACTACCACCTCACGTTGCCAACTGGAATGATCTTGGTATTAAAGGGTTGTTATTAGTGCCTTCTGTTACCAAAAACATTGTTTCAGTATCCAGATTAGATACTGATGGATTCATTTTCAAGTTTGGAAGTGGATGTTGCTATTTTTATAAAGATAGCATTTGTTTTGGTATGGCACATTTATATAACAGCCTTTATGTGTTAGACTACACAAACCAAGTAATGGAAATAGATAACAAAGTTAATTCACATGACTCATACCACACCCAACTTTGGCATCACCGGCTAGGTCATGTCAATGAGAAACGTTTGACAAAATTACATCAAGATGGGTATTTAGATTCTTTCAAACTAAAACCACTTGGTGTATGTCATGCGTGTCTACAAGGCAAAATGACCAAAGCCCCATTTAGTGGGAAAGGTGAAAGAGCTAAAGAGCTTCTAGAATTAGTTCACACAGATGTGTGTGGTCCATTTCCAGTTGAGGCAAGGGGTGGGTTCTCATACTTCATAACTTTTACTGATGATTTTAGTAGATATGGATATATCTACTTAATGAGGTATAAGTCAGATTCTTTTGATCGGTTCAAAGAATACAAGAATGAAGTTGAGAACCAGCTTGGTAAGAAGATTAAGAAACTCCGCTCAGACAGAGGAGGAGAATATCTTAATCAGGACTTCATTGATTTCTTACGGGAGTTTGGGATTCTATCTCAACTCACTCCTCCTTACACACCTTAGTGGAATGGTGTAACTGAAAGGAGGAACCGCACCCTGTTGGACATGGTGAGATCAATGATGAGTCATGCGAGTCTTCCATTATCCTTTTGGGGATATTCATTACAAACAGCAGCACACATACTAAACCAAGTACCAACTAAATCGATAAATGGTATTCTATACGAGTTATGGAGTGGACGCAAATCTATGTTATCGAATTTGCATGTGTGGGGTAGCGAAGCATTTGTTAAGGCCTCTTTAGGTAACAAACTTGCACCCCGAGGCACAAAGTGTATCTTTATAGGATATCCCAAGGAAACAAGGGGATATTACCTATACAAACCCTCAGACAAAAAGGTTATAGTGGCAATACACGCCATATTCCTTGAGAGGGAGCACATCTCCAAAAGAGATAGTGGGAGCGAAATAGACTTCGATGAAGTTGAGGGTCAAGATACATAGGAGTTGGTACAAGAACAGATTCCACAAAGCCCCGTGGAAGAACAATCTGTTCCAGAGACACAAGAACTGCGTAGGAGCACGAGAGAGGTGAGAGAACCAGAACGATATGGTTTTCTTGTCACCGAGGATGGTGACTCATTATTGGTTGACAATGATGATCCTCTTACCTGCAAGGAAGCAGTTGAAGGCACAGACGTTGCCAAGTGGCAAGAAGCCATGAATTCTGAAATGGATTCCATGTACCAAAACCAAGTCTGTATTTTGGTAGATCTTCCAGTTGATGTAAATCCTATTGGTAATAAATGGGTATTCAAGAAGAAACTGTACATGGAGGGGCAAGTTAGCACCTATAAGGCACGAATGGTTGCAAAAAGTTTTAGACAGCGTCAAGGAATTGACTATGATGAAACTTTTTCACCGGTTGCGATGTTGAAATCCATCAGAATCCTATTGGCCATTGCCGCTTACCATGACTTTGAAATTTGACAAATGGGTGTCAAAACAGCGTTCCTTAACGGGAACCTCCAGAAAGATGTATACATGACACAACCTGAAGGTTTTGTGACTCCAAAGGATGTCAAAAAGATATGTAAGTTGCAGAAATCCATTTATGGATTAAAGAAAGCATCAAGGTCATGGAACATTCGTTTTGATGAAGCTGTAACGGAATTTGTCTTTGTTAAGAACAAATGTGATCCTTGTGTCTACAAGAGGTTTAGTGGAAGTGAAGTCGTTTTCCTAATAGTATATGTTGATGACATATTACTAATTGGAAACGAAGTACCTGTCTTACAGTCAGTTAAGGCATGGTTGCATAAATGTTTCTCCATGAAAGACTTGGGCGAGGCAGCATATATTCTTGGGATCAAGATCCATCATGATAGATCTAAGAAAATTTTGGGCCTGAGTCAAAGTACATACATTGACAAGATACTGAAGAGATTCAGTATGGAACAGTCCAAGAGGGGATTGTTTCCAGTGTCACATGGCATTCATCTTTCTAAGAAAATGTGTCCTCAGACACATGAAGAAAGAAAGAGAATGGTAAGGATCCCTTATGCATCTGCGATTGGGTCAGTCATGTATGTTATGCTATGTACGAGGCTAGATGTTGCTTACGCATTAAGTGTGGTAGGCAGATATCAAGCTGATCCAGGAGACCGACATTGGTGGCAGTCAAGACGATCCTTAAGTATATGAGGCGTACTAAGGATATGTTCCTGGTTTATAGAGGAGATGAGGAACTAGTCATCAGAGGACATGTAGATGCTAGTTTCCAGACTGATCAAGATGACATGAAGTCGCAGACTGGATACATCTTCAGTTTGAATGGACGTGCAGTGATCTGGAAGAGCTCAAAGCAAAGTGTGGTGGTGGATTCTACAGTAGAGTCCGAGTATATCGTAGCTTCTGAGGCAGCTAAAGAAGCAGTATGGATGTGAAGCTTCATCAAAGAGTTGGATGTAGTACCAAGCAGTAAAGATCCTATCACACTCTATTGTGATAATACTGCAGCGGTGACACTTGCAAAAGAGTCAAGGTCACATCAGCGGACAAAGCACATACTTTGGAAGTATCATCTCTTGAGGGTTTTTTCTCAGAGATGTGAAGTTGCAGTGAGCAGTATTTCCACGGAAGACAACGTGGCGGACCCCTTGACTAAAGCCTTGACTCAGCAGAGAAACATGATCATCATGTAAGGTCTAGCGGACTAAAAGTCGTAGGCAGTTGGCTCTAGTCCAAGTGAGAGTTTGTAAGGGTTGGTGTCCTGAGAACCAACTGTTTTATACTTTGATTACATAAATGTTCACTTATTATATATTGTTCATTATTCTGCATGACTATAATATAATAATATCCTGGAATATTTGTTGCATTGATAAGGTCATGGCAGATCCCCACTATGATGAGAACCTTGAAATGCTATAACAGTATTCTTAAATAATGTTCTACAGTTGGATGACATACTATGATAGGACACATAGTATACTGACCGTCATGTGCGAGTACTCGTAAGAAGACGACTCTCTCTTATGGAGTTCGCACTTGGTAATCTCCAAGATGGGAGATTATGAGAACAGACCCGCCAGTAGCAATTCTGCATGTCTTGGTGTCATCGGACATTGCTATCTACGAGCGTGTGTAATGGTCCTTAGACTGGAAGATTATCATTAACTCATGTCATGACTCGCGCATTTAGATTTACTGACAAAAACCGTCACACAGACAGTTGGCGGGAAGTAGGGTACGTTGGGTGCGTCACGAGTGACATGTTGTTAATGGATAAGTCGAGGAAGGATTTGTCCCTTCCATTTATGGAAGTTGATATCTCGACCCTTTGATTGAAATAGAACTGTCGCATTAAATTTCATGGTCATGGTGTGAACGACGGGTTTATTTCAGGTAGTCAAAGAACGACGGATCAAGCATATAGGTTTATGACACTGCCATGAAACCTGCTTGATGAGATATCGAGACAAAGTGATTAAATTACACAGTAAGCGTTCGTATGAGGTGATACGTCAATGCGGCGTCAACTTCTTTCTCTTGGGTGCCTTGACCTGTTGCTAGACAGTAATCTTGGACTTTAGGCAAGCCCGCCTAATGCCAACGAGAAAGAGGCCTAGAGGGTCACACACTAAGTGTATTCAAGTATCTCAAGTAGAATAAAGATTATTCTTGTATGTGGTTTAATAATTATTCAAGGAAGCATAAATCGTTTTAATGATGGAGGAAGAAGGAAATGAAAAACAAGATATACACGTCGTGTATTAAAGATTACATGCCGTGTAGTTTTTCATGGAAAACAAGTACACGTCGTGTATTAATAATTACATGCCGTGTAGTTTTCTTTATGAAAGGAAATGATTAAATGAAAACAAGATATACACGCCGTGTACATTGAATGTACACGCCGTATAGTTTTCAATGAAAAACAAGTACACGCCGTGTATTTATTAATACACGCCGTGTAGTTTTTCCAGTCGGGATTTTGAGGATATAATATTGTTTTAAATGATATTTATTATAATCAGCGTGAGCGCATGTCAAGGAATTAATTATTCGACATGGAGGTTTTAAATAAGAGTCAATGAAATAAATAAAACGCGTAACGCGTTTATTTATTATCATAACTCTACAACCTCAAACGCGATTATAAATATCCTCACAACCCCAACTCTTTTCCTATGCGTAATACACAAGAGAATTCTTTCAAGGGCAAAAGAACTTATTCCTCCAAGAACACTCTCAAGACCGAGAGAGATCTTCTTCCATCGGATCAAGACGATCCAAAGCGGACAACGCAAGCAAAGGTTTCTCCACGCTAGCACCCTAAGACTCCTTTAGCGACGTCCCGAGATACGAGGTACACGTGTGGATCACCGCTAGAGGAAGTCTACACTTGGCTTCTGCGACGCAACGACGAATCACATCGGAACGTGATCAAGAACATCAACAAAGAAAGAACACTCAAAATGTATTTCTTTTCAATTGATTAAATTAATTTTAATCAACTTGTAATGATCCTACTTTGTGGTTCCAGGACTTTCCTTTTCTTTGTCCATTTCTGTGATTCGATCCGTGGAGACTGACGTTTATCGTTGTATTGATCCCGGATTGATCATTGTTAATGACAAAAAACTAAGTGGGAACATCCACCCACGCGCTTCCACTGCGACCGAAACCTTCATCACCTAAGTAGTGGCGACAGGCAGTCCCTTCAACAGGCTTGTGTGGTGGCTGGCTTCAATTTTAGTTAAGGCTAAACGAAAATATTTGCCAATATTATCAATATAAAATGTTAACCCAACATACTCATCCAAGCTTCTTCAAATATACTACATGAAAAATATAAAGATGTATTTATGCATGGTCTCCCCAAATTGTTCAATTATTTGATCAAAACTCCAATATCATCAAAATATGATCCATCTCCACTTTTCTACATTCCCTCAATTGACACGTTTTAGACATTTCCAATATATATCATCAAAATATGATCCATCTGCACTTTTCTACGTTCTCTCAAGTGACACATGTTTTAGACATTAAGAACACATCTGCAACCGTCACATTTAAGTTAGCTTTATTTAAGTCTCTTCAAGTCAAAACATCTTTGCCAACTTATAAATAACACATACTTCAATATCAGAAACATCATACTTCAGTCAATATCACATTGAATTTTCATCAATTCAAACATATTGATAACAAATATAACACAATTATTACTTTTGGGTTATTCATGATTGATCTTCTGGAACTGTTGAAACGTGTTCTGAGTTATGTATATCACCTTGTTTATGTTTATGCGAAGCGTGTTTCTTAAGCCTGCTATATCTTCGTTTTACGTTTGTTGTTATCTGTAATGTAACTGGTTGATAAACAAGTTTAATTTCCCATAACACTTCGGGATTATGATCATTCCAAACGAAAAACACTCAAATTTCGAAAGCAACACTGCACTCATCATAAGTTCGTCCCGATCAAGCTCGGATTCTTTATTGCAGAACAAAGGGCTCTTCAAGACAAACGGATGACCTGAAAGAAAGGAAAAGCAAAAGTTATTAGAAGCTGCTGCACAGATTTAGTATAGATCCAGAAATAATTCCATATGAAGATTTTGAAGAAATGTCGCGATAATAATCGGCGAACCAGTTCATCTCAGGTGCGAGGAATCCAGTCGTTTCTGGCCGGGTTGGTTCTGAATCGAGAAACGGCAGTCCCTTGGTCACAGTCGTCTTCATGGCAGCTTCCGTGCAAGTGCAGATCAGATCCATTCTCCTGCGCTTCCTTCGTCACTTCGATAAATCCAGTTCCCGTCTGCTCAGTTTTCAAGTATTGATTAAAATCCGATCGAATCAACAGCAAAAAAAGACGAGGACAACGAAGAAGTATTTTAACCGTATGATGCTGCTTGTCAATGGAATCCAACTCCTGGTAATACGGAGTCTCCACGAATTCATCTTCCAAAACGCCGTCTCCCTTAGCTGAAATCAAATCCTTCAAAACGTTCCCGATTCAAAAAAAGAAAATAAGACGAGCCGGAGAAAAGATAATCGGAAAGCGACAAATCAGGAATCATGCGTGCCTGAGATCGCGATTGAAGCAGTAACTGAAACTTCTGAAACTCAGGGATGTCGCCATCGAAGCGCTGGTCCACATCGGGAGCAGGTGCATCGACTTCGCTCCGGCAAGGCTTGGCGGGCCGTCTGGGGGCGACAGATTCGAATTGAAGCCTGACGCGATCGGCGATCCTCGACTGCTGATCGGCGTCCAACACCTCGTCGCTCCGGCTGGGCTTGCTCGGCATCGGAACCAGCTTCCCTACCACGATAAGCGCTACGCCTTCCCCGTGCGTATTTGTAGGCGCCTCGCTTCCGCCGCGGAGAAATGGAAGAAGATGAGACGAGACTGGGAGGAAGAAAGCGTGAACGAATGGAGGTTCGAATCGAAGGTTCTGGTTTGGAGACGACGGGAAAAACCAGGGGCGACGTGAATCCGCTTCCCCCGGGAGGAGTTGGGCCGTTGCATGGGCCCCCATCATTTCCATGATGGGCTGAAAGGACATTATCTCGAATATTATTATTATTTTATTCCAGGTAATTAAATGAACGAGCCCGCCGGGATCAGTGGCCGGGGCCGCTTTTGCTGGGGCCTGAGGAAGCCAGCTCCGATCGGTCGCCGCCTCCGGTGGCCATTCTGCGGCAGCTTCCGCCGGTAAATTCATTCGAGGCAAGCGTGGGAGCTTGCCGGAAACCGCCGATGACGGCGGAGCTGGGGCCGGCAGGATGAGCCAAGTAGGACGCCGGGGCTGGACGGAGTGGCCTTCCCACGATGAGGAGGAGGGGGCTAGAGGGCATTAGGAGGAGGAGCGTCGTTAAAACCAGCCCAAGCTGTTGCATCGTTGGTGAGAGTACTGCGGTTGGAGGAGTTTTGGGGGCGTCTGAGCACGGCGGCGGCGGCGACTCTGGATGTTACTGTGGAGGTTATGGGTGAGTCTCACTGTGCATGTATATATATACGAGTCGGAATAGGGTATGATAGAGAGGAAAAAGTGTGACCATCAATAAAAATTGGGTTATTTTTTTTTTTACATTTTTTCAAAAAAAAATTCTTAAAAATACCACCAGGTTTAAAATAAATTTTTTTTTACATTCTAAAGGCGGCACCTGGTGTGCCGCTTTTGGGGAAGTTTCCGGCCAGGGCAAGGCGGCACCGGGTGTGCCGCCTTTGCCCAAAAAATAACCGCAAAGGCGGCACACCAAGTGCCGCCAGGACTCCCTTTTATAAGGGGGTTTGCTCTGAAAACAATACTGCATTTTCGATGTGGGATTCTGGTTCTCCTTTTCCTGCACAGTACATTCTGCGTTTCCGATGTGTAATTCTGTTTCAAGTACGCGACTTTGAATGACTATAAAAGTTAAACTATAAGACCAATACAAATGAAACTTTAAACACTGATTAAACATATAAGAAATAGTTGAAAACAAAAATAATTTCATAAAAAATGTTGATACAGATTAATTTATAAGCTTTCAAAACCACCTACTTGAAACTTAAACATATTTGAAGTACGTGACTTTGAAAGCTTATAAAAGATAAATTATAAGACCAATACAAATGAAACTTTAAACATTGATTAAACATATAATAAATAGTTGAAAACAAAAATAATTTCATAAAAAATGTTTACCAAAAACAATTTATAAGCTTTCAAAACCATCAACATGAAACTTAAAAATGTTTCAAGTTCCCGACTTTGAAAGACTATAAAACATAAACTATAAGACCAATAGAAATGAAACATTAAACATTGATTAAAAATATAAGAAATAGTTGAAAACAACAAAAACTTTTTAAAAAATTTCCATAAAAATTAATATATAATATTTCAGAACAATTTACTTGAATAGGGAATCTGATCCATCAGTTTGAGGGATACCAGGGCTAGGTAGATAGATAATCGGATCATTGTATCTATGGATTTTTTGGATAGGAAGATAGATTCATTTCATCCATTATATCGAGGTATTTCTTTTTTAAGAGAATATAGACTTTATTATAATTATAAAATAAGGGACACCTTTATTTTTTGGTTATAGAATACGATTCTCTTAAGGTTAAAAGACATTATTCTTTTAATGGCTTTGAAAGTCATTATTTGTTTTGTATGAAATTGTATTTCTTTTTTGTAAAAAGTTTTTATATTTCCACCACACATATAATTGAATTCAAAACATCATATTAGTATTTTTATAGCCTCAAAGGATATATAATCTATATCTTCTTTTTGAAACTCATTTCCTTTATCATTTCATAATCTATGAGAATAAAATATAACTCCTCTAATGAAATATATTCCCTATCTTCCATGTCTAAAACCATGGCATCAAATCATATAGGGAAATTTATCAAAAGTGTTTTCAAAATTTTTGAATCTTATATCTTCTAACCAAATCCATAGATATTACATACCATCTCATTGAACCTAATGAAATAGTCATCAATGATTTCATCATCGACCATTTTAATATTCTCAAACTTTATTCTTAGTATTTTCATATTATCTCTCTTAACATTAATATTTCCTTCATAAGTACTTCCTAGTTTGTCTAAAATATCCTTGGTAGTTTCAACACCCATCGCTTTAGTGTATAACATTTTTGATAAATCCATTAGGGTATAATTATGATATTTTCCATCAACTTCAAGATTTATCATTTTAGATTTAGTACAATAATAATACTTAATAATAGGTGGTAATCTAATGGTTGATACGTCTTTCATTTATAAGAAAAGCGATTGAAGGAAAAGAGTATAATATTCCTCTATGTATGGTAGTTATTTCCCTAAAATTAGGCATTCCATGGTTTATCACTGAATTATGATCCTTCATTTCTCATAATGTTTTCTTATCATGAGAGGGGATCTTTTTATGATACCATTTGATTTAACCAAGGATCAGTTGGGTTCTAATGAGGGGGGGGGGGGGGGGTGAATCCATAGTACATTGTTTTAAAAATTCACTATTCTGTAATCTAAAATCTATGACTGATTAAACTATCTATCCCTTATCTTAAATTCTGAAAATCCGCCTGAATGAAAAAATAAAATCAATGAAAAACACAGGGATTCTATTAGGTTCATTACAAAGGCCTACTCCTTACTATAACCATTTATTACACCTTGATAAAGGTTATTCACTTTTTTTAGTCGGTTACAACATGGGAAAGTTGTATTCCCATAAAAAATAAGTCCAATAGTGCTTCATATCTAGAGTCCCACTATAAATTACAAGCTCCCACCTTCACTAACAACTCTTAACTCCCATAGGTGGATCTTTATACTATATCCATGGTGATTCTAAAATCTCATAAGCCTACTCGAGAGTCCCACTGGTGACCTCTTCTACATCTGAGTCCCAAAAAAGACTTCAAAATTCCTAAATCACACAATATATGAACTTTTTCCTAAATATATCTATCAAATTTTTATATTTCTGGACAACCTTCGTATATAGTCTTTCTCAAAAAACAAACCAAAGCACCTGATCTACCCATGTACAATATTAATGAAATTAGGCAACTGTTTTTCAATGACCTTATCTTTATCACTATCCATTGAACATAAAATTTCCTGGACTAATCTCAAAAAACTCATAACATGGGTATATATCTTCTGAAACACTACCTAGATCGGTCTCAATATTTATGTATATAAAATTAATGGAATATCAATTAAATTTTATTTAAAAAAGACAAATATAAAATATTCCATGATAATTTTATGTAAGTGTTATTTAATTTTCATGAAAATATTTTATAATTCATGCACACCTACAATGCCTCTTTCCTTCTCACTTTAGTGCTTCCACTGAAGGCCTTTCCTAACCGAGGCACTGGTTTTATGGCACCCAGGATATGATGTTACACTAACTCCTCCTAATCAACTCTAATTTGAACCTTTGGTTTTTTTAGGCTCTCAGTAGATTATTTTGACCACTCTAACCCGTAATATTCTTAGACCAAAGTAACAATGGATGTTATTATTCTTCCTTCGATGTGGATATCTCTTATTGTTGTGGAATCCACCATTATTCTCTACTCTCTATCTTTGAGAGTGAAAAATTCATATGCTGCTGATGGATTGGATCCTTGTTTCGATGGATTGAAATTATAGGGATTTCTCATTGATCTACCTCAACTTTGACTCTCATTGGCATTTATCAACACATGTTATTGATTAATCGTGTGAATAATGGTTTGTGGATACACTATTTTCTTTTTTGGGAAATTCAATTTAGAGTAGATATGGGTGTGGATTTTTAGTTTTTTGGATACCCTATGTGGGGGAATATTGACATGTAAGTAACATCACCATATCCCATTTATTATATGTAGAAAGTAGTTATATGTGTTACATGGAAAGATTCCATGTTGGAATATGGAAAGATTCCATGTTGGAACATTGAAAGATTCCATGTTGGAACATGGAAGGATTCCATGTTGGAACATGGAAAGATTAAATTTTGGTACATGGTAAGGTACCCCATTTGATATGCACGCTATGTATAAGGGAGACATTCCATATAATTTGGATGTACATGTTAGGTTGGGAAGAGTTTTATGAGAAGGTAAGGATTGAGGAGGAACATTCTATATACATGATGAACACACCATTTACTTCTTATGAATTTTAGGTGTGAGGATGAAGTGGTGATATGAGGAAATTATTGATATATTATATATTTATATTTGGTTTTTACAATGGTTTTTGGAGGACCCCTTCATGGTTTTTATTTTAGAATCCTATTAAAGGAAGTGTGGTGTGAGGTCCAAGTGGGGGCTATAGGATTTCTTCTTGGAATGACTTAGAATTACCATGGTGTATTTTTTTATGCTCTTTGATTTTTTCTATAATTAAGGATAGTGTAGTCTCATGGTTGTGTTTTATTAGTCAGTTTCTCAAAGTTTAGTTTTTTATAGACATTATGATATGGTGACCCTATGGGGATGTCAAGAACAAATGAGTTCTATTAAGTAAAGTTTTAATTAGGTCTGATGGACCTTTTAGTATATTATAATGTGTGAGGTATTGATTGGATATAGGTTTTATTCCAAGAGGATGGATGAGGTCATATTTATATGGTCTTGAATTAAGGATTTTTACATGTGGTAGAGTAGAACTGTATTGGTTTTTATGTTATTTATGTGGTTCTGAAAACTATTTTGGGTGCCCTATTATTTTCACCCCTATAGGGATAGTACTGGTTTCAATTAAAATGGTGATGGGTTTTAGTTTTCTCAAATCATGTCTTTGTGGCCTCTGAATTGGATTTTATTGGTCATTTCTATTCACGTTCTAGATGTGAGAGGAGTCATTTGGGATATTATTAGATTTGGCATCAATTCTGAGAATTATATAATGAAATCTTCTATTAGTTGGATAGTGTTTTTTAGGTCTGGGGAGCTTATTGTCTACCTATATTAGTGAAAAATTTCTTTCTAGTTTAGTATTATATCCTATCTATGGTCTGGGGATTTATGGATTTTTTTCTTCTCTATGAACTTACATGGAAGTGGATATGTACATGAATAAAGTTCCAACCTAGTTAGGTAGAACATACTGAATATTATGATTAGATTTCCTGGTTGAATCTTCCCAACCATGGGAACATTTATGGGTTCTCTAGTGTCATCCAATATGTTATTCTTGCCAATTTATAGTCTTTGAAATTCGCGTACTTGAAACATTTTTAAGTTTCAAGTAGACTGTTTTGAAAGATTATAAATTAATTTTTATGGACATTTTTTAGGATGTTTTTGTTGTTTTCAACTATTTCTTATATGTTTAATCAATGTTTAATGTTTCATTTATATTGGTCTTATAGTTTATGTTTTATAGTCTTTCAAAGTCGGGAACTTGAAACATTTTTAAGTTTCATGTTGATGGTTTTGAAAGCTTATAAATTGTTTTTGGTGAACATTTTTTATGAAATTATTTTTGTTTTCAACTATTTATTATATTTTTAATCAATGTTTAAAGTTTCATTTGTATTGGTCTTATAATTTATCTTTTATAAGCTTTCAAAGTCACGTACTTCAAATATGTTTAAGTTTCAAGTAGGTGGTTTTGAAAGCTTATAAATTAATCTGTATCAACATTTTTTATGAAATTATTTTTGTTTTCAACTATTTCTTATATGTTTACTCAGTGTTTAAAGTTTCATTTGTATTGGTCTTATAGTTTAACTTTTATAGTCTTTCAAAGTCGCGTACTTGAAACAGAATCACACATCGGAAACGCAGAATGTACTGTGCAGGAAAAGGAGAACCAGAATCCCACATCGGAAATGCAGTATTGTTTTCAGGGCAAACCCCCTTATAAAAGGGAGTCCTGGGTGAGGGTATCAGTCAGAATCCAGACTGCTGTAATGGCAGAACCGCTGGATATTAAATAGCAGAAAAATTCTGCTAAAAAGTTTTGTTTTATATATATATATATAAAACAAAACAAAACAAAAAATAAAAATAAAAATAAAAATTTAAAAAAAAATATTTAGGCAAAGGCGGCACCTGGTGTGCCGCCTTTGCGGTTATTTTTGGGCAAAGGCGGCACACCATGTGCCGCCTTGCCCTGGGCGGAAAATTCCCCAAAGGCGGCACACCAGGTGCCGCCTTTGGGGGGTAAAAAAATAATTTTTTTTAACCTAGATGTATTTTCAAATTTTTTTTTTGAAAAAATGTATATTAAAAAAAAACTCATAAAAATTTGTATTCCTTTTTATATTCATCTTTATATGTTATTCTGGTTTTTCTTCCTTTCAAATTTGTTTTTTCAATACATATCAGCACAAATGATTAAAAATGAAAAAGATATGTTTTTGTTTTTGTTTTCACCGCCTGGTTGGACGGTTCTAATTATTTATCATTTTATCTTACTTTTACCACCAAATTGGACGATTTATGAGGTTTATTTTAATTACAGCCATAAATGTCAGTTTTCCACCTATTCGGATGGTTTAAATTTATTTATTTTGCTCCGCCTGATTGGATTGTATAATTAATGAATCAGTACACGCAATAAAGTTTTAAATAAGTAATGTGATACTGATGTATTTATTACAAATCTCCACGTGAAAGATTTATTAACCAATTAGGGTGGGATATATGTACATATACATACATACATATACATACATAGATATATATATATATATAATATTAAATTATAATATTAACCTGATTTTAATGTTTTCTAGTTGTCATCATGTCAAATCTCACGAAGCACAAATTCAGCACTCTTGACATTACCGAAAGTAATTACATGCCCTGGACAATGGATGTAGAAATGCATATCGAATCAATGGATCTCACAAAAAAAATTAAAGAAAATAATTTACAAACCCTTCAAAATAAAGCAAAGACGTTGATCTTTGTCAAAAGACATCTCGATGAGGTTTTGAAATGTGAATACCTCACAGAAAGAGATTCATGCAAACTCTGGAAGAGTTTGAAAGAGAAGTATGATGATCATCAAAAAGATGTTGCTCTTCCAGCAACCCGTAATGAATGAAATGTTTTACGCTTCCAAGACTTTAAAAGGGTCAGTGATTACAATTCTGCCATGTATAGAATTGTATCACAACTTAAGTACTGTGGTATTGGGATTACAGATGCCGATATAGTTGAAAAAACATATACGACATTTCATGCATCTGACATCACCCTACAACAACAATATCGCTTGCGAGGGTATTTAAAATATTCAAATATTATATCATCATTACTTGTAGCAGAGAAGTACAATGAGTTTTTGATTAGAAATCATCAGTCTCGTCCTACTGGTTCAGCGGTAGTATTTCCTGAAGCAAATGTTGTTTTTTTATATGAAAATAATCATGGAAGAAGTCGGTGCTGTGATTCTCATGGTGGACGTGGTTTTGGTGGCAGACACAATCGAGGACGTGGTTGTAACCATGTGCCTACTCGAAATGAATATTAGAATCAAAGAAATATCAGTTCAAACACTCTGAAGAATCTTGAAGATTCCTGCTACAGATGTGGTTCCAATGGACATTAGTGTAAAGACCCGTAAATTTCAAAGATTTTTTTTCTTAAATTCTTTGTGATTTTACGAGTACGCAGTTTCTGACGGCACTTGATTCCAAGACCCAGTGTGCCCGGAATAATTTTCCGAAGTTTAGCTCGGGTACGTTCAGTGAACGAACGAGCGAGTTTTTCTAACTTTTGAACCGGTGCTCGTAATCGAAATCCGAGTGCACCGATGAAACCGCAGCGCCGATAATTGCTTAGGAGCACCTTTTCCGAAGGTGCGTTTACTTGGGAGGAGTTGTTAAAAATGTGAGGAATAAAATATAATTGTTTTACAATTTTATTTTATTTCTTTACTAAGAGGTTTAAGTGTTAAGTGAAATAAAGTTGTGTCACAACTTTATTTCTCTCTTCTAAGTGGTTTAACTTTCATGTGAGGGAGTTGGGGTGGGACCCACTAAATCCTAACTTCTCTTGTTAGGATATTTGTGAGGTGGGGCCCACACGAGCCCCACCCCTTCAAATTCTTAAAACTCCCTCTTAAGTGTGTAACCCTTAAAAACTCACCATTGATTAGGGTGACTTTCCCTCTCCGCACTTTAATTCAAAGCCAACACATTAACTTAATTAAGTGAGTTATGTGTTTTGAATTTTGAGTTTTTGAAAATGTTGGCATAAGTAAATAAAATAAGGCAAAGCCTTATTTTCTTTTAGTTTGGTTTTTGCTGTGGAGAATTGAGAGAGGGAGAATTCTATACTTTGAAGAACTTCATCTTCCTCTTCGTTGGAGAACACGAAGAACGCCGACGCCAACCCTGGCTTCCTCCTTCTCGACGATTGACGAAGCGACGCCGTCATCCCGCGACAACATCTACAGAACAACTGAACTTTTCCTTTCTTCGTCAAGAAATCAACCTTCGTGAATCGAGGTAGGGGATTGTTTTACGTTCGTGATTAATTCTGGCGTTCATCATTAATTAAGTAGCCGCTTGTTATCGAATTAACGGGAGGAGGCCGGACCGCACAAACACGGCCGACCCTCCTCCCCTTTGTTGTTGTACTTCGTTTTGGATTGGAATGGAGGCGACGCGGTGCCGTCGCACTGCGCGGAAACAAAGGAACCGCAGCCGGTGGGGGCCGCGGCGAAAGAGCGCGACGCCATTGAGACCGAAAGAGGCCGCGGCCGGAGTCGGGCCGCAGCGGTTCAATAGGGAGGCGGCCGCCTTCAGCCGGCCGCCGGCGAACAGGGAGGCGGGACCGGCTGGTCCCACGGCAGCAACACCGACTGGCCTTAATGGCCGGCTGCTACCCGAAGAAACCGGGGGTTTGAACCCCCGACCAGCGCAGCAAGGGCGGACCCCCGTGGGTCCGCCGTTTCGTCAATGGTGGGGGGCAGCGCCCCCCTCCGCACTCCGCTCGGCCGAAGGCCGAGCCGCTGGCCACACGGGCCGGGTCGCCGGCGCTGGGCCGGACCCCCACGACAGCCGGTCCGGGCCACGTCCAACCGGGTCGGGTCGGCCCGGTTCGGGCCGACCCAGGGGTATCGGGCCGGGTCGGACCGGGCTCGAACCCCCTGTTTTCCAGACATAATCGTTCAAATGCCCATAACTTGGGCTATAGACCTCTGATAGACACACCGTTAGTTGTGTAGAGATCCTTGGATCGAGACGGTCGTTTCGGTATATTACACTCAAGGTTTCGGAGAACTTTGGGTATGAATGGGTTGGTTCGAACACGAAACCAACCGGGCCTTCGGAGCGGAAACGCTCATAACTTGAGATCCGGACGTCCGATTGGCGTACCGTTGACTTTGTTGGATTCCTCTTAGTGAGAAGGTTATTTTGGATTACTCCGCTCGAGGTTTGGACGCAGTTAGAGTACGGTCGGGTTGGTTTTGACTTAAAAACCAACCGTGCCTCTGGGACGAAAAAGCCAATAACTCTCAGACCGGGCGTCCGATTGACGTGCCATCTGTCACGTTGAGTTCCTATCGATGAGACAGAACTTTGGGATACATAAACTCCGGACTACATGTCAGTTGATGTATCGACCCCCTTGGCTCGTGGAACGAACCCTCCTGGAATCGAGCGTGCTGTGTGCGGGAACCCTAGAGCTGGCTGCAACTGCAACGACTTCTGTATTGGAATCCTCCGTGGGTTCGACGGTAAAGACTTTTGTACTGGAATCCTCCGTCTGTTCGACGACGACGACAACCATACTGGAATCCTCTGTGGGTTCGACGACGACGACAACTGTACTGGAATCCTCCGTGGGTTCGGCGACGACGACTACTGTACTTGTATCATACGTGGGTCCGACAGTATTGACCTCTATTGTAGTATCCTACGTGGGTCCGACAGAGTAGCTGGACTAGTATCCTATGTGGGTCTGATAGCTTAGCTGGTCTTGTATCCTATGTGGGTCCGACAGTTTAGATGAATCAGTGGCTACATCTGATCATCTCTATCGTCTTACGAAGAAGTATTCCTGTGTGAGCTGAGTCTTGACTTTCAATCATCATCTTCGATATGATTGACTTATTTTATTGTGTGGATTGGGTTGTGCTTTCCTGTGTGGATTGGGTTGTACTATCCTGTGTGGACTAGATTGTACTTGGGCTCGTGTGCTGGAGCTGATCTGGAATTTGATGACTTAGGTATATGTATGAGAATATACCTAAGTAGAGTTGATTGTTACTTCGTGATTGTATCTTTCCTTTGTGGTTTATCCTTCATGGATTCTGGGAGACCTTCGGGGGTCTCGGGGTCCCTACTGAGTAGCGTATACTCACCCCTGCACGGGCTATGCCTGCACTACATTGTGTTGGATGCAGACGACGAACAACGCTGATTGAGGTGGGAGCTCGTGGAGCTGGACAATACCTGGAGGTGGATCACTGGACGAGACGTGCTCGGAGCGGACAGCTGGAGCCGAGGAGCAGAAAAGACTATCTGTACCCACACTTCAGGTGGGATTTCCAGAGGACGGCTCGGACTCGCTGCTTTACTTTCCAGTTGCCGTACTTTCATTTCAGTTGTACTTTATTTTCAGTTGGGTTTGTATTCTGGCCCATTTACTTTCCAGCACTTACTTTTGTACTCAGTTTACTTCATCTTGCGTACTCTGTGGTATTTGTTTACTTTATAGAGGCAATGCCTTCCCTTTTTTTGGGATTTACGCCTTTGGTGCTAGTCGCTAGCCCCTGGCCTATGGAAGGCGGGCTTGGGGTAGTCACGGCAGCGGCCCCGAGGACGGGTCGTGACAAATTGGTATCAGAGGAGTCGGTTCTACCGCAGAACTCAGGACTCTGATCTTTCTTCTATGTGAAGCAATAGTGTTAAGGGTATTGAGTGTGGTTATCAGTCCAGAGAGTACAGTGTTGGTGCGGCGGCTGACGTATCCATACACCAGGACCCTGATGAATTTACTAATTCAAAGGGCGTGACTAAATCACATATACTGGCTATAAATGCACCGACTAGAATTGATGTCCCTAATTCACAATTACATAATGATGTTACAGAAATCTCAAAACACGCATGAATCGTGGAAGACCAATTGACTCTAAGGATAGAAATCCTTTGAAAAGAAAAGGAACAAGTATAATTGAAAACCCCATTATGGAGGCATGCATTACAGAAGAAACACGTAATTTAGGTATTCTTAAAGAAACACATGATGATAATAATAAAAATAATTCACAAGATATAGAAAACCCTAAAGGTTTGGAAAATAATGAAATCTCTCTTAATTATACAACTACAAGTGATATATGCAATCAGAGTAATATGGAAAATATTGATAAAATATTTTTATATTCTATGTCACATGATATAGAAAATGAAGACCCTGAACCAAGTTCTATTATGGAATGTCAAAAATGACCCGATTGGAATAAATGGAAAGACACAATGCAAGTTAAATTAAATTCACTTAATAGGTGAAGAGTTTTTGGACATATCATCCTCACACTAGAAGCTGTGAATCCTGTTGTATATAAATGGGTTTTTGTGCGTAAGGGTAATGAGAAAAATGATATTTTAAGATGCAAAGATCTTATTTTCTCACAAGGTTTTTCTCAGATACCTAAAATTGATTATGAGGAGACATATTATCCTGTTATGGATGTTATTACTTTTCGATATATAATTCGCCTTGCAGTAGATGAGAAGGATAATACGTGTATTATAGATGTTTTTACAACTTATTTATATAGGTCAATTGATAATAGTATATATATGAGAATCTATGAAGGATTCAAGATACCCAAAGTATTGAAATCAAAATCCAAATACCTATATTCAATTAAATTATAGAAATACCTATATGGATTAAAACAATATGGGAAAATGTGGTCTAATCGTTTAAGTGAATATTTGTTAAATAAAGGTAATGTAAATAACCATATCTGCCCATGTGTTTTTATTAAGAAAACAACATATAGATATGCAATCATTGTTGTAACGCCCAGACCCCAGTTACCCAGAGTCGGTGCATTATTATATAACATTGGCATGATCACGAGAAAGATCAAATCTCGAAAGACCGATTGGTTTAGTAGCCTTGGAAACACTAGATATATTCATAAAGTTTTACATTACATCAATAAGTGAAAAGCTACAACAATATATTGTCTCAATATTCCACACTCATATCCCCACATACTATCCCTGCAGGTCATTCATAAATTACTTCTTCACATCCTGGGAAAAATAAAACATAGAAAAGGGGTGAGCTCAAATTCTTAGTAAGGATAACAATAAAGCGGAAACTTTCATAAATAAGAATAAAAATCTAAGGCAATGTATAACTAAAACAAAATCCTTTTAAACTTGAACTTCAACATAGTATGGCAAAAGTAAAATGAAATAATTCCATTTACTTATTCACATGGATATTCTACTAATTGAATAATCACATGCAATATCAATAACCACTTTCATAATGATGGAATGCATAATGCCAGACTATCATAACCACATAGCCAAGGCCTCGTGCCAAGACTACAAATAAGATTTTTCCAAGGCCTTGTGCCAAGACACTAATTTGTCTCATGAGACCTACCGATGCATCGAGGAGCTATAGAGGGCTCCACCCGTCACATATTAAGTCCAATGCATTCCTATATGAACAGGTTTAAACATAAAATAAACATTCGTATTAAAACTAGCATACGAAATGTCAATACTTTCACCATAAACCATGAATGGTATAAAAATAGTACATCTACAGTCAAACATATCACAAAACCTTCAATACAATATAGAAGTTTTGTATCATAATAAATCAACTTCAAATAAGCTTAAAATCCATCAAAGGATGTTGACATAGATGAAATCAAAACTATTTGAGAGAAATATCTCTTTTCTCGAAATCATTGAAAAGTCACACATTTATAAAGGAAGTAATTTAAAAGAGATTTTTGAATCAAAGTGTCCCATACCACTTTGAAACTTTTGAAAATAAATATCATTTCAAAACCTTCATTTACATATAAATAAGTCCTTAAAATCATTTTGAAAACATGGAAATTAATTAAAAATATTTAGAAAGATAAATCTTTAAAACATTTAAAATTATGATCTTGATAATGAGTACCTTTAAAAAATTATTAAAATATTCATTTTGAAATCATTTAAAAGTCACATAATTATAAAATAAAACATTTACTTTGAAAATATTCTTATAAGATTGTAAGGGTAGCTTTGACGATTTTATAACGTCGGTAAATAGCCGCACCCGCCGTATAAGTTAAAAAAACATTCTTACCTTAAATTTGTCGAAAGGTAAAAAGTGCCTTGTTTGGAAAACGACGGAAAGATTCCTTTAAAAACACATAAGGGTATAAATGACTTTAACCCATATTCTTTTTAAATAGTAAAAATGTTTTGAAATACATTTCGAAGAAACATGGATGTGGATGATAAAGAAATCCCAGTAGATTATTACGTATAAACAACCTCAGATAATGAAGAGATTGAGAAATAAACCCTTACCTGGTACTTTTCCTTGGTTGGGGGGTAGGTTAAACTCCTGTATAATGGTAAAATAATTGTTATTAAATTATACAATAATCATATATATTAATATGATATCATATATGATCTTTTAACATTGCTTTGTTAATAATATCTTAGTATTATCGTCGTTTCGAGTGTTAACTTACTCATTTTCTTTTATATGTTTTGTTATGTAAGCCTTGTTTGTCATGGATAAGTTGTATCTTATTCATATCCATAATGATATAAAGCCCTTAAACATTATTTTTAAATCATCAAATGATAATTATACTTGAATGGATATGATGGAGAATGAATCTCATCGCGTTCGTGGAGACGGTAGTCCGTACGTACGCACGAGCGACAATATCATTCTTTTGATATTATATAATTGGATAGTATATCATATATAAAGAATTATTATCATGTTATATTTATTTTTTTACATGAGTTACACATCATTATTATACCCATCCAAATACTAATATATTGAATAACAATTACACCACGACGTGGAGATGGTAAGCCGTACGTACGCACGTATGGTGACATGTTATTCAAAGGGTGGATAGAATACTGAATATGGTTATACCATATTTATAATAACATCACAGTATATATAAGATACTGGAGTTATTATTTTATAATGGTAATAACAAATAAAGAAGAAGTGGAAGAAGAAATGAATTTGAAAAATGGTGGTGAAAACATTACATCTTCTTCGGGTTCTTCCTTTTGATTTGATCAAAAGGGCTCCTTAGGTTGGCTTTATGATCAAACTAAGGCCTCTAGGTTGTAGTGAGGGAAGTTGAGAGAGTATTTGGGCAGATTTTGGACTAAACAAAAGGCTTTGAAGGTGTGAAGTAATGAGAAGGGGGAGTGCCCTTTTATAAGAGGGGTGAGGGGCACCTTTGGAAAAGCTAGAAATATTAATTTATAATAAATTCATATTCAGTTTATAATGGCTCTAAAGTTGATTATTAAAAGGTTAAGGTAGGGATAGGTTGAAAACCATTCAACCAATAGAATTTAGACAGGTTTTGGTTACTATATTAATCTTATCTTTTAGTTTTAACTCTTAGTTAATTAGTTTGACATTTACCATGTCACTTTGTATTTTTATATTATATAGTTAATAAACTTACTATATACATCCAAGAGACCCCAAAGTGGTCCATTAATGATACACCTATCATGATATAAGTCTCTTGGACGAACCTTAGATTTTTAGGAATTTAATATCAATTAATAATATAATATTTGTTTTAAAAACTCTTTTATGTCAATTTTGACACTATTCAATAGTTGATTTTTGTGAAACTTATAACAGAATGATTACTTCGACAAAAGTTAATTAAATCAATCCTAACATGTCAAATTAACCTAGAAAATTAGTGTAATTCATAAAAAGTCTCAAATTATATTTATTTGGGTATTTATAATATCAATTATTCTAATTTTTTACTATTATGGTAATTACTGCATCATCATTGTGTCATATATAAATTAAATTATTTAATGTCTAAAAATTATAAATAAAATATCATTATGTAGGAAATCTTATTATATTTCTAATTAATATTTACAATCGAATTTATCTTATGTATAACCTTATATTAAATTTTTTTTAGTAAATAAACTTTGATTTTAACTCTTTTAACTCTTCTTTGAATTAAATAATAATAAATGTCCTAATCTAATACAAGTGGACCTAAATGATAATATTTTATTCCTAAGGTTGTTTTTGGTCGAGATACACTTGTCCAATAGAATTAGGACATGTGTTAGGGTAATATTAATATCATTTTTATCCTTAATTACCCTATTTACTTTTAACTGTGGTAAATAAAAGTAAAAAGTTACTATTCACCAAAAATTATTTTCATCTCATTGAACCACATTTTACTTCTTGATATTAACCGTGTCTCTCGGATTTTTGAAATTCCATTCACAAAAGCAGTAAAATTATGTTTTATGAAAAAAATCAGTTTTTTAACTACCACTTAGTAGTTTCACTATTCATAAAAAATTGAAGTTTTTCAGAACAATGCCAAAATTTCACCCTAAGCTATAATTGATATTACGAATTCAAAAATGATTTCTATTTTACAAAATTACAAACATATAAGTTGCATTAATTAATTTTATAATTAATTCCCGTTGTCACAACAAATAGCATCTTTTTAAGAAACAATATATATCAAAAGATTGACACTTGTTTATGTCCGGTTTAATTGTAAAATTATGTACAATGACCAAAATTGTATTAAATGGTAAAAATATATTCTAAATATACTTTAAAACCACCCAAATTCATAATTTATCAATATAAATTATTTCGATTAAAAAAGTTGTTTTTAATTAAAATTTAGTAATTTTCACTATTCATCAAAATATAAGTGTTATCCGAAAAGTTCCAAAATTTCACCCTAGGCTAAATTCGATATTATGAATCCAAAAATGAAGTCCATTTTGAGATATAAAATTTATAAAATTTCAAAAAGTAGGTATTACTATTCATAACGTCTAGTTTGATTGGTTGTGGTGTGTGTTAGAACTCGAAGTTGCGTACAACACACACTGCTGTATTATTCCAAGGAAAGCATACCGTGGAAGCTTGGGGTGTTACATTGTAGATTTTTTATGTCCCCATTCGAAATAAATTTATTTAGTCAAATCGAATATATAAAAGTTTAATATATTGGATTTAAAAAGGGTTCACAATTAAAGTTGGTAAAAGTGCATTTCTGAAAAATACTTCTTTTATCTGAAAAAAAATTTGTTCTTACATTATGTCTAAGAAACTAATAATATGGATTCTAAAATTATAAGTATTATATAAGGTTCAAAATTTAGTTAATACTATTCATAACCTCTTTTGAACGGCTTGTTTGGTAAGTCATAGTGCGCTTGAACTCGATGTTGCGTGTAGTAAAAGTTATTGAATTATTTTGAAGAAATAACACACTATGCAATCTTGGGGTGTTACATTCTCCCCTCCTTCAATAAATTTCGTCCTTGCAATTTGAAATTGTTTTTCGAATATAAAAGGTTGAAAATAGAAAATATCTTTTTGGGAAAACCCAAATCGGAAATTGTGTTACTAAAATTTAGTCTTAATATGAGGAAAAGAGAAATGAAAGGGTCACCACCAAATTATGATCTGGTTTAGGAGAACATTGGTGGAAATTAGAGACATATAATTGGAGAAAAAACGTAAATATTTATAGGTAGTGATTGAGGTCTTCAATCACAAACAATTGTAAAATTGAGGTCCTTAAATTTATCAATCTGTGATGATTTGAAATACCATCGGTTCAACAAAACATAGGGTATTAGGATAACACATTTTTGGTTTTAGTATTCCTTAAATAATGTATAAGAATTAATTTCTTCATATAATAAGAGAAGAAGAAAAATATATTCTTGACAAGTAGAGTTCCATCCTTTAACTAATTTCTACCATAGACTCATCTTTCACTCTAAATGATAATAGAACTTAAAAATAATATTCTATTTATCCTATTTGTATAGGGTTAAAAAAATGAATTTATAATTCAACTAGCAGAACCATTAAAAAAAACAACATTATTCAATCCAGGACATCACGTGGGTCAGTGGTAGGTGATACACCCTTGTCGCCCTTCGGTTGTGGGTTCAAGTCTCGCGGACTTGCCGGACGCGACGGGTTGCCGCCCGACCTCCGAGTTGTCCTTTTATGGAAATCCAAAATAATCCAAACTAGAACTATCCAAAATACTTCAGTCCAAAATTTATAAGGAAGGTAAACACAATAAAGATCTTTTTTTCCGCGTAATAACATGTGAACACCTTCATCATGTATTCTTTTAAAACACTACAACATCCTGAATTACCATAAAACCTTATTGATTACATTCATGATCCCTTATTCCTTAAAGAATAATAGATATACTCCTTTAATCCAAAAATGTTTTAAACCCCAACAATGATGGAATATACAAATCATTAATCAGTTTCAAGGTAGTTAAGAATATCCAATATAATTTATCCAAATCAATCATGTATTATTCCAAAATCACTACCTCGGTATAAGAACTATATTATGGTTTATCATTCTCTCAACCATATATTTTCCAAAAATTTATCCTGCTATTGAGTCACTTTTCATTGTTTCACACAATCTCAAGTCCTTGATGAAATAGTACTGCAGTACAATCCTTATATACTCCATAATTATTATAACAAGTACATTGTCGATACAACACTCAAATGACATAATCAACATAAGAACTCTAATCATTCCTCTTCATATGTGGTAGTATCATAACTTGATTATTATCCAATAACATAATTTACGACATAGTATGATGACTGGGACATAGGTTCGCGTAGTGTCCAAACTCCTTGCAAATGAAGCATTGTACATTTGAAACTATTTTCTTACCCTTGCAGTCACGTACTTTGTGCCCTTTTCCTCCACACTTATAAAAAACTCCCATTCCTTTCAGGCAAGTTCCAGGGTGTTTCTTCCCACAGTTATCACATATGGGAAAATTCTTCTTTTCCCTCTTCCCTTTATCCATCTTTCTCTCTTCCATCCTTTTCTTCTCTTGCTTCCCTTCAAAGCCATAAGACTCAGTTATCTCTTTACTTATCTTATCAACACATGATATTATTTCTTCATATGATGATAATACATGGGAGACTATTTCTCTTATAAATTCTAGCTTAAGACTATGAAAGATATGATCCTTCTTTCTCTTTGGATCATGTGAAATGCTGGAGTTCTCATTCCTTCTACTGGGCGCCATTTCTAAACAATGGCATACACTAGATTAGTTTATGAATAAAAATACCTAATCCCAAACTTGTAAAACACATAACATAAATTAAATAGTTTATAGATATAATCCATAATCATAAAAATGTTTTCTTTGAAGAAGTATATACTCATAAACCATTCATAATGATTTGTAAAGAAAATGAGAGTTATCCTAAGCATATCCCCCGGGAGTGTCGTAACCAAGAGTGCAGCAAGGCCCGTTGTCATGCACCAGTTCCCGTTCGAGTCTAGCTCAAAGCGATGTTTTCGGGTTTTACCCCTAGGTACATCTGTGCCAGAGCCGCCTCTACCTGCTCGTATCCAGACAGGGATGTATTGCTCGGAAAACTCACAAAATATCTACAATACCAAAATTCTAGGAAGTTCTTCTATTCTAATCCTCAAAGTTCATCTTAGGTCTACGTGCTCTAATTAGAGTTTATCTAAATCTAGCTTCTAAGGTTTGTACTAAACTTCCTCTGATACCAACTGTAACGCCCTGACCCTAGTTACCCAGAGCCGGTGCATTATTACATAACATTGGCATGATCACGAGAAAGATCAAATCTCGAAAGACCGATTGGTTTAGTAGCCTTGGAAACACTAGATATATTCATAAAGTTTTACATTACATCAATAAGTGAAAAGCTACAACAATATATTGTCTCCATATTCTATACTCATATCCCCACATACTATCCCTGCAGGTCATTCATAAATTACTTCTTCACATCCTAGGAAAAATAAAACATAGAAAAGGGGTGAGATCAAATGACCAGTAAGGATAACAATAAAGCGGAAACTTTCATAAATAAGAATAAAAATTTAAGGCAATGTATAACTAAAACAAAAGTCTTTTAAACTTGAACTTCAACATAGTATGGAAAAAGTAAAATGAAATAATGCCATTTAATTATTCACATGGATATTCTACTAATCAAATAATCACATGAAATATCAATAACCACTTTCATAATGATGGAATGCATAATGCCAGACTATCATAACCACATAGCCAAGGCCTCGTGCCAAGACTACAAATAAGATTTTTCCAAGGCCTTGTGCCAAGACACTAATTTGTCTCATGAGACCTACTGATGCATCAAGGAGCTATAACAGACTCCACCCGTCACATATTAAGTCCAATGCATTCCCATATGAAAAGGTTTAAACATAACATAAACATTCGTATTAAAACTAGCATACGAAATGTCAATACTTTCACCATAAACCATGAATGGTATAAAAATAGCACATCCACAGTCAAACATATCACAAAACCTTCAATACAATATAGAAGTTTTGTATCATAATAAATCAACTTCAAATAAGCTTAAAATCCATCAAAGGATGTTGACATAGATGAAATCAAAACTATTTGAGAGAAATATCTCTTTTCTCGAAATCATTGAAAAGTCACACATTTATAAAGGAAGTAATTTAAAAGAGATTTTTGAATCAAAGTGTCCCATACCACTTTGAAACTTTTGAAAATAAATATCATTTCAAAACCTTCATGTCCATATAAATAAGTCCTTAAAATCATTTTGAAAACATGGAAATTAATTAAAAATATTTAGAAAGATAAATCTTTAAAACATTTAAAATTATGATCTTGATAATGAGTACCTTTAAAAAATTCTTAAAATATTCATTTTGAAATCATTTAAAAGTCACATAATTATAAAATAAAACATTTACTTTGAAAATATTCTTATAAGATTGTAAGGGTAGCTTTGACGATTTTATAACGTCGGTAAATAGCCGCACCCGCCGTATAAGTTAAAAAAAAAATTCTTACCTTAAATTTGTCGAAAGGTAAAAAGTGCCTTGTTTGGAAAACGACGGAAAGATTACTTAAAAAACACATAAGGGTATAAATGACTTTAACCCATATTCTTTGTAAATATTAAAAATGTTTTGAAATACATTTCGAAGAAACATGTATGTGGATGATAAAGAAATCCCAGTAGATTATTACGTATAAACAACCTCGGATAATGAAGAGATTGAGAAATAAATCCTTACCTGGTACTTTTCCTTGGTTGGGGGGTAGGTTAACCTCCTATATAATGGTGAAATAATTGTTATTAAATTATAAAATAATCATATATATTAATATGATATCATATATGATCTTTTAACATTGCTTTGTTAATAATATCTTAGTATTATCGTCGTTTCGAGTGTTAACTTACTCATTTTCTTTTATATGTTTTGTTACGTAAGCCTTGTTTGTCATGGATAAGTTGTATCTTATTCATATCCAGAATGATATAAAGTCCTTAAACATTATTTTTAAATCATCAAATGATAATTATACTTGAATGGATACGATGGAGAATGAATCTCATCGCGTTCGTGGAGACGGTAGTCCGTACGTACGCACAAACGACAATATCATTCTTTTGATATTATATAATTGGATAGTATATCATATATAAAGAATTATTATCATTTTATATTTATTATTTACATGAGTTACACATCATTATTATACCCATCCAAATACTAATATATTGAATAACAATTACACCACGACGTGGAGATGGTAAGCCGTACGTTCGCACGTATGGTGACATGTTATTCAAAGGGTGGATAGAATACTGAATATGGTTGTACCATATTTATAATAACATCACAGTATATATAATATACTGGAGTTATTATTTTATAATGGTAATACCAAATAAAGAAGAAGTGAAAGAAGAAATGAATTTGAAAAAAGGTGGTGAAAACATTACATCTTCTTCGGGTTATTCCTTTTGATTTGATCAAAAGGGATCCTTAGGTTGGATTTTTGATCAAACTAAGGCATCTAGGTTGTAGTGAGGGAAGTTGAGAGAGTATTTGGGCAGATTTTGGCCAAACCAAAAAGCTTTGAAGGTGTGAAGTAATGATAAGGGGGAGTGCCCTTTTATAAGAGGGGTGAGGGGCACCTTTGGAAAAGCTAGAAATATTAATTTATAATAAATTTATATTCGGTTTATAATGGCTCCAAAGTTTATTATTCAAAGTTTAAGGTAGATATAGGTCGAAAAAAATTCAACCAATAGAATTTAGATAGGTTTGGTTTACTATATTAACCTTATCTTTTAGTTTTAACTCTTAGTTAATTAGTTTGACATTTACCATGTCACTTTGTATTTTTATATTATATAGTTAATAAACTTACTATATACATCCAAGAGACCCCCAAGTGGTCTATTAATGATACAACTATCATGATATAAGTCTCTTGGCCGAACCTTAGATTTTTAGGAATTTAATATCAATTAATAATATAATATTTTTTTAAAAACTCTTTTATGTCAATTTTGACACTATTCAATAGTTGATTTTTGTGAAACTCATAACAGAATGATTACTTCGAAAAAAGTTAATTAAATTAATCATAAAATGTAATATTAACCTATAAAATTATTTTAATTCATAAAAAGTCTCAAATTATATTTATTTGGGTATTTATAATATCAATTATTCTAATTTTTCACTATGATGGTAATTACTGCATCATCATTGTGTCATATATAAATTAAATTATTTAATGTCTAAAAATTATAAATAAAATATCATTATGTAGGAAATATTATTATATTTCTAATGAATATTTACAATCGAATTTATCTTATGTATAACCCTATATTAAAAATGTTTTAGTAAATAAACTTTGATTTTAACTCTTTTAACTCTTCTTTGAATTAAATAATAATAAATGTCATAATCTAATCCAAGTAGACCTAAATGATAATATTTTATTCCTAAGGTTGTTTTTGTTTGAGATACACTTGTCCAATAGAATTAGGACATGTGTTAGGGTAATATTAATATCATTTTTACCCTTAATTACCCTATTTACTTTTAACCGTGGTAAATAAAAGTAAAAAGTTACTATTCACCAAAAATTATTTCCATCTCATTGAACCAAATTTTACTTCTTGATATTAACCGTGTCTCTAGGATTTTTGAAATTCTATTCACAAAAGCGGTAAAATTATGTTCTATGAAAAAATCAGTTTTTTAACTACCACTTAGTAGTTTCACTATTCATCAAAAATTGAAGTTTTTCAGAACAATGCCAAAATTTTACCCTAAGATATAATTGATATTACAAATTAAAAAATGATGTCTATTTTACAAAATTACAAACATATAAGTTTAATTAATTAATTTTATAATTAATTCTCGTTGTCACAACAAATAGCGTGTTTTTAAGAAACAATATATATCAAACGATTGACACTTGTTTATGTCCGGTTTAATTGTAAAATTATGTAAAATGACCAAAATTTTATTAAACGGTAAAAATATATTCTAAATATACTTTAAAACCACTCAAATTCATAATTTATCAATATAAATTATTTTGATTAAAAAAGTTGTTTTTAATTAAAATTTAGTAATTTTCACTATTCATCAAAATATAAGTGTTATCTGAAAAGTTCCAAAATTTCACCCTAGGATAAATTCGATATTACGAATCCAAAAATGAAGTCCATTTTGAGAGATAAAATTTATAAAATTTCGAAAATTAGGTATTACTATTCATAACGGCTAGTTTGATTGGTTGTGGTGTGTGTTAGAACTCGAAGTTGCGTACAACACACACTGCTGTATTATTCCAAGGAAAGCGTACCGTGGAAGCTTGGGGTGTTACATTGTAGATTTTTTTATGTCCCCATTCTAAATAAATTTATTTAGTCAAATCTAATATATAAAAGTTTAAAATATTGGATTTAAAAAGGGTTCACAATTAAAGTTGGTAAAAGTGCATTTCTGAAAAATACTTCTTTTATCTGAAAAAAAAATTTGTTCTTACATTATGTCTAAGAAAATAATAATATGGATTCTAAAATTATAAGTATTATATAAGGTTCAAAATTTAGTTAATACTATTCATAACCTCTTTTGAACGGCTTGTTTGGTAAGTCATAGTGCGCTTGAACTCGGTGTTGCGTGTAGTGCAAGTTATTGAATTATTTTGAAGAAATAACACACTATGCAATATTGGGGTATTACAATTGTCGTTTATGTTGATGATTTAAATATCATTAGAACTCCAGAAGAGATCAATGAAGAATTGCAAAACTTAAAGGATGAATTTGAATTGAAAGACCTATGAGAAACCAACTATTGTCTTGAATTACAAATTGTACATATGCTATGTGATATATTTTTACATCAATAAAATTACACTGAAAATGTATTAAAATGCTTTACTATGGATAAAGAAAATCCTTTAAGTACTCCAATGGTTTTTGGGTCTTTAAATACCGAGAAAGATCATTTTCAACCTTGTGAAGAAAATGAGGAGTTGGTTGGTCCATAAGTACTATACCTTAATGCTATCAGAGCACTAATGTATCTTGCTAATTATACTAATCCTGATATATATTTTTCTACTAATTTATTGAAAAGATGTAGTTCAGCCCCTACATGAAGAAACTAGAATGGTATTAAACATATTTTTCATTATCTTTGTGGAACTATTGATTTGGGTTTATTCCATTCTAACAAATAAAAAAGGAATATGGATGGTTTTGCAGATGCAGGTTATTTATTTGATCCGCATAATGCACGATCAAAAACTGGTTATGTGTTCATAATAGAAGGTGCTATCATATCTTAGAGATCAAAAAAGAAGACACTAGTCGCAATGTATTAAAATCATGAAAAAGTGATAGCATTACATGAGGAATGTCGAGAATGTGTTTGGTTGTGGTCTATGACTCAACACATTTGAGCGACAAGTAGATTGACTATGTATAGTTTTCCAACAATTTTATTTGAAGATAATGTTGCGTGCATTACACAATTGAAGGAAGGTTTCATCGATAATGATCGGACAAAACACATACCACCAAAATTTTTCTCCTTCACACAAGAGTTAATGAAGAACAGAGATATCAACATACAATATGTTCAATCCAGTGACAACGTTGTAGATATATTTACAAAGGCACTACCAACTAGAATCTTTATAAAGTTTGTACATAATATAGGGATGTGTTGATTACAAATTTTTTAATGTAATGTAACTTTCATGGAGAGTCTACATGACTTTACTCTTTTTCTTATTCTGGTTTTTATCCCCCTGGGTTTTTCTAGAAAAGGTTTTTAATGAGGCAGTAACAAAACACGTATGACATTGGTAGTGGTGTATATCCCAAGAGGGATTGTTATCCAGCTGGTGGATGCATAACATTTCAACGGGGGTGGGCTGCCCACCCCCACCAAACCCTTTCTGTATTGCTTATAAAAGGCAGTGCAACCCCCTCTAATGGTTTGATACTTGAGGAAGGAAATCCGTTGATAGAGAGGAAGAAGTGTGATCATTAATAAAAATTTGTCTTCATTTTCTATTCATCTCTCTCTATTATTCTAGTTTTTCCTCATTTCAATTTTTTTCTCAAAAATATTGATATTAATTTTATAATTTTTATAATATAGTGTTATTTATAATTAAATATATACATATTTGCACACACACACACACACAATAAACTAATTAAATAAATAAATATTTAAACATATCAACATAAAAAATTCATTTTTAAATATATAAAGCAAATTGAAATAAATATTTATTATTCATTTTATTTAAAAAAATTATCCATTTTTAGGATGTTTTGATTTTCATCGTTTTTAGCATTGATAAAGCTTATTTTAAACGCTAACAAAGGCCAAATCTATAGTAGTGCATGAGTCACTACTAAAAAACATATCTTTAACATCGTCGGCCTTTATCAATGCCAACAAAAAGTGCTGATAAATAATACCTTTATCAGTGCTAAAAAGACACTGATAAATTATACCTTTTATCAATGCATTTGTTTTAGTGCTGATAAAAGGTACACTTTATCAGTATTTTTTAGCACTGATAAATGATACCTTTTATCATCGCTTTATTTGTAGCGTTGATAAATGGTACTTTTTATCAGCGCTTTATTTTTAGCATTCATAAAGAGGTCATTTATCAGCATTTTTAGCGCTAATAAAGGTCCGAATAAAATGAAATAATGAAATAAATAAAAAATAAGTTTATTAAAAATATATTAATTTTTTTTATTAATTAAATAATTATTGATAAAAATGAATAAATTTATTATACTATATATAAATTATAAATACTAATAAAATGTATATATTAAATATATAGACATATCCAAAATGAAAATTAAACAAATAAAAATTAAAAATAAGTAAATTGAGAAAAATATTAAACATTTTATTAATTAGATAATTATTGATAATGTTAATAAATAATATATATTAAATATATATATATATGAATGTACATAAATATGATTTATATAATACAAAATATTTATGATTTACATTAAATAGTCATATATTTAGTGAATAATGGTTTTTAATTAAAAATTAATATGAATAAAAAATGCCGACTAATTGGATAGAGTGATGGACATAATTGAATGTCATTTGATATTTCAATTTAACATGGATAAAATGTGTGTTATATTGAATTCATATATACGTTATTAATGCATTTTTATATACAACGTGCACACACAAAACTTATCCATTTTTTCAATATTGTTAAAGTGTACTTATTTTTAATTTACTCAATTTCACTCATTTTTAACATGCATGCACTTAAGATTAAATATTCATTAATAATGTTAAAACTATATTTGTAAACAATTATTTAAAAATAAAAATATTTTTAAATGTACATGTACTATATTTAAACATTTATATATTTATAATTATAAATAAATAAAAAGTATTTTTAAAAAAAGTATTTATATAATTATAAATAAATAATTATATATGTTTAAATAATTATTAAATTTATAATAAATTTATTTAAATAATGAATATATTTACTACATTTATATTTATATATATTTATTATATATATATATATATAATTATATAAATATATATAATGATATACATTTTATTTTTTAAAAATATTTATATAATTCTAAATAAATAATAATTTATTTAAATAATTATAAAATTATAATAAAAATATTTAAATAAATAATATATTTACTATATTTTTATTTATATATATTTATTAAATATATATATAATTATATATATATATATATAATAATTATAATTACAAATCCTTTATTAGTATGCCCCATGGGCGCAATATAATGATTGTGTCTTGTGGTGGAGTTTAGAGAGGTCTCAATTTCAAGCCTCCCCACGTACAATTAGATAGGTTTTCATTTTTTTATCCCCATTCCTTGACCGATGTAATAATATAAATCCTTTATGAGTGCTTAAGTAATAAGCACTGATAAAAGATATCTTTATTAATGATTTTTTAGCACTGATAAAAGCCATCTTTATAAGTGCTTATCACTTAAGTGCTGATAAAAGTTTCTCAATCTATTTAAAAAATCCTAACCAGTTGTGAACTCATTGCGATATCTGAAGATTTTTGTAGAAGCCACCCTCACCGGTGCTCCTCCTCGGTGAATCGAACCTCGGATCAAAGATCGAATCAAGGCTCGAACAATTCTAAGGCTCAAATCCAATGCTCAAACAATTCAAGGTTTGAATGAATCCAAGTCTCAAATGCAATTATTTCTCTACTTTCTCTCAAATGTAAGTATTTATCTACTTTGTCTTGGGAAACTCGAGATGTAAAACATCAATGGTTCTGGCCATGGTGGAGGATGTTTTGAAACTATGAGTGTGGTGATTTTTCCATTTTGGAGATTTTCCTGTGGAGATTCTCTATTTTGATGCTTGGAATTTTTAGGGTGTAAAACACCTATACTGTGAGCCTTCCCAGCTTCACTCCCAGGCCATATGAGCATATCCTTCCTTCTCAATTGCAGCTGTGAATTAATATAGGGGATTTTTGAGCTACTCTTTTATTTATGTGAAAGTGTTGATGGACTATGCTTTATTTTCATTGCATAAATAGTATAATTAAACATATGGTAGAAGTCCCATCCCATTTTACTTCATATATATAATTTTTTATTTATAAATTTCCATGATAGTGGTTGGGTAGCCTATGAGACTGCTTCCTAGAATATTAAACTGACCAGTTATTTTCATATTTGTGTAGTAGAGACTTTATATGAGGTGTGATGTTTTATAAATCTATTAATTTTTTGATTCCACTTAGATTTCTTAGTTAAGTAAGGGTAGTCCACTTAAAAAATGTGACCTCACGTGAGTCGTTCTGTCTCGATAAAGGCTAGTGCCCGAATGGACCAAAGGCCTTCTTTTTTATTTTATTATAGATAATCCCCCTTTTAAGGGTTGAAGGGGAACCCATACATGACCCGTAGGCCCATGGCACAAGGTCCGACATGAACCGAAATACATGACCCGAAGGCCCAGAGGCATACTATGCCCATTACACGACCTGTAGGCCCAGCCCACTAGAACTGCCCCTCCCCAGCGTCTTGTATCATTGATATCCTTAACTCCCCACCTTGCATTGATAATCAGCTAGCATTTCCCCGTACAAAGCTGCATGGTGCTTGGTCCCGATGGCGACTGACATACCCTCTCATTCTTCAAATTCGGTAAGCTCTGCATCTGGTGGCTGCTACTCCTGTTGCTATGATCCTCTTCTGGGGCTTGTTCTGTGTGAAATGGGCTACTCCATGGTCTACGTGACCCGAAGGCCCTATGGCCCGAAGACCTTTGATGACCCGAAGGCCCTGGAGACTCGTAGGCCCAAACTGGTGGCCCGAAGGCCCAAATCGGGTGAATAGTTCCGGCTGCTACAGTACCGAACATTACTGTTACAGTAACTGCTACAATAACTACTACTCCATGGTCTACGTGGCCTGAAGTATATTTACCGTTGATAATATAGTTGTGGAATAGTGATCACATGACCAGTATAAATATAGGTTTTTAACAAATACTTTTGACATAGAAAAAAGAAGTGATGGCCTCAACCAGTAGAATCGTAACCTATGAAGCCTATTTATGAGAGCTTCTGATGGAGATAACATTTCTAGTCTTTGTCCTAGACCAATCCCAAGACAATATCCAACAACTTAAGTATGAGTAAAACCATTTATAGGAGAAGTTCAAGCTCATCAAGATCACGACCCAAACCATATTCACCGAAATACCCCATGAAATCCCCACCATCGCGCACCTTACTCTTAGGGAATATGATGGAGTAATAAAGGGATATGTAACAAGAACCTAGCATTATGATTTTGTGCATTATTTTTGTATATAATAATGAATATAATTTCATTTTATTATTATTACTTTGTAAATGATTTTTAAAGCACAAATAATATATTTGGTTAATATTCAAATTCAATTAAGAAATCTATTTTGATGAATTAATGGATTTTTGAATTAAATAATATTTTAATAAAATATTATTATTAAATTACTTTTATTAAATATAAATGATCATATACTGTTTATGAAGTCAATTGTATTTTCTATTAAGGTTTGAAAACTATTTTTTTCAAAACCCATTAATTTTTAATATAAAATTATTTATATAAAATGAATATTATTTTTGGAATCAGGATGTTGAAATTATCTAATGGTGAATTTCTTATAATTTTCTGAGATAGTCAAATTTTTGGGTAAAAATTAAATACTGTATAAATATATAATGTGTTTTATGACATCATAATGACCCAATAGTGATGTAATAAAATACTATAAAAAGTTTATTTGAAAAAATATATGTTTTCCTTTAAAATAATGTAATTTTAGGTTTATTTGATTTATTTTATAAATCCTTAGCGAATCCTCCAAGACATATAAAATATTTTAAGATTTTAAAATCATTTCCTTGAAAGTGTGACTCAACCCCACATAATCAAGGAAAATATTTTAATATATTAGGACCTTATCCTTTTTAAAATAATGTATACCACTCCCATTTTACAGATATCATGGACAAAAATATGGGATGGTTTGTGGTTTTGAATATTTTAGTGTGTAGTGTCCAAAACCAAAATAAAAAAGAATTCCCCCACCTTTCCTATATAAACCCACCCAAGAAACCATTTATCTTCACTCAAGATCTTTTAATCTCGAAAAAACTATGCCCCCTACTCCCTATAGTCCTTCCAAGGCAACCCTAAGCTCTCAAGAAGCCTCTCCCAAGCCTTTGGGATCACACATCCAAGTAAGGGATCCTCACCTTTCCCTCTTCCTTTCAATTCATGAACTTTGTTTGAAATTAGTCTTTTTAATTTCAATTGGTTATATTTTAATCCTTTTATAATCAATTACCTACTATACATTCGATGTTATTTCAAGGAGGGATCATTTATCCTCCCCCATTTATACCCTCACCTACGCTATTACTATACCACAATTCCATAAGGGATTTCTCTCTTCTCATTCCCATTTCAAGCACTTAATTTATATTATGCATCTTAAATTCCATTTCATATGTTGGGATATTATGTTCCACGATCTCCTCACTGTTCATTTAATTTATAAATGACGAGATTCCCCTTTATCTCTCATCTACCCATTTTATGAATTTCCACATGACATCGTTATGCTGCTGAAATTGCACCACGATTTTCCATACCAAAATCATCATGTAGTGAATACCATACCCATTCCTATATCAAGGGTATTCACCTTTATGAACATATACTTATTTATTTGGGACTTACATGTATTTATTAAAAATTCTTCAATTGTGGAATAAATGATGATGTTGAATGAATCCATGTTATATGATCCATGTGACACACTTAAGAATGATATTGAAATGATTATGAAGGGTACACCCTGATAGCACTCCAATGCATTGGGTAATGTTTAGTATCATGATACGTCATGTTGGGATAGAGGTTTATCTAATCCCTTTATATGAATTTTGTCCACCATGTTGGGATAGGGGTTTACCCAATTCCTTTATGTCAATGATGCAGTGTTTTCAGTTGTTGCCACATTTCTATATTATGATAATCATGCTATAACATGCCTTTATGTTCATGTTTCTCTTATGCTACATTGATATGTCTATTACCTAAAATTTATTGTATTCATCATGTTATACCTTTTTTACTACCTTAATGGGCTTTATAGATCACCCTTTTCTTATGTATGTCCTTAGGTTATCCCATGAAATGCTAAGTACGAAGGAATGTTGTGGTCATGTAAAAGAAGTTTTCAATAAAGATGTGTATTTCATGTTTTAAGTAATTATGTAATGTTTCTAATCCCCAAATAAACTAGACCTATCGATCTTCAGAGTTGTATTAAGTTTGGGTTTATGTAATAAATCATGTTTAAATATGGAATAAAGAGTAGGGTTATTATAATTGGTATCAGAGGATAGGTTTAGTTATTTTTGGGATTAAGATTGGAAAACTCTAGATAAAGCCTTAGGGATAATAATAAGTATAATAAAAGAATACTTAAATTTTTGTGAGTATAGAGTAAGTGGTTTATCAAGAAAATACATCCCCATCTGGATACAAACAAGTAGAGATGGCTCTGGAACAAGTGTATCTAGGGGTAAAACCCAAAAACACTACTTTGAACTAGACTTGAAAGGGAACTGGAGCACAAAAATGGGCCTTGATGAACTCTTGGTTTGACACTCCCAGTGGATATTATTTGGTAAATTCATAAGATTAGTACGAACCATTATCAAGGGAACAAAAAAAAATGACCCTAAAAATATATGTTAGGAAGTAGATCATGGATAACTTAGATTGAAGTTTAAAAATTCATAAGTTAAATAGATAAATGTAATTTATAAGTTATTCCTTTTTTTCATTGGATTATCCTTTATGCGTTTAATAGTTTTAAATATTTACCCATAATTTTTCCTTTTATCCTAGACAATGGACAGTAATAGGAGGAATCAAGCTAACAAACGATGTGAAGATCAATGTGATGACTACTCTAATGAGATGCCCAATCCTATGGGAGATGGAATCACAAATTTTGTCATGATACTCTCTCAGTTAGCTAAAGTTTTTAATAGAAACCTTGATCAAGAGGAATGTTCAACTCCCCCACCCCAAGAATGAACAAATCGCAATCAAGAGCTTCATGAGAAAAATACCTCCTACTTTAAATGGATCATCTGATCCCTCAATCATTGATAAATGGATCAAATCCATTGAGAATATATTCTCCATACTTCAATGTTACGAACAAGAGAAGGTTCTTCTAGATACTTATCGTATAGAGGGTGAAGTTGATCAATGGTGGACATTGATGAAAAATATGAAGCCTGAGGAAGAGATTGAGGTGATGGGATGAAAGGATTTCCAGAAAATGTTTTTCGATAAATATTTTCCATGCACCATCAATCTTAATATGGAAAGATATTTCCTTACACTCAATCAAAAGGATGAAGAATCTATTGGGGCGTATGAGAAAAACTTCACCAGACTTGCATGAAATGCCTTTGGTTTTTTCATTACCCCTGAATACAAGGTTGACCGCTTCTTTGGTGGCCTAAAACCTAGCCTACAGAAAGCCCTTGCGATCCGCGACTTTGATAGCTATGAATAGATTGTCTGATTTTCCCTCAAAGTTGATATGGATATCAGCTAATCTTAGGGGCATCATGGAGAAAATTAGTAAAAATTGGACTTTAATTTGGGCAGTCTGATGGATAAATCCAACAGTGCTAAAAAATACCAACACCCAGCTTTTCAAAAGTGCAGGAAGAGTCACCCTAGAAATTTCTTAAAGGGGATGAGAAAATTATTTAGGTGTGGGAATGAAGGGCACCTAGACAACGATTTCTGGAAAGAAAAAACCCACTACTAAAAAAGAGGAAAGGAATGCTCCATTAAATCTTCAATGCATTGTTCATTGCTACAACTAAAAATAACCATGACACTTTTCAAACTAGTTCCCTAATCCAAGGGTTTTTGGAGGCAACCAACAACCTCCAAGGTAGTAAGGGTGAGATTTTTCCATCACTACCACTGAAGTGAATCCCAAAAACGAAGTGGTGATATGTATAGTGGTTATTCATTCAAGAATAGCGAACATACTATTTGATTCTAGTTCTACGCATTCTTTTATATCTCAAAATTTTAGTAGAACAATCCAAACATCACAAAAAAAGAATGTAAGTAGTGATGCCGATAAAAATAGAAAATGGGGTAATTATTTCATCCCATGAATATAACTCCTTCCCCATCAAAATTTGTGGATTGAACTTCTCAGAAAACCTCACCATACTTCCCTTGGTGTAATTTGATGCAATTCATGGCATGTATTGTATTTCCCTATATAGAACCAATATAAATTGTTGCGAGATGGAAATCACTCTCCATATGGTGAATCAACCTCTGATTCTATACAAGTGTAAAGAGAAGGATGAATATTCTTTAGAACCATCATATTAAGCATGGATATTACTTCCCTATGAGTAAGAATATCTTTCTCAGATGATTGAGTCTATGGAAGAAACCATTCTATAAGACATGCCTATTATGAGGTAATTCACTGATGTGTTTCCTAAGGAATTTCCTGGTCTCCCTCTTAGAAGAGATGTTGAATTCTCGATTGATCTTATAACTGAGTTGTTTCCATTATCCAAGACTCCATATAGAATGAATTTTGTGGATCTTGAGGAGATAAATAAACAAATACAGTAGAATCTAGATAAATGGTTTATATGCCCAAGTGCTTCACCATGGGGTGAACCAGTCCTCTTCGTCAAGAAGAAGGTCGAGTCAATGTGCCTTTTCATTGATTATCGTGAGCTCAACAAAATCACAACAAAGAAAAAGTATCCTTTTCCATGAATTTATGACTTGTTCGATCAAATACGTGGAGCATAATAATTCTCCAAGGTGGATCTATAGTCAAGATATTACCAATTAAGTGTGAAGAAGGAGGATATACCCAAGACTTCTTTTCATACAAGGTACAGGAACTATGAATTTATAGTAATGCCTTTCTGAATCACTAATGATCTAGAAATATTCATGGATTTGATGAATAGAGTCTTTAGAGATTACCCTGATAAATTTGTGGTATTCTTTATAGACGATATTATAATATAATCCAAAACCAAGGAGTAGCATGGGGAGTATCTAAGAAATGTACTAGAGACCTTGCGAAAGGATAATCACTATGAAAAGTACAAAAAGTGTGAGTTATGGTTTAAGGAAGTATCATTCTTGGGGAATATCATCACAAGCAATGGGATATCTATGGATCCTTAAAAAAAGAAATTGAGGGATGGTTGAGGCTGACATCTATGACGGATATCCATAGCTTCTTGGGGTTAGTTGGATATTATTGATAATTTGTGAGAAATTTATCATGATTGTAAAACCCTCATACCAAGATAACATAGAAGGGAGATAAGTTTTCTTGGAATGATGGATGAAAAGAAAGCTTCATGGAGTTGAAGAAGAGGCTTATCACTGCCCATGTTCTCACACTACCCACAAGTGGGGAGATTTTCATAATATTCAGTGATGCTTTGAAGAAGGTCTTGGGTTGTGTGTTAATGCAGAATGAAAAATTCATTATCTATGCCTCAAGGTAGTTGAAAATTCATGAGAAAAACTATCCCACACATGATCTGGAGTTGGCAGTGGTTATCTTTGTGTTGAAAATCTGGCGACATTATCTCTTTGGGGAGAAGTGTGAAATATATATAGATAATAAAAGTATCAAATATATATTCACATAGAAAGATCTAAATATGTGCCAATGAATATGATTAGAGATCACTAAGGATTATAGTTGCTCAATACATTACCACACTGGGAAAGAGAACAAGGTGGTGGATTCTCTAAGTAGAGAGACCCAACAATTATATCATTAATGAGAATTGAAAAGGATCCAATATTCTTAGATTTTATGAATATGGATATGGGAATCATAAAGAAGGGAACATCATAAATCCTTTCACAAATTATTGCTCAACCATATCTTTTGGAAAGGTTAAAGGATACTTAAAAAGATGATGTGGGAATTCAGAAGAAAGTGGAAACTATCAAAAAAGGGAAATCTTTAGAGTTCAATGTTAATGAAGAATGAATTGTGAGATTTGGGTCAATACTATGTGTTTTATCAAATCTAGAGTTAAATAAATAACTTTTGGATGATGCAAATAGTTCAAATTTATCCATTCACCCAAGAAACATGAAGATGTATCGAGATATCTGGGAGCACTATTGGTGGGATAACATGAAGAAGGAGATCGCTAAATATACATCAAAGTGCCTAGTATGTCAGTAAGTGAAGTCTAAGAGGAAAAAGTTTAAGGGGATGATGCAACCATTGCCTATACGAACAAGTAAATGGGAAAACATCACCATGGACTTTGTCACCAGATTTCCAAATACATCCAAAGGAAACAATGCAATCTAGGTTGTTGTGGATTGCCTTACAAAGACTACACACTTCATTACAATTCAAGAGGATTTCTCACTTGATCAAATGGTGCAAATATACATAAGATAAGTGGTAAGACTGCATGGAGTACCGATATAGATTGTGTCTGATCGAGATCCAAGATTCACCTCTAAGTTTTGGAAGAGTATCCAATACACTCTAAACACTAAGTTGAACTTCATCACGACCTATCTCCCTCAAACTGATGGCTAATCTGAGCGGACTATCCAGACACTTAAGGATATGTTGAGAACTTGCTCGATGGACTTCAAAGGTGGATGTGACCAATATATTCCTTTGGTGGAGTTCTATTACAACAACAATTTCCACTCAAGCATCCAAATGTCTCCTTATGAATCCCTTTATGGGAAGAGGTGTAAAACACCGACATGTTGGGATGAATTTGGGGAACAAAACTTCTAGGTCTAGAAATGGTCGAAGAAATGGTGGAGAAGGTTAAGACCATCCAGTAGCACATCAAAGCTACTCAGAGTTGAAAAAAGAGGTATGATGAAAATTATAAATGAGACCTAGAGTTTGATGTTGGAGAAATGATATTCCTCTGCATAACTCCATAGAAGAGAGATATGAAATTTTGGAAGAAGGGGAAGCTTATTCCAAGGTATATCGACCCTTTTGAGATCCTTGATCGCATCGGGGCAGTGGCCTATCGAATATCACTCCCACTGAACCTGTCTCAAGTACATGATGTATTCCATGTATCACACTTAAGGAAGTACATACCAGACCCATTAAATTTACTCAATCTAGAGGTGGTACCATTGTAGAATGACCTCTCTTATGAAGAGAAGCCGATGAAGATCATAGATCATAGAGAAAAAGTTTTATGAAATAAGACAATACCCCTCATCAAAGTAGTGTGGAGAAACCACAAGTTTGAAGAAGCGACATGGGAACTAGAGGAAGTGATGTGGTAGAGTCACCCTCATAAGTTTTAGTTTGGGAAAATGAAATTTTGAGGGTGAAATTTCTTAAGGGGGGAAGGTTGTAACGACCCAAACTGTTATGAATAAAAATCCTTTTATTTTAATTAAATGTCTTAAGGATATAGAAAACACATGAACTCCTTTTATTTTATTACATAAAATTGGATTTAAATGATTGTTAAGTATCCTTACCATTTATAATATATCCATTGAATAGTGATCACATGAATAGTATAAATATAGGGTTTTAACAAATCCTTTTGACACAGATAAAGGAAGTGATGGCCTCAACAAGTAGGATCATACCCTATGAAGCCCATTTATCAGAGATTTTGAGGGAGATAAAATTTATAGGATTTTCCCTAGACCAAGCCCAAGATGAGATACAACAACTTAAGCATGAGTTAAACCATTTACGGGATAAGTGCAAGCTCATCGAGATCACGACCCAAACCATGTTCACTGAACGACCCCATGAAAGTCCCACCATCGCACACCTTACTCTTAGGACGTATACTGGTGCAATAAAGGGATATGTAACAAGACTCTAGAATTATGATTATTTGCATTATTTTTGTATAGAATAATAAATATACTTTCATTTTATTATTGTTACTTTGTAAATTATTTTTAAAGCACAAATTGTATTTTTGGTTAATATTCAAATTCAATTAAGAAATATATTTTGATGAATTAATGAATTTTTGAATTAAATAAAATTTTAATAAAATATTATTATTAAATTGATTTAATCAAATATAAATTATTGTATAATTTTTATAAAGTCAATTGTAATTTTTATTAAGGTTTGAAAACAGTTTTTGTCAAAACCTGTCAATTTTCAATAAATATCGGTTTTTATTTTAAAAGTGAAAATTCAAATATTTAGAAAATTATTTAGATAAAATGAACATTATTTTTTGGAATCAAGATTTAAAAATTATCCAAAAGTGAATTTTTCATAATTTTTCACAACAGTCAATATTTTGGATAAAAATTAAATACCTTATTAATATATAATGTGTTTTATGACATCATAATGACCCAATAGTGATGTAATAAAACACTATAAATGTTATATTCAGTAAAATGTATTTTTTACTTTAAAATAATATAATTTTAGGTTTATTTGATTTATTTTATAAAGCCTTAGTGAATCCTCTAAGACATATAAAATATTTTAAGATTTTAAAATCGTTTTCTTGAAAGTGTGACTCACATATGCATAAGTAAGGGAAATATTTTAATATCTTCGGCCCTTATACTTTTAAAATAATGTATACCAATCCATTTTTACATAAAACATGGGAAAAAACCATGGGATGTTTTGTGGTTTTGAATGTTTTAGTGTGTAGTGTTCAAAACCAAAATAAAAAAGAATTCCCCCACTTTTCCTATATAAACCCACCAAACACCCATTTATCTTTACTCAACCTCTTTTAAGATTGACCAACCTCTTACCCATACTTCATATAGTCATATAAAGGTTCCCCTAAGCTCCCAAGAAGCCTCTCCCAAGCTTTTGGGATCATACATCCAAGTAAGGACTGCGGTTGGAGGAGTTTTGGGGCGTTTGAGCATGGCAGCGGTGGCGATTTTGGATGTTACTGTGGAGGTTATGGGTGAGTCTCAATGTGCATGTATATATATACGAGTCAGAATAGGGTATGATTGGGGGTGGGGAATAGTGGGGTGGGGATCGGGGAAATGTTGGCTATGGGTTTCACCCACATCCGACATGGATGTCTATTGGTTTTCTGGTCGGCTATTCTCTTCCCCCTCATATGTTCTTTTTCTTTGGATGTTGTTTTTGTTTTTTGTTTTTTTGCTTTGAATTTTTTGAAACTAAGTAGACTAGAAGTTAATTGATGAACCTATAATATTGTTTTATGATAAGTTATCTAGATCACATGTCAATTCTATTAATGCGATTTTAGAGTTCAACTTTCAATCTATTTAAAGTCTTATTGCCTTTTTTAATGTAAACTAAATTTATTAAGAGATGTTAATTTAAGATTGATATTATAATGTTCAAATATTATCATTTTTTATTATAGTGTTATTTATAATTAAATATATACATATTTACACACACACACACAATTAACCAATTAAATAAATAAATATTTAAACATATCTACATAAAAATGCATTTTTAAATATATAAATGATATTGAAATAAATATTTATTATTCATTTTATTTAATTTTTTTTTCATTTTTAGGAAATTTTGATTTTCAACATTTTTTAATGTTGATAAAGCTTATTTTTAACACTAAAAAAGACAAAATCCTTAGTAGTGCATGAGTCACTACTATAAAACATGCCTTTAACACAGTTGGATTTTATCAGCGCTAACAAAAAATGCTGATAAAGGACACCTTTATCAGTGCTAAAAAAATGCTGATAAATTGTACCTTTTATCAATGCTTTTGTTTTTGCACTGATAAAATATACTATTTATTAGCTTTTTTAGCATTGATAAATGATACCCTTTATCATCGCTTTATTTGTAGCACTGATAAAAGGTACTCTTTATCATTACCTTATTTGTAGAAATAATAATGGGTATACCCTTTACCGACGATTTATTTTTAGCACTCATTAAGGGGTTCTTTATCCGCATTTTTTTAATGCTAATAATGGTCCAAATAAAATGAAATAATGAAATAAATAAAAAATAAAAAACGAGTTTATTAAAAAATTATTAATTAAAAAATTATTCATAAAAATAAACAAATTGATTATACTATATATAAATAATAAATACTAATAAATAGTATATATTAAATATATAGATATATGAATAATGAAAATTAAACAAATAAAAATTAAAAAATAAGTAAATTGAGAAAAATATTAAACATTTTATTAATTAGATAATTATTGCTAATGTTAATAAATAGTATATATTCAATATATATATATATATATGAATGTACATAAATATGATTTATATAATACAAAATATTTATGTTTTACATTAAATTGTCATATATTTGTGAATAATGGTTTATAATTAAAAATTAATATGAATTAAAAATATTGCCTAATTGCATAGAGTAATGGACATAATTGAATGTCGTTTGATATTTCAATCTAACATGAATCAAATGTGTGTTATATTGATTTCATATATACATAATTAATGAATTTTTATATAAAACACACACATACAAAACTTATCCAATTTTTCAATATTGTTAAAGTGTACTTATTTTTAATTTATTCAATTTCACTCATTTTTAACATGAATGCACTTAAGATTAAATATTAATTAATAATATTAAAAATATATTTTTAAACAAATATTTATAAATAAATATATTTTTAAATGTACATTTACTATATTTAAACATTTATATATTTATAAATATAAATAAATAAATATCATTTTTAAAAAAATTATTTATATAATTATAAATAAATAATTATATATGTTTAAATAATTATTAAATTTATAATAAATTTATTTAAATAATGAATATATTTACTATATTTATATTTATATATTATATATATATATACAATTATATAAATATATAGAATGATATAAATATTATTTTTAAAAATATTTATATAATTATAAATAAATAATTATTTATTTAAATAATTATAAAATTATAATAAAGATATTTAAATAAAGAATACATTTACTATATTTATATTTATATATATCTATTATATATATATATATAATTACATATATATATTTACAATTTTTTATTTATAATTATAATTATAAATCTTTTATCAGCATGCCCCATGGGTGCAACCTAGTGGTTTCATCCTGTGGTGGTGTTTAGGGAGGTCTCAATTTTGAGCCTCCCCATGTGCAATTAGATAGGTTTTTATTTGTTTATCCCCATTTCCTGACCGATGTAATAATATAAATCCTTTATCAGCACTTAAGTAATAATCCCCGAAAAAAGACATCTTTATCAGTGCTTTTTTAGTGATGATAAAAGCTATCTTTATAAAAGATTATCACTTAAGCACTGATAAAAGTGTCCCAATATATTTAAAAAATCCTGACCAGTCATGAAATCATCGCGATATCCGAAGTTTTCCATTTAAGACACTCTCATCGATGCTCCTCCTCAGTGAATCAAACCTCAAACCAAGGCTCGAATCAAGGATCAAACAATTCTAAGGCTCAAATCCAAGGAAAGAACAATTCAAGGGTCGAACGAATCCTGAAGTTCCAAGGATCAAATAACAACTGAGAAGGGGGGGGGTTGAATTAGTTGTTTAACTTTTATAAGTTTCAAAAATTTAAGAAACTTAACCCTTGAAACCTTTTAAGATTTATTTCCTTATCAACCTTTAGCAAGAAAGTAAATCATGCAAGAAAGGTAAATCAAGAAAGGCACACAATATTTACAAGGTTCGACCTCAATAAGAGAACCTACATCCTGGCCATATCCACTCCTGTGGGTCTATGAAAATCCACTATAATGAAGAAGTGAACACAACTTGTGTCAAATCCCGTTGGACACCTTCTATCTCCCGATAGGAAAGATTATACTGACTCTCATCAGTTTACAATGATTCCTTAAAGAACAAATGATCCAAACATAAGAATAAGAATTTTGTTAAGTTTCTCTACAAATACTCACTCCGAATCTTCAATCCGATTTCTTGAATCTGAATTTCTGAAACTAGTCTTCTCAGTAAGGAAATATGATTCCACACAAATTCCCACTCCAAATTCTCAATCCGGTTTCCTTGAATCCGATATTCTGAAATCATTCTTCTTAGTAAGATAAAGATGGTTCCTCACAAATTCTCACTCTGAATTCTCAATCCGGTTTCCTTGAATCCGATATTCTGAAATCGGTCTTCTTAGCAAGATAATGATGGTTCCGCACAAAATCTCACTCCGAATATTCAATCAGGATTCTCTTGGATCCGATCTTCTGAATCTGAACTTCTCAGCAATTAAATAATGGCTCTGATTCTCTTCTTCTCAAACAATCAAGAAAACTTCTTCAATATGGTAGATGATTTTCACTTTTAATTCTCCAGCACTCCGCCTTTTCCGCGTGTGCAAAAAGTTGTTTATGAGTGAATAATCTGAGCACATATTTATAAGCAACTCAGAAAACAAAGGAGGGAAACTTGAAAATATTTCCCGCTTCCTCAAATCTCAAAAACTCCGCAAATATCTCACATTTAATCTTCAATCTTTGACTTCTTCAAATTTCCTTAAATTTCTCCGAGATTTAAGAAAAGTTGAAATTATGGTTTTCTTGAACTCAGAATTTTCATTCTGAATTTCTGAGCATGTTGCTCAGGATTATTATTCTGATTTTCTCAGCATGTTGCTCAGGATTGTCATTCCGAATTTCTCAGCATGTTTCTCAGGATTGTCATTCCGAATTTCTCAGCATGTTGCTCAGGATTTTCATTCCGAATTTCTCATCATGTTGCTCAGGATTGTCATTATGAATTCCTAGTATGTTGATCAGGATTGTCATTCCAGATTTCTCTTCAAGTAGACTCCGAACTTCAGGCTTAGCAAGTAGACTCTGAACTTTAGGCTCAGCAAGTAGACTATGAATTTATGGCTCAGGAGGTAGACTCCGAACTTCAGGCTCATCAATTAGACTCCGAACTTCAGGCTCAACAAGTAGACTTCAAAATTCAGGTTCAGGAAGTAGACTCCGAATTTCTGGCTCGGGAAGTAGACTCCGAATTTCTGGCTTAGGAAGTAGACTCAGAATTTCTGTTTCATAAGGTAGACTCCAAATTTCTGGTTCAGGAGGTAGACTCCGAATTTCTAGTTCAGGAGGTAGACTCCAAATTTCTGATTCATGAAGTAGACTCCGAATTTATGATTCAGGAAGTCGACTCCAAATTTCTGGTTCAGGAGGTAGACTCCGAATTTCTGATTCATGAAGTAGAATCTGAATTTCTGGTTCAGGAAGTCGACTCAGAATTTCTGGTTCAGGAGGTAGACTCCGAATTTCCGATTCATGAAGTAGACTCTGAATTTTTGATTCATGAAGTAGACTCCGAATTTCTGGTTCAGGAAGTCGACTTTGAATTTCTAGATTCTAAATTTCTCAGAATTTTTCTTAGAGAAAAAACACCAATCTTCTTCACCATTTCTTCAACGAGATGTTATCATGAAATTTTCATGATTTGTGAGAACTTTAAGATCAGCAAAGCATCGTATGATTTAGTTTAGAAAGTTTGAGGCACTTTCTTAACTTCTGACTTCTTATTCTTCAACATAATCTTCTTTAAGAAAATATTTAGTAATCAGCAACTTCAACTTTCTGTAACTCAAAAACATTCTTCAACAAAAAGGTTAGTTGTTAACAAATAGAAAACTTTGTTAAACAAAACACCACAAAGGTTCTTCAATCTCCCCCTTTGGATTTGTTGGCAACCCTAGGTAACAATTTTTCACCTCTCAAAAATTTTATATCTCAAGTTCTTTAATTTTACCAATACATAGCCTTTCTCAAAAAGAGTGTCCTGACACCACACTACTGGATAAAGTAATGTTTTTTAAGTATTTTCATCCCTCAGTGACAAGAAAAATTTGCGGCCATGTAAAGATAAACTTCAACTTACTCAAACTACCCCTCAACTTTTATCTTTTTCTTTCTCACTTTTCTTTTCTTCTCTCATTTTTCTTTCTCTCTCATTTTTCTTTATCTCTCCCCCATTATATGATAACCACATCTTTATATTCATAAAAGAAAACTTACTCTCCCCATTTGTCAACATAATCCAAAGCACGGTGGAGGATTCTTCCTTATGAGTTTTAGGAAGTCTTAGGAGGAGGCTGAACATGGAGTTGCAACCTCAGTTCAACAAACCTCTCCTTTGACATTGCTTTTATGAAAATATCGGCAATCTGATACTTTGTTGAAATATATTCCAACAAGACTTCTCCAGCTGCAACTTTCTTTTTTTTAAAAATGATACATTATATCAATATAATTTGATCTTGAATGTTGAATATGATTCATGGAAAGATCAATGGCACTTTGATTATCACAGAGTATTTTCAAAGGTTTAGAAACTTTCACTTTCAAATATTCTAGCTGAACTTTCATCCACATCATTTGAGTACAACCTGAGTAGCTGCAACATATTCGAATTCAGATGTACTTAAAGTTACTTAACTTTGTTTCTTGCTGTGTCAACTCACACAACACTCCCCTAGGAAAAATGTTCCTCCTGATGTTGATTTTCTATCATTACAATCACAAGCCCAATCAGCATTAGTATAACCATGAAACTTTATCTCATTGTTTCTCTTTTATAACAACCCATGTGAAGTTGTTCCTTTAATATATCTCAGAATCCTCTTAACTACCAACATATGTGATTCTTTTGGATTAATTTGATATCGGGAATAGAGAGTCACAACATAAGCAATATCAGGCCTTGAGGCTGTAAGATAAAGAAGACTTCCTATTAACTTTTAAAAGTCTTTCTAATTCACACTGTTCCCTGACTCATCTTTTCTCAACTTTTTGCACACTGAGATAGGGGTTGAAACTTCTTTTGATTCTTCCATCCCAAACTTCTTTAACAGTTCCTTGGCATACTTTTCTTGGGATAAGAAAACGTAGTTTTCTTATTGTTGAACTTGTAAGCCAAGGAAGAAAGTTAATTCTCCCAACATTGACATTTCAAAATTTTCCTTCATCTCTTCAGCGAACTCTTCACAAACCTTTTCTTCATCTCCAAAAAAAATTATATCATCCACATAAACTATTACAATTAAAGTTCCAAAGTCAACATCTTTAACATACAAGTTGCTATCAACCTTTCCTTTAGAAAATTTCACCTTTCTCAGAGAATTGTCAAGCTTTGAATACCATTCTCATGGAGATTGTTTCAACCCATACAAGGCCTTCTTCAATTTAAAAACTTTGTTATCATCCTCATCAAGTAAAAACCCACAAGGTTGTTCAATGTAAACTTCTTCTTCAATCTCACCATTTAAGAAATCTAACTTTACATCCATATGATAAACCTTGTAATTCCAATGAGTAACCACTGCAAGAAACATTCAAATAGTTTCCAACCTTGCAACAGGGGCAAAGGTTTCATCAAAATTCTCACCTTCCACTTGTGCATATCATTTTCACACAAGCCTTGCTTTGTTTCTTGTAACTTCTCCATGCTCATTCAATTTATTTCTGTAAACCCACCTCATTCTGAAAACATTCTTATTTTCTGGCCTTGGAACAAGTTCCCAGGTATCATTCTTCTCAATCTGATCCAGTTCTTCATTCATAGCATCCACCCATTCTCTATGTTGAATAGATTCTGAAACTGATTCTGGTTCAACTTTTGAGATAAGGGAAGTCTGATTTTCTAATCTTAACTTCCTTCTTGTATGAACTAGAGCCTTATGATCCCCAATAATATTGTCAAATTCAACATGTTTTTGTAGGGTAGGAAAACTCACATTTCCTTTCCCAGCATCACTTTCTTCCCCATGTGACTTATCTAAGTCACTTTCACTATTGTGGGAATTCTCTGATTTATCTTCCTTAGTATTCTTAACAGATGTTGTGAAAGAACTTGGATTTTCAATTACCTTTAAATCATATAAGTCCACCAACTTCTGTAACCGTTTGTTCCATCATTTGTAACTTCTTCCATTTGGTGAATAACCCATAAATATTCCTTCTTCAGCTTTCTCTTCAAACTTTCCTAAGTCTAGATTTTTGATTTTGAGCAAGCATGGACTTCTAAAAACTTTTAAGTAATTAAAAGAAGGTTTTTTGTTATACCACATCTCATAAGGAGTCATGTTGGTTTCCGGTCTTAATAAGCATCTATTTTGAACATGCACAGCAATGCTAATAGCTTTTCTCCAAAATAATTTTGAAAGTTTGTATTCTGATAACATACTTCTTCCCATTTCCACTAAGCTTCTATTTTTCCTTTCTGCTACTCCATTTTTTTGTGGAGTATAAGGAGCACTGTACTAATGTTTGATACCATGCTTCCTTAGATATGTTTCAAAAGCGTTGCTTGTGAATTCAGTACTGTTTTCTGTTCTCAATTTCTTTATGGAAGCCCCCAATTCATTCTCGACATCTCTTCTAAAGAATTTAAACATTTCAATAGCCTCTGACTTATGCTTCATGAACATGATGTTTGTCATCCGAGTGAAGTCATCAATAAAATTGATAAAGTATTGAAGAACCTTTGTGGTGTTTTGTTTAACAAAGTTTTGTATTTGTTGACAACTAACCTTTTTGTTGAAGAATGTTTTTGAGTTACAGAAAGTTGAAGTTGATGGTTGCTGAAGATTTCCTTAAAGAAGATTATGTTGAAGAATAAGATGTCAGAAGTTAAGGAAGTGTCTCAAACTTTCTAAACTAAATCAGGCAATGCTTTGCTGATCTTAAAGTTTTAACAAATCATGAAAATTTCATGATAACAACTGGTTGAATAAATGGTGTAGAAGATTGGTGTTTTTTCTCTAAGCAAAATTCTGAGAAAGGTAGAAGCCAGAAATATGGAGTCAACTTCCTAAACCAGAAATTCGAAGTATACTTCATGAATCATAAATTCAGAGTCTACTTCATGAATCAGAAATTTGGAGTCTACCTCCTGAACCAAAAATTCAGAGTCGACATCCTCAACCAAAAATTCAGAGTCTACTTCATGAATCAGAAATTTAGAGTCCACCTCCTGAACCAGAAAATTGGAGTCAACTTCATGAATCAGAAATTCAGAGTCTACTTCATGAATCAAAAATTCGGAGTCTATCTCCTGAACCAGAAATTTGGAGTCTACCTTATGAACCAAAAATTCAGAGTCTACCTCCTGAACCAGAAATTCAGAGTCTACTTCCTAAGTCAGAAATTCGGAGTCTACTTCCTGAGCCAGAAATTCGGAGTCTACTTCCCGAACCTGAAGTTTGGAGTCTACTTCCTGAACATGAAGTTCGGAGTCTACTTTCTAAGTCTGAAGTTTGGAGTCAACCTCCTGAGCCAGAAATTTTTAGTCTACTTGCTGAGATTGAATTTCGGAGTCTACTTCCTGAACTTGAAGTTCTGAGTCTACTTGCTAAGCCTGAAGTTCGGAGCAACATGCTGAGAAATTTGGAATGACAATCCTGAGAGACAAGCTGAGAAATTCGGAATGACAATCCTGAGCTACATGCTGAGAAATTCGGAATGACAATCCTGAGCAACATGCTGAGAAATTCGGAATGAAAATACTGAGCAACATGCTGAGAAATTCGAAATAACAATCCTGAGCAACATGCTGAGAAATTCAGAATGACAATTCTGAGTTCAAGAAAACCATAATTTCAACTTTTCTTAAATGTCGGAGAAATTTAAGGAGATTTGAAGAAGTCAAATATTAAAGATTAAATGCGAGAGATTTGTGGAGTTTTTGAGATTTTAGGAAGCAGGAAATATTTTCAAGTTTCCCTCCTTGTTTTCTGAGTTGCCTATAAATATGTGCTCAGATATTTTTCTCATTATCAACTTTTTACACATGCGGAAAAGGTAGAGCGCTGAAGAATTCAAAGTGAAAAGCATCTACCATATTGAAGAAGTTTTCTTGAGTGTTTGAGAAGAAGAGAATCAGATCCATTATTTAATTGCTGAGAAGTTCGGATTCAGAAGATCAGATCCAAGAGAATCCTGGTTGAATATTTGGAGTGAGCATTTGTGTGGAACCATCACTATCTTGCTGAGAAGACCAATTTCAGAATATCGGATTCAAGGAAACTGGATTGAGAATTCGGAGTGAGAATTTGTGCAGAACCATCATTATCTTTATGAGAAGAACGATTTTAGAATATTGGATTCAAGGAAACCGGATTGAGAATTCAGAGTGGGAATTTGTGCGGAATCATATTTCCTTGCTGAGAAGACTGGTTTCAGAAATTCAGATTCAAGAAATCGGATTGAAGATTCCGAGTGAGTATTTGTGGATCATCTTAACAAAGTTCTTATTCTTGTGTTTGGATCATTTGTTCTTTAAGAAATCATTATAAACTGATGGGAGTCAGTATAATCTTTCCTATCGGGAGATAGAAGGTGTCCAACAAGATTTGGCACAAGTTGTCTTCACATATTCATTATAGTGGATTTCCATAGACCCATGGGAGTGGCTATGGCAAAGACGTAGGTTCTCTTATTGAGGCCGAACCTTGTAAATCTCATGTGACTTTCTTGATTTACCTTTCTTTCATGCTTAAGTTTCTTGCTAAAGGTTGACAAGGAAGTAAATCTTAACAGGTTTCAAGGGTTAAGTTTCTTAAAGTTTTGAAACTTATAAAAGTTAAACAACTAATTCAACCCCCCTTCTCAGTTGTTATTCGATCCTTGGAAATTCAAGTGGTATCAGAGGGAGGTTCCCTTGTTTAATCCTTATCATGGAGAATATCAATTCTGCCAACAGTAGAGGAATTCCTACATTCGATGGAAAGAATTATTATGGATAAAAAAATAGGATGATTTCTTATCTCCTATCTCTTGGCCTTGAAGTTGTTGATGCTGCTACTATTGACTTTCCACCTATTGAGAAAAATGCTCCTATGAAATTTTCTAACAAGAGAAACATAGAAGTTGATGGAAAGGCTAGAAATGCTATTCTCATGTCCTTATCATAAAATGTTTATCAGAAGGTGATGGGTCTCACAACATCAAAAAGCATGTGGGACAAGATGGAAAGTGTTTTTGAAGGAAACACAGAAGTCAAGGAGTCCAAGCTGTAAATCTGGCGTATTAAGTTTGAAGACATCAGGATGAGAGATGATGAAACAATTGATGAATACTTCACCAGAGTTAATGATATTGTATGTAACATCAGGGGATTCGGAAAAAACATGGAAGATTCTACAATTGTGAAGAAACTTATGAGAAACTTTCCAGACAGGTTTGATTCTAAAATTTTAGCTTTAGAAGATAAGGATGATTTATCTCTTGATGAACTGCATAACTTTATTGTTGCTTATGAAATGAGGAAAACTCCAATCTTTAAGAAGAAGATGAAAAATGAAATGGCTTTTGAAGCTATGAGAAAAATGAAAATCCAAGATGATGATGAAGCTGATCCTTGCGAGTCCATTGATAAGGAAGATAAAGAGTTGAATGAAAAAAATCATGTCTCTCATATCTAAGAATTATCGAAGAGGAATAGGAAAGTATTGAGGGAAACTTCCTCTCAAATGTTCTGAGTGTGGTGGAATCAGACACTTTGCAATGAATTTCCCTAAGAAGAAATTTGTAGAATATCAAGGTGTTCCTAATGAGAATCCTCTATAGAAGAATTATAACAAGAATGAAAAAGAAGAGAAGACTTCTAAAGAATTAAAGAAGAAGTTTTCTGGAAAGAAATTAAGTATGTTGATCAAGAAGGTTGAATCATAATCATCTAAAAATGATTCATCAAAAGATGAAAGTAAATAAATATTCCGAACCTTCATTGCAAAAGTTGAAAAAACAAATGTTTCCTCAGAAAGTGAATAAGGTGGTGAAGAATCTTATAGAGAATATCAACTAAGATCCAAACTTCTTGCATTTCTTGAGGAAAATAAATCTCTTAAGAAATAAATTCGCGTGATGAAGAAAAATCATGAAGAAGTTCATGATGGAAGTAAAGATGCCACCAAGAAGGAAGATGAATACATTTAAGAAATTTTAAGTTACAAACTTAGAATTGCTGAACAAGGAAATATGATTGAAGATATTACCAAGAAGTTGGAAGCTAAGGAATAAGAAGAAAACAATGTGAAATCAAAACTCCTTGATTCCGAAAATACCCTGAGGAAGATGAATTAAAACTTTAACAATGCTACAGAAGTAAAAGCTGAGACCTCTAAAAATGTTGTGAAGGCTCATTACGAGAATCAGGTGAAATATTATCTTACCAAAAATAATGTTTCATCTGATTCTTATAACATTTAAGGTTTTGGAAGAAGTGCTAGTAAATCTTGGGTGGAGAAAAAATGTAAGAAATCTATCAATCCTACAAAATTAGAAGACTTGCTCAAAATAAGAAATGGCCTACATCCTGAGTTTTCTAGAGATGAAAGAAGTTATAAACCTCAACAAAGTTTCTATAATGAAAGATCATTCATTAATAGAAAACCAAGATTTGAGGTATATTGCTGGTGTTGTGGAATATATGAGCATAGAGCTTATAATTGTTGGCACAATTTATCTCTACTCGGAAGAAGGTTTGAGCAAAGAGGAAGAAATAGTGAAAGAAGGATGAGTAACTCTTTGTACTCACAGAAAGTTGAAAAGGTGAATTATCAAGATGTTAGAAACATTCCAAAAAAGAATCAATATGAATGTTTGTAAGAAGTTTGTGGAAGATGTGATCAGTTTGGTCATCATGCTGAACGATGTATGACACTCCTAGAACAATTTTCTTATGATAATAAAGAAAAGAATGCTGAAAATAAGAAGGTTCATGAGAGAGATTTTTTTGTTGATACAGTTTTGAAATCAAGTAATAGGAACAAACAATGGATTCTTGATAGTGGTTTCTCTTCACACATGATAGGTGATATAAAAATCTTGGAACATGTTGAAAGTCATGATGGAGTAGCGGTTACATTTGGCAATGATAGTTCCCTAAAAATTAAGGGAATTGGAACGACAGAGATTGAAGTAGAGAAACTGGAATCTAAGGAAGTCTTGCATGTTGATGAGCTAAAACATAACTTACTTAGTGTAAGTCAACTTTGTGATTATGTAAAAGAATTTATCTTCATAAAGGATTCTTGTATCATCAAAAGTGTGAAAAATGGAAAAGTGATTACAAAAGGAGAAAGAACCAGTGGGAATCTCTTTCAAATTGGAGAATCCAATAACTCTTGTTATTTGAGTGCTGAAGATGAAAATAAGCTGTGGCATCAAAGACTTGGCTACCTTGGGTAGAAGAACATGAGTAAGCTTTCTAAAGTTGATGCTATTCAGAATTTTCCAGAACTGAAAAGAAGAGATGAAGATGTTTGTATTACTTTCTAGAAAGAAAAGATGACTAAAAAAGGCCATAAAAGAGTTGAGATTCAATCTAACAAACCACTTGATATTTTTCATTCTGATCTGTGTGGGCCGATGAGACATCAATCAACAAAATAAGATTTATACTTTATCACTTTTATTGATGACTTCACTAGGATGAAAAACATCATGTTCATGAAGCATAAGTCAGAGGCTATTGAAATGTTTAAATTCTTTAAAAGAGATGTCGAGAAAGAATTGGGGGCTTCCATAAAGAAATTGAGAACAGACAATGGTAACAAATTCACAAGCAATTCTTTTGAAACGTATATAAGGAAGCATGGTATCAAACATCAGTACAATTCTCTTTATACTCCACAACAAAATGGAGTTGCAGAAAGGAAAAATATAATCTTGGTGGAAATGGGAAGAAGTATGTTATCAGAATACAAACTTTCAAAATTATTTTGGAGAGAAGCTATTAGCACTACTGTGCATGTTCAAAATAGATGCTTATTAAGACCAGAAACCAAAATTACACCTTATTAGATGTGGTATAACAAAAAATCTTTCTTTTAATTACTTCAAAGTTTTTGGAAGTCCATGCTTTCTCAAAATCAAAAATCCGGACTTAGGAAAGTTTGAAGAGAAAGCTCAAGAAGAAATATTTATGGCTTATTCACCAAATGGAAGAAGTTACAAATACTGGAACAAACAGTTATAGAAGTTGGTGGACACATATGATGTAAAGGTAATTGAAAATCTAAGTTCCTTCACAACATCTGTTAAGAATACTGAGGAAGATAAATCAGATAATTCCTACAATAGTGAAAGTGACTCAGATAAGTCACATGGGGAAGAAAGTGATGCTGGGAAAGGAAATGTGAGTTTTTCTACCCTACAAAAACATGTCGAATTTGAAAATATTATTGGGGATCATAAGGCTTCAGTTCAGATAAGAAGGAAGTTAAGATTAGAAAAGCAGACTTCCCTTATCTCAAAAGTTGAACCAGAATCAGTTTCAGAAGCTATTCAACATAGAGAATGGGTGGACTCTATAAATGAAGAACTAGATCAGATTGAGAAGAATGATACATGGGAACTTGTTCCAAGGCCAACAAATAAGAATGTTATCAGAACGAAGTGGGTTTACAGAAATAAATTGAATGATCATGGAGAAGTTACAAGAAAAAAATCAAGGCTTATGTGAAAAGGATATGCACAAGTGGAAGGTGTAGATTTTTATGAAACCTTTTCCCCTGTTGCAAGGTTGGAAACTATTCAAATGTTTCTTGCATTGTCTACTCATTATAATTACAATGTTTATCAAATGGATGTAAAGTCATCTTTCTTAAATGGTGAGATTGAAGAAGAATTTTACATTGAACAACCTTGTGGGTTTTTACTTGATGAGGATGATAATAAAGTTTTCAAATTGAATAATTCCTTGTATGGGTTGAAACAAGCTCCACGAGCATGGTATTCAAAGCTTGACAATTATCTAAGAAAGATGAACTTTTCTAAAGAAAGGTTGATATCAACTTGTATGTTAATGATGTTGACTCTGGAACTTTAATTGTAATCATTTATGTGGATGATATAATTTTTTATGGAGATGAAGAAAAGGTTTGTGAAGAGTTCGCCGAAGAGATGAAAGAAAATTTTGAAATGTCAATGTTGGGAGAATTAACTTTATTACTTGGCTTACAAGTTCAACAACAAGAAAACTACATTTCCTTACCAAAAGAAAAGTATGCCAAGGAACTGTTAAAGAAGTTTGGGATGGAAGAATCAAAGTAAGTTTCAAACCCTATCTCAGTGAGCACAAAGTTGAGAAAAGATGAGTCAGGGAACAGTGTGAATCAGAAAGAATTTCGAAAATTAATAGGAAGTATTCTTTATCTTACAGCCTCAAGGCCTAATATTGCTTATGTTGTGACTCTCGGTTCCTGATATCAAAGTAATCTAAAAGAATCACATATGTTGTCATTTAATAGGATTCTTCAATATGTTAAAGGAACAACTTCACATGGGTTGTTATACAAGAGAAACAATGAGATGAAGTTTCATGGATATACTGATGCTGATTGGGCTGATGATTGTAATGATAGAAAATCAACATCAGGAAGAAAATTTTTCTTAGGGGAATGTTGTGTGAGTTGGCACAACAAGAAACAAAGTTCAGTAACTTTAAGTATAGCTGAATCTGAATATGTTGCAGCTACTCAAGCTTGTACTCAAATAATGTGGATGAAAGTTCAGTTGGAAGATTTGAAAGTGAAAGTTTCTAAACCTTTGAAAATACTCTGTGATAATCAAAGTGACATTGATCTTTCCAATAATCCTGTTCAACATTCAAGATCAAAACATATTGATATAATGTATCATTTTTTAAAAGAGAAAGTTGCTGCTGGAGAAGTCTTTTTGGAATATATTTCAACAAAGTATCAGATTGATGATATTTTCACAAAAGAAATGTCAAAGGAGTGGTTTGTTGAACTTATGTTGCAACTCCATCTTCAGCCTCCTCCCAAGACTTCCTAAAACTCATAAGGAAGAATCCCCCACTGTGCTTTGGATTATTTTGACAAAGGGGGAGAGTAAGTTTTCTTTTAAGAATCTAAAGATGTGGTTATCATATAATGGGGGAGAGAGAAAGAAAAATGAGAGAGAAATAAAAATGAGATAATAAAAGTAATGTGAGAAAGAAAAAGATAAAAGTTTAGGGGGAGTTTGATTAAGGTGAAGTTTATCTTTACATGGACGCAAATTTTTCTTGCCACCGAGGGATGGAAATCCTTCAAAAACATTACTTTATCCAGTAGTGTGGTGTCAGGACACTCTTTTTGAGAAATGCTGTGTTTTGGTAAAATTCAAGAACTTGAGATGTAAAATTTTTGAGAGGTGAAAACTGGTTACCAAATGTTGCCAACAAATCCAAAGGGGGAGATTAAAGAACCTTTTTGGTGTTTTTTTAACAAAGTTTTGTATTTGTCGACAACTAACCTTTTTGTTGAAGAATGTTTTTGAGGTACAGAAAGTTGAATTTGCTGGTTGCTGAAGATTTCCTTAAAGAAGATTATGTTGAAGAATAAGAAGTCAAAAGTTAAGAAAGTGTATCAATCTTTCTAAACTAAATCATACGATGCTTTGCTGATCTTAAAGTTATCACAAATCATGAAAAATTCATGATAACAGCTGGTTGAAGAAATGGTGAAGAAGATTGGTGTTTTTTCTCTAAGAAAAATTCTGAGAAAGTTAGAAGCCAGAAATTTAGAGTCGACTTCCTGAACTAGAAATTCAGAGTCTGCTTCATGAATCAGAAATTCGGAGTCTACTTCATGAATCAGAAATTCAGATTCTACCTCCTGAACTGAAAATTCAGAGTCAACTTTCTGAACCAGAAATTCAGAGTCTACTTCATGAATCATAAATTCGGAGTCTACCTCATGAACCAGAAATTTGGAGTTGTCTTCCTGAATCAGAAATTCGGAGTCTACTTCATGAATTAGAAATTCAAAGTCTACCTCCTGAACCAGAAATTCAGAGTCTACCTCCTGAACCAGAAATTTGGAGTCTACCTCCTGAACCAGAAATTCGGAGTCTACTTCCTCAGCCATAAATTTAGAGTCTACTTCTTGAGCCATAAATTTAGATTCTACCTCATGAGCCTGAAGTTCGGAGTCTACTTCCTGAACCTGAAGTTCAGAGTCTACTTGCTCAGCCTGAAGTTCGGATTCTACCTCTTGAGCCAGAAATTCGTAGTCTACTTTTTGAGCCTGAAGTTCGGAGTCTACTTCCTGAACCTGAAGTTCGGAGTTTACTTTCTAAGCCTGAATTTTGGAGCAACATGATAAGAAATTTGGAATGACAATCCTAATAAACATGCTGAGAAATTCGGAATGATAATCCTGAGCAACATGCTAAGAAATTCAGAATGAAAATCCTGAGCAACATGCTGAGAAATTCGGAATGAAAATCCTGAGCAACATGTTGAGAAATTCGGAATGACAATCTTGAGCAACATGCTGAGAAATTCGGAATGACAATCCTGAGCAACATGCTGAGAAATTCAGAATCACAATCCTGAGCAACATGCTAATAAATTCAGAATTATAATTCTGAGTTCAAGAAAACTAGAATTTCAACTTTTCTTAAATCATAGAGAAATTTAAGAAGATTTGAAGAAGTCAAAAATTGAAGATTAAATACGAGAGATTTGCGGAGTTTTTGAGATTTGGGGAAGTGAGAAATATTTTCAAGTTTCCCACCTTGTTTTCTGATTTGCCTATAAATATGTGCTCATATCATTCTCTCATTATCAACTTTTTACACACGTAGAAAAGGCAGAGCACTGGTGAATTCAAAGTGAAAAGCATCTACCATCTTGAAGAAGTTTTCTTGAGTGTTTGATAAGAAGAGAATCAGAGCCATTATTTACTTGCTGAGAAGTTTGGATTTAGAAGATAAAATCCAGGAGAATCTTGATTGAATATTCAGATTGAGAATTTGTGCGGAACCATAATTATCATGCTAAGAAGACCGATTTCAGAATATCAGATTCAAGGAAACCGGATTGAGAATTTGGAGTGAGAATTTGTGCGGAGCCATAATTATCTTGCTGAGAAGACCGATTTCAGAATATCAGATTCAAGGAAACCAGATTGAGAATTTGGAGTGGGCATTTGTGTGGAATCATATTTCCTTGATGAGAAGACTGGTTTTAGAAATTCGGATTCAAGAAATCGGATTAAAGATTCGGAGTGAGTATTTGTGGAGCAGTTTAACAAAGTTCTTATTCTTGTGTTTGGATCATTTTTTCTTTAAGGAATCATTGTAAACTGACAGGAGTAAGTATAATCTTTCTTATCAGGAGATAGAAGGTGTCCAATGGGAGTTGGCACAAGTTGTATTCACTTCTTCATTATAGTGGATTTCCATAGACCCATGAGAGTGGTTATGGCAAGGACGTAGGTTCTCTTATTGAGGCCGAACCTTGTAAATCTTGTGTGCCTTTCTTTATTTACCTTTCTTTCATGCTTGAGTTTATTGCTAAATGTTGATAAGGAAATAAATCTTAACTGGTTGCAAGGGTTAAGTTTCTTAAAGTTTTGAAACTTATAAAAGTTACACAACTGATTCAACCCCCCCTTCTCAGTTGTTATTCGATCCTTGGAACTTCAAGTATAAATATCATTTTCTTGATTGATGTCTTATCGGCCCACACAGATCAGAATGAATAAGCTCAAGTTTTTTGTTATATTTAATCTCAACTATTTTATGACCTTTGTTAGTCATCTTTCCTTTCTAGCAAGTAATACAAACATCTTCATCTCTTCTTTTAAGTTCTGGAAAATTCTGAATAGCATCAACTTTAGAAAGCTTACTCATGTTCTTCTGCCCAAGGTGGCCAAGTCTTTGATGCCACAACTTATTTTCATCTTCAACACTCAAATAACAAGAGTTATTGGATTCTCCAATTTGAAAGAGATTCCCACTGGTTCTTTCTCCTTTTGTAACCACTTTTCCATTTTTCACACTTTTGATGATACAAGAATCCTTTCTGAAGATAACTTCTTTTCCATCATCAAAAAGTTGACTTACACTAAGTAAGTTATGTTTTATACCATCAACAAGCAAGACTTACTTAGATTTCAGTTTCTCTACTTCAATCTTTGCCGTTCCTATTCCCTTAGTTTTTAGGGAACTACCATTGCCAAACGTAACCGCTCCTCCATCATGACTTTCAACATGTTCCAAGATTTTTATATCACCTGTCATGTATGAAGAACAACCACTATCAAGAATCTATGGTTTGTTCCTCTTACTTGCTTTCAAAGCTGTCTCAATAACAAAAGCTCTCTCATCAACCTTCTTATTTTTAACATTCTTTTCTTTCTTATCGTAAGAAACTTGTTCTGGAAGGAGTGTCATAAATCGTTCGACATGATGATCAAACTGATCAAATATTCCACAAAATTCTTCTAAACATTCAAATTGATTCTTTTTTGGAATGTTTCTAACATCTTGAGAATTCACCTTTTCAACTTTCTGTGAGTACAGAGAGTTACTCATCCTTCTTTCACTATTTCTTCCACTTTGCTCAAACCTTCTTCCGGGTAGAGATAAATTGTGCCAAAAATTATAAGATCTATGCCCATATATTCCAAAACACCAACAATATCCCTAAAATCTTATTTTCTATTAATGAATGATCTTTAATTATAAAAACTTTGTTAAGGTTGATAACTTCTTTCAGCTCTAGAAAACTTAGGATGTAGGCCATTTCTTCTTTTGAGAAAGTCTTCTAATTTTGTAGGATTGATAGATTTCTTACATCCTTTCTCCACTAAAGCTTTACTAACACTTCTCCTGAAACCTGAAATGTTAGAAGAATCAGATGAAACATTATTTTTGGTAAGATAAGATTTCACCTGATTCTCGTAATGAGCCTTCACAGCATTTTTAGAGGTCTCAACTTTTACCTCTATAGCTTTGTTGAAGTTTTCATTCATCTTCCTCATGGTATTTTCAGAATCAAGGAGTTTTGATTTCACATTGTTTGCTTCTTCTTCCTTAGATTCCGGCTTCTTGGTAAGATCTTCAATCATCTTTCCTTGTTCAGCAATTCTAAGTTTGTAACTTAAAATTTCTTGAATGTATTCATCTTCCTTCTTGGTGACATATTTACTTCCATCATGAACTTCTTCATGATTTTTCTTCATCACACGAATTTCTTTCTTGAGATATTTTTTTTTCTCAAGACATGCAAGAAGTTCAGATCTTAGTTGATATTCTCTGTAATATTCTTCACCACCTTCTTCACATTCTGAGGAAACATTTGTTTTTTCAACTTTTTCAATGAAGGTTCGGGATCTTTATTTACTTTCATCTTCTGAGGAATCATTTTCAGATGATTCTGATTCAACCTTCTTGCTCAATATACTTCTTTTCATTCCAGAAAACTTCTTGTTGAATTCTTTAGAAGTATTCTCTTCTTTTTCATTCTTGTTATACTTCTTCCATTGAGGATTATCATTAGAAACATCTTGATATTATCCAACTTTCATCTTAGGAAAATTCATTGCAAAGTGTCCGATTCCACCACACTCAAAACATTTTAGAGGAAGTTTCCCTCCATACTTTCCTCTTCCTCTTTGATAATTCTTGGAAATGAGAGACATGATTTTTTCATTCAACTCTTCATCTTCCATATCAACGGACTCGCAAGGACTAGCTTCATCATCATCTTGGATTTTCATTTTTATCATAGCTTCAAAAGCCATTTCATCTTTTATATTCTTCTTAAATATTGGAGCTTTCCTCATTTCATAAGAAACAAGAAAGTTATACAGTTCATCAAGAGATAAATCATCCTTATCTTCTAAAGCTGAAATTTTAGAATCAAACCTGTCTGGAAAGTTTCTCATAAGTTTCTTCACAATTGTAGAATCTTCCAAGTTTTCTCCGAATCCCCTGATGTTGCATACAATTTCATTAAATCTGGTGAAGTATTCATCAATTGTTTCATCATCTCTCATCCTGATGTCTTCAAACTTACTATTCCAGATTTGTAGCTTGGCCTCCTTGACTTTTGTGTTTCCTTCAAAAACACTTTCCAGCTTGTCCCACATGCTTTTTGATGTTGTGAGACCCATCAACTTCTGATAAACATTTTTTGATAAGGACATGAGAATAGCATTTCTAGCCTTTCCATCAAATTCTATGTTTCTCTTGTCAGCAAATGTCATAGGAGCGTTTTTCTCAATAGGTGGAAATACAATAGTAGAAACATCAACAACTTCAAGTCCAAGATATAGGAGATAAGGAATCATCCTATTTTTCCATCCATAATAATTCTTTCCATCTAATGTAAGAATTCCTCTACTGTTGACAGAATTGATATTCTCCATGATAAGGATTAAACAAGGGAACCTCCCTCTGATACCACTTGAAGTTCCAAGGATTGAATAACAACTGAGAGGGGGGGGGGGGGGTTGAATCAGTTGTTTAACTTTTATAAGTTTCAAAACATTAAGAAACTTAACCCTTGCAACCTGTTAATATTTATTTCCTTATCAACCTTTAGAAAGAAACTCAAGCATGCAAGAAATCTAAATCAAGAAAGGAACACAAGATTTACAAGGTTCGACCTCAATAAGATAACCTACACCCTTGCCATAGCCACTCCCGTGGATCTATGGAAATCCACTATAATGAAGAAGTGAATACAACTTGTGCCAACTCCCATTGGACACCTTCTATCTCCCGATAGGAATGATTATACTGACTCCCGTCAGTTTACAATGATTCCTTAAAGAAAAAAATGATCCAAACACAAGAATAAGAACTTTGTTAAGCTGCTCCACAAATACTCACTCCAAATCTTCAATCCGATTTTTTGAATCCGAATTTCTAAAACCAGTCTTCTCAGTAAGGAAATATGATTCCTCACAAATGCCCACTCTAAATTCTCAATCCGCTTTCCTTGAATCCGATATTCTGAAATCGGTCTTCTCAGCAAGATAATGTTGGTTCTGCAAAAATGCTCACTCCGAATTCTCAATCCGGTTTCCTTGAATCTGATATTATAAAATTGGTCTTCTCAATAAGATAATGATGGTTCCACACAAATTCTCACTCCTAATATTCAATCAGGATTCTCTTGGATCCGATCTTCTGAATCCGAACTTCTCAGTAAGTAAATAATGGCTCTGATTCTCTTCTTATCAAACACTCAAGAAAACTTCTTCAAGATGGTATATGCTTTTCACTTTGAATTCTCCAGTGCTCCGACTTTTCCATATGTGTAAAAAGTTGTTTATGAGCGAATGATATGATCATATATTTAGAGGAAACTCAGAAAACAAAGGCAGGAAACTTGAAAATATTTACCGCTTCCTCAAATCTCAAAAAATCAGAAAATATCTCGCATTTAATCTTCAATCTTTGACTTCTTCAAATATCCTTAAATTTCTCTGAGATTTAAGAAAAGTTGAAATTCTGGTTTTCTTGAACTCAGAATTGTCATTCCGAATTTCTCAACATGTTTCTCAGGATTGTCATTCCGAATTTCTCAGCATGTTGTTCAGGATTGTCATTCCAAATTTCTCAGCATGTTGCTCCGGATTGTCATTCTGAATTTCTCAGCATGTTGCTCAGGATTGTCATTCCAAATTTTTCAGCATGTTTCTCATGATTATCATTACAAATTCCTAGCATGTTGATCAGGATTTCCATTCCAGATTTCTTAGCAAGTAGACTCTGAACTTCAGGCTTAGTAAGTAGACTCTGAACTTCAGGCTCAACAAGTAGACTACAAATTTCTGGTTCAGGAGGTAGAATCCGAACTTCAGGCTCAGAAAGTAGACTCTGAGCTTCAGGCTCAGCAAGTAGACTCCAAACTTCAGGTTCAGGAAGTAGACTCTGAATTTCTGGATTAGGAAGTAGACTCCAAATTTTTGGCTTAGGAAGTAGACTCCGAATTTCTGGTTCAGGAGGTAGAATCCGAATTTATGGTTGAGGAGGTAGACTCCGAATTTTTAGTTCAGAAGGTAGACTCTGAATTTATGATTCATGAAGTAGACTCTGAATTTCTGATTCAGGAAGTCGAATATGAATTTCTGGTTCAGGAGGTAGACTCCGAATTTCTGATTTATTAAGTAGACTCCGAATTTTTGGTTTAGGAAGTCAACTCCAAATTTCTGGTTCAGGAGGAAGACTTCGAATTTTTGATTCATGAAGTAGACTCCAAATTTCTGATTCATGATGTAGACTCCGAATTTTTGGTTCAGGAAGTCAACTCCAAATTTCTGGCTTTTAAATTTCTCAGAATTTTTCTTAGAGAAAAAAACCAATCTTCTCCACCATTTCTTTAACCAGCTGTTATCATGAAATTTTCATGATTTGTGAGAACTTTAAGATCAGCAAATCATCGTCTGATTTAGTTTAGAAAGTTTGAGACACTTTCTTAACTTCTGACTTCTTATTCTTCAACATAATATTCTTTAAGAAAATCTTCAGCAACCAGCAACTTCAACTTTCTGTAACTCAAAAACATTATTCAACAAAAAGGTTAGTTGTCAACAAATACAAAACTTTGTTAAACAAAAAACCACAAAGGTTTTTCAAATCCAAGTCTCAAACATGAGTCTTTATCTACTTTCTCTCGAATATAATTATTTCCCTACTTTGTCTTAGGGAACTCAAGGTGTAAAACATCAATGGTTCTAGCTGTAGTGGAGGCTATTTTACAACTATGAGTGTGGTTAGTTATCCATTTTTGATATTTGTCTATGGATATCATCCATTTTGATGCTTGTAATTTTTAGAGTGTGAAACACCTATACTATGAGCCTTCCCAGCTTCACTCCCAAACCATATGATCATCTCATTCCTTCTCAATTGCATATGTGAATTAATGTATGGGATTTTGAGCCACTCATTTATTTATGTGAAAGTGTTGATGAATCATGCTTTATTTTCATTGCATAAATAGTATAATTAACTATATGGTAGAATTCCTATCCCATTTTACATCGTCTATATAATTTTGTATGTATAAATTTTCATGATAGTGGTTGGGTAGCGTATGAGACTACTTCCTAGCATATTAAACTATCTATTTATTTTCATATTTGTATAGTAGAGACTTTAGATGGGGTGTGATGTTTTATAGATCTGTTAATTTTGTGATTCCACTTAGATTTCTGAGTGAAGTAAGGGTAGTCCACTTAAAAAATGTAAACTCATGGGAGTATTTCTGTCTTGGTAGAGGCTAGTGTGTATGAGATAGATGTTGCAAGGTTTGGTGTGTTTTTTTACCTTGTTTGTGATATATCCTGTTGATTTGTATTATTGTTTAATGCCAACTTCTTTATGGACCTCCCTAGAACCTTAAGTATGGGTCATTGTGTATTAAATGGACTCCCTAGAATCCTTCATATGGGTATATAGGATGTGATGACCTCCCTAGGATCCTTCAGATGAATATATAAAATCCCAAGAGTCTTGATATGTTTTCAAATATTTGATATACCATTAATATTAAATGTAATAATTCCATAGGTTGTTACAAATTTTTTTCGAAAAAATAGAATAAAGGTTATCAAATTATATATATTAGAAATTATTTTTAGGTATTAATCATTTTAGGTCTACATGTTTTGGTTCCACCCCTGGGAATTTATGATTACCATCCATATATATGAAATAAATCATTATTTATTAAAATGTTTTATCAATGCATTTTTATATCTTCTTGTTGATTGAATGAGAGTTTATTATTCTTGTTTATCATATTTGGGTTAATTATTACTTATTAATTTACTATATTATATTTTCATTTGTTTAGGGGATTTAAGAAAGATTTTATGCATGTTAAACAACAATTATTATTGAAATTTGTTTCCTAAGACTCATCCCACACCTCTTTTATAGACAACTGTCATCCTCACCAGTTTCATCTCTCAAATAGTTATTGCATTTTGTTGTTTGAGACACATCCCATATCTATTTTATGTTTCTTGTACTACTTTGAGCAGTAGTCATCCCATGGATGACTACCGCTTAGAGTATTTCAAGTAACATAAGTGCATATCCACAAGGCATGAAGGATGTGTGTCAAACAACAAAATGAAATGATAAATGTTCAGGAGATGAGCTGATGAGTATGACAGTTGTCTATAATTTTCACCTTTGAAACAATTCATAGGATAAAAAATACCACAGTGGAGTAAATATTCTCTTAAATTCAATTACCCATTTTCCTCAAAGGATGCTAAAAATTATTTGAAACAATAAAATGTTGGGTTTCCCTCATTAGAATTGTCTATAACTTTCACCTTTGATAATGAATATCTTAGGCATATTTATTTATTTATTTTACAAAATTAATATTTTATGAAAAAAATAGGATGAATATTAATCAAAAATGGATTCATGCTAATCATTTGAAAAAAGAGTATGAAGATGGATTTAAAGAGTTCATTAAGTTTACAAGATAACATGCATATGACCCTTCTTAAATCATTCATATGTGTTTACATTGTTATTATTCAAGAAAAATTAGTCTTGAAGAGTTGTAAGAACATTTTATTTATCAAGTAATAGATCATAGCTATAAATTTTGGACTAAACATGGGGAAAACTGAATGTGCACACCATTGGGATGATACTGCAATTTATGGATCATTTGATATGAATACAAGTGTAAATAATGATGGAAATCTCATGGAAGAAATGATAATGACAATTGAATATGACCTTTATCATTGTCCAAAGTTGTTTGAGAAGTTAAATAGCTATACCAAGAGGCTATTTTATACCAGTTTTACTAAATACACAAAATTGTCAGCTGTATTGAAGTCATATAATTTGGAAGCTGGCAACAGATGGAGTGACACCAACTTTACAGAACTACTTGGTCTCTTGAATGATATGATACCAAAAGAAAACGAACTATCATGTCGAATATATGACAGTAAATTAATTCTATGTTCAATGGTCATGATCTCAAAAAAAAATACATGCTTATCCAAATGATTTCATATTGTCCCACAAGGACCATGAATCAATCATAAAATGTCCCAACTGTGGTGCAGATCAATACAAGAAAATTGAATCAAGTACTTCACAATTTGTATGGTAATTGACTATCATTACATGGTTTAGAAGACTATATGGATGTTAGGAAACTGTGAGACAATTGACATGACATGCAGATATAAGAATTATAGACGAGAACCTACATCATCCAACATATTCTCCTTAGTGGAAAAAAATTGATTACGAGTATCCTGAATTTGGAAATGAGCTGAGAAACTTTTGTCTTGCATTATTTATAGATGGAATAAATCCTTTTGGTGTATAGATAAGTACTCATAATACATGGTTTTTCATGTTGGTAAATTATAACTTTCCATAATTATTATGCATGAATTGTAAATACATTATGTTTTCTCTGCTAATATCTGGACTAAAGAAACCTGATAATGATATTGATGTCTATTTGGATCCATTGATCAAAGATTTGAAATTGATGTGGGATACATGTGTTACAATGTATGATGTTCATAGAAGTTAAGAATTCACATTGAGGTCCATGTTGTATAGGATGATAAATGAATTCACCGCTTATGAATATTTATCAAGCAATAACATTAAAGGAATGATGGGGTGTCCCATTTGTGAAAAATTCACATACTCCATTCGGTTGAAACATTCCTCAAAGATTGTGTTTTTAGGATATCATAAATTTTTACCTCAACAACCAGGATGACAAAATTTTATGGGAATATCAAACAAGGTAAAACACTATCTCTAGTAATGGGTGATCAACTATACAATAAATTAAAATATATTGACACTTTTTTTGGTAAACCATTTCTGAAAAACTTTACACAATCATATTGGAAGAAGAGATCAAATTTATTTGAGTTACCATATTGGAATTGTTTATATGTTAGACATTTTTTATGACATTCATGTAGAAAAAATGTATTTGATAGTGTTATTGGAATGTTACTAAATATTCCTAGAAAAATGAAAGATGGAATCAAGGATAGGTTGGACTTGATTGAAATGGGGATAAGGGAAGAGTTGACACTGGTGAAGGGTAAAAGGAAGAATTTTCTTCCTCCAGCAGCATACACTCTATCCAGATAAGAAAAATTACAATTATTACTTTTCCTTAATAGTGTAAAATTTACATAGGGGTATTCATAAAATATCAAGAATGTTATTTCATTGATTAATTTGAAGTTACAAGGACTAAAATCACACGAATATCATGTTTTGATGTGAGATTTGATGCCTGTTGATTTCCATTACATTATTTCTCAAAATTTATGACATAAATTAACTAGAATATTCTTCCTTTTCAAATCTATATATAGTAAAGTTATAGACCTGATGAAGTTATGAATATGAATATGGATGCTGCAGTCATATTATGTGAATTAGAGATGTTCTTCCCACCATAATTCTTTGATATAATGGTCCATCTGATGGTTTACTTGGTTAGATAGGTTCAACTATGTGATCTTATCTATTATAGATGGATTTATCCCATTGAAAAATATATAAATATTTTGAAAGGGTATGTTAAGAATCAAAGTTGGCCAGAAGGTTGTATTGCAGAATGATATATTGTTGAAGAAGCTATTGAATTATGTACTAATTACCTATCAAATGTTGATAGTATCAGTCTCCCAAAGTCTCGTCACAACATACATCTAATGGGTGAAGGGATTTCCAGAAGAGATTTTTTTACAATTACCTTGATACATCAAGAGCAAGAACACCTTTACATTTTACATAATAGTGAATATGTTAATCCATATATTGAAGCCCACAATGAAATTCATAGAGATTTGAATCTATAAAGGGTTGAAGTATGGATATCAAATACACATAATCAACAGTTTATAGGATGGTTACGAGATAAAATTTATAAAAAGTTATCTAAAAATCCAAATTCAATTGTCGAATGACTTCAATGGATAGCTAGGGGACCAAATGAAAATGTTATATCTTATAATAGTTTTGTAATCAATGGTTATATGTTATATATAAAAGAACATGATGACTGTAGTATAATAAAAAATAGTAGTGTTACTCTTGTGGCAGAAGCGATGCACACATCTGGTTCCAAGGATAGAAATCCAATTTATGAAAATATGTCATATTTTTTTGCATTATCGAACAGATATACAAGTTGGATTATACAACATTTCAAGTGAATATTTTCCATTTCAAATGGGTTGAAAATATGAGTGTAGTAAAAGTTGATGAAATGGGATTTGTGAAGGCGAATTTTAGTGTGTTAGGGGAAAAATACAAGTCATTCATAATGAAATCACAATTAGAGTAAGTATTTTATGTCTCAGATCTAGTAAACAAGAATTGGTAAATTGTCCTGCTAGAGACTAAAACAAATGTCAGGTCAGATGAAAATTCAATCGAGGATAACCCTTTAATTGGGAGATTACAATCAGTTCATATTGGTCTCAATGCAAACAATGTCTTGTACATTAGAGGGGTCCATAAAGAGGGGATTTGGATTCTTGATAGAGGAAATAAATCCCTAAAAGATTTTAAAAAAATTGAGTTCAATGAGAAGGTAATTTTTTTAATATACTATGTTTTTTATAATAATATTATATGTTCTCTAATACATGATGTGCCTGATTTGTGTATACTTTTTCATATATATTAATGAGCATAAAAACTTTTTTTTTTCACAAAATATCAATCATTTTGTGGATAAAATTATTTATGTTGGTGATTATGATGATTTTCAGGTGTTTTCCATCCAAAGTCACCAATCAAGAAAGGACAGAACAAAAATTTAAATATATAGGGCGTGTACTTATTACACACGCCATGTACTATTACCACGACACAGATCAATAGGACTGGATAAATGCCCATGTTGCTGACCAAAGCTTACATGCCGTGTTCTTCTCATATACATGATATGTTGTCCCTTCTAGAAGTAGTTGGTGGATAATGATTGATATTTAACTCCATGTAGGGAGGAAATACACACCATGTACCTCTACCTATCGGGCGACGCCATGTTCCAAGTCAAGGGTGGTGAGGTAGCTCACCCACTGAAGGAGAAAAGAGGGTCAAAATGGGTTGACCAGGGTACACGCTATGTACTTTATGGTACACTCCGTGTATTCATAAAAACTATAAATAGGAGGGAAGAACCTCTAAGTTCAGGACTAACTCATTCTAAGACAAACCAAGGGGAAAGTTTCCGGAGACGCCCAAGAAGAGGAGAGAAGAGAATAAAGGAGGTGCTACCGCTACCTCCCTGATGATCTTCAATCCAAAGTTTGTGCAATGTTTAGTTTAGGTATCACAAGTATTTTACTTACTAGCTACTCCATGAGTAGCTAAATTCCCTATGTGTTGGGGTTGTGGAAAATTATGGGTTTTATTTTTTCAATTGTTATATTATACTTGTGTTATTCATTCTTCTCTCGTAATTCCTTAATAATCCTTTCTATATATTGCTAGAAATCTCATATCAGATCAAGAATAATATTTATAGGGATTTTATGAGGAGTTAAAATTAATAACATCCAATGATCATGGATTTTATTAATGGTAACTCCTTATAAGATCCTAAGAAATCCCATTCTGGATCTGATATGATATTTCTAGTGATATATAGAAAGGATTATTGAGGAATTATGAGAGAATAATAAATAACACAAGTATAATATAAAAATTGACAAAATACAACCCATAATTGTCCACACACCCAACACATATAGAATTTAGATACTCATGGAGTAGCTAGTAACTAAACTACTTGTGATACTAGAATTAAACATTGCAAAAACTTTGGATTGAAGATCATCAGGGAGGTAGCAACAACACCTCCTTTCTTCTCTTCTCTCCTTCTATTTGTGGGAATCTCCAAAATTCCCCCCCTTGGTCTATCTTGGAATGAGTCAGTCCTGAACTTAGAGGGCCTTACCTCCTATTTATAGTTTTTATGAATACATGGCATGTACCATAAAGTACATGGCGTGTACCCTAGTCAACCTGTTTTGGCCCTCATTTCTCCTTTGGTGGGTGAGATAACTCATTGCCCTTGACTTGGAACATGGCGCTGCCCAGTAGGTGGAGGTACATGGTGTGTACTATCGCCCTACCTAGTGTGTAATATCAATCATCGGCCACCAACCGCTTTTAGAAGGGAAAAACGATATGTATATGGGAATAACATGACATGTAAGCTTTAGCCGACAACATGGGCACATATCCAGTCCATCTAATCCATGTCGTGGAAAAATTACACAACGTGTATAATAAGTACACGCCGTGTATATTTGAATTTTTGTTATGTCCTTTCCTGATTTGTGACTTTGGATGAAAAATACCTGAAAATCATCATAATCACCAATATAAATAATTTGATCCACATAATGATTTATATTTGGTGAAAAACGATTTTTTATGTTCATTAATATATATGAAAAGGTATACACAAATCTGGAACATCAATCTCCCCCACACTTAGTCATTTTCTTATCCTCAAGCAAAATCTAAACATCAAATCAATAGAATCCATACTCTAAAAAGGGAGGCATTCAACTAATTATAATTATAGATAATATAGTAATAATAGAATATTTTAAAAGGAAAAAAACATATTTCAATTTAAAATATATTCTAATCATACCTCATATACAATTTAATTAAAAAATTTCACCCTCTTTCATCTACATTATTTAAATTTTCATAAATAAACACACCACTTGGTGATTTAACTCACCAAAAAGTAACACACTCATCACTCAAGATTTATTTAATCAGAGTTATGCTCAATCTTAAGTATATTCACTCTATCCATAGGCTTGAAAGTGTTCTCCTTATCCACTTCAGAAGTCAAATCACAAAAACCACGAGGGATTTCAATAAGGTTCAAATGTTTTTGAGGATAAGGGTTGGTAGGTAATGATGAAAAATAATCTCAGAGGATTGAAAAGGAGGATTAATTCTTAAATAAAAATGCATGATATTATATATAAAGATTAATGAAAATGCACCCCAATCAAGATATCCCAAAGGGTATCATCACCATGATACTCCCTTGACAATATGGACTTATAAACCATGAATGAATCTGGTCCCTCTTTTTCATTTTTTTTGTTTTTTTTTGAATAAGGGACTACTAAGAATACAATGAATAGTGGTTTTGAAAACCCTTTCTACCCAAATTGACAACTAATAAACTCTCCCACACTTAAATGCATGGTTGCTCCAAAATATACCATGAATGGCCAAAAATCCCTCTTTAAAGCTCAAGTGAATAATCATGATTTTTTTAAAATAATTAGGGTAGGAAGGGAAAATAGGCTTGTAATATAGCTTCTTATAAAGGCAGTTCAAGGTTTTTAAAGGTTTACGAAGATCAGATGCAGGGTAGGTCTCAAGGTCAAAGGGTATGAAAAACAATTATATGACTCAATCATTTAATGTTATTAAAAAATATTCATGTTTTGAAGAGAAAAACTAGAAAGTTCTGGTAGTTATGCATATCCCATGAATCTCTCGAGAAAGAGGGTATAAGAAAGAATATGTCAAAAAAGGTTGAGAGTACCTCTCAGGAATGGGGAAAAAAATAAAAGGTCAATCAGGTCATGACATGGCTAAAAATTATCATTATAATAAATGTAAATGTCCAAGACTTTAAATCCAGAATCAAACTATATCAAAAATCATTTAAAAATACTTTAAAATTTTAAATAAGAATGTAACTTTTAAAATTCCCTTTTAGGTATTTATTATTTATAATTATAATTAAGCAAAAATTTTCCACAATTTTAAATATTTCAACTATTAATGATGTCTCATAAATCAGTTCATGGTAAAGACTAGTGTAGTTAGAGACACTCCCCCACACTAAATACAACACATGGTCCCCCAAGTGAAATACCAAGGAAGATGAGATAATGTCGGGAAAAAGTGGGTGTAAAATGAGGGGAAGCAAGGGAATAAGTAAATTGAAAGTAAAAAAGGAAAAAGAAAAACTGAAAAAAATACTCCCCTCATGGTGAATGGACAAATATAGAAGTAGTCGAAAAGAGATGCCCAAGGCACTCCAAGGGGGTTCTGTTACATTCATAACCCAAATATTTGAGTTATCATGACCAAAAAAACCTAATAAGAAAATTGATTTAATAACAACCTTAAAAATCTACAGTCCCGACGCATTCTTCCCATTTCACACAAAAAATCAAATTTCTGTGATTTTATTTTTATTTAAAAGTAATTTATCAAGCAACTGAAAATAAATCACATAATTATTAAAACTCAAAAATCGAATCTAAATTTCTGTAAACTTCACTAAATTAATCACAAACTAGAAAAAAACACAATAACTCCCTCTCCCTGTGGGTCGATCCCTTACTTTCACTATACTTGTTTGTGTATTTTAATTTTGATTATTGAAAGTAATACTTCGGTTGGAAATGACACCACTACATTAACATAATATAAATTTAATGTTTGAATACTCATCAATACAATTCATTCGTCACATGATGATATTACCAATCCCTTGGAAGAACAAACTATAATGAAGGAAACCATTTAGGAAGATGTAAAGGTAATGTTATAATATACTTTTTCTATTTTACCAAAAAATTATATAATATAATATTGATTTAATTTTCATTATTCCTTACATAGTTAATATATTTTAGAATATTTATATCCATATTTCATGCCTTTATAGGAATAGTAATGAAATTGTCTCTGTTCAATCATAGAGATAATATTAATGTTTACACAATAAAATCATTGTCCATATAATTAATGCATTTTTTCATATTTATGTTTAATTTATTTCATTTTAGTATTACTCAAATAATAATTTTTTTCTTATATAGGTGGATTATTATTTTTATTTGGGGTGGTCTGTTCATCTTTCATGACTTTCTACACCAAAACTTCCATAGACTTATTCTCCCTCAAAAACTTTTCACCCCTGTAGTGTTTCATTTATCACTTTCCTTCAAGTTTCCTCTACTGACTTTGAAGGAAGAGAAAAGATTTTGTCTCTTCTCAATCATAGAGGTAATATTGATATTTTCACAGTAAAATAATTTTCCATAGAATTAATGTATTATTTCATATTTATGTTAAATTTATTTATTTTTAGTATTACTCACATAATATTTTTTTTCTTATATAGGTGGATTATTTTGTTTAGGTTGGGGAGTTCTGTCCATATTTAATTCCTTTTTGCATCAAAACATCCACAGACTTCTTCTCCCTCAAAACCTTTTCACCCCTGTAGTGTTGATATTTATCACTTTCCTTCAAGTTCCCTCCACTGCTCAATTATAGGGGCAATCTTGATGTTTTCAAAGTAAAATAATTTTCCATATAATTAATGTATTTTTTAATATTTATGTTTTATTTATTTATTTTTAGTATTAATCATATAATAATCGTTTTTTATATAGGAGTATTCTTTTTCTTGAGTTGGGGTGGTTTGTTCGAAGCTTCTCATGCTCGCGAGAGATTGGAATTCAAACCTGCAAATGAGATAACAACGTTAAGTAAATTCATCAATAATTCATACCCATCATGAAAAGGTGAATCCCTACTACTTATTTAATTAAAATTTTCAACATTTTATTTACTATTTTTAAGTTAATTTCTTTATCATTTTTATATAATTCTTATTTAGTTTTTTTCATAGATATTTTGGGAAGTCATATTGACTCGATGTTATTAGCTAAAAAACCTTTCTCATTGAAATACAGAAGAGTATAATAAGATCATGTGGTAATTTTGGTGGCTTCTTGTGATATAATGGGCACAAGATCTTCCTCTACTCTTCTGGATTTCAACAATGAGAAAGGATTTTCAGCTAAGAACATGGAGTCAATATACATTGTTGGTATTTCGATAATTAAAGACAATGGAAATCACTGTAACATTAACAGTTAGTATTTTTTTTGTGACTTTGGGACATGTATGAATTATCAAAATATCAATCCAACACATGGTGTGACTGGTATGACTCTAAGTGCTTCTTTTTATTTAAAATTGGAATTAATTTTAGTAAAAATGACAACTGACATACTCAAAACTGAACAAAAATATTAATATTTTTTGATACTTTAGGACAACTATATATAAATAATTTTTGATGTTTAGGAATCAGTCACACCTTAATTCGATAGAAAATGTTCCTCATATGACTCAATGTGTTTGTTATCAGTTTAAAATCAACATTTTAGGTCAAAAAGTGTCACTCATTGAAAACTATTAAAAAACAATCAAATTTTATTAATAATTTAGGAAAATGATTCATAAGTAATTTTTTAAATGTATGAATCAATATCATATTAAACCGATACATGATGTTATTGGTATGATTCAAAGTGCATGTTTCTAGTTTAAAATGAAATTTTAGTAAAAAAGATAAGTTACATAATCAAAAACAAGAAAAAACATTTGTATTAATTTGATACTTTAGAAAAATGATCCATAATTCATTTGATATGTGTAAGAATCATCCGTACCTCAATTCAATGCAAGATGTGACCAGTATGACTCCAAGTGTGAATTTTTATTTAAAATTGACCTCAATTTTAGTAAAATGGAAAACTAACCTACTTAAAACCAAGAAAAAAAATTTCTATTGTCTTTATACTTTACATAAATGATCCATAAGTCATTTTTGACATTTAGGAATCAACCTCACCTTAATCCGATACACGATTTACCTGGTATAACTCAAAGTACCCGTTATCAGTTTAAAATTGACATTTTAGTTAAAAAATAATAACTCGCTAAAAACCAATCAAACACGCTCATATTTTATTGATAATTTAGGAAAAAAATTTATAATTAATTTACAATGTTTAGGAATTGGTCTCTTATCAAAATTATACACGATGTGATCGGTATGAGTCAAAATGTGTGTTTCTAGTTTAAAATGACATTTTAGTCAAAAAGACAAGTGACATACTCAAAACCAATAAAAAAATTCCAATTGTTTTGATAATTTAGTATAACTATCCATAAGTCATTTTAGATTTTTATAAATCATCCAAACCTCAATCCGAAACACGGTGTGACTGATATGACTCCCAATGCATCTTTTTATTTAAAATTGACATCAATTTTAGTAAAATGGACAACTAACCTACTAAAAATCAAGAAAATGAATTAAGATTATTTTGATAGTTTATGAAAATGATCCATAATTCATTTTTCAGTATAGTAATTATCCTCATCTCAATCCAATACACTATGTGCCCATTATGACTCAAAGTGCCCATTATCGGTTTAAAATCGACATTTTAGTTAAAAAAGTGTCACTCACTGAAAACCTGATCAAACACACTCATACTTTCTTGGTAATTTAGTAAAAAGATTCATAGTTAATTTTTTATGTATAGGAATCAATATCAAGTCAAACTGATACATGATGTGATTAGTATGATTCAAAGTGCATGTTTCCAGTTTAAAACAACAATTTAGTAAAAAACACAAGTGACATACTCAAAACTGAGTAAACTCATTTTTATTGTTTTGATACTTTAGTAAAATTATCTTTAAGTGATTTGAGATGTGTATTAATTATCCTCACCTCAATCTAACATACAATGTGATTGGTATGACTCAAAGTGCATCTTTTTATTTAATATTGACATAAATTTTAGTAAAATGGACAACTAACCTAATAAAAAGTGATAAAACACAATCATATTGTCCTTATACATTAGGGAAAGAAAATATAAGTCATATTTTATGTGTATGAATCATCCTCACCTCAATTTGACACACGATGTGCCTGGTATGACTCAAAGTGTCTGTTATTATTTTAAAATCGTTATTTTAGTTCAAAAAGTGTCACTCACTAAAAATTGATCAAAAGGACTCACATTTTATTGATAATTTAGGAAAATGATTCATAAGTCATTTTTGATGTTTATGAATTTATCTCACATTAAACTGATACACAATGTGATTTGTATGAGTCAAAGTGCGCGTTTCCAGTTTAAAATGACATTTTATTAAAAAAGACAAGTGAAGTCCTCAAAACCAAGAAAAAAATTAAGATTGTTTTTATACTTTAGGAAAAAAATAAATAAGTCATTTTAGATGTTTATGAATCATTATAAACTTAATCTGATGCACGGTGTGACCGGTATGACTCCAAGTGCATCTTTTTATTTAAAATTGACATCAATTTTAGTAAAATGGACAACTGACCAACTCAAAACCAAGAAAATGAATTCGTATTGTTTTGATCCTTTATGAAAATTATCCAAAATTAATTTTTAATATGTAGGAATTAGAATCACCTCAATATGATACATGATGTGCCTAGTATGACTCAAAGTGTCCGTTATCAGTTTAAAATTGACATTTTAGTTCAGAAAGTGTCACTCATTGAAAACTGATCAAACAAGCTCAGATTTTCTTAATAATTTAGGAAAACTATTTATAATTCATTTTTGAAATTTAGTAATAAATCTCACATCAAATTAATAAATTTTGTGATTGGTATGAGTCAAATTGTGCATTTCTAGTTTAAAATGACATTTTAGTAAAAAAGACAAGTGATGTACTTAAAATTGAGAAAACACATTCAGATTGTTTTGATACTTTATGAAAATGATCTATAAGTTATTTGAGATGTGTACATTTTTTTCAAAACTCAATCCAACACACCATATGACCGGTATAACTCAAAGTGTGTCTTTTCAATATATAAGTGTCATTTTAGTTTAAAACACACACATCGCCAAAACCGAGGAAACGAGCCTAGATTGTTTTATCATCATTATATATGCTATTAATCAATTTATTTACTTATTATTTTTTCTTATAGTTATTTATATTGTATTATTAAGGGTATGGGGAGTAAAAAAATGAAAACCTACCTAAATGCGCACGGGGAGGCTCCAAACCGAGACCTCCCAAACACAACCACATGACACAACCACTAGGGTTCACCCATAGAGATTTATCTTATACTTATTTAATTAATTTTCACAGAGATAATGCTTGAATATGATCAATAAATGGTGTGATGTGTAAGAATTAACCACAAATCAATCTGATACATAGTTTTAATGGTATGACTCAAAGTTTAGTTTAAAATTAACACTTTATGTTAATTTATTTTTATATATTATTACTAACATACAAATTTTTTATTATATAAGTGCATTATTTTTCTCAAGCAGAGGTGTTTTGTTTAGAAAAATGATGATTTGGGGTTAGGATCAAAAGACAAAGGAACATTTATGTTTTTGAATATAAGTAATATTTTGTACTTATGTAATTGTATAAAGCAATGTTTGAAATGCCTATAATATATGTTTTTTTTGTATTTGTGTTATAAATTTAATTCCATTTAAATTCTATATTGGTATTTGATTTTGTTAATATCTAGTGGTGTTTCTGGTGTTGTGGTGTGATTTTACATCACATTGCACTAGTGCTGTTATAATACACTACAATATTCCCCTTTATCAGTGCTTTTGAAAGCACTGATAAATGGGTCCTTTATCAGTGCTTTTAAAAACATTGATAAAACTACCTTTTATCATCACTAAATAAAATCATGGATAAAATAAAATTTCTTTTAATCTTTCTTTAGCAGTCAATGCTTCTCTATCACTGATAAAGGCAATTTATAGCGCTGTTACATGCCTATTTTATAGTAGTGAGTGAAGTCAACATGTAGTTTTTCACAGTTGAGTTTTAGGTGGGCTATGATGAATTTGTGTAAAACATTTATTACATGATCTTGATTATAGGGCTTGAGAGTTTTCTTTGAGCATAAAAAATAAGTCAAAAAACTCCTAAGATCCCAAAGAGTGCCATGAGAGTTTTCTTGGAGCATTAAAACAAGCCGGGAAGCTCCCAAGATCCAAAATATAGCCTTGAGAGGTCGTTGAGAACAAGAGGAAGGTGCATAGATAAGTTATTTTAAAAAAATTATTATTTAATAAATATAACATTTTTATCATTATTTTTTTTGAATGATCCAAAAATCACAACAAGTGGTATCCAATCCTAGATTTGTTTTTTTCATTTTCATACACTATAACAACAAAACCACTAAGGGTGGTCACTATTAATAGTATTAGAAACTACTATTTTTTGTAACTAAGTTTTCTAAAAAAAAATATCTGGGTTCCCCCCACCATAAGTGTAACATGAATCTCCCTTTTCATTTCCATGAGACCCTCTCCTAGCATTACCACACTACTATTTCAAATATTATCCTCCCCATCTCCTCCTATTGTTCCCTCTCCCTTGACCCTATCTCCTCCAAACATCATGAAACCCCCATTACCCTACCCCTCTATTTCCTTCTCCCTCATTGGGTGTTGCAATTTCCTTCCACTGATGGTTCCTCTTGTCGAACTGATGCCACCACACACCGCTCATTGTTCACCGCTCACTACTCACTGCCACTATTTTTTCTGCCTTCCTCCCCTATTACTTATGTTTTTACTACCTCCCCTAGGTAATTTTTAAGGTTTATATTTTTTCCCATTTCAATATCTTCAATTATAAAATTTTGTTCTCAAATATTGTATTTTTATTTTTGAATATTATTATTAAATTTCTACATCAGTAATGAATTCTGATATAATGTTATTTGTATTCTGATTTGTATTCATAAACAAGAATTGATGTGTTGTATTATTTTTATGGTGTTGTTTTCTTTTCTGCATTGGTGTTTTGTTTTATTTTTTTAATTATAACATGTATTTTTTTGACAACCCAAATATACTCACATTGGTTGCTTAATTATATATCATCATATTGATCCTTGTTTCATATTCTTAGTATAATTTTAGAGTATAAAAACTTTGTATCAAACCAAATCTCATGAATAGTTTATTTCTTAAATAGATCAATGTTGGAAAAAATGTGCGCTTTATAATCTATGATATATGTTCTTAGTAAGACTTTTCATGGCCCAAAATTAGCTCCAAAATCTTGATACAATAGAGTTGATGAAACAATTGATGAAGTCATGATTTACTAAAAATTCATCCCAATGAGTAATATATTGAACTGGATGAAGTTGATCTTATCATCTCACTTTATATGGGTAACTTTCTTCTATAATAAAGCAATGTAGTTCCTGTAATATAGTTTAAACCAAAGAGGACAAATCTTAATTCAATGGATTTCCCCTCTCAGATTGGATGTTAAGAAATATGAATACAAAAATATCATTTTTTATACAAAATATGTTAAAGGGATTTTGAAAAAGTTTACACTCCAAGAATGAACTATATAATGAATAGACCAATGAAAAAAAATAAAAAGTTATCTAAATAAGATATAATGATGAAATTGATATTTTAAAAGTATGATTAATTGTTTATTTTACCTAATAGAAACTTGGACTAGTATTTTAAATGTTTTAAGCATTTCATGTCAATTTATGCCTTGTGAGAGTGGGTCACTTCTCATGGTTTCAATGAAATCAATTAGATATGTCAAAAACACTCTAATTAAAAATTTGGTTTAGCTGCAAGTTCTTCATAGTGGGCATGGATTATTTCAAATTATCATGATATTAGTTTCTTATTAGATGCCTTTTATGCCTGGATATATTTTAAATTTTTTTTCTAAATGTTGCATTTAAATTTATAATTTTTCTACATAGGATTTTATTCATCTATGCATATCATGTATTACATCCCTACAAAAAATAAAGGTTGGATATTTTTGTATTTTATGTCTAAATATAGCTTTTCATGGATCAAATGATTTTGAGAAACATAATAAAAAGTTAATTTTTATGTCTATCATTAACTCTTGTTAATTGATATCTATTATTCTTTTTGTGTGTTATTCTTCTAGAAAATAATCCATATAAAATAACATAAAAATTTACAAAATGAGAAGAAATCACATTATCGTATTTGTTTCTTTTGTCCATTGCGATAAAAAAATTGAATCAATACTCAGTGAGATTATTTTTTTATATATAAATGACCATGTAACTTTTAGGAAACCTTTCTCTCATTTTATCAGGAAGTAAATATTAAATTGAGTTCATTGATTAAAATATTCATTTCACAGTTTCTAAATAAGTAAATTGAAACCTTTTTGATTTTACTAATCCTTAACTTAATTCATTAATTCTAAATGTATTCTAAAATTTATTTTGATAAGTTATATTAAACATATCAAATAATACATATTTTAATGAAATTTTTCAAAGAGGATATTTGATAAACTATCAAATTCCATCAATTTTAAATTTCTCACAACTATTACTCTTATGTTAGTGAAATGGAGAGCATATGTTTCCAATGATTATTGTGAGTTATTTTTTTTAAATCTTGTTCAATTATTAATTTATTAATATTATTAGCTACATTCATTATACAATCAATATTACTGATGTTGGGTTTTGTAAGAATCTAATAACACTTATTAGACAGAGTAGATGCTGGTATCAGGGCATGAAATAGAAGCCAGTGGGATGGATATTTAAAACATTTCATCATCAGAGAGATATAAAATTGCTGACTCTGGTGATTCGAGCCCCAGTAGAGGTTCGAGAATCTCATGTGAATATTTCAAAGCATAAAATTAAATAAATGAGTATCTTGTTCGAATTAGCAGCACATTCAGCTGCAACTTGTTACTGGTGATTGTTGCTTGAAGGATCTGAGATTGAATCCCTCTAGATCATCCACACATGATCTAAGAATCCATGCACTCACCATTAATCAAATTCTGGGTGCTAGTGCAGATCTCTGATGAATCCTTCAGTATCACAATGATCACCTTGATCATATACCTTCAAACCACAGAAGGCATTCTTGGATCGATTACTCAGAGAGAGACTTTCTCTCTCTAGGAATAGATAGGAGAGATAATATCTTAATTTCAAATGATGAATAGTTCACGGAATTACATTCTCCTCTATTTTTATAGTGGATGTTAAAAATACATGGTAAGGGTTCCTCAACCCCCATATATCCAAAATCTACTAAATAAATAATAAATGAAACATTATGGAAATTAATTGTGTCATGAAATTCATTTATATTTTTTCAACCACTTTTAATTTATAATAAATATATTATGTGATAAACCCGAGTCATTAACTCGACTTATAATTCTAGCTAATATTAAGAAAACTTTGAATATTAAAATAATATTCATTCATATAATATTTTTCCATATATTCACTTAATACCTTGTGAATACTTTTAATAAATAAATTCAATTCAATTATTCAATACTTGAATAATAATTAATTTATTTATTCATCAGTGATCTTTAATACTTGGACAAATCTTAGATCTCATGATGTTTCCCACTATGACCTATATACCTATTCATGAGAATAGGGCAGATTCTTGAATATGTTATTGTGTGCGAATCTCTAAGACCTTATCTCAATAGTAGTGGATATAATTCACAGACCAAGAGAAGAGTCTAGAAACCCATTATGACCCCTAATAAAATAATTAATAGTTGTATCAATGATAACCATCCTATAAACATTCAATGTGTAATGTAATCTCTTTTTATGGTGATATCTCATAAATCAGGATGAAAAATTTGCATCATCATCCATTTTTATTTTATTATTTATTGATATAATTGGATACAATTACCTTCAACTAACTTGTAAAGGATTTATGAAGGTTTTACCATCTTGATCAACTGGGCCTGAGATATCATTTCCTCAACCCATAAGTGAAAAAATCTATCTTAACCATTCAACCAATGTCATACCAACAATAATGCACCCCATACAAGATACCTCTCCATGAATTAAATGCCATGATTTTTTCCTTATATAAAAACATGAGATCAAATGGTACACATTGATAATGATCTCAATTCAGAATACCAATAAACATGTTCATAGATAGGAACAACCAATGACACCTGAAACATGTGGTATTCCTATTGACGAGTCTTTCCTCATGATATCACTTACCAGAGATTTACAAGTGATAAATTCATGAGAATAATTTTCAATGCTTATAATCCCCCAACACTCAATAGCCAAGCATCAACTGCGACTAATAAATATGATGCATATAGACCATATGAAATATGTTTAATATTAATTTCATAGCATCTCAAGGTTCTCATTATAGCTTGGGAACCACTATAACCTTTTGATAAAACAATTAATCTATAGACATTACCATTTAAATAGTGGACACAGAAATATAAACACTATAATGGTTAGTATACATCTTGTATAACTCACTGTATACATGGTATAGCAATTGAAAAGTACTATTCAAGCTGGGTCTAGGGAACCCACTATTACAACACTCCCACTTGCACTAGATCCATCTTTCTAACCATCCTTGTTATCTATCACATGATAAGATAATTTTTATGTCGAGTTATTACTTTAGTCATGGGCCTATAACTCTTCCACTTCATGTATATTCTACTATATGCAACCTCACCTCCTTGAGTAATACTCCTCAAGAGATGTAAACCCTAAGTATATATCTTTTTTTTCATTTACCAAACTTGACATCTTGGATAGTACTAGAAGTGTAATAATTTATATTATGATAAAACTTTACTTACTATTTGTGATTCCCATAATTGAAACAAATCATTTTGTATTATACAATGCTTCTATATCTATATTTGAAGCTACAACATACTTGGTATTTGTAGATATGGATACCACTATCTTGAATGAGCTTGTATTGATTATTACTTTTTTCTAACTATGACATTAGATCATATTGATCTATAAGAAGACTAGTTTGTGTCCCCTTGAAACTAGTATCTATTCTTGTCCACATACCAATTACACACCTTTTTTACTTTCTCATGTATAATTGGATAGTCCTGACTACTACCCTTACAGATCTCCTGAATATAATTGATATTCTCATATCATAAAGTTTATATAGGAAATATCATTTCTTGTAAATATTATGACATATGTGATTGATCCATCACAAAATCATATGGAGTTCAACTTACCACATTAATCTCCTCATATGTCATGTACATGTCTTCTTGGAGAGATTTATTTCATGTGACTCTAGAAACAATTCTCTCTCGAATTGTTCCAACCTTTATTTTTTTAATAATTTGTCAATATATATATTATTGACTATGTTTAAGAAACCGTTAGATCAATATCAGTGAATCTTTTTCCCTAGAACATAGGTTACTAATTTAAGTCAATATATGGAGAGTTTATTTCATTTTTTCTTAACTAAATGCAATTCAAATAGTTGTTTTCCATATGTTACCAAACATATTTTACTTAGAAAATAGTATCACTCCCACTAACCTTAGATAGACACATGGAAATAATTTATTCTAAATGAATATTCTATAATATTGTTGCTTAATTTCATCCTAAACTGTATTTGAGAAACTTTCACCACTTATTGGCATTATATGGCATCACCATCCATTTTTTGGTTACATTATATAGACATTTTCCAGGATTGGTGGTCTTGATATCCAATGATCAATAAAATGATCATAAAAATTAGCTATGGAAAATAAAATTCTAATGGATTTAGGCATAACAAATTGGTATAACCAATCGAGCCTTATTAGCACCATGCTTTTACCACCCACGTATAGTTTCAATTGAATACCCACCACAATATTCAAAATAATAATCCCCTTGTACTTTTATACATGGAATCCATTATTTAATTTTAATTGATCTTGTCAATCTTAGTTGATTTCAATATCCTGATTACTGGTAGGTTTTATTATTCTCAAATAATAATGTATCATTAGACACGATGAATAAAAAACCATTACAATGGTTTTTTCTTTCTATGTAGTACATGTATTTGGAAAATTCCTTTTCCACATCTTTAGTGGAAATAGTTCCTATGTAAACTATTTGTGCATCTCTAGCATTGACTAAACCCAATTCAATCTTTCTCCCACTATTTTAAGTAGATATGTGCACCCTTTTAAAGATATGTAGTCTATCATTTTGGCTATAGATTTTATATCTTAGGGATTTTTCAATATCCTAAGAAACCTTCAGGATAATTAATTTAGACCCACAATGTGTTTTTCTTAATGCAAGTTTATTTATAACCTAAAAAAACAATTTTCATATAAACACATGCTCTTATGAAACAATGGATTTCCATCATACTATAACTCATATGATATCCATTTTTCATGATAGTTGTAATTTTTCTATGGGATGACTTCGTTATTTACATTACATGTCATTAAAAAAATGGAAGTATCTACAAAGGATATATGTTGCAACATTGATACTCCTTTAACTTACATCACGACTCTAATGTGTATAAGGAAATGTACATTTAGTAATTACTCCATGATATTTTTTTTATCAATTTTAACATGTAAGAGTCATCATTGATCCTCCTTATTAAAATCATATCTTTGATGTGGATAAGGTAATGTGCATTTAGAAATTACTCCATGCTATATTATATTGATCGATGAATGCTTGGTCAAGATATTATTTGGCACACTATCCCAAAGAAAATCATATCTTCTAACCATGAATATAACACACTTCACTTTCACATACCTTAATAAACACATAAATAAATCTAATTAAGTATACTTACCACTAGCTTATCCTTGGAATAGTTTGCGCTCTCTAGATGAATTCATTTTGTAAGCTCTATGAATTAATTTTATTTATAAATGTTTCTTTGTCCAAAACTAAGTATATAAGTATGTAAAAAATACCTATGTTGAGAGTTAGGTTATTGTTTAAGAATTTAGAATATTCCTAGAAATATTTTTAGATCCATGTGCTAAGACGACATAAGATTCTAAGGGCCAGTGAGTCCAAAATTGATATTATAAAAATATTAAATATATTAATATCGAGTGCATGTGGTTTTTCATAAATAATATAATATCTACTAAAAGTAGTCTTGAATTGAAAATTTAATACCATGTTTGAATCTAGAGCATAGATTTTACCATAGGTATGACCTGAGGTTGGTCGACACGGGATGTCTGATAGGGGCAGCCGTTGGCGGGTGTGTTTAATGAAAATAAATAAATAAAATTTTATTTTTTTTATTAAATGCCCTAATTAAAAAAATCTATAAATACCATCTTATTATTATTTGTTAAGGTTTATACATATAACCTTTTAGATATCTAAGAGAAGGTGAAGATCATTCTTTATTGGCGGATTGACATCGAACGATGAATGATGATGAGATTGAGGTGAATTGAGAGGACACAAACATAGTGGTACCATTTAATCATTGGAAAATGCATTATTCACTAAAAATATATCCATAATCAAGGTATAGATCATTAATTTTTGATTTCACCATTTTATTAAAAGATTTATCATGGATTAATTATCTTCTTTTGATCTATTATTTATTTATTTCTTTGTATGTGCCTGTTCAATAATTTAATTTTTTCAAATCAATTATTTATTTATTATTCCATTTTATCACCCATCACTCTAAACCTATCAATAATTTTCTAGGATATCATCAACCAATGATGATTATCATCTTTGTGGCTTGTGAATTTATCCCACTGTTCTTAGAATTCGTCATCAGTAATTGGTTGACTGTAGATTCAACGATATCCAGAAATATCGATCATTGTGTGTTCGTTCATTAGCACAACATATTATGATCATGAGTATAGATTTGGATTTTAGAGATGTGATGGAGGTTAAGTGGTGAATACGAGAACCCGAATTTGGATATGGTATCAATGGTTTTTTATCCATTTTGAGAAGATCTTTCCAGAGGAACAACAATTGATGTTTCTAAGAATCGAGTGGTCGTAATCTGACCACCAATGACGATGGAATCTAATGTGTGTTCTTATTATTTTTAATAATAATAAAATTATATAATTAATAATAATAATTATAATAATAATGAAGAGATAGAGGGGATTTAATACCTTTTTACGCATGAGATCCAGTGTGGGATGGGGGAGTTGAATTATTTTATTATTATTAATGATAATGATATTATAATAAAAAAAGTGGGGTGTAAAAACATTCAAAAGGTATTTCTACCTAAGAGTACGGGATGTACACCCATGAATAAGTGGGGATCATGGATTTTCTTTCCCCTTAAAATATTGAATAACTTTTATAACAATAATAATATAAAATGATAATAATATTTTTATTTTTATGAAATCTATTTAATCCTATAACATAATCATACAGTATTAGATTGATGAGATGTCTGAAGCATCATAAACCTAGTATTGATATTCTCTATTCAAGACCAATATTGGATCCCATTTTCCAACTCCTGGATCAGGTCCACAAAGTGCCCAATAATAATTATATTATTATTATTATTACGAAATATAGTATCTGATGTACTTCATACAATTTTGGAATGATGAACCATCTACAGATTTGAAACCCTAATATTGAGGAAAATTTTCATGACCAATATTATCTATTTAATTTAGACTCATGGCTTGGTCCCATGAATAACTATACATACATGTTATGAAAAAAATGTGTTTTTTACCAAGAATCTATTTTGGATAAGTAAATAGACTATCCTAATAATTTTTTCATGAGGATCACAATAGAGTGATCCATTTAGTAATTAATGACCATTTTCAGTGACATATTGGTGGATTTAAGTTTTAATCATATTGGAGAGATGATGAGCCTCACACATTCGTCATACCTTTTCCAAACCCAGACACGGGCTATTATAGGATTAGTGAGACACTTCATGTGCCCCTAGGGACACGCTATGTACTTATTCAAGGACATGTTGGAGTCCTATTTATTATCTGTTCAGATTTTTTGTGATCTTCCTTGGACTAGATTCAGTTGAGTGTATTCCCTTGATACATTCCTACATGGGTTCAATGTATCATCCCATTCTCATCATAGGATGGTGACCCCTATATAGATTCTTATTGATCAATGAAGTGTAAGACAGTTCCCTTATTATGGAGTGAGTTGTCTCAGTACAATTATATGGGGGTTAGTATGGAATATGGTTTTTAGCATCAAACCTCAGACCCCTTAGTGACTTGGAGCATGTTTCCATTTGAGAGGCCTGGAGTGATTCGCATTTCCTTCATGTTTTCCCTTGGCAGGGTTTGTGGAATTGACATGACCAAAACTTACACGAGCATCAATACCCTATCTAGAAGGATGTTTTTAGTAGGGTATGATGTCCCCCTAGTGAACCCCATGCATTAAACCCCTATTTGTGTATTGTGATCCTCAATTTCCTTCATGTTTTACCTAGGTAGGGTTTTTAGAATTTTCATGACCAACACTTACATAGGAATCAATCCCCTATCTAGGAAAAATTTTCTTGTAGGGTCTACCATCCCCACAGTGATCCCTAAGAATTAACCCCATATCAGTGTATCAATATTGGATCCCTCTGAGAGGCCTAGAGTGATCCTCTTTTTTTGACTAGGTATTAGTCTGATGAAGTGTGTATCTCATACGAACCCTATCAGTTTCCTATGTGCTTCTTCTTATCTTGAGCTGACGAGTGTGACCTCTAGGAGGATTTTCATCAGTGGTAGTATAGCTCAAGGAGTTGTTCCTCTTGGATGAGTGAGACCTCTAATATGAGTGTCACCATTGGCAGTATAGCTTAGGGACTGGTTCATCTCGGACGAGCATTACATTGGTACCTTGAGTGAATTTATGTCTAGCCGTAGTTGAGAATTTTTGTAACTAAGAGTATTTTATGAGTATATCTGGGATATTATTGATTATCATAATGTCTCATATCTTATTTTTCATACCCATGTTTTATGAGCTTACTAATCTTGATGCTTTATGTTTGGTGTTTTCATGGTGTCCTATTGGGTGTTGTTATAATCACCCTTACATGGGTTTTTCCCACACAAGCCATGTCTAATGTAGAAAACATATATTTTTTATGGATTCCATAGAGTATTTGGAGAAGGTGGATCTTATTTTACACTAGAAAGACAGAGGTGTATACCGAAATTTCATTGACAACAGTCCCTTCCTTTTGAGTTGGTTGGAATTTATTTTCTAGTTTTGGATGGGCTTATATTTGGACCCTTTTTATGCTTTTTAGTACTTTATATTATACTCTAATTGTGGGATTATAGATGCATGCATGTATTGTTATCAGTTATTTTTAATATCATAATTTTATGGGCTTGGGGATGTGTGTGTGCATATAGGTACATTAGGTAAAGGCATCCCATTTTAGATATTCCTTCAAAGTGCTTGTCACCATATCCTGGCCTATGGAGGCAGGCTTGGGGTAGTTATGTCTTGATCTTCCACTGGCCCGGAAGGCCCCAATGGGTCAGGTCATGAAAACCTAAGTTCTTTAACTCCAAAGAGTATAAAACCATAATGGGTATATCTTTTCCAACTATTTAGTTTTTTGTGACAAAGTATTATCTTTCCACAACTGGGTATATAAGTCTTACATTTTATATTCATCACATATTGCCAATGATTCAGGTATTACTAAACTATTAGTTGAGTATTAGACACCATAAACAACAGTCATTACAAAACTGAAATAATTTACACTTGTATCCATTGGACACATGAGATTAATTTTTTGGTAATACTTAACAAAAGTTCAACTAGAACCACTTACTTGGGATTTGGAAGTTGTGTGCTTTTCACTGTTGAATTAGGAACCACCCTTTCTCAGCCGCTTGGAGAACTCGCCTTACTTATTGCAATGTTTTTATAATTAATTGGTTACTTTATTCAAATATACATATATGTGATTGTCATATTTTATTTAATTCACATGAATTATAATAGAAAAATTACTAAAAATTGATGAATGTACCTAAAGAATAAGAAAATACTTTCTTCTTCAATTTAGTTAATTTCATTTAGACATACATATATTTTATTTCATGACATGCGAATAAAATAACCTAATATTTAATGTATTTCATATTTTATTTGAAGGATGCTGTGAAGGTATCTTTTGTGTCACTATTTCCATTGGCCTTTTTGCCTTTGTATTTCATCTAGCTCACCATAAGAACTATGACTTTATATAAATTCTTATTTACTTGGTAGACCTTAACTAAAAGGTAATAAAGTGTTTTATCATTTTATTGTTTGCTTTTTAATCTTAAAATAATATATATAAAGTAGGTGATAAATATATAATAATGTGATGTATTGAAAATCATGATCTATCTTTCAATTTTGCACATATCCAGTGTAATGATCACTTATTCATATTTCACTTCACATTATACTCATAAGCTTCTCAGAGATGAGACAACATGTAAAACCATCAAGGTTATGATGTTATATCCAAAACTCCCATAGGAAGTTGATGATAAAATTATGAAATAACCATCATATGTTTCATACACGATTCTCCTGTATTTATTTTTCTCACCCTAACTTTCTAAGAAGGATTAATAGGTATTGGGGACACCGCCACCTTGAATTTATAATATCATAGTACTTTATACAAGCACCTATACTACCTTTTTGAAACTCATGACCATTTTGACATTTTATTTATACAATATTATTGTAGTGTATTTATGGCATTACATTACATTTTCTACAAAAAAAAATCTAGTGGATTAGCACTGTTATATTTATTATAGATTAGACAATACCAATTGTTTAAATCATTAAATTTCTCCCACTATTTCATCAAACTCTTGAAACCCTTGTACTAGAATCATAATACTCTGCTACTTGAGTATTATAGTGTAAAAGATCCTTGAAAACTCTCCTCATATTCTACAAGATTTGGCTACACTTCTACTTAGAGAGTTTCTAGGCATGCACTAGACTGGAAAACCACATTAACCCATAGATCCTTGATATGTTTAGTGAAGTCCCAAATTCTAAAACCATAATCATTATTTACTCAATGCTTGAATCTAAAGTTGAAATAAGAAATATTTGCCTACTTCTTTGTAGTCGAATTCAGTTATTTCAACCTATCACTCTCATAATAACTCTCCGATAGTAATAGGTACCCTCATTTTTTGCTAATGAGCACCCTGTGCACTCGGTTTTGTTCAAATGAAAATGATGGAAGGAATTTTTGACTTAATATTTATTTGAGGGGTTTTTGATATTTCTAAATGAATATAATTATTTTATATAAAATATGTTAATACTATGTTGTCGCACTCCCAACTGAAGATTCATTAATAAAATAAATTCATCTCTTCTTTATGAATTTTTATGTTTATTATTTTATGCGTTTCCTACAGAAATGATGTAATGACCCAACCCAGTTGCCACAAAATGGTGCCCCGATCCGTTCAGTCACATGAACTCAAGTGCACCTCCCCGTATGCTAGAGGCTTATGACTAGAAGTGAGAATCTGGTAAGTCAATTATGGGGTGAATATACCCTGTTTTATTAGAGTAAACACCAGTAGAGATAATAAAAAATTGTAGAAGCATATATAACAAAAAAAACCAATAATCATATCCCAAGTCAAACAAGGCAGAAGATACAATATCAAAATGAAATATAAAAGATGCCATGCTAGAGTACGTGTCAAGTGTCTAGATACAAACTGAATATAAAGACACTAAAGACTCCCAAGTGGATCCTGAACCATGTATAGTTCCCTTAACCAAGATCTATCCCTATTCAGCAATCTAACACAAGGCCCTTGCCTATAAACTATCATGAAATAGAAAAGTCTATTTAGGCACCGATCAGGAAACCCAAATAGGGTGTGATTACAACTCAGTAGGCCACCTCCAACGACATCTAAAACAAACCAAGTTCAAACAATGTATGTAGTTGTATAAATAATATAATACAAATAATAAAGTATATGGTTTACATTTATTCAATTAACCTTTATTTAACTCCATAATCCTCTGGGTTCCTAAGAATACCTGAGCCCCAATACCTGTTTCGGTCCTCGATGAAGTTTGAACCATATCACATTATCAATTCACAATTCTTTTAATGCATGGGATTTCATTATCAATTACATCTCAATTCCATTATTATAGAAAATTGGAAACATATTTCAATTCCACTGTTTCTAGGTGTAGAACACCATGTCTAGTACCCCGTTACCAAGCATTCATAAATCCATATATCCCTCATGGGCATAGAGCATCATGTCTAGACTCCCAATTCTCAACATGCATATATACCATTGGCATAGATCATAATCTCTAGCATCCCAATTATAATTTGTGTTCACATACCCTTGGTGTATATCATCATGTCTAACACCCAAAATCTCATTCATCCCACTGGAAGATCTATCATTGGTGTAGAATGCCATGTATAACACCCCATATCACAACTATGCTTGTATATCTTTGGTCTAGATCATCATGTCTAACACCCCAATTCCCATTCATTCATTTATCTCATTATTTACTTGGATTATATTTTCAACTCCAACACCTCATTTCTCAACCATGATTAAAAAATATTAATACCCTTAACACAATTAACCACCACTACTTCCATTAATTAATTCATAATTTAATTAATCCAATTCTGTTAATTAATTAAACAAATAATTAACAATATAAAATTCATTAATCAATTCAAAAATTGATTAACCATTTCACAATTCAAAATCCAATAATTAATTCACAAATTAATTATCAAATCACAATTCCCAATATCTCATAATTAATTATCTTGTTCAACAATCCCAAAATCTCACAATTTCAATGATATCTTAATTAATTAATTTACCACATTAATTAATTAAATTTTGGATTTCAATTTCTAAGAATATCTAGAAATTATAAAACTTGAATATACATAATCAAAATCATGACTATGGGAAATGGATTTTGGACCACCTACCTTGATTCACTGATGATTTTTCACCCAATAGAATTCCCAAAAAATGAGCAGCATAATGACATAGATCAAATTTTGGATCTAAATCCCTAAATCAAGATAAAAGATATTAATATCTTATGAATCTAGATCTAGATCTACAATTCTAGATCTAGATATCACCAAATAGGATTATAAGTAAATAAATATAGGAAAATTACACCAAAATATCAAGGTAAGAGAGAAGAATAGACGAGATAGGCATTTGGATGAGATCCAGATACCAGGAGAAGAGTGAATCTTCGATTAGGGCTTTGAATCTTGAAGAACGAAGGTTGGATGGCTTTGGAATCCCTTCGGGAAGCTCTAAAATCATCCAAGAATGCCAAGTACCAATCCTAGGTCAAATAGGAGGTGTTTTGAGGCTTTGGTGGATTTTAAAACAAATTTTCGGATAAAATAAAACCACATGAACAGTTTTCTGGGTTGGGGAACATGGTTTGAAAAACCGTGCGCCAACCATGTGGACCCTCACTTATAGGGGTTGAATGGTTTCTTAGGTTTGGGTACAAGGTTTGTCAAATAGTTTTCCAACCATGTGAATCCCCTCAGCCTGGGTTCACACTGTTTTCTACGTTGGGTGTACAGTTTACCCTAACCATGCGACAACCATGCATAACCCCCTTTTCTCATATTTTTCTTAAAACTCCACCCAAACACACCCCAAGTCATAACTCAACAAAATTTACTTAAATAAAAACAAAAATTACCTGAATTTAAGTTTGAGATAACTTTTAAAAGGTCATGATCTTACAATCTCCCCACCTTATAACAGCTTGTCCTCAAGTTGCACTTTCAAGATTTTCTAAGATTCCGAGCCAAAAAGGTCGGGCCATTAAGACCTCATATCTTATTCCTTTTCCCAAATTCCCTCCTATACATGTCCATGTTTCCATAACACATAGACTATTATCATGGTCTATCCCCACAACACTTTATCACTGTAATCCAACACACGTATCAGATTCTCCTCAAAGGACACATTTATCTCAAGGGCAACCTCATCCATATCGATCAAATGAGAAGTTTCAGGGTGATATCACCATAGTTTTGAAACATGGAAAACATCATGCATGGTGCTGCATTTATTTGGAAGAGGCAATCGGTATGCCATAGTCCTGATTCTCTCAACGACCTCAAAAGGTACAACAAATTTGGGTTCCAATTTTCCCTGTCTCTATATCCTATAGTGACCCAACCTAGGAGACACCCAATAGAATACAAAATCACCTCATGTAAACTATAGGGGTCATATTCTCCTTTCATCATATGATTTCTGCCTACTCTCAGCTACAGTCATACATTTTTGAATTAACTTCACTTTCTACGACGTCTCCTACATGAGACTCGGTCCTGAAGTTCCAAGGATCGAATAACAACTAAGAAGGGGGGGGGGGGGTTGAATCAGTTGTTTAACTTTTATAAGTTTCAAAACTTTAAGAGACTTAACCCTTGAAACCTGTTAGGATTTATTTCCTTATCAACCTTTAGCAAGAAACTCAAGCATGCAAGAAAGGTAAATCAAGAATTGCACACAAGATTTACAAGGTTCGACCTCAATAAGAGAACCTACGTCCTTGCCATAGCCACTCCCGTGGGTCTATGGAAATCCACTATAATGAAGAAGTGAATAGAACTTGTGCCAACTCCCGTTGGACACCTTCTATCTCCCGATAGGAGAGATTATAATGACTCCCATCAGTTTACAATGATTCCTTAAAGAACAAATGATCCAAACACAAGAATAAGAACCTTGTTAAGCTGCTCCACAAATAATCACTTTCAATCTTCAATCTGATTTCTTGAATCCAAATTTTTGAAACCAATCTTCTCAGCAAGGAAATATGATTCTACACAAATTCCCACTCTAAATTCTCAATCCGGTTTCCTTGAATCTGATATTCTGAAATCGGTCTTCTTAGCAAGATAATGATGGTTCTGTACAAATTCTCACTCTGAATATTCAATCCGGATTCTCTTCTTCTCAAACACTCAAGGAAAATTCTTCAAGATGGTAGGAAATTTTCACTTAGAATTCTCCAGTGCTCCGCCTTTTCTGCGTATATAAAAGTTGTAAATGAGCGAATGATATGACCACATATTTATAGGAAACTCATAAAATAAAGTTGGGAATCTTGAAAAACTTTCCCGCTTACTCAAACTTCAAAAACTCCAAAAATCTCCCGCATTTAAATCTTCAATCTTTGACTTCTTCAAATCTCCTTAAATTTATCCAAGATTTAAGAAAAGTTGAAATTCTGGTTTTCTTGAACTCATAATTGTTATTTCGAATTTCTCAGCATGTTGCTCAGGATTGTCATTATGAATTTCTCAGCATGTTGCTCTGGATTGTTATTCTGGATATCTTAGCATGTAGACTCTGAACATCAGGCTTAGCAAGTAGACTCCGAACTTTAGGCTCAACAAGTAGACTCCGAACTTCAGGTTCAGGAAGTAGAATCCGAACTTCAGGATCAGCAAGTAGACTCTGAACTTCAGGCTCAACAAGTAGACTCCGAACTTCAGGTTCAGGAAGTAGACTCCGAATTTCTGGATGAGGAAGTAGACTCCAAATTTCTGGCTCAGGAACTAGAATATGAATTTCTATCTCAGGAAGTAGACTCCGAATTTCTGGCTCAGGAAGTAGACTCCGAAGTTCAGGCTCAGCAAGTAGACTCCGAACTTCAGGCTCAACAAGTATACACCGAAATTCAGGTTCAGCAAGTAGAATCTGAACTTCAGGCTCAACAAGTAGACTTTGAACTTCAGGTTTTGGAAGTAGAATCCAAACTTCAGACTCATCAAGTAGACTCCGAACTTCAGGCTCAACAAGTAGACTCTGAACTTCAGGTTTAGGAAGTAGACTCCGAATTTCTAGATGAGGAATTAGACTCTGAATTTTTGGCTCAGGAAGTAGACTTCGAATTTCTGGATCAAGAAGTAGACTTCGAATTTCTGGATCAGGAAGTAGACTCTAAAGTTCAGGATCATCAAGTAGACTCTGAAGTTCAGGCTCAACAAGAAGACTCCGAACTTCAGGTTCAGGAAGTAGACTCTAAATTTCAGGTTCAGGAAGTCGACTTCGAATTTCTGGCTCAGTATTGTCATTCCGGATTTCTCAGCATGTTGCTCAGAATTTTCATTACGAATTTCTGGCTCAAGAAGTAGACTCCGAACTTCTGGCTTCAGGCAGTAGACATCGAACATCTGTATCATGAAGTAGACTCCAAATTTCTGACTTCTAACTTTCTCAAAATTTTTCTTAGAGAAAAAACACCAATCTTATTCACCATTTCTTTAACCGGATTCTGACATCTTATTCTTCAACATAATATTCTTTAAAGAAATCTTCAGCAACTAGAAACTTCAACTTTCTGTAACACAAAAAAATTCTTCAAGAAAAAATTTAGTTGTCAACAAATACAAAACTTTGTTAAACAAAACACCACAAAGGTTCTTCAGTCTCCCCCTTTGGATTTGTTGGCAACCCTTGGTAAAAAGTTTTCACCTCTCAAAAATTTTACATCTCAAGTTCTTGAATTTTACCAAAACATAGCCTCTCTCAAAAATAGTGTCGTGACACCACACTACTGGATAAATTAATGTTTTTGAAGGATTTCCATCCCCCGGTGACAAGAAAAATTTACGGCCATGTAAAGATAAACTTCACCTTACTCAAACTCCCCCTCAACTTTTATCCTTTTCTTTCTCACTTTTCTTTTCTTCTCTCATTTTTCTTTCTCTCTCATTTTTCTTTCTATCTACCCCATTATATGATAACCACAAATTTAGATTCATAAAAGAAAACTTACTCTCCCCCTTTGTCAACATAATCCAAAGCACGGTGGGGGATTCTTACTTATGAGTTTTAGGAAGTCTTGGGATGAGGCTGAACATGGAGTTGCAGCCTCAGTTCAACAAACCTCTCCTTTGACATTTTTTTTTGAAAATATCGGCAATCTGATACTTTGTTGAAATATATTCCAGTAAGACTTCTCCACCAACATCTTTCTATTTTAAAAAATTATACTTTATATCAATATGCTTTGATCTTGAATGTTGAACAAGATTCTTGGAAAGATCATTGGCACTTTGATTATCACAGAGTATTTTCAAAGGTTTAGAAACTTTCACTTTCAAATATTATAGCTGAAATTTTATCCACATCATTTGAGTAAAAGCTTGAGTAGCTGCAACATATTCGGATTCAGCTGTACTTAAAGTTACTGAACTTTGTTTCTTGCTGTGCCAACTCACACAACATTCCCCTAAGAAAAATGTTCCTCCTGATGTTGATTTTTTATCATTACAATCACCAGCCCAATCGGCATCAGTATAACCATGAAACTTCATCTCATTGTTTCTCTTGTATAACAACCCATATGAAGTTGTTCCTTTAACATATCTCAGAATCCTCTTAACTACCAACATATGTGATTCTTTTGGATTACTTTGATATCGGGAACAGAGAGTCACATCATAAGCAATATCAGGCATTGAGGCTGTAAGATAAAGAAGACTTCCTATTAACTTTCGAAAGTCTTTCTGATTCACACTGTTCCCTGAATCATCTTTGCTCAACTTTGTGCTCTCAGAGATAGGGGTTTAAACTTATTTTTATTATTCCATCCCAAACTTCTTTAACAGTTCCTTTTCATACTTTTCTTGGGATAAGAAAATGTAGTTTTCTTGTTGTTGAACTTGTAATCCAAGGAATAAAGTTAATTCTCCCAACATTGAAATTTCAAAATTTTCCTTCATCTCTTCAGCGAACTCTTCAAAAAACCTTTTCTTAATCTCCAGCAAAAATTATATCATCCACATAAACAATTATAATTAAAGTTCCAGAGTCAACATATTTAACATACAAGTTACTATCAACCTTTCCTTTAGAAAAGTTTATCTTTATCAGAGAATTTTCAAGCTTCAAATACCATGCTGGTGGAGCTTTTTTCAACCCATACAAGGCCTTATTCAATTTTAAAACTTTGTTATCATCATCATCAAGTTAAAACCCACAAGGTTGTTCAATGGTAACTTCTTCTTCAATCTCACCATTTAATAAAGCTGACTTTACATCCATCTGATAAACCTTGTAATTCTGATGAGCATTCACTATAAGAAACATTCGAATAGTTTCCAACCTTGCAACAGGGGCAAAGGTTTCATCAAAATCCATACCTTACACTTGTGCATATCCTTTGCACACAAGCCTTGCTTTGTTTCTTGTAACTTATCCATTCTCATTCAATTTATTTCTATAAACCCACTTCATTCTAATAACATTCTTATTTGCTGGCCTTGGAACAAGTTCCCATGTATCATTCTTCTCAATCTGATCCAGTTCTTCATTCATAGAATCCACCCATTCTTTATGTTAAATAGATTTTGAAACTTATTCTGGTTCAACTTTTGAGATAAGGGAAGTTTGATTTTCTAATCTTAACTTCATTCTTGTCTGAATTGGAGCCTTATGATCCCCAATAATATTTTCAGATTCAACATGTTTTTTTAATGTAGAAAAACTCATATTTCCTTTCCCACTATCACTTTCTTCCCCATGTGACTTATCTGAGTCACTCTCACCCTGGTGGGGATTCTCTGATTTACCTTCCTCAGTATTCTTAACAATTTTTTTTGAAAGAACTTGGATTTTCAATTACCTTCACATTATATGAATCCACCAACTTCTGTAAACGTTTCTTCCAACATTTTTAACTTCTTCCATTTGCTGAATACCCCATAAATATTCCTTCTTCAGCTTTCTCATCAAACTTTCCTAAGTCCGGATTTTTGATTTTGAGAAAGCATAGACTTCCAAAAACTTTTAAGTAATTAAAAGAAGGTTTTTTGTTATAACACATCTTGTAAGGAGTCATGTAGGTTTCTAGTATCAACAAGCATCTATTTTGAACATATACAGCAGTTCTAACAGCTTCTCTCCAAAAGAATTTTGAAATTTTGTATTCTGATAACATACTTCTTCCCATTTCCACCAAGCTTCTATTTTTCCTTTCTGAAACTCCATTTTTTTGTGGTGTATAGGGAGAACTATACTGATGTTTGATACCATGATTCCTTAGGTAAGTTTCAAAAGCATTGCTTATGAATTCGGTATCGTTGTTTGTTCTCAATTTCTTTATGGAATCCCCCAATTATTTCTCGACGTCTCTTCTGAAGAATTTAAACATTTCAATAGCCTCTGAATTATGCTTCATGAACATGATGTTTGTCATCCAAGTGAAGTAATCAATAAAAGTGATAAAGTATAAATCTTATTTTGTTGATTGATGTCTCATCATCCCACATAGATCGTAATGAATAAGCTAAAGTGGTTTGTTAGATTGAATCTCAACTCTTTTATGCCCTTTGTTAGTCATCTTTCCTTTCTAGTAAGTAATACAAACATATTCATCTCTTCTTTTCAGTTCTGGAAAATTCCAAACAAAATCAACTTTAGAAAGCTTACTCATGTTCTTCTGCCCAAGGTGGCCAAGTCTTCGATGCCACAACTTATTTTCATCTTTAGCACTCAAATAACAAGAGTTATTGGATTCTCCAATTTGAAAGAGATTCCCACTGGTTCTTTCTCCTTTGGTTACGACTTTTCTATGTTTCACACTTTGGATGATACAAGAATCCTTTCTGAAGATAACTTCTTTTCCATCATCAAAAAGTTGACTTACACTAAGTAAGTTATGTTTTAGCCCATAAACAAGCAATACTTCCTTAGATTTCAGTTTCTCTACTTCAATCTCTGTCGTTCCAATTCCCTTAATTTTTAGGGAACTATCATTGCCAAACGTAACCGCTCCTCCATCATGACTTTCAACATGTTCCAAGATTTTTATATCACCTATCAAGTGTGAAGAATAACTAATATCAAGAATCCATGGTTTGTTCCTCTTAATTTCTTTCAAAGCTGTCTCAACAACAAAATCTCTCTCATCAACCTTTTTATTTTTAGCATTCTTTTCTTTCTTATCGTAAGAAACTTGTTCTAGAAGGAGTGTCATACATCATTTGGCATGATGACCAAACTGATCACATCTTCCACAAACTTCTTCCAAACATTCAAATTGATTCTTTGTTGGAATGTTTCTAACATCTTGAGAATCCACCTTTTCAACTTTCTGTGAGTACGTAGAGTTACTCATCCTTCTTTCACTATTTCTTCCACTTTTCTCAAACCTTCTTCTAGGTAGAGATAAATTGTGAAAAAAATTATAAGATCTATGCCCATATATTACACAACACCAGCAATATCCCTCAAATCTTGATTTTCTATTAATGAATGATCTTTAATTATAGAAACTTTGTTGAGGTTGATAACTTCTTTCAGCTCTAGAAAACTCAGGATATAGGCCATCTTTTCTTTTGAGCGAGTCTTCTACTTTTATAGGATTGATAGATTTCTTACATCCTTTATCCACCCAAGCTTTACTGAAACTTCTTCCGAAACCTGAAATGTTAGAAGAATCAGATGAAACATTATTTTTGGTAAGAGAAGATTTCACCTGATTCTCGTAATGAGCCATCACAACATTTTTAGAGGTCTCAGCTTTTACTTCTGTAGCTTTGTTGAAGTTTTCATTCATCTTCCTCAGGGTATTTTCAGAATCAAGGAGTTTTGATTTCACATTGTTTGCTTCTTCTTACTTAGATTCCATCTTCTTGCTAAGATCTTCAATCATCTTTCCTGGTTCATCAATTCTAACTTTGTAACTTAAAATTTCTTGAATGTATTCATCTTCTTTCTTGGTGACATCTTTTCTTCCATCATGAACTTCTTCATGATTTTTCTTCATCACATGAATTTCTTTCTTGAGAGATTTTTTTTTCTCAAGACATGCAAGGAGTTCGGATCTTAGTTGATATTCTCTGTAAGATTCTTCACCACCTTCTTCACTTTCTGAGAAAACATTTTTTTCTCCACTTTTGCAATAAAGGTTTTGAATCTTTCTTTATTTTCATCTTCCAAGGAATCATTGTTAGATGATTCTGATTCAACCTTGTTGCTCAATATACGTCTTTTCTTTCCTGAAAACTTATTCTTGAATTCTTTTGAAGTCTTATCTTCTTTTTCATTCTTGTTATACTTCTTCCACTGAGAATTCTCATTAGAAACATCTTGATATTATTCTACTTTCTTCTTAGGGAAATTCATAGCAAAGTGTCCAATTCCACCACACTCAAAACATTTGAGAGGAATATTCCCTAAATACTTTCCTCTTCCTATTCGATAGTTCTTGGATATGAGAGACATGATTTTTCATTCAACTCTTCATCTTCCTTATCAACAAACTCACAAGGTTCAACTTCTTCATCATCTTGGATTTTCATCTTTCTCATAGCTTCAAAAGCAATTTCATCTTTCATCTTCTTCTTAAATATTGGAGCTTTCCTCATTTCATAGGCAACAAGAAAGTTATGCAATTCATCAAGATATAAATCATCCTTATCTTCTAAAGCTGAAATTTTAGAATCAAAACTGTCTGGAAAGTTTCTCATAATTTTCTTTAAAATTGTAGAATCTTCCAAGTTTTATCTGAATCCCCTAATGTTGCATACAATTTTATTAACTCTGGTGAAGTATTCATCAATTGTTTCATTATCTCTCATCCTAATGTCTTCAAACTTACTACACCAGATTTGCATCTTGGCCTCCTTGACTTTTGTGTTTCCTTCAAAAACACTTTCTAGCTTGTCCCACATGCTTTTTGATATTGTGAGACCCATCACATTCTGATAAACATTTTCTGCTAAGGACATGAGAATAGAATTTCTCGCCTTTCCATCAACTTCTATGTTTCTCTTGTCAGCAAATGTCATAGGAGCATTTTTCTCAATAGGTGGAAAGCCAATAGTAGCAGCATCAACAACTTAAAGGCCAAGAGATAGGAGATAAGGAATCATACTATTTTTCCATCCATAATAATTCTTTCCATCGAATGTAGGAATTCCTCTACTATTGACAGAATTTATATTCTCCATTATAAAGATTAAACAAGGGAACCTGCCTCTGATACCACTTGAAGTTACAAGGATCGAATAACAACTGAGAGGGGGGGGGGGGTGAATCAGTTGTTTAACTTTTATAAGTTTCAAAACTTTAAGAGACTTAACCCTTGTAACCTATTAAGATTTATTTGCCTATCAACCTTTTGAAAGAAACTCAAGCATGCAAGAAAGGTAAATCAAGAAAGGCACACAAGATTTACAAGGTTCGGCCTCAATAAGAGAACCTACGTCCTTTCCATAGCCACTCTCGCGGGTCTATGGAAATCCACTATAATGAATAAGTGAATACAACTTGTGCCAAATACCATTGGACACATTATATCTCCTAGTAGGAAAGATTATACTGACTCCCATCATTTTATAATGATTCATTAAAGAAAAAATGAGCCAAACACAAGAATAAGAACTTTGTTAAGCTGCTCCACAAATACTCACTCTGAATCTTCAATCCGATTTCTTGAATCTTAATTTCTAAAACCAGTCTTCTCAGCAAGGAAATATGATTCCACACAAATGCCCACTCTGAATTCTCAATCCGGTTTCCTTGAATCCGATATTCTGAAATCTGTCTTCTCAACAAGATAATGATGGTTCCACACAAATTCTCACTCCGAATATTCAATCTGAATTCTCTTCTTCTAAAACACTCAAGGAAACTTCTTCTAGATGGTAGGAACTTTTCACATAGAATTCTCCATCGCTCCACCTTTTCCGCGTATATAAAAGTTGTAAATGAGCGAATGATCTGAGCAAATATTTATAGGCAACACATAAAACAAAGGCGGTAATATTGAAAAACTTTCCCGCTTCCTCAAATTTCAAAAACTCCGCAAATCTCTCGCATTTATATCTTCAATCTTTGACTTTCAAATCTCCTTAAATTTCTTTGAGATTTAAGCAAAGTTGAAATTCTGGTTTTATTGAACTCAGAATTGTCATTCCGAATTTCTCAGTATGTTGCTCAGGATTGTCATTCCGAATTTATCAACATGTTTCTTAGGATTGTTATTTTAGATATCTCAGTAAGTAGACTCTGAAATTCAGACTTAGCAAGTAGAATCCGAACTTCAGGCTCAACAAGTAGACTCCGAACTTTAGGTTCAGGAAGTAGACTCTAAACTTCAGGCTCAGCAAGTAGACTCCAAACTTCAGGCACAACAAGTAGACTCCAAACTTTAGGTTCAGGAAGTAGACTCAGAATTTCTGGCTCAGGAAGTAGACTCTGAAGTTCAGGCTCAGCAAGTAGACTCCGAACTTCAGGCTCAGCAAGTAGACTCTGAAATTCAGGTTCAGTAAGTAGAATCCAAACTTCAAGCTCAACAAGTAGACTCCAAACATAAGGTTTATGAAGTATACTCTAAAATTCAGTCTCATAAAGTATACTTCAAACTTTAGGCTCAACAAGTAGACTCCGAACTTTAGGTTCAGGAAGTAGACTCCGAATTTCTGGCTGAGGAAGTAGACTCCAAATTTCTGGCTCAGGAAGTAGACTCTGAATTTCTTGCTAAGGAAGTAGACTCCGAATTTCCGGCTTAAGAAGTAGACTCCGAAGTCTAGGATTAGCAAGTAGACTTTGAACTTCAGGCTCAGCAAGTAGACTCTGAACTTCAGGTTTAGGAAGTAGACTTTGAATTTCTGGTTTAGGAAGTCGACTCCGAATTTCTGGCTCAGGATTTTCATTCCGGATTTCTCAGCATGTTGCTCAGAATTTTTATTATGAATTTCTGGCTCAAGAAGTAGACTCCAAACTTCTGGCTTCAGGCAGTAGACACCGAACATCTGGATCAGGAAGTAGACTCCAGATTTTTGGCTCCTAACTTTCATAGAATTTTTCTTAGAGAAAAAACATCAATCTTCTTCACCATTTCTTTAACCATCTTCTGACTTCTTATTCTTCAACATAATCTTCTTTAAGGAAATATTCAGCAACCATCAACTTCAACTTTCTGTAACTCAAAAAAATTCTTCAACAAAAAGGTTAGTTGTCAACAAATACAAAACTTTGTTAAAAAAACACCACAAAGGTTCTTCAGGTCCCAACAACTCTAAATCACCTACTTCCATCCAACATAACGGTGATCTACATGACCTACCATAAATATCCTTATATGGTTCCATTTTTATAGTTTCATAATAACTATTTTTATAGGATAACTCTACTAAAGCCAATTTATTCTCCGATGATCCACCAAAGTTGAGTAACATGCTTGCATCATATCCTCAAGCACTTGTATAATACATTTTGATTGACTATATTTCTATGGGTGGAAAGCCATATTCAATAGAACCTATTTTCCAAGTTCCTTCTACATCCCTTCCAGAAGATTGAAGCAAAGCATGAATCATGATCTCAAACTATATTCCATGGCAGTCTGTGCAAATGGACTATCTCCCAAACACATTGTTCTCCCAACTACTCTACTATGAATATTTCATGTATAAGAAAGAAATGCGCTACCTTTTTCATTCGATCCACAATGACACAAATAGATTAATTCTTCCTAAGAATATTCGGATGACCGACCATAAAATCAATGGTCACATTGTCCCACTTCCATTTCGGAATAGGCAATGGCTGCAGCAAACCTTAAGGTCATTGATGCTCCGCCTTCACCTACTATCAGGTAAAGAATCATTTCATGAAACATGATATCTCTTTTTTCATGTTTGACAACCAAAAATATCATCATAGTTCATGGTACATTTTGGTCACACCTAGATATACCGACCACTTTGGGTCATGAAATCCCTGCATGAGCTCCTCTTGCATGCTCATAGGCAAAACAACCCAATTCTTGACATAGATGATCTCCTTATCATCTATGATCCAATATGAAAGTGACTCCCCACAAATAAGGATTTCCCTCAAGGTAAAACACTCCATATCCTCATAATTCGTATCTTAGATCCATCTTGAAAACATAGAATCCACTAAAAATGATATAAGAATCATTTTCTCATGACTCTCCTGAACCACCACATGCATTTCAGCTAGTAAAGTCATCATCTTCCACTCAACACTATATTCCTAAACCTTCCGAGTCTGATATTTCCTTCTTAAGTAATTAACCATACTATTTCCCTTCCCAGGAATATATTTCAGCTCAAAATCAAAATAATTCATATACTCAACCCATCTCAGCTGCCAAATATACAAATCAAATTGCGAAAAGATATACCTCAAGATCTTATGATATGTATAAAATATAAAATTTTCTCCCAAAAGATAGTTTCAACAACACTTTATAGCATAATCCACTACCACTATCTCAAGTTCATGCATAGGGTAGTTTCGTTCACGTGGCCTCAACAGTTGAGACCTATAGGTTAGGAATCGATCTCCTTGCATCAACACAATGCTAATTATGATCCCAGAAGTGTCACAATACACCGTGTACTCCACACCTGACTCAGGTAGGATCAAAATCGGTGCCGACATCAAACACTCCTTTAACTCCTAGAAATATTTCTTGAAAACCTCCGACCATTCAAACTTAATACCCTTTTTAGTCAATCTAGGAATCATAATTTCCAAATGGGAAAAGTCTTGGATAAATATCTTGTAATATCCAGCTAATCTTAGAAAGATTCGAATATCAAAAATATTCATGGGCTACTCCCAAGAAACCACTATGTGAACCTTCACTAGGTCCACTGACACACCTTCCTTCAAGATGATGTTCCCTAAGAAGTGTACTTGGTCAATCCAAAACTGAAACTTAGATATCTTGGTGTATAGAAAATTCTCTCTCAAAGTATGTAGAATGATGTCAAGATGTTGGGCATGATCGTCATGAGTCTTAGAGTACACCAAGATGTTTTCTATAAAAACCACCACAAACTGATCTAGTTATGAATGATAGATCCTATTCATCAAGGCCATAAACAACACTGGTGCATTTTTCAAATCAAATGTAATTACAAAAAAATCATAAAGGCCATAATTTCTCCTAAAAGAAGTTCTTGGTATATCAGAAGTTTGAAATCTCAACTGATGATACCCCAATCTTCAGTTAATCTTTGAGAACAAACAAGTTCCCTTCAACTAGTCAAAAAAATCATCGATACAGAGAAGGAGATATCAGTTTTTTACCATCACCTTATTTAACTTCTAGTATTAAAAAAATAAACTCCCATCATCCTTCTTTGAGAACAATGAAGGTGATCCCCAAGGTAACATACTTGGATGGATAAATCCCTTATCCTTCAACTCCTCTAGTTGAGTCTTGAGCTCTTGAATCTTAGTTAATGCCATTATATATGGTGGAATAGATACTGGATCACCCCCAACATGAAATTAATAGTGAATTACACATCCCTCTTAGGTGGGAACCCTAAGGAGTCTTTAGGAAAGACGCCTTGAAATAGTTCTACTATTGGTGGTAAGACATCATGCTTAACACCCCCTCATCCAACAAAAGACTAGAAACCTAGGTTGTGATCTCTCCTAGTTGCTGATTAATTGGCCCTTATTGGCCTACCAAGATATCCCACTCCCCATAGTGAATGTAATTGTTACCCTTAGGAGACGTAAACATGACTCTCCTATAGTAACAATCAATGTGAGCTCGGTATGTGACTAGCCAGTCCATACCCAAAATTCGGTTGAATCCTATCATATCAAGAATGTAGAGATCCCATATAAAACAATAATCCCCGATCCCAAGTGAACATCCATTGTACATATATATGTCTATATATCATACTTCCAATGGTGCATCTATAGTCACTACTCCTCTCAAAAACTCCACCGACATGATCAAACCATTAACAAGTTTTAAAAATATAAATTAATGAGAGGAACCGGTATCAAATAAGGCACTAGCTAAAATATAATCGACTAGAATAATACCTCTCACTATCATTGTCCCAAACTCACTCTCCACAAGTTTAGGCTGCACCGCATGTAGATTTCCTAACCTTCTTCCTTGTGATTCTATCTGACTCCCCTGATTCGCACCAATCTACTGATATGGACGTTATTTCCTAGAAGCACCATATCTGCTACCTCTACCGCCTCATCCAATAGAACTCCAACTTACAAACTGAAATTATGTAGAAGATCCCATTCTCGTACCCTGGTTCTGTCTAGATTCTCTATCAGTAACTGCACATCTCAAGTTCCTGTAGAACCTCTATAGTTGTCCTATCTTTCCACAGGCTCGAAAATCAACTGGTGGTCAAGTTCAATGTTTACGATAGTGTCCCAGCCCACCACATTGGTAGAAAAGAAATTGGGTAAGATCTTAAGATACCGATTCTCCTAACTTCCCACTCTGCTTCCCACTGCTCTGACTAATGTTTTCATAACGATAGTTCCTACTCTCAGAAGACGTACCTCTAGATCGTCTGGAAGAAACTACCTATCCATAACTTGAAGCTTCTTCCAGGTTCTCCTTATAAATGAGAGTCCAATTCAACACTTATGTAAACTTTTTCAACATAAAGATATTCACCTGGGACTTAATTTCACATCTAAGTCCATCTTGAAATCATTTTTTTAAAGTAGTCTCATCTACCTCCGACATAGGAGAAAAGAACTACAAATCTATAAAGAATCCATCATATTCTATCACAACATGTTCCCCTGAGTCAATCTCATGAACCCAACTTCTCTCTCCCACCTCAACATCTTTGGGTAGAAGTGTTCTAAGAACTTCTCCAAGAAGTCCTTCCATAGTATACTGTTTATCTATGTAGTCCACAACTTAACGTCCCACCAGTGATTCACTAAGACTCTTATAATATAAGTTTTCAACTTGAACCTCATCCTAGAAGGAGTCTCTAGATGGTCAAGTATTGTCTCGATGGACTTAACCCAGGACTCAACTGCCTCTGGTCCACCCTCTTCAGTGAAAGTCAGAGTGTGATGCAACTGAAACTCCCTCATGAGTCCAGACATACACTTTACAACCCTCCTTGGGTCTCCTTCCATGAATTTCATGAAGCTAGTAATGTTCTCTCATAATATTTCCCCTGCTTCCTCACCTGACACTATCGGTGCCTGAGGTTCTACCACTGGAGGATCATCCACAACCATGTCCTCTTGTCATCATCTCAAAAAAATTCATCATGGAGGCATATCTATACCATTCCAAACACACATCTTAGGACTTAAAACATAACTTATAACATCCATGTAAGAGGAATAATCACAATAGGACACAACATGTCCTTTCCCCACATCTCACCAAGCGGTCAAAACCAAGGTGCTATCACTACCCTTAACCATCATACACCTATGTCTTGGTTATAAAGGGTAAACAAATTTTTATTGATCATTTTTTCATATCAGACACCCATTTATTCTCATATTGCATCATTTTAAAATTCTCAATTTCATGTTAGGCACTATTTTCAATTCAATTTTCACTAGTAAAAAAAAACCAGTTTAAGTTCAACAACTTACCCACAACCTGTTTTCTCATGCATGCCTAAAATGATGCATGTCATAATAACCCTAAGTTTCTAGAATGATGCATGCAAACTCAATTCTCATTTCATACTAGGTCACAAGTAAAAACTCAGAACACCTAAAAATAGTTAACACATCACACAAAAAGTGCGTCACCCAAGGTGAAATAATATTCAACTACAACAGAAAACAATAATAAAAACAATCCCACCTGGAGTACTTGGGTTTTCCCCCATACATGGGTTTCAACTCTCATAAACAATCTCATTACCAAGTATCGACTCTCCCTAGTCTCCTGACTACCTTTCCCAAATAGTAAGACAAAATAAGAAGAAAAGAAATCTCTTTTGACACCACTTTGTAACATCCCGACCGGGGTGCCATGCAATGGTGCCCTAAGCTAGTCGGTCACATGACCTCAAGAATGCCTCCTCATATGCTAGAGGCTATTGAATAGTAGCGAGGGTCTAGTAAGTAGATCATGGGAATACTATACCCTCTTTTATCAGAGTAAACACCAACAAAAATAATAAACAATTACAGAAGAATATATAACCCAAAAAAACCATATCCCAAGTTAAAAAAGGAAGAATATACAATATCAAACTAAAACAGAAAACATTCCATGCTAGAGTATGTGTCAAGTTTCTAGAGAAAAACTAAAAATAAAGACTCTGATGACTCCCAAGAGAGTCCTAAACCTCGATCGATTCCCTTAACCAAGATCTATCCCCAATAAGAAATTTAACATCGGACCCTTTCCCATAACCTATCCTACAATAACAAAGTCTATTCAAGTACTAATTAGGCAATCCAAATAGGGTGTGAGTACAACTCAGTAGGACACCACCAATGACGTCTAAAACAAATCCACTCAAAACAGTGTATATAGTTGTATAAATGATAGAATACAAGTAATAAAGTAATATATTTATATTTACTCAATTAACCTTTATTCAATTTTATAATCTCCTGGTTTCCTGAGAACACCTAAGTCTCAATACCTACTTTGGCCCTCATCGAAGTCTGAACCATTTTGCATTATCAATTCACAATTCTTTTAACACATGAGATTTTATTATCCATTACATTTGAATTTCATTATTACATCCAATTGGAACTGTATTTCATTACGAGTGTTTCTAGGTGTATAATTACATGTATAATACCCCGTTACCAAGCATTCATAAATCCATATATCCCTCATAGGCATAGAGCATCATGCCTCACCTCCCAATTCTCAACATACATATATATACCATTGGTATAGATCATCATTTTTATCATACCAATACTATTTTTTGTACACATACCATTGGTATTGATCATCATGTATAGCACCCCAAATATCAATAATCATACTAGTAGATCTATCATTGGTGTAGAATTCCATGTCTATCACCCCATATCACAACTATGTATGTATATCATCGGTGTATATCACCATGTCTAACACCTCAATTACCATTCATTCATTTGTCTCATTATTTACTTGGATTATATTTTCATGTCTAATACCTAAATTCTCAACCATGATTAAACAATATTAATCCCCTTAACATAGTTAACCACTACTAATTCCACTAATTAATTCATAAATTAATTAATCAAAGTTTTTTAATTAATTCAATAATTAATTAACAATATCAAATTTTTTAATCAATTGAATAATCGATTAACTATTCTAAAATTCAACATCCAATAATTAATTCACCAATTAATTATCAAATCACAATTCCCAAGATCTCATAATTAATTATCAAATTAATCATCTTTTTCAAAAATACCAAAATCTCACAATTTCATAGATATCTCAATTAAATAATTTACCACATTAATTAATTCAATTTTTGATTTAAACTGACAAGTAGATCTAGAAATTATAAAACTTCCATATACATAATCAAAATCATGACTATGGGAAATGAATTTTAGACCACCTACCTCAATTTTTTAACAATTGTTCACACAAAATAATTCCCCAAAAATGAGAAAAACAACAACATAGACCAGATTCCATATCTAAATCCCTAAATCAAGATTAAAGATATTAATATCTTATGAATCTATAACTAGATCTAAAATTATTGATCTAGATATCACCAAATAGGTTTATATTTTAATAAAAAGAGAAAAATTCCACCAAAAGATCAAGGGAAGAGAGAAGAATGGATGCGATAGGCATCAGGATGAGATCCACTTACCAAGAGAAGAGTGGATCTTCGATTCGGTCTTTTAATCTCAATGAACGAAGGTTGGATGACCTTGGAATCCCTTCAAGAAGCTTTGAAATCTCCCAAGAACGTCAAGGACAGAGCCCAGGTCAAATAGAAGGTGTTTCTGGGGTTCAGGGGGATTTTAAAACAATTTTTCAGATAAAATAAGACCACATTCATAGTTTTTTGGGTAGGGACACACTATTTCCTAGGTTTGGGAACACAGTTTATCAAACCCTGCGCCAGCTGTGCAAATCCTCTCTGCATGGGTTCACATGCTTTTCTAGGTTGGGCACACGGTTTACCCTAACCGTGCACCAACCATTAATAGCTCGTTTTCCCATATTTTTTTCTCAAAACTCCACCCAAAAACACCCCAAGTCTAACTCAATGAAGAGTACTTAAATAAAAACAAAAAGTACCTAAATTTAAGCCTGAAATAACCCCTTAAAAGGTCTGGATCTTACAAATGAAAATGAATAAAATAATAAACAAATGCATAAAGGAAAAAAATTACTTAATTGGTCTTAAGCATCTAATATAGGTTGAACCATTAAATTCAATGGATCAACACTGACCTTGGAGTATCATAACTGATTTGGGTTTTGACTCATGATGCATCTCATCCTCGATCCAGTATGTCCACTTATCATATGTATTTCATATCATCTTGGCATGGTCCGTGACTTACAATGTAAATATCAAAAGTACATCAATACTTTCATGAAGATGAGGGGGTCTTGGGAAGCGCAATATACATATAGATAATGATGGATGTACAGACCCTTATACATATTGAATAAAAAATGATGATGTACAGAACACAAATTAAACTAATTAATTATTAAAAACATCACACACATGTAATAAATAATTAAATAAAATAACACAAAAAAATAAATGGGTTGGTCATTTCACAAGACCGATCAATGGGTAAAAGTAAAGCGTGATAAAAATTAAAATGCAATAAATTTATGTATGGGGAAATTTAAATAAATTAAATGAATTATTCAAATTCAAATAATTTAATTTAACTTGGTCTAATTATTATTTTATTTTTTATTCCAAAATTAAATTAATTTAATAATTTAATTTTAGACCCAAAATTAATTCAATAATTCAGAATATTAAAATTATTATTTTTTATAATATAAATTAATAAATTAATTTTTATTATATTTAAAAAAATTTAGGGTCAAAAAAACCCCACCCAGACCCATTGCGGGTTAGACCAAACCTGTACAAGTCTATTCTGGACTAGGAAGACCCCATGCAGGGGTGTTTTGGGCTAGGTAGACCTGCCCTGACTCGTTCTGAGTCGGGAGGACCCCCAAAGGCTCATGTAGGCCCATACTAGGTAGGAAAAAGAACTGAGGGATGAGGGTTATAGCGTGGAAGAGGTTTGGTCATGATGGTGGTGGTACATGGTCCATTTGATGGCATTGATGGCCAATGGGTGCATGTGGTCGGTGGTGCTCGCTTGGGAATGAGAAGGTGTTAAGGACCTGTGAAGGAGCACACACACAAGGAGACACAATGGTGGAAGATGTCCTAGTTGGGACATGTTGTAATGGGGAAGAGGTGGTTCGATGATCATAGGGCTTAGTCAGCTGGGTGCCTCCATGGGAGGCAATGACTCGTGCGATCCAAGCACGACTGCTGAGTGGAGTGGGGAAACTGGTGGTTGTGGAGGTGGAGCTCGATGAATTTGGAAGCATGGAAAGGTGGTGTAGTTCGAGCTTGGATAGAGGTGCTTCATTGGTGAGGCTCACATGAGGCTGGGACGGTGGACCAAGGTGGATTGAGAATGGAAGCAAGTAGTTTGGGTCGACTGGAGGTGGACGATTGTAGCTCCGATGGTTCCATGGTGGTCGGCTTCAACGAGTGGGATATAGAAGTGGTTAGGGAAAGTGGAAGAGGTGGTTGTATGGGTGAGGAGGTGTCCATGACATCTAGTTGGAAGTGTTTCCAGAGAAGAAAGCTTCTTCAAGAAGCTTAGTTTTTTTGGTTTTCATTTTTAACCGATAAGGCCTCCCACTTTTTGTAAAGTGTTTTTATGTGTGTTAACTTTGTTGACCTAGTGGGTTACATCCCTTTTCCCATTGCTAATTTGTTTTTATCTGACTCTATAAAGCCACCCACCAGCTACCTCCATCTAATTTTTTTTTGTAATTCCATTTTCAAAATCCTATTGAATAGGCTCAATTATTATTTTAATAATTATGAAAAGACCCATCAATGGAATAAGAAACCATCTACTAGAGCTACTCCCATGACCAGAATCTGGTCAAGTCATACCCATAATTTCTGGGTAATCAGAATCATCACTAGAGACCGAATTTGATAAAATTTAAAACATATAAAAATATGAATTTCAAATTTTAATACCTGAAAACAAACAAAAAATGATCCATATCAAAAAATTTAGATGACCATAACTTGGTCATCTAAAATTAGATTGACACACAATCGATTTTTTTGAGACCAAATTAAATCCCTCTACCTAATTTCATGAAAATTAATTTTTCTTAGTACAAAAAATTCACACGACCCCTTTGATACCAATTACCAGTACTGGGGCATGCAGAAGAATCTGGTGGGCTGAGGATTTAAAAATTTTCATCGACGGTGAGATGTAACTTCATCATCTCTGGTGATTCAATCCCTGGTAGAGGTCTGAGGATCTCATGTTAATATTTCAAAGCATAAAATTAAATAAATTAGCACCTCATTCAAATAGTTGGTGCATTAAACTGTAGATTTTCACCCATGATCGTTACTCAAAGGATCTGAGCTCAAACCCCACCAGATCATTCAAAAATTCTCCAAGAATCCGTATGCTCATTGTTCATTGAATTTCAGGTTCTAGTGCATAGATCTGACAAGTCTTTCAACATTAAAATGACCACCTCAATACCTTCCCTTTTAACTGTCTAAGGAGTTCTTGGATAGATTGATTAGAGTGATACTTTATCTCTCTAGGAAGTGGGTGGATAGATAATCTCTCAATTCCGAATGACAAATAGTGAATGGAATGATCTTCTCCTTTTTTCATATAGTGGATGTCAAAAATACCCAGTAAGGGTTCCCCGACCCCCGTATTTCCAACGTAAACTAAATAAACAATAAATGACACATTATGATGAACTAACTACATCATGAATGTCATTTATATTTTATCAACTACTTTTAATATATAATAAATATATTATTTGATAAAAACAAGTCATTAGATCGACTCGTAATTCCCACTAATATTAACCGAACCTTGAATATTAAAATAATATTTTCTCATATAATATTTTTCCACATATTCACTTAATAAATCGTGAACACTTTTAATAAATACATTCAATACAATTATTCTATACTTGAATAATAATAAATTTATTTATTCATCAGTGATCATTAATACATGGAAAACTCCCAGACCTCATGGTGGGGCTCACCATGTCCTATATACATATTCATGAGAATATGGAAGATTCTTGAATACGCTATTGTGTGTAACCCTCTAGGCCCTTATATCAATAGTAGTGAATATAATTCAAAAACCAAGAGTGGATTATAACAACCCATCATGGTCCCTAAATAAATAAGGAATAGTAACAACACCAACAATCATCCTATGAACACACACTGTAATATAATCTCTTCATCTCATAATATCTCATAAAGTAAGGTGCACAACTTATGTCATTATCCATTCTTGATTTATTATTTGTTTATCTAACTAGATAGACTTACCTTTTACTACCTTGGAAATGATTTATTAAGGTAATACTATCCTGATCAACTAGGCCCAAGATATCACTTCCTCAAATCATAAGCGATAAATTCTCTCTTGACCATTCAACTAATGCCATACCACCAATGATACACCCAACACAAGATACCTTAGCACAATTTCAATTTTATGGTTTTTTCCTTGCATAAAAGTACATGATAAAATGGTACACATTGATTATGGTCTCAATTCAGGAGATCAATACACATGTTCATAGATAGGAACAACCATTGACACCTAAAACGTGTGGTGATTCTATTGGTGAGTATGTCCTCATAATATCACTTACTAGAGATTTATAAGTGCGAAATTCATGAGAATAATTATCAATGATTACAATCCCCCAACACTCGATATCCAAACATAAACTGTGACCAATAAATATGATGCATATAAAACATATGAAATATGATTAAGATTAATTTCATAGTATATCAAGGTTCTCAGTATAGTCTGTGAACTGCTATAACTTTTTGATACAAAAACTAATCTATGTAAATTACCATTTAAATAGAAGACCCATAAATATAAAAATTATAATGGTAAGTATACATCTTTTATAACTCAATGTATATGTGGTACAACAATCAAAAAGTATTATTCAAGTTGGTTCTAGGGAACCCACTATTACAAAAATGGAAGTAATAAGAGACCAAATCTGAGGATCTATCATGTCTGATATATAAAAACTATGTGTAAAACTAAATTGAATAATGTTATAAAAAATGAATACAATACTATGTAGATGACACTAAATAATCTTTGAATTCTATCACATGGGTTTGAGATGGATAAATAAGTGGCAGCTGAGTGAAATCCCACCCTCAAAGGTATCCATATTCTAAAATCAATCATTCAAAGTTCAGGTGGAATTCAACTTTTCTCCATAGATGATAGTAAATATATATGAAAATGAGGAATATTAAAGAGGGAAACATGTTTTATATTATTATCCAAACATGAGGATATAAATCCTTATCCACTACCAACGTATGGAATTAGTTAAATAGGAAATCAAGGATGATCCTTGATCATTATATCATTTATTCATGTGTTAAAAATCATGTATAAATGTCATTCTTGGTTCATGCATCATATGCATTTATTCCCTTATGATACATCTTATGTAATAGTTTTTTAATGACAGACTTTGTGGGAGAATCAATAAATTATAACTATTTATCTTTTTTCTACAATATTAAATTTCTTGGGCATGCAAATCATAATTCACTTGTAATACAATATTATATATATATATATATATCATATATACATATAAGGATTAAGGGAATATCTATTTTAATCTCCTGATTTAACTAAAGCCTCATAGACTTTGTTTCATTTCACCTTATATTATATCATATATAATAACTTGTGAAATCATATACAAAATTCTTTTGGATATTTTCCAAAACACTTTTGGAAACCTTTCATTTACTTCACCTTGTATTGCATCATATGAAATACCTTGTGAATACCCTTACAAAGCACTTTTTTATTAACTCTAAAACACTTTTTATAGTAGAGATATGAGTCAAAATCAATCTCCATTTAGTCAACCACAAAGTGAGACCCTATGGGCCTTTATAGCATTGACAACAAATACGAATCTTCAGATCCATATATATAAGCATAGAGTGGTACCTAGAAATTTTTTAATTTAACTCAAGATATAAAGGGATCTAACATGATCTCCATAAAACACCTGAATATCTATACATGTGTATACTAGTATGTATCATATAAAAATGTGCATTATCATATTTTCAATTTTTCTAAGACATCGAGTAACCATGAGACATAGAGTATGTCAATCCCATATACCCAACTCATCTGTTCTCGACTCTCTGAGTGTAAAATGATCTGATCAATGAATATATCACATGTCATTAATAATTATGGATAATTTCATAACACGTCCCTTATCCACATATATATAATATATAGGTGTGGATACACACTCCCACAGTCTATCTTAATCGAGGGCCCAAATGTCACACTCATCATATGAGAGGAAAAATACCATATTAGTTACCAATGACATGATCATCAATATACCCAACCATATTATATAAATAAATATATATAATTGTGTAAGTAGGGTATCAAAGTATAGAGGTTCTCATTCTAGGTGTCTCACCAACCTAAGGTAGTGGGGATGAAAATATGATCCATGCACCCCTAGTATACCAAAGAAATATGTATGACACTCTATATACTTAGTAGGTCATGCAGAGGATACAAATAACCCTATTATTTATTTGTTCCCCATGATCATATTCTATATCTCTATGAAAGAATACCACTAACTTTAAACTTAAAATTTCATTAAAACCTATAATACTCTATAATGAATAACAGCTAGGGATAAATCAAATTCCTTCTTTAAGAGGTTAATTATCATTGTAATTTACGCAATGTATATCTATATATACATTTATATAGAAAATTTAAAATAATGATAAAATGGAGGTTTCCTTTAATATGATAAATTTTAATATTCTTAAAATATTTAATAATATTTAACAAAACCAACATATGTACCAATTTATCACATCATATATGATAAAATACTAGATCAACCTTATGTTTTCTACACTTTCTGGGTTTTGTTAACACATTAAATCATATGAAATCCATGTAACATCTCTATGTGACCATCTGATTAAAATTTCCCACTAAAATATTTAGTGATAAACATCTATGAAGTAAGCTAGTTTGAATAATGGCGAGACTTGTGAATCATATTCGTAATTGTTCAACTTCTTGAACATATTCAAACATCTTAACTTCACAACATCAAATGTTACAATGTCAAATTCTATTCTCTACTTACAACTCTTTCTAATTTCATCATCATCATATTTTGAACCCTCATCCCATAAAACTTTTTCATTAAAATAATGTAACTACTTACATTATTATTTAATAATACACACTAACTCTCTTATAAAGTAAAATTCACTTTAAAATTATATTGGTGTAATTCTTTATTTGTTAACTTTGAACTTCTTTAAGTCCAAACATACTCCCACTAGCCTCTTTGACAATATATCCTCTTCAAAATATCTTGCTAATATGAAAAAACCCATTTTTGTTAATAAATAACATTTATTTTCATTCAATGGGAATATTAAAAAAATATATATCATATATTGTTTTATACGTGTTTAGAATATTTTTTATTTGAAAATAAGAATTTATTAAAATATACCACTGATGGGTGGAAGGAACACATTCTCACATATTTTAACAAATAATTGGATAAAATTTTTATCTTAGATAAAACAATTTTATCCATATATTCTTCTCTAAACATGTTATAGAAATTGATGAATCATAAACCATGTGTATACAATTAATCATCTCATACTTGTTCATAACAACTCTTTGTAATAAAAAAACTTCTATTATCATATAATGGAAATGAGATAAATATACACATATTTTACTTTGATTCATTTGAGCTTTATAAAATCCTTTACATTCAAATACTTGATAAAGTTACTATTTACTTCATGTCATGAGTATAAACTACAAACTCAATCAATTCTTCCTTTGATTTGGAACTCATTTATATTTACAAAACTTTGTAAAATATATATTCAGTATCACATACCTTTCAAAATCAAAGAATTAATTTCTATAACATTTATACCTATCATGGAAATTCCATGGAGTTTCATAAAATCCTTCGGGTATATATATTGGATAATATAGTCATAATGAATTATTACTATTCCTTTATAATAACCCTATGTTTAAATAACCTTGATTGACTTCTTAAATAAACATTGTTGAAATTTTTAACCAACTTTTATTTTTTCAGTTTGAACTTTTACTTACTTGTACTATCTATACATCACTTTGTAACCTAGAAATCATATGCCTAGTTCATATATATTCCCAACACTTTGATAATATCAGGTAAATGTTCTTTAAATTCAATTATATTTTCGGAACATTTCCATAGGAGAAAATAGGATAAATTCCATAACTATAAAAATTCATTTTAGGCTCCCCTTAAAGCATGTTATAGAATTAAAAAAATAATAAACCTTTTGTATTAAAAACAATCATCTCATTTCATTTAAAAACCATCATTTGGATGATATTCTCAAGAGATTGATGAAATAAAATAAACATCTTATGAAAATTTTATCCAAGCATGAAGAATCTAAGTTATCAATGTAGCAACTCCTTTTCTATATTAATTTAAATCAACCTTCAAGCTCTAATTATTTCTTAACTTATAACCTTTTGTATATTCAACAAACTTTTTAAATCATACAGTTGATATCATATATCTTTCATAATAATAGAATTTATTTCTATAACCAATAATGATTTAAGGAAACCTTAAGTCTCATAAAATCATCAACATATTTAATCATATCAAATATCATTTGAAATACCCAATAATATTGAGTATATGAGACTAATATTCCATAAATCATTGATATGCCCAATCATATTGAGTAAATGAGTGGAGAATAAGATTCCTTTGGTCATTTTGCATCCATTTCCGTTGAAAACTTAAATGAATCACTTTATGCTTCCATAAGCATCTAGATTCACTTATTGAACAAAATCAACACTTAGTTACTAAGAAGGGAACTATTCTGACACATAGAATTTTCCTTAAGAACTTTTCTTAAATCACTAATATTACTTAAGAACTTTTCCAAAGTTACCAGTTTTCAGAGTAACTTACATTAAGATTCTCTTTACAATGATTAATCATGAAGTTTATCTTGATGATTATGATGATATTTATGATGGGAATATTTACTAAATACTTATACATAAATATGATATATATAAGTAATGTAATATTACATTAAAATTATGATTTTCATGCCCATTAATTTTATGATTGTGAAAAAATGATAAATAATTATCATTTATTAATTACCCCATAAAGGCTATAATTAAAGTAATAGTTACATAAGATGTAACTTATGGAATTTCATTCACGCATTATATGTATAATGTTTTCCATATAATTTATTCATGTATTATAATGTATGAATAAATGAAAAAACACCCAATTAGTGTCCTTAGGTGATTATACTTATATCACTACCATATGATAGTAGTGTGGGGGTATCACACAAATCTTGGATGAACCTCTCTTGAACCCAATTATCTCTTTATTCTTCTTAATTTTCATACTGAGATTATAGAACATTCTGATATAAAGGATAATCCCAAATTTATGACATGAAATTCATTATGTGGATACACCATGACGGTGAGATGATTTTTTTCCACTCAGTGATCTTTATCAATTCCATGCAGTGGATTTTTTGGATGATGTAGTGGATCTTCAGTGTAAGGTAATCCATATTTATATCATCTTATCCATTTAATTTTTTATGTAGGTTTCATATTATCTTTCTTGGAGATCCTCTTTAAATGGGGTTTAAATCACTTCCACTTAAACTGATGAATGTTATTAGATTAATTTAAAACCTAGTAGTGGTATCAGAGTGATCCATGTTTAAATATTTTGAAACTTGTGATGAAATGAATAAGATAATATAAAAATTAGATTAGTTCCTTAATTCTAGAAATTTGATTTCTTAAAAAGGGTTACCCTTACATAGCTGGGCTATTTAAAGGTAACAAACACCTTACCCTTACGCAACTGAGATGTGTAAGGGTAACCTAGGAATTACCCTTACACAAAGTGGTATGTATAGGGGTAATAAAAAATTACCTTTATGTAAAATTAGGTTTGTGTAATGGTATATGTGTTTTTAAAAGGGATACATTAGGGTAACCAAGGTGCTACCTTTACACAAATGGATTATGTAAAGGTAACCTAGGTATTACCTATATGTGTGAGCTTGTGTAAAGGTAATTATAGATTTAAAAGGGCTACGTAAAGGTCATACCTTTAAGTGAGTATAATAACATTATGCAGTAGTTCATGAAGGTGTACATTAGGGTAATTGGATTTTTTTTCTAAAGTAATGTAAAGGTAATACCTGATGTACCCTTATGAAACATCTTCTACGTAAAGTTCATACCCTTATGTGATCTATTCACATAAATGTAATAGATTTTATACCCTTACACAATATATGATACGTAAGGGTCATGGACATCTACCCTTATGCAAGGGAACCAAAACAGGGTTACCCTTATGCAGAGTGTTTGTGTTAGGATAAAGAGAAGATACCCTTATACAAGAATGGGTTCCTACATAAGGGTAAACAGAAAAATTGTTAAATTTTTTTTTTAACATATATAATGATATTAATGGTTTATAAAATGTTTATAAATCATTAAAAATGATATTTTGGGAATATTTAATTTATAAAGGGTTTATAAATAAATAAATAAATTATAAATGGTTTATACTTAATTAATTTTTTTATAAAACTTTTATATTTCTCAAATATTAAATGTTAATATTTGAAATAACTTTTAATAAATTATTTTTCATGACTTATGATCTAGAAATAAAAGTGTTTAATTATAAATTACAAGTGATAATTTATAACATGTTATAAATTATAAAATAAGGATATAATATAAACGTTTATATTTTAATTATGAATTGTTCAAAATTAATTATTTTGAATTTTTAAAAATAAAAGGGGGCCTTTTTTGGATATTATTTAAGACACATCAAAAGTTTTTTTGATGATTTATATGATCAAGATTTAAATAATTATTAATTATATGATGCTTAGATTATGTAAAATGTTTACATAATAGAAATTGAATTATAAATTATTTATAATTCATAAAATATAATATATTTAAAATGAAAATTAAATATAATTATAAATATGAAAGAGTTCATATTATAATGGATATAAAATATTTATATTCAAAATTAAATAATGTTCATAATGTTAGAGTTAAAATTATAAGATGTTTATAACTATCTTTTATTTATGAATTATTCATAAATGATTATGTCAAGTTTAAATATTTGAATTGTTCATTTATTTAAATATTATTCCCTTCTTTATTCATATCTAGTAAATTGTTTAAGAAATTTTAAGTTTGTGTATAATTTAGTTTAAGATTTTAAACTACTTCTAAGATAGAACCTTTCATTACATGCTAGGTATGATAATGAATTTGTTTTTCAACTACCCTAACCTCGATTTATAAGTGAAGTTATTATCTTGAATTTAGTTATTGAATATATTTTGTATATATTAGGAGTTAGAGTTATTATGAATTTAATTTTCTCTTGAGTAAAGTATCCTCAGGTAGAGGGACTTTGGTTCGAACTACATACTTACCTAGAGGCCTATGCCTTGTCTACGAAAGTGAATGGGGTTGGCCATATATACCTATGGGATTTGTAATGTGGAGATTTTAAATATCATATAATTCAAAACCTTTACATAAATTTTTCATGTAACTTATACATATGATGCATCTGGATATGTAATTATATGTTTGGATTCTATTTTTGGGTGAGCAACACAAACTTGTGGGTTGTGTAAATGCTAGATTTTGTGCCTATAATAAACTACTTTTTACTTTGGATTACATGTATATTAAAATAAGTGAATATCAATATAAATATGTTATCACATATTTATTGTTATTATACATTAAAATGATATGATAATGTCATATAATATCTATCATATAGATAAGTTCATAATAGTTACCCTCTATGACGAGAAATTTGAGACACTATGATGATATCTCTTAAATATAGTTCTATAGTTGGATAACATACTATAATAGAGAATATAGTATATAGACTGTCAGGTGTGAGTACTCGTAAGTGGATGAGGCTTTTTCTCATGAAGTTTTCACTTGTTATTCTCTAAGATGGAAGATTATGAGAACAAACTTGCCAGTAGGAATTTTGTATGTTTTGGTTTCATCAAATAATTTTATCTATGAATGTGTATAATAGTCCTTAGAATTTAAGATTATTATTAATGCATATCATGACTCACACACTTTGACTAACTGAAAGAAATCATGAATCCGTATGTTCACAGGAAGTAGGGTATGTTAGGTGCATCACAAATGGCATGTTATTATAGTAATAATTCAAGAAAGTATTTTTCACTTCCAACTTCATGGAAGTTGATATCTCAGCCCTTTGATTGAAATGTAACTATCAAATTAAATTCTATGGCCATGGTGTAACAATGATTATTTCATAAAGTCAAAGAAATAATTATTAATCATATAGGTTGATAACATAGATGTGCAATCTTCTTGGTGAGATATTGATACAAATGGATTATATTATACAATGAGAATTCATATGTGGTAGATAATGTTGAGACATTATGTTCTTTATATTGGGTGCCTTAACCCATTGCTAGACAATAATATTAGACTTCAGGAAATTCTATCTAATGACAAAAAGAGAGAATCCTAGAGGACCACATACTAAGTGTTTACATTTATCTCGATAAAATTCTATTTGAATTTAATTATTGAAATAAATATTATTCTGAAGACCAAGAAATAATTTTATTTAAGTTTTATTGATCACTAATATTTGAATGGTAATAAATAATAATAATTTATTAATAAATAATTTATTTTATTATGTGAATATATAATAAATATTTATTCACTGGTTTGTGAATAAAATATTTATTTTATTTATTGAATATTTTAATAAATATTTATTCATCATATTGTGCATAAAATATTTATTTATGGATAAATATAATTTATTTGGATATTCAATAAATTTTGAGGAGTTCAAGTAGACTAAGATCACATCCAGTGATGAATATTAATTTACAAGCTAGTAAAATAATATTTATCATTATGTAAGTTAGCACACACCATAAAATAATAATAATAATATTATATGGAATGAGGTTTGTTAAAGATTATAATAGTATTTTTGGGATGATACACAATTAAATAATATTTTAACTTAAACCCTAGCTCTATAAATTGGTGGTTATTTATATTGTGTAGGGTTATAATCAAAAAATGAGAATCGTTGTGCACAAGAGGCTTATCTCTCAAATTCATCCTCCTCTCTTCCTATCAGGAATGAGAATCACTATAGAAGATCTCTTTCAAGCCTGCAGAATCTTGAAACAATCAATATGAATAATAAAATATGATTTATATGGAATGCTAGCACTTGAAAATCAACCATCATTGTTTAGAGGTCAAAGAAGCATGTGTGGATCACTGTTAGAGGGTTTCTACAATTAGATTATTATGATGTAACAAAGTTAATCTGGAAAAGTGTTTCTTAGATGATCAACATATATACATCTAAGAAAGATCCTAAGACTATGTAATCATTTCATCTAATCATTAATAAATTAATTATTAATTTAATTTGAAAATATCCACTTTGGGTTTCGATTATTCCTTATGTCAATATCCGATGGAAAAATTTCATTGGTCATGACATTCAGGTCAGGTAAAATATTACAAATGACCTATCATATTGACAATACCATTATGGTTATTCGACCATCATGAATCTTCCACTATGCTCAAAAATTATAAGTTGTATTAGAGGGGTTACGTTTCAAATTTATAATAATTTATTTGATTATTGATCTATATATGCATTAGTGGTTAGATATTTATTTCAAGAATATTCTTTCTTTAATATTATTTTAATTAACATGCTTTCAACATTTTAATTAATTCTTGTAGTGTTTCATTTTCTTCAAAGGATTAAGAATAGATGAAGAATGAATAGAGATGTCATTGGGAATAACCAAGTATTTTTTGTCAGTAAGACAAGGTTATATGATGTGTAGTCAGAGTACACGTTGTGTACCCATGTTCACTAAATCTAGATGAATCATGGGATATACAAAGTTACAAGAAGAAATTACACACAATGCATCTATTGCACAATGCATATAGACCAGGATAGTCTAGAACACATAATATCAGATTATATAGTGTATAGTTGGTGTACACATCGGGTATTCTACATAGTTTAGTGGTGTGGCTAAATACATGGTCAAAATCACATGATACTTATATCCTAGATAATTAACGAAGTATAAAATATATAGTCATCAATAACGGTGTGTAGTTATTTAATTCTCATGTCTGAAATACACACTAAGTTCCTTAGTGAGTTATGTGAACACATGGTAAGCGAGATACATGATGTGTAGCTAGATTGTACACATCATCTAGTCACGAGTCCAATGAACATGCCGAGTTCTTCAATTGTTTTCATAGATACATGAAATTTAGATCACAAGATGTATAGCATGATAGTACATGCCATGTAAACTGCCGAGATGCATACTGAAGACCCAGAAGTGTATCCCGGTCACACGGAAAGAGGAACACATGACATATAGCTAGTTAGTACACACCATGTAATCTGGCCAAGTTACACACTGATTCCCCATGCATGTATCTTGGGTACATGAAAAAAAAATACATGACATATAACTCGACAATACACACAATGTATTCTCCCAATAAAAAAAATCAAATCATTTTAAATTTATAACTGTAACATTAAAAACTTATTATATTGATTAACACCTATTGTGTTTGAAAATTTAATAAATATTTTAAAGAATCATTAAATGATAAATTAACTTATTATAATTATATGTAATTATTTATTCAATAATTTATTTTCTAAAAATTAATTTATGAAGGGTATCTCCATGTGAATTTAGATGGAAATTAAGATAAAATGGAATTAATTAATTAATTAATTAATTAATGCAAGCATGTTTATCTTAATAATGAATAATGAATAGAAATGAATGTTAACTAGTTATACTTTTACATATTCATTGCATGTGCATGAATAATAATGATCTTGAACAAAACCTATGTATGTGTTGACATTATTTAATTTAATTTATTACATAGGTTTGTAATTATTAATTATTAAGTTAAATATGATGGTCTGAAAGTCACCCCTCCCTCCATTATTATGTAGGACCCATGTTTCCAAAGTTATTTATGTAAATTCCCCTTAACCAATCCTTTCTCCCTCACCTATATGTGAGTTATAAATAAATTTAATAAATGGATTATCCCAAGGCATGTGGAGGTAGTTCAAGATGGATTTAAGATGATTCCAACTGAGGTGATACATAGGTGGGTAGGTGGAATGTTGAAACTCATGCCAAGACTAGCACAATGAGTTATTTTACACAGGTCAAAGGTTGATTTATTATCCCCTCAATAAATCAAACATTAGATAATCTCATGATTGGGTCATTTATTTATTTATTTATTTCTTATAAATTATTTATTTTATGGATTCAAGATCGTGATCACATAAATAAATGAATTAATTTGAAAATATAGAATATAAATAAATGGTTTATGTGTAAATGTTTTTTCCAACATGGTTTAATAATTAAGTAAAATATACTTAATATTAATAAGGAACGTAAAGGATAAAATAAGATAAAATTCATACATGATAAATTAAAATTCCTAAAATATATATTAAGTCAGACTTGGACTTCCATTACTTGATTAGGAATGAAATCCATAGAAATAAGTGTTTGAACAACCCTAATTGGGACACTTACTTTTACCATGAAGTTATTATGAAGGTTATAGGTTGACTTAACCTTATTATATCAAGATAAGTATCACTATATAGTCTTGGTGTAAATTGGTATCAAGTGTTGAGAAAATCCAAGTAACGGTTTCAGGATTGGGGAGTCCACTCAATAAATCAAGGAGTTGTAAGCCTGGGGTTGGCAAAGACCTGCCGACCTAAACACCTTCAAATATCATGACCAACCCTCATTGGGGTTATGAAAAGGGGTATATGGATCCTTTCCAGTATAATTTCCTTACAACTAGACATTCCGAGTTCAATGGTGATGGATATTGGGACTTGATAAAATAGTGGTAGAATTAATAAAATTAATTATTATTATTTCTTACATAATTTGAAATCAAGTAAAGTACTAATACTCTATTTTAATTATTATAGAAAATGGAAAGAAAAACCACAAAAATAGTGTGATCAATCCTCAACTTAGGGAATTTCCTTAAAAATAAAAATTTCTAAATATGGAATAATCATTTATACAATGTATTATTATTAGAAAGTTTTTATTATGTATTGGAGTTCTCTACTCATGTTCTACCACCATAGAAGATGAGAGAAGGTGAAAAGGATGCCTACTATAGATATGTTGAGGATTCTTATTATGTCCATTATATTATATTATCAACTATGCAAGGAGAGTTTATGATATAATATAAATACATAGATTATTACACCATAATATCTCATTTACTTTATATTGAGAAAGATAAGTAAAGGCTTAAAATAAATAATATTTTCAATACACTATACTAGTGTAAACTGGAAGAAGGAAATATAGCTACTGATTATACTTTCAAAATGTTGGGATATATTGATCAGTTAGTGAAATTAGGATTCAACTTGGATAATAAATTATACATTAATCTTATATTATTATCCTTAACACCATTATTATCCTTATTTTTCCAATCTCAAATAAATGAAATCGATAAATCACTCATAAATTTTTTATCCATACTTAACCAAGAAGATAAGGATTGGTTGAAACCTATTTATCCAACCCTTATGGTAAATATTTTGAAGTTTGAAGATCCCATGGATAATCTAAATCAAAAATATAATTTATGGATTCCTTCAAAGAGACAAAAGATTCAAAGTAAAAAAGAATGAACTAAAGGCTATTTTCTTCTTATGTGGAAAGAATTTCCACTGGAAAATAAATTGCAATGAATTGAAGAACAAGAAGTTGCATCCACTTTAGGTATATTCATTATGTTTCTATTTTACACTTGTATATTAAATATAACATGCTTAAAACATACATGTATTTAAATATAGGAAATAATCAATAATAGAAAGGTTGTATAGTGAACTCAAAAGGAGATGAGGAAGGGAGACTCCTATGTCAGCTAAGAGGAGATCACTATTTCTCATTGATATATTGGATTGATTTAAGTATATAATAAGTGTTAAAAAAACTATCTCAGTGCTAGAATAGACATAATGAGACATTATTTCATTTCAGAATAAATGTTTTTATGATACTTAAATACTAAACTAATAGTTTAGTAACTCTTGAATCACAAATATCCATTACAGTGAATGATGGATATAAAATATAAAACTCTTACCTGATTGTGACAAGATAATTCTTTATCAAATAAAATTGAAATTAATTGACTTATTTATACCTATTAAAGTGTTTTAGTATCAATTAAGCTAAGATACTGAATATACAAACAAAATACTTCTCAAGTTTTAGATAAATTAACATTTTTAATAAAGGAATGTAAAAAAACCTATTAGAGTCAGTTCCGCATGACCACATGAACAATTATAAATCTAAAGGTTACTTCATATACTTTATTATATTCCTTGAAGAAATTTTTGAAATGATTAGTGAAGTAAATGAGATCACTTGGTAAATATTAAGTAATATATAAGATGGAATATCAGAGAAGATATTATTAGAGCAATCATTGATTATATATATGAAGTAAAGGTTATCCCAAACTCAGATTTCCTTATATACATCAATTTTAGGATGGTATTGAAATTAAGGTCAATAATGATTCATATATATTTCAAATATTCAAATATTCCTTCCAATACATATTTTTAAAAAATAAGTGAAACAACTAACCATATTCCAACTATATTATTTAATGAATATCATATCAATTACGATATGAAAATAATATGTTAGTATACTACCATAAGTGTTTGTTAAAAACAATTTTTTAAAATCAAGAATTAGATATAAATGAAATTCAAAACACTAAGGTACATCTGGTTTAATGATCCTATAGAAACTAAGGGTATTAAAATCTAGTAAATATTGGCTATATTTTCATAAAGGAAGCATATATATTTGAAGATAGTGGGATAATAATTTAATTTTATGGGTTAAGGATCCAAATTCATATGAGTTGGAATAAGAATAATGGACTCCACTGAGCTTAGTGAGGGGAGTAGTCCTAGAGACACATACTATGTAGGAATTTATAACCAAAGAGGTGGTTTATGTTCACTGTGATGGGTGAAATATATATTATTATTTTAGAATAAATATTCCTAAAAATAAGTAGTAAATGGTAATATGATAAGGTTGAAAAGCATTTATAAATTAAAGTAATGTAATCTATGTATCATGATTCAGGGACTCCATATTTTTAATGTCTCTAATACTTGATACTGCTGGTGAGTATTCAAGAGAATTTGGACATGGATGGTATAAGATAGTACCAATATATCATGATATATTATTGAATGGTTTATTCTATGAGAAAACTTAATCACCACTTATCATGAATAAAATCATTTTTGAATTATACTTGTCAAAGAATATTTCTATGATCATCATATTGGGATATTGGTTGTCAAGGCCACCCCATTTAGAATATTCTTTACAGAAGATGCCTATATGACATGACCAAAAGGGAGGTCCCATGGTATATTTTTACTAGGCATAACTAAAAGGTTCAGTGACATTAATAAATTCCAATAAGATATAAAGACTAAAAAAAATCATTTATATACAAATCATCCATAATGATCATAAAATAATTATTTAGAAACAAATGAGTGACATGTATCTCTAACTGTTAGTGGAAGTGCAATTATTTTTTAAGATAAATATGCTGACAAAATATGGAAAAATGTTATATCTTACAAGTTTGTTAAGACTAAGGAATGAAACTTATCTAAGTTTGACTTAAATTAGAAACCATGTTCTGAGGAATAATATCTACACAATGGATCTATTTGTTTTTTAAATATACTCATAGTACATATATTGAATTAGTATTAAAAAAACAAAATTTGAAAAAATTCATGACCTAATTGTTATTAGTATATAATCCTTCTAGTAGAACATACATGGGAATAAGAAGAGATTATGGAGCTTAAAATAATTTCACAAGATTAAGTGAAAGGAATTCATCTCATGTTCCTTGATATATACAAATGTTTGGTATTAATAAATTATAATGGGTGAATATCAAACATATTCAATATAATTTCATAGAATTGTAGTTAGAACTATCCAACAGTACTTGAAAAAAGTAGAACTGGATGAGTTCCTGGTGTCTGGAGAAATGGAAATACTAGTAATCAAGGTAATTAAACACTTTTCTTTATCTAGTTAAATTTTATATAGTATCATAGAAACAAGTTCAAAGTAATATGGAAGAAAAACTTATTACGACCATTGGTTTCTATATCTATAATATCGGAGTATGTTTCAATTTATGATGCAATTTAAGAAGTGGTTTAAAAACCCCATCTTCTAGTTTCATGTTATACCAAAAGAAATATATTTATTATTTTAAGATAATATTTGACTATGGATTTATTCATGATTTCATGATTTTAGCATAGGAACAAGAGGTGGATACTTGGTTATATCACTACTTGAGGGATTTTCTCAAGATAATAATGTTGTAGTAAACATATTCACCATAAAAACCCATGGATTTTCCAAAATAATACATAGAAACATGGTAGGCCTAGTAGTCGTATCCATACTTAGAAGAATCATATTTTACATATGAGGAATAACCAGTCATTAGTAGTTTTCTCTAGTGTAAGTGGGAGTTTATTGGAGTTGGTTCCCTAGAACCAACTACATTATACTTTGGATTACATGTATATTCAAAGAAGTTAATATTAATATAAATATGTTATCACATATTGATTATACTTCTACATAATATTGACGTGATAATGTTATAGAGTATTTTTTGCATTGATAAGGTCATAATGTAGTGCCCTTTGAGTGAATTTCATTTGTTGTTAGAAAGTATTTGTGAGAAGATATCAATATTTGTTGAGTCATTAATTGTAAATATCTATGTTCTATTATTAATGCCATTTTTTTTCCAATGAGGTCACATTGTGTGAAAAATTTATAAGAAATGGTTTGAAGGTTTCCATGAAAAAATTTGACAATTTCATGAAGAGATTTGAGTGGATTTTTGATTAGTATTATGGCTTGAATTTTGTATTTTCACTTTATATAAAATATGGACAAGTGTTTTTAATGGTGTATATATTAAAAAATGGCCTACCACACACTATCTATCCAAGTAGGGCTACAACTACTTCTTAAGTGGGTAGTTAACCCCTTAGGAATCCAGTATGGGTAGCAGAGGGTGTGTATGTTCATGGAACACCCATAGAGGGGTGCATGAGAGAATAGGGATATCCACTATGTGGGGTGGAATAATGGAGGGAGAGAGCCAGAATAATGCAGTTCCAGTGGGATTTAGGAGAGTACCCTGGTTATCGCTTCTATATGGTTGATGCGACATTTTGTTATAAAATGAAGCACACAATTGAGATTGAAACCGATGTGTGACAAAGGAGATTCAAGTACTGTAGCTCCATAATTAAATGATATGGAAAGAATTGAAATAGTCTGATCTATTTTATCAACACCATCAAATTGAGTATATTGGTTGTCTTCTACCTTGATCTCATTAAAGAAGCATCTGCTCACCGGGATCTGCATTCCATGTCAACTGAAGATCCATTCATGCATTCGAGAAAAATTTAATCATCCTAAATTTTTTAATATGATATAATTAACATGTACATTAATTTTTACATTCAAAATAAGATAAAATTAAGGAGATATAATTTATAGAAATCATGATATTTACGAGGATGATGATTATTGTATTCACATAAGCTGATCTTGTGCACACTGATACAAGGAGGTTCCTGTATGAGGATGAGTCGGTGGAGTTGTGTCAGTGGGGATTTCTCTATAAATACCCCTAGACATGGTCATATAAAATATGATCTAATCACATATTCATGATAGAATATTTAAATAGAAATAGAGTAGAGTAAGTTCTCTATATTCTCAAAGAGGTTCCATGAGATTGTGTTGTGTTTTAAACTTCACATTCACATGATGCTGATTTGATTCCATGAGGTAGTTATTAAAACTAACTTGGTTATGAAAATGAAATAAGAACTCACAAATAGTTACTAGTTCATGAAAAGATGGAACTCATGAATCACCTTTGTTATGACAAGAATATAGAAGTTCGTG